>OY728119.1:1620291387-1621541387 GCA_963277665.1 Viscum album
TAATAAATGGCTCATTTATTAGTCTTGTATTTTTTTAATTGTAGTTATATAACCTTATAAATGTAGATTACATGATGTGATGGTAAGAATTAATAGCATTAACTAAGTGTTAAAGACAAAAGATAAGTATATGAATGAGTGCTAAAATTATCTAGAAATTATTTTTTAGATTATTTCTAAAAATAATAATATTATCTTAGAGAAAAACTCTCTTTGGTTCCATTTGTAAGTGGAATATAATGTAAAATAGTTTAATATTTTGAGTGTTTCAAAAAGTGACCCTCACCTCAATTATAAAAGGTTACCTCTTCCCTCACCTCCTCACACACCATTTAACTTTCTAGATCAATGAAACCCTACCAAAAACACTTTCCAAAATCCTTATACAATTTATGTATGTTTTGTTTCTCCCAAAATACCTACCATAGAACCCTTGAGAAGTTATCTAAAGGAAGTTCACCGAAGAAGTGATAATCATGTTCACTAACTCATTCAAGTTCATTTCTTATTATACATCATATTCATGTGTTTTACCAAGAAAAAGTAATAAATATGTTATAATATACATTATGAGATATTATTATGGTTTTGGGAAAAGTATATTCCAAATTTTATCAATCTTATAGAAACAACTAGCCACACATGCATACGTCCAGATTACCATCTCCAAAATGTGGTGTAATTTTTTTTTCATCACCAATTTATTTGGATGAATACAACCATGAAAATAATGGATTCATATTATAATTATGAATTTATATTTATCTTATAAAAAGAAATATATCTTAATCTTTTTTACCCTTTCATTAATTAAGGGGATGATATTGCTACTCGTGCGTACTTCCGGACTTCTGTCTCCATGACACGATAAGATTCATTTTCCATATCAAACATTCTATAATGGATATAAAGATGTATTAAATTATTAAATAATATATTTATTACAGATATATAATTCTTTATATGTTGTATATATATCCTATGTAAAACAATTGATAATATTGTGATATAAGAGGCATAAGAAAATGAAGTAGTTAATACCCGAAACTAGGATAAAAACAATATATTTTCAACAGATGGGTGATACAATAATATAATAAGATCATATATGATACTATAGATATTATTATCATTATTTTATAAGTTAATAATATTTATAAAACCACTATACATGAGTTTTTGACATGTATGGAGGAAATCCGACTTAAGGAAAGGGACCTACCTCACATTTATTTCTATAGAATGCATTCCTTATAACCTACTAATTTATTTCTTATATAACAATAATTAATATATTTTATGAGTATTATTATGAATATTATGATATTTTAATGTCCATATTATTTTATTTATTTCATTGGAATATGGTTCTACTAATTATAATGTGATATGTGTTTTTTTCACAATGTTATTGTTATCCGAGATTGATTGTGTTTAAGTAACCATTAGAGAATATTTATATTTCATATTAGGATTTTATAAATAAATAAAATATTTTTTTAATATTTTACATTTATTTTCAATTCAATTTTACCCCTTTTAATTCTTTTTAAAATGTTCTTTAAATTGAATATTCCTATCATTTTCCAAACCCAGCCACTTTATAACTTTTCTTACAAAAGTATAAGGAATGTTTTTTATCTTATATAGAATGAACATAGTTTCTCTCCATTAGGATTCCCTAATATTCTAAATCTTACATTACTTGTTAATAAGTTAATTTTTAAATAAAAAATTTTATTTCATAAATGCATAGTATTTTAAATAAATTATTACTTATTAGAAAGGTCTTTTCATCTCACTGTTTACATATGTGAGATAAATGTCATATTCACCACTTATTTTTTTGTGCTGTATATACTATCCATTTTGAAATATCATATCATAAATCTATTTATATTAATGGTATTCAATGTTATATTTAATCATTATTTACTTTTATGGGGGTTTATGTGTCAAATATTTCAAGGTGTTATGCGATACTTTGATTTAATGATTTTTTTTTCAATTGATAATTCAATATATGAGGAACGATTTAGACTAGTATGAGATGAGTTGGGGACTATTTAATAAAACCCATCTAGGTTGGATTTTGGTTAATACAAGACCATATATGCATCAGCTATCTCATGAGATGAATCAGATGGCCAAACCAAATTGATTTCTACCAGATATACTAAACCGTCTCTTAAAAGGTCTTGATGATAAATTTAACATGTACCTGGTATAAATTGAATCAAATAGTTAAAAATTTAATATATTGAGAATTCATTTATTATTATTTTTATACATTATGCTATTTTTTAAAATTATATATGGATACATTCCATTATCTTATTATTTATTAAGTGGTATGTGTTTTGGTTATTTTATATAGTATATTGATAATGCTTTATCTAGTTACTTGAATGGAATGTGTTTTTTGTTAATGATATTTCAATATATATTTTTTTCACATTGATTCATTATTTCATCCATTTTACTAATCCTTACTAATCATTTGAGCTCACCCTTTTTAGGTTTCCTTTCCCCATTATTCCATGAAGTATACTAAGAATTATATTAAAGGATACTCTAGATGGAATAAAGTAATTATAAATAAAAAATTATGTTGTTTTTTGTATTCATTCAAAATACAAGAGTCATTTTCATATATGGTTTACAAAGAATACTAATCTGATCGGTCCTTCGAGCCACATTTTCTTGTAATCATGGTAATGTAATAACATAATGCACCAACTCCGAGCTTCTAGGGTCTGAACATTATAGTGTCTATAAAATTGAGTTAAGTATAAACCTTGGGAAATAGTTTTTGGAAATATTGGAATAGAAAACATAACCCCATGACTATCTTTGAGCATAATTTTAAATATAGGATATCATCCGGTTTATTTGGTAATACCACGAATAACCTAGGTGAAACCTATGACTCATATATCGAGAAGATGATTTCCGGATTCAGACATTCTAGAAATGATTCTTCATGAATATATAATTGTGATTGGTGTTGGTCAAACTGTGCTTTGGGTTAGGGTTAGTGGTTAGAATCACAAAGGTTATACAAGTAATGGTTAAACTACTAATGATGAAGAGAATAAGAAAAAAAACTAAAAGGAAGGACCCATTAAGGAATAAGATGATGATCCATAGTTAATGGTTTAGGAATGATGTATAGTTATAAAAGTTAATTTTTTTTCTGATTCATGAATTATTTATTACATGCTGACCTAGTTATATGAATCAAGAGATAAATAATATAATACTGAAATACTTATTCTCTAAGTATTTGGATGCATGCAAATTTTAATTAACAGTTTAAATGTGATCAAATATTTGGTATGTGACAATAAGAGCTAAATTATGTTATTTTTGGAATTTTATATTAAGATTAATTTTGGAAATTTAGAAACCGTTAATTTTGATAAAATTATTTTGAATGAGTCTTAAGGTAGAAATGGAATAAGTTAAACATTGTTTACTATATTTTGATGTTAAAGTATGATTTATTGGATACTATGTGATAAATATTTGGTTTTCATTAAATATTTAAAGTATAAATGATTGACAGGTAGATCTTATGATTCATTAAATTGACCCATGTATGAAAAATACAACTTAAATATGCATTTCCTGGCATTATATAAGAAGTTAATATATATCCAAGCACAAAAATTAATACCATTCTTATAACATGGAATGAAATCAAGTATGATTATTTTCTCAAGTTCTTTTCTGGATTGGGAAATAATCCCTCTACTATAGGAAATTAATTTTTAGAAAAAATGCTATCTGATTATATTTCTTTCTTAGAAATAAGTGGTCATTTATCTGAAAAATATATTTATAGTTTTTGGATGGTAAAATTTATAATGACCTTGTTCTTTATCATTTTTCCAACAGAACAAGATAGTATATTTCTCTTCCATATCCATGTTTTTATAAATATTGTCCTTTTTGAATCCCTAGTTTTGCGGTGAAATTCAAATTTTAATTTTTAATCTTATTAAGAAGACGTATTATTAACCATATTTATGATGTGGGGTTTTCAACAATTCTTTATTTCCAAATAACATACCCAAGACTATGAGATCATGTTTAAATTATGAGGATGTAATTTAATTAAGATTGGGAGAATTTAACACCCTAAGACATTATAATATTTTTAGTTTTGAACATGTTTAATTTTAATTCTAAATTTATATATATGAAACACCATTTTAGCATTACGCTACACACACCAATATGTTATCTTTCAGTAAATGCATGGATATGTTTTACCGAACAACAATATTTTATAAAAAAATTATTATTCAATATAATAAGATATTACCTAGCTATTAATTTTGTTATTATGCATGTTATTAAAATAAATTATCAAAAAAATGGTTTAATTCATTAGTTACCAATTAATTGGAAATGGAAATAATAAAAATTGAATATAAAGGATGTATTTTTTATTAAAGAACAATTTTTATGACTATACTGGAATTTTATCGTAATAAATAAATTTAATAAATAATATTAAAATATATTAGTGAAATATATATGTTATATATTCAAACATTTTTTTATAATTTATCCAATTTGTTTTATTGGTTTAAGAAAATAATTAATCAATTATAAGTACAAACATTTATTTGTATAAAAGGTGGTTTTAACACCTTTTAATGGGGAACATATTTTAAATATAGTTTTTTAATAATTTTACATATTATATTTTAAAAAATAATTTTTTTATTATGAATATGAATATAAAATTTTACTTCGGTTTAATTTTAGATTTTTTGATAAGTTTTATGTTCTGATCAATATTGATAAAATATTACATTCTAATTGAAACAACCTTCTCATCGAAATAATTTATAGTGTTAAATTATATTATTAATTTCTATAAAGTATAATTATATTAATTTTATATTATTTAATAATATTTATGTCAGTCTAATCATCTTTTCAAAGAATATGAATATAAATACATTACAATCTTTTGTTTGATTTCACTTTAAAAACTTTTTTTCCATTCCATCAAAAGGATTAATTTTAAATTAATTACTGAAACTTATGTGTTCTAAATTTTTAAAACTGGATTCCATATTTTTAATTAGTGGGTGAAATTTATGTAAATAGGTTTATTTTTAATTTTTAGGTATATGAATAGTAAATTTACTAAATATTAATTTACTGGGTTAAGGGTAAATTATGTAATTATGGGTAAAAATCATATTATAAGGACTATACAATTACCCTAACACTTGTCCTAATTTCATTTTATGGGTGTGTATCAACCAATATAATAATTGAGATGAAATTATAACCTTTTAGAGACAATTTTATGATATTATGACATTTATAAAATTATATTTAAAGAAATGTCAATTTTATAACACATTTGTTCTTAACAAGTGAATTTTTTTAATATGGGGTTATATAGGTGATTTATTCAACTATAAATAGTAATTTGGGAGATTAAATTTATATATTTATCCAGATTAGTAATTTTTAATTTTTGTAGAATGAATAATTAAATTAATATCTTGCATAATGATGATGTAGTAGTTGTTTAATTATTAGAAATATCAAATAAATTATACTAAAAATAATAAAATATATATTATTTGTTATTATTAATGTCATACACAAATTTTTTAGATTATTTTGACAATTTATTGTGTTTCTCAAGTGTTTTTCTAAATTATCTTGCTGTTGTGATATTTTTAAAATGGAACGTAATGAGTAGTGTTAAAATTGACATTATTGATTTTTTAAAATGAATAATATTTAATTAAATGATATTAAATTTATAAAAAAAATAAACTTCCCCAAAATAATTTTTATAAGTATTATAGTGATATAAATGATGAATTTATTGGTATTTTTGTGTTTTATAGTTAGTATATTAACTCATAATGTGTAAATTACATGATATCACGGTAAGAGTTAAAAGAGTTAACAAATTGTTAATGATAAAATATAAGGGTGAGATTGTGACATAAAATTGTCTAAAAATTATTGGTTGAGATTATATAGACACATAAACATCTCATGTTCTTAATTAATCTCTTTAGAGTTATTTGTAATTGTAAATTAATTTATGTTAATTTAATATTTTTTAGTTTCCAAAAGTGACCCAAACCTCAATTATAAAATAGTACCTCCTCCATCAATTACTCACACTACTTCGAGGATTATATCTCTCCCATAACCTGACCAATTATCTTCAAAATATCTTTATCTAGGTTCTTTATGGTTTGGTTCTACCCAAAATACCTAACATTGATCACTTGAGAATAGATTCAATGAATATCCACCGAAGAAGATATAATCGTTTTTACTGACTCATTCAAGTTCATTTCTTATTCTACTAAATATTCATGTGTTTTTATATGATAAATTAATAAATATTTTATAATATATATTATAAGATTTTATTATGGAAATGGTATATAGATATTCCTTGTTTTATCCATTCAATGAAAAGAAAAATCACCACACATGCATAAGTATGGCTTATCATCTCAACAATATGGTGTAATTTATTTTTAATAACCACTTTACATGAATGATAATAATGATGGAAATATTATATTTATATAATAAATATAACATGATATTTATCCTTTGAAAAATAACATATCAAAAACATTTTTATCCTTTCACTTATTTATTAAATGATATTTTCACTCATGCATACAAATGGCCTACCATCTCTATGACACAATGCAATTTATTTTCCATATTCATCATTCATGAGTGGATATATAATTTTTTCTAATGATTAAATATTATATTTATATAATTAATATAATTCTTTTTATGTTGGATATATACATATTATAAAAAATAACTGACACTTTTATGATAAAACATGAATTATGAAAATGATGTGGTTAACCCCAGAAACAATTGTAAAAATGAAATATTATCAAAAAATGTGTTATAAAATAATATAATAATATCATCTAAGATTTTATAAATATTATTATTAATATATTATGGGTTATTCGTATGTTTAAAACCACAATAGAGTTTTTTGACACGTACAAGAGAAATTATACCTAATAAATCTTTGTCTCGCTTTTATTTTTTGTGGGACACATAGCAGATAAAATTCTTGTATCTTTTAAATATATCACCCATAAATGTATATTATGAATATTATTCTCAATATTATGGTATTTTAATATCCGTATAATTTGATTTATTTTGTTGGTAAACAATTGTACTAAGTATTAAGTGATAAGTATTTATCTCATAAACTCATTGTTATAAAGATTGTTCATCTTTAAGTATCCACTTGTAATATTTCTCTTCCATGTTAGTATTTTTTAATTTTTTTAATATTCTCCAATGATTTGTATATTCACTTTTACACATTTTTTACTTTACAAAAAATTCTTTAAAAGGATGCTACACATTTTTTTCCAAAACAGGGAACTTTATGAATTTTTTTACAAAACTAAAAGAAAAGATTTTTAACTTATACATCGGGAATGAAATTTCCAACAATTAGAATGAACAATTGTTTTGAAGAATACAATACATGAATAAACGTTTATTTTCAATGAAAATAGTTTCTTTCATAAATTAATATTCTTTTAAAAAAATTATTACAAATTGGTAAGGGGTTTTCATCTCACTTTTTATATCTGTGAGATAAATTTCATATTTACCACTTAATTCATTTGTGTGGTGTATATACTACCCATTTTGATATATTATATAATGAATATATTTATCTTCATGTTATTAAATTTTACATTTGATAAATATTTATTTTTATGGGGCTTTTGACTCAAATATTTCAAATGTTTTTGGGACAATTTGATTTATAGATATTTTTTAAAATCGATAATTCAATATATGAGGATTTATTTGGACTGGTATGACATGGGTTAAGATATTTTTAATAAAATACCAATGTGTTGGGTTACAGTTAATGAAATACCCTCATCACATCAATAATATCACGATAAAAATCATTTGAAAAAAATAAGATTTGTTTCTACCTGATATGTTAAATCGTCTTGTGAAATGTCTTGACAGTAAGGGTAACATGTTCATAAAAAACATGGTGTCAAATAATTAACCATTTACTCTATATAGAATATAATTACTCTAATTATTATCAATGATATTATTTATTTAACATTATATATGTATAAATTTAAATATAAAATTATTTATTAATTTGCATGTGATTCAATTATTTACCATGCTATATTGATTATTCCTTATCCAGTTACATGAATTGTATGTGTTTTTTGTTATTGACATTTCCATGTTGATTTTTTATTATTGATTCATTATTAATTATACTATACTTTACCATAACTATTTATTTTAGTTCACCCATATTATTTTTCCTTTCCCAGGATTCTATAAAGTGTGATAAGAAAGGTGTCAAAGGATAAACTGGATGGAATAATATTCTTATCAACATAAATAATTTGGTTGTAATTTTTTTATTAATTTCAAATAAAAGATCGATGTGTGTATTTAGTTTACCAATAATACTTATCTAATTATTCCTTCGTGATTAATTTACTGGTAATAATGCTACTTTAATAATCTAATGCACTAGCTCTAGGCTTATGGATTTAGGGTGTTACACATAATAATTAATTTGACAATTTCTAATTTAAATGCCTAATTTCATTAATTATCAAAAAAATTTAAAAAGAAGATTGGATAATTGATATAAATAGAGTTTAAATAATATTAAATATGTGATATATTGTTAATTTAAATTATTTAAAAAACTGGATTACATAGTTTTTATATTCCATTTAATATAATGTTTTAAAAAAATACCATATAAAGAAGAGTATGGAAGAGTTTATGTTGGGAATAAATATAAAGTTTTTATAACTATTGTAATATGAATTTACCAAAAATTAAAAACTAAATTCTCAATATTTTATAATTTATTATTTATAAAATTTTCCAAAAAAATTATTTCATGTTTAAATATATTAATTTGATTGGTTTATTTTGTTTATTTCCATCATTATTCCATGAAATAATTTTTATAATATTTATAGATGTCTGTTTTTGTTTAAATTTTTAATTTTTTTTCAATAAATTGTCAAACATGAATCAAAAGAGTTATATTCTAGGTATGATAGTTGATTATTTTTATTCATCATTGACATAGGATTGTGTTAGATTATAGGTTGTGCAAGTATATTTTTTATATAATTTTATTTTAATTTTTGTTAGTTACATAATATATAAGTATTTTAAATAGATACACATCAATATAGTTTGAACATATTGATTTAGTGAAATTAAAAAGAGTTCAAACCAAATAATTATAAGCATGAATACAAAAAAAGTTATAAGAAGTATGATACTAAGATTAAATCCCATTAAAATAGTAAATTTCAGATTCATTAAAAACAAATCACCATTCAAGACCTCGATCATCCAATAAGGTTGGTGATAAAAATTTTGGGAACCCCTAGATTATATTTTATAAACAATGTATGTAATAGGTAACCCAAGTTTGTATAAGTGACCATTTTGGCATTTATTTGGGTAATACATAGTTGTGTGACCCTAATTGGAATAGGTTAATTCAATAATAATGTTGAGTAAATTCATATTATGAGATAACATAAAGATTTATTTTTTCAACTTTCAAAGATTCATATCTGATTAGATTGAAATGATTATATAACTAAATAGATATGTGATGGGAGAAATGCTAATGCAACCCAAATATTAGTGAAATTTAGATGTTGGATCACTAACTGATATGATTCAGTCTGAAAGGGTTTATCATTTTAATTATAGAAAAATTAACAATATTACTTATTAAATGAATGTAAATTTTTTTACTATTATAATAAAGTATTTTATTATAATTATAACGGAATCATCATTATAAATCTTGACATTGAGATAAATTTTTTATGAAAGAATAACTTAATAGAAGATACATTATCTATTGGTTGAATACTTGATAATTATTCATAAGAAAAAGGAAACAAACTCTACTTATTTTAAGATACATTTATTAATAATATTATTATTAATGTTATTTAATAATAATATATATATTCTTATAATAATCATAAATAAATTCACTCAAGGTTTCAAATTAGTTATATGTTCAATGCCAAAAGTAACTTAGTATCCACTCATGCACTATAAAATACAGTTTATATTAATGATTTGGAGAAATTAGAGGTTTTTATAAATGAATGGTATATCTATGGAATTAATTATATAGTTTTTATTTAAGTGTTTCTAACAATATGATCATGTTTCAATTTTTTACACTATCTCCTGAATGTGTTGGGGGTAAATAAGAAAGGCATGTGATGTCTAAGCTCTGGTGTTGTATTGACACCACATAAGAGTAAAATTTCTATCCAAATGTAGAATATTAGATGGTGTAATAGTCAACATAGGTCATTGAAATATAAATGAAATTTCAAGAAGATGAGTGATATTTCATATGATGGAATTATCAGTGTCACGAATCAATCCATGTAGACCCTCGATTGGACACTTAAGTCAACTAATGGTAAGTACCTAAGGTCATTCCTAGTCTTCATATGCTAAAAACTAGTTCCGGGTAATTAGGAGTCACATTTGGGATATGTTTTCCCAATAATAACCATAAAATGGATCTAAACCAAGGATTTGGTATAATATTTACATTCCTCACCATGTCATAAATTCAAATCGATAGAACCATATAAATAAATAAACAAAAACCATAAATGTGAATGAAACCTCCTAGAAATAAAAATAAATATAAAGGATAGAATATATTACAACAAAAAAATGTGTAATTTAGAATACATGTATAGAAAAAAATATGGGACGAGAATATGAATAAGTGATACCACTGTATAATAAAGAACTAAAAAAAAATAAACCCAAAAGCTAATACCCATATCTGTATAGTAGGATGGATCTATCACACCATTTCACTACAATAATCTCATGATCCACTAACCAATGTACCCAAATACACCAAGCGCCACCTTACATTTACATGATTCTATAAAAAATTGGCAACCTACCCCATTGAGTGTTTGAAGGGTGTGAGATAAACAAGATCAGTATATTTACATTATGTATTTTAAAATATTCCTTTGTTAAATAAATCTAAGAATGATATTTTGAAGATAAAATAAATTTAAATATTTTTTATAATTTAAAATCCAAATAACCAAAACATTTTCATAATTCTATTAGTTTGAAATAAAATATGTATGAAATATGATAAAGAGATCATTCCATGATAAAAATGAATGGTGACACCCACCCATGACACTATATCCAACCATCCATTATGGAGTGCATTTATTGGTTTAATGGTGTGGTGATTCTCATCCAATGGACCTGCCACCTCATTATCGATGTCTATTAAGTTCAGTTATTATGGAATAGTCCCAAACATGCTTCTATCTGCAGTTTATCCTATATATATTTAAGTTCTCATATAATAATATCCTATTCCCATAATACATGTTCCTCCAACCAAACCAATTTCCATTTTCAAGTGGCCTTTAATCGAACACACAATAAGAAAACCTTAATTTATTTTCATAGAATATTTTTTGAAAAACCCACTTTAGTTTTAATAATAATGAAAAAAATTCCCAAAAATAATATCACTTTGTTTTCCATTAAAATTTTTATAACATTATTTGAACAAAATACAATTTTTCTTTAAAAATAATATGTAATTCATGTTTCATAATACAAATGGAACTATTGAAACCATCCACCATAATCCATCTTCAATAATGAAAAATTATTTAAATACACTTTGAATAAGATTATGGATCCTAAAAAGGAAAAAATAAACTATATCCATAAAATATACATTGGGGGGGATGGGTTATGGTAATGAAACAGAACCCTACAATTTATTCAAACCAAAGGATCATACAAATTACATGAGTCGAAATGAGGGAAATTTTCTAGAATCTATAATAAAAAAGGTATCAAATCTGAAGGGAGATCATTCCTCCAAGTGATCTCATGAGAGACTCCCATGTTGGCGAGACCGTCAGAGTTCTTGTTTTCTTCACAGATGGTGTGTGTAGCAATGAAGATGGGACTGTTGAGTGAGGTGAGGAAGTCAATACATCAGGGGGTTAGAGACCATGCTAAGTGAGTCACACCCTTCTAGATGGCTTGCACAATGGTAGAAGAGTCTCTCCCATTCCAAATGTTTCTCCAGTTGAAAAGTTTTTCAAAATATATGGCATGATTGATACCCAAAATTTCAGCCTCCAAAGCAGATGTACTACCACAACATCCATAGAAACATCCAAGAAACTGATCAAGATGGTCTCTGAAAACACCTCTTCATTCCGAAGGACCAGGGTTTCCTTTTGAGGCTCCATCAACATTGACTTTAGTCCTGCTAGGAGGAGGATCCATCCAGAAGAATTCAATAATGTAATTCGATTTTTGATATATTCCACTCACTCCCATCCGACGGAGGGTTTCAAGATCAATGACAGAAATGTCACAAAGGTATTTTTGGATCATGTAAGATTCTTTGATAGAAAGAAGTATCCTAATTTTACCTACATTAAGTTTAAATGAGATATTGTTGAAAATGAAATCATTTCTACCATAACATAGGATATACATAAGCTCTAAAACAACTGTTAGAAAAAGGGTTCTAATTTACGGTGACCTCGAAAGCTCAATCATACTTTTAAAATACGAGAAAATAATGAAATCCAAAAGACATCTGCACTCAAAAATTTCAAATATGTAATGCCAAAGTGCAGTAGCAGTCTCACAACATAAAACAAGGTGTTTTATGTCCTCCCAATTTTGGTTTCACAATCTACATTGAGAGGAAAGATTAAAACCATACAACTATATAAAACCATAGGTAGGATCTTTTTGGTTAGAAATTCACCAAATGAGGGTAAGATGAGAAGGTTTTATCTAAGCCTTATTGAATTTTGTGATCCAACTGAGATTATCAGGAATGTTATAGAAATGGTGATTATAATATTTTTTTTGAGTCCAACAAGAAATTTTTTGCGGGTTCCCAAACTAGAAAGTAATCATAGAAAGTGAAGTAATATTTCTCGACAATCTCCTTAATATAATCAAAAAGATTTAAAGAATAATAATTGATCCCGCCCTTGATGGGGCAGTTATTGGGATCAGGAGTAAAAGAATTATACATCTCTGATATAAGAGGGGAACTAGTCTAGTTAAAAATCAAAAACTTTAAAGTGGATTCTTTACTATCAATCCTTCTAGAATTTTTCAAGATAGAAGAATAATTCGATTTAATCTAGGGCTAGATAGAGGAAGACTTGTAGTCAAAAATTCTAGACTTAACATTATCATGAAAATTATTTCTGAGAAATTTCATGGTATGAGAGATATTATTAATGAGGGACCATGTAAATTTAGCATTGAGAGCCTCATTAATGGTTTCAGGATTTTTAATTCCTATACCACCTTCTTCAATAGGCTTACAACAAGTGGTCCAAGAAACCATGACCAATTTTTTCTCTAGAGTACTTCCTCTCCAGATAAAGTTCCTTATAGCAATATTTAAGCATTTAGTAATACCACCATGACACTTATAGACCATCATGGAGTAATCCAACGTAGAAACAATGGTGTATTTCACAAGGAAAATACTTCCTGCCACTGAAATGGATTTTCCATTCTAGGATGAAAGTTGTTTTTGAATTTGATCCACTATGTGCCGAAAATAAGAGGATTTGGGTTGTCCCTATAATATGGGGACACGAAGGTATGTGAAGGGAATGTGACCTTCCTTAACCCCTAAAACATCAGTGAAATGACTTTTCCTATTGAGGGGGAAATTTTTACCAAAAGAGATAAAATATTTATGCCAGTTAACATGCCGACGAGACACCTCTTCATAGTGAGGGATGATGGATTTATGGTTATTGATATTTATTTTTCCCCCCTAGAGAACGAAAATGATATCATCAACTTAAAGAATATGGGAAGGGGTATGTAAATTCCAATAGGAAAGAATCAGTTTGATTTTTCCATGATCAACATTGAGGGTGAGAAATCTACTAAGATAGTCTTCTGCAATATAAAAAATGATATCAGAGAGAGGGTCACCTTGTCTGACGCCCTTAGAGCATTTAATGTAACCTCTAGGAGAGCCATTGGTAAGAATAGAAATATGTGATAAGTTGAAAATGGTTTTGATTCTATTGAAAAAAGTTTTATTGAAACTGAAACTAGATAGCACTTTAAAAATAAAGTCCCAGTCAATCGTGTCAAAGGCTTTAGTAATATCTAGTTTAAGAGAAACATTTACTCCTCTAGTGTTTGTATTCAATAAATTAGTGTCTTTAGAGGCAAGACAAATGCAATCTTGTATAGATCTACCTTTAATGAAGCCGAACTAGTTCCAAGAAACAATTTTTTTTCTAATAGTAGAGAGTCAATTGGAAATGATATTCGTAATAATTTTAAAAAGAGAGTTTAAGAGGGAGATGGGTCAGAAAAGTTTAATTTCATAGAGATTTTCAATTTTGGGAATAAGAGTGAGAAATTTAGAATTTACACCATGAAGAATAAACAACTTTTCAAAAAAGGTTCTGACTATGTTACAAACATAATTTTTAATGTCATCCTAGTGTTTTTGGTAAAATTTGTTATTGAAGCCATCAGGTCCAGGGGCACTATCTGGATTAATGCTAAAACAGTCTCTTTAATTTTAGAATCAAGAGGTATGTCGTTAAGTAAGCGATTATCTTCAAAAGTAACCATGATCTGAATTATATTAGGTAAAATTTCGTTGATGGTATTTAGGCCATTGAAAATTCTTGTGAAATAGGAGACAACATTGATGGAAATCCCTTATTCCGTATTAATGTGGTTACCCTAAAAACATAAGGAAGAGAGTAGCCTACTAGATTTTTTTATCTATTTGAAGGGAGTTATAAAATTTGGTGTTCTTGTCAACAAAATTAATCCATATAGCTTTGAAAATTTTCCTCTTTATGTTATCCTTAATGTTGAGAAAGGAGATTAATTTTTCAGAAATATTGATTTTATTTGGTTGGTCAGTATTAAATCTAGTTATGTTTTTATTATTTTGAATAAGAGTCAAATATCTCTCCAAACTCTAAATGTCTTTATCTATTAAGTCAGATTTGGTTTTGCACCACATTTTAAGAATAAGTTATATATTTTTCCACTTAGTGGTGCAAGAAAAGGAGCCTTTGGAGTCTCCCATGTTATCCCAGGATGGATGGATTAAAGTTACACACTCAGGGTCCAAGGACCAGGCCAAATTAAATATGAAAGGAAAAGAGGGTTTCTGAAGATTTTGAGGAATACTAACTATGATCAGGTGATGATCTGAGGCTAGTTTGGTCAGAGTAACACTAGAGATCTGGTTCCATTTATCAAGTTCTAAATCGTTAATGAACTCTCTATCTAGCTTACTCACCACAACTCTATTATAATGATGTCTATATCAGGTAAATTGGGAACCTGCTAGATTAAACTCACTAAGATTACTAGCCTTTATAGAGGATTTGAATTAACTAGAAGATATAGAAGAGAAATATTGGCCATGTTTTTTGGTGGGTGAGATAATAGAATTGAAATCACCAACTAAGACCCAGGGGTCATGAATTTTGGCATTGATAGTGGAAAGTTCATCCCAAAGAGGTCTTCAATCCTTGTAATTATTTTTTGCATAAACAAATGTTTTTAAAAGATGATTGCTATCTAAGTAGTAATAACAAATCAAATCTTTCCCAGAAAGACTGATAATATTTAAATTCTAAAGTGATGAGTGATAAAAGATCCAAATAAATTTTACAACATTACTAATGTTACAGGAACCTATGAAGGAAAAGGAAAAATTGAAAAGATGCATGAATTTAGGGGAAAATCACATTAAGTTCAGAAATAGTAATAATCATAGGGAGATGTACATTAATAAATCTTTTTAAGAAATTTCGGGTGTCAGGGTTAGAAATACCCTGATAGTTCCAAGAGAGTATATGCAATAATTCTTATTCATGGGGATTGACCCCCCCCCCCCACTTTATTTTTATTTCCATCATTTTGTCCTCTGGTATTCTGAGGGGGTGTGTTCTTACTAGGAGTGCATGTTTTCTCAATTTTTCCTGTGGGAGAAGAAGATTTTTAAACATTACTTCCTGCCTTATTATTAATATTTAGGTTGCAAGAAGAGATCGGGTCAGGTCAAAAGAGTGCCCCTGAAACTATAACAGTTTTAGAGGGACCCGAGACAAGGGACTCTCAAGGGATGGAATATTCCTTATCGATGATGGAATGCAGATCTATGAATGTATCTGTTTCATAGGGTCATGAGGCTAAAACATCATGGGAGATGTCTCTAGCCTTAGCCGGGGTGAGAACCTGCTAGTTTTTATTGTCCAGACAAGAACAAAAGACCATATCATGCTCTTTAGATGTGGAAGGATAGTTGAGAGAAGAATATTTATTATCAGTGTACACCGGATCAGTGGGGAAAACACTATGATTAATACCCACTTCTCTCAAATTCAAATCCATATTATCAGAAATGGGAACCTCTTGTAACAAAGTAGGGGAGTAGGTTGGAACAAAACTAGGGGGTGATGGGGAGGGTTGGGTCCCATAAGAAGACATAACATAACTTTTGTTCATAGGGGTCTCTCCCTTGATCATGTTTGGTTGTGTAGATGAAGCTATCAGTGAAGATTCAAGTATATTACTATGACCAAAAGTTAGATAATACTCAAGATCAGTTTTTATGGGCGTCTCTATTTCAGTAAGAGGATTCTAAAGAATTATAATGAAATCATTTTCAAGATTTTTTTGATGGATTGTTCCTCTAGTTATTTGTCCTGTTCTTCCACTAAGTCAGCCTAAGAAACCCCAAGATTATCCTTATGTTTGGAAATCCATTTTTCTATGATAGTTTTGGGAGGTCCTATTTTATCAGGGTAGGGGGCCTTCTCTTTTCTATGTTTTATAACTTCTAACTATTCAGAGGAATTATGTTGAATAGAGACTCCATGAACCATTCTAAAATTAAGGATTTAGTGTCCAACAATCTTACAAAAATCACAGAAGGAAGTAATGTTTTCATATTCAAGATTTATAACAGTATTATAAACCCCATAATTGAAATAAATGATTTTAAGTGGTTTATTTTCAAGGTTAACTTCAATTAAGACCCAAGAAAACATTCCATGATCAACATTTATGGTCCAATGATCAATTTTTAAAGGAGTTCCAATACAGGAATATAGATTATTAAGGATACTAGGGTGCCTAAAAATCAATTTAGTTTATGGAATTTGACCCAAACATGGAAAGTTTTTCCTCTATATGTATTTAAGTTAAAGGAGAAGTCTCATTTAGATAGTATGAGGATCCCAGTCATTAGATTTAGATTTCCCATTCTCTAAACTCTATCAACAACCGCTTTCGAATTAAGGTGGAAATAAAAAAACCCTCTCTCTATAGGGATCCTCTTCCATTTTGTAATACCCTATAAAATAGAAATTCTTCGCTTCAATTCAATGTAAGACTAGGGTTTTTCTCCTTTAACATAAGAAACATGACCCATCAATGAGAACATACAAAGGATTTGTCGCTGTCCAATCGCCTCTAGGTCAGCTTCGACGGTAAAACCTCCATCATCCAGACTTTTCACCATCGAGTGATATTTCACAGTAGTAGAAGAAGCAGAATGGGAACCTTTAAGAGCATAAAGAAATGAAATACCTCATGGGGCCACATTGGATGCAGGTGTTAGAGACAAAGCTTCAAGAGCTTTCTCCGATTTAGATACTCCCAGATTTATGATATCCTTCGCATGATAACTCTATAAAACCATGGGAAGCACCCAATTGGGGTCGAATCTAGCAATGTCATTCAATATCAATAAGGAGACAAAGAGATGTAATAATTTTCCAGCATATTAGGGTTTCTCGATCTCTTCATATTAGAAAAACCAAATGCCTACAAAGTGTTATTGTAAATGGAAAACAACATGTGAAAGAGGGAAATGATCCTTAAAAGAAGAAATGAATGACCTTCCAAGTGATTATTTTATGAATCTATAAGGAAACCCATTTTAGAAAAATCCAAATAGGAAGAGAGTAGGTTATTTAGTTTAAGATACCTAGAGCGGTTTTATAACGGTAAAACAGGGAGATTATTGGTGTTAAAACACACAAGGGTATTAAGTTCATTCAAAAATTTCAAGCAGGTACATGATAGGGCCTCACGACTGTGTGGTTGAACCTCATTATGATTTGGTTACCCTCCAAGATATCCAACCAAAATAACAAACCAAGGATACATGATGACTCGTGGAAACCTCCCTATTTTGGACAAGGATCCCCAAACATGTCGCTATGAACTCTACAGAATTGACATCCATATAGTTTATTCAAAATGGACACCTCTAAATAACCTTGACATAGTGGGATTTCATTTCTATACCATATGAATTTTGAGTCTCTTAGGCCACCTCTATTGTGTATTGACACCAAAAAAGGGAATTTTTGACCCATGGAAAGCGCAACACTATGTGCAAAATTCCAGTCCCTGGTGTGGAAACATTATAATGTCTCATTCTTCAACCAAAAAAAACAAAATCACATCAAAAAAACCAAAATGAATAATTTAATAGAGTAAGGAGCACGAGAAACACCATATAAAAAGTTCAAAAAATAAAAATAATAGAGTGTTTGTTACAATTCTACCATCCATATAACTTTATGTGAGTGTATTGTCCCATAGGAATCCTTTAAGAGTAAAAAACTACATAAAATATAGAATGAACCACATAATTTTAATAAAATCACACGGTGTAGACTCCCACAACAAAATTAAGCATATTAGTATACTATGAAATTCACAAATCCAAGACCTTTATCCCATAAAATTTATACAATGAATCAAAACATTACATAAAAAACTCATCAGTGTAATCCTGTTAATAAAAAATTAATTAACTACATAAAAAAAATGAAAAATCATATAAAACTTTAACAAATAAATTTTCAAATAAGAACCATATAACAACTTTTGTGACCAAAATTAAAGAACACAATCATAATAAAATATCAATGGGATAATTCGAATTTTAATATAAAGAAAATCCACATTATATATAAGAAACAAAAATGATAATTAACTTAAAACATTCCATCCAAAATTAAATGAAAATATATGGTTCTAAAAATTTTATTATGTTAAGAACCATAAATAAAAACAAGAGTGAATAGTTTCTTGAAGACATAATGAAGATTACATTGAAGGAAAAACTAAATTCATACACAAGGCATCCCATTTTAAAACAAAACCATGTTATCTAGGAATAAAGAAATGATATAATAATGATGATGTTTTTTAACTCTAAAAAGCATAACAAATACATGGTAATATATAATTAAAAATCAAAATTCATAAATATATATCTCCAAATCACATTTTGAAACATAATAAAACTATTTATTATCGAATCCTATACATGTTGGGTTCTACCCACCATTTACTCTTTTACACACTCTAACAAAAAATATCATTAATATGTGTTGTCAAACATGTGTATATTCAATAACAATAGCCTAATATTAAAATAATAAATTTAAAAGAATCAAATTCAATTTTTAAAAATGACCAAAAAAGCATTACCAAAATATAAATCATTCATAACATCGAAGCACACAAAATACAAAAAAAATATAATAAAATATAGGAATTAAATTTCACTGATTCTTGAATCCAATGAATTTATTTTGAAAAACTAATTCACTCATTTTCGAAACCCAACCTGACATAACTTATAAGTAACAACAAGATCCCATGGAACAATAAATTAATGTATTATAATATTTAAATACATATTTCTAATAAATAGGTAAATTAATGTAAATAAATCTAGTTAAATAACCATAATGAATAAATAAATAATGAATGGGTACTATTTATTTAATTAAATAAAGGCTGTTGATTTCATGTCAATAAAGAAATTAATTTATTAAGAAATCTAATCTAACCAGTCAAATCATTTAAAACTATATAAAACTTCCAACACTACTTTACAGAATTGTCAAACATGGCCTTAAATACTTGTTATTTACGTCCTAACTCTAAACGATTAAATTATATAAAAAATATGATAAGTAATAAAAACATGTAAAAAATTAAGAAAAATCCTAATAGATCTCTTAAAAGAATATCATATATTTTTGTATCCTACCAAAAAAAATAAATATAATTATATCTGGTAAAAACAAAAACCTCCAACACCCTTGAAATATTTAAACTAGTTTAGTCTAATATTTTTTTTTAAAAATAACACACACACACACAGTTATATATATATATAAACACAATTTCACTTTTGTCACGAATTAATTATTATATGAAATTTTATTGTATGTTTTAAAAACCTGTACTACCACTAATGTTTGTTAAAAATGGAAATAATAATTTAAATATAAAATAAAACCCACATATTCTCACATGATAAAATATATCCTATAATGTAAAAAGGTGTGATTTAAAATAGATTTTTTATACAAATCATAGTTAGAGGTAGTTATGTAAAATATAATGAGGTATATTTTAAAATCATATGCCTTTCAGGAAACAAATACTAGGGTTTCTCAAAACCGATCAACTGTATTGAAAATAAAATATCATGGTTGATATAATTCTCTTAAAACTCTAAATAATTTTATAAATTGCTTCACAAAAAAGGATTAAATAAAAATTATAGATATTAATGGACCTGGATTCAAAAAATTTAAACCAAGATTTAATACATGCTCAAACAAATCCATTTGAAAATAATATTTTTTTTTGAGAAACCATGATTCCTAAAAATAATGAAGCCACTTAAAATGAACACATAAATACTAACACATTCAACATTTTTAATTAACACAAACCAGTCCAAAATATTAACGAGAAATACCTTTCTAATTATGATGCCAGTAAAATTAGTCACTTATCCCAAGCTATCTAAATCATTTAGATGTTATTATATTGATGTAAGTACAACATAATTTTATGTAATCATACAATAAATAACATCTACTATGATAACCATAAATCCAAATTAAAATATTCATAAATTTACTGTGAATAAAAATTATTATATAAAAAAAATTATAAAATTAAGGAATATAAATAAAATATTCTAGATTTTTTTAAAATCTTTATATTATTTTGATACTCTTCCCATGAAACCCTTTTATATAAAATTATTAAAATATACCCTTGCAAAATAACCATTATTAATTTAAAACACTTTTTAAAATTCCAACGAGAAATAACAACATTTTTAATCCTTTTCAAACTAATTTAATTATAATATAGTTGAAAAATGTTCATGTAATAGTTGTAAAAATTTTATGAGATTAAAAAAATTAACCATATAAATCACCAATAACTGATAATTTCACCATATAAAACAAAACATTTACATTACTTTGGAGCTTCCTTAATTCTAAAACACAATAATCATACCAATTTTTACACATGTTAATAGTACAGTAAAATTCCTTCATTGAAACCCCAATAATATTTAAAAAATATTGATAACATACATAACATTAAATTCCATTTTATTATGAGTTTCCTAATTATTCCTTATGAAATAAATTATATTATCATCAAGTATAGATAATCCCAAACATCAATGAAATATTTATTTTTAAAATCAGAATGGAATTTTTTTTATTGTTAAATCATTTAGCTAACAGATCTGTTGAACTCTATTTATAAAACAATGATACGTGAAGTTACCAAAAAACCATTAAAATACACCTCAATAATTTTAAATCAATAAAAATCTTATTTTTAAATAATTGAAATAAAAAAAAAATTTCCAATGATGTTTTATTAAAGACTATCATGATTAAAATATAAAAATTATTTTATAGAACTTATCACTGAAATTTGAAAAATAAGAGATGATATCAGACATAAAAAAATATAAATTATTTAATTAAATAACAACGCCATTTTATGGGTGTCATATTAAAATTAATAAAGTTTTAAAAAATTAAAATAAACATGTGTGAGATCTTATATTCATCATTAATAACAATCATAATCGGTCGATAAAATTAATAGGTAATATTTAAATACATTTCGGAAGATATAAATAACAAAACATAATCCTTTCTAGATGATTGGATTTTGTGAAGGGTTTGAATCATGCACACACTACCCATGTAAATTAACGATTCCCCTTCTAATATCCTTTAAATCATGAAGTGTACATAAAAAGAAAAGATGCATCACATAAATAACTACAATGACACATTCTTGACATCCTTAATAAATTCAATGTTTATTTCTATATGACTTGTATAGAAACATATTCATACATAACCCTTGATCATCGATAATATTATATCCTCTCGACCATAACTCCTAAAATAAAAAATTTAACTAGGATTTCATACCACATTTTTACAAACTAAATCGGGTCACCCCACAACTAGGCACTCGATCAGGCCCATGGAAAAGAACAAAGGGAGTTCCTCACAGGATGGAAGAAAGTGCCTATGCATCATGAATCACATTTGGGAATGTTTTTACTAATAAAACCATTAAAAGAATATGAACTAATGATTTTAAATGACTTTTCCAAACATTGGGAAGTCATTCTCTCAAATAGATGGAACTAAAACAATAATAAGAAACATTCATAAGAATACATGAAACATTCCAAAAATTAAAATAATCTTAAATGATACTATATATAAAATCCATGAAAAAATGATAAGTCAATATACACATATAAATAATAATAGTAGATATGATTTTGAATAGTTGATACACATGTATAAAAAATATAAAAAAATATTTTAAAAAAAGATACTACTCAATTCCATGTGGCATAAGGGATCATTCCCCCTATGTAAAAACCATTATTTCATGATATAATAACCAATGTAACCACCACCAACAAATGTCACCTTTTGTTTATTTTTATTAATCAAAATAAGGTCTACATACACTCATTGGGAGTATATAGGGTATGAGCACAACTTTCTTAATAAGATCCCACTCGGTGTTTCATAAGAAACCATCGTTAAATATATAAAATCATTATAGTTTAAAAATAAACAAACTAAAAATATGATTTTATCATTTCAAAAGAAAGATGATAACTAGCATCAAAAAAATTAATTTAAGGGAACACACGATGAAAACAAATATAACCATGAAACGTGGGAGATACCTATGGAACTAGGGTCAGTGGAAACCTAGAACCCTTGTACTATATTGTGATATATCTTACCAAAAAAAATTGTGTGCGAGATTCTCTGGATATCATGATTTTATCTTCCATCATAGTCACACCCATCCAAAACATCATATCTAAACAATCATTAATGATTGAATGTCTTGTACTAATATTGTGGTGACACCCATCCAAGGACACCATAATATATTTGACTAAGTATTTTGTATATTTAGAGTGGAATAGTCAAAAAATTATATTTTGTTCTAGTATCCTCCCCTTATTTCGTGGTTCCCATGATTTAATCCCCAATTTATAAAGGTTATGATACCCTCAATAATCTAATTTCATTTTAAAAGGGGACATTAATAAAACACACCACAAGTATCCTCAACTTCTTTTACACGAAAAAACATTGAAAGGATATTATAATTTTAATTCCATATAAAAAAGTTTATAGAAATAATATAACATATGTTTCCCTTTAGAATGTGTATAACATTCTTTGAAGAAAATAAAATTATTCTTTAAACAAATCAAGCATTAATGATTACTGAATCAGAGGTAACTTATGAAACCTCCTACCTTAATTCATCACCTATGATGTATATCAGTGTAAACACTCTTAGGTTAAAATAATGTATCCTAAAAAGGAAATTAAAATAGATAACTATAAAAAACCCTTTCAATAAGTTCATCCAAAACAAACCATACGTCTTCACGGCCTTTGAGTAAAGAGAAAACCATGATATAAAGGGGGAAAATATCCAATAGAGAGGAAAAGAATTTCATTCCATTCGATTCTTGAAATAATCTAGAATAAAATACACTTGAGATCTTGATAAGGAGGAATGGAGGATGTTATCAAGCACAAGGCCCCTATATGGGTTCAAAATATAGAAAAGGTGGTTTGAAGGGATTAAAACACAATGGGGGTATTAATGTCCATCAATATTTTAAGTCGGTTCTCAGTAGGTACACACAATTGAATGGATGAACATTACCACAATATGGTTCCATCATTATGTAGGATATCCAAAAGAACAATATAAAGCTTCACCATATAACATTAAAATATGATTTTTTCTGATAGGGATCCACCAATCATCACCCAATGAGCTCCATGGAATGGGGCTCTCATGGTCTAGCCAAAATGGCCACCTCTAGAGTATCATTTTGTAGAAGGGTTCTATTTCTATCCATAGAGACTTTTACAAAACCTAGAAAACATTCGGTCAATATACAAATCGAAATGGGTGATTTTTACCTAAAGGATGCCTCCTAACCTTGACATAGTGATGTTCTAATGTCCTATTATTTACTGAGAAAAACAAAACACCTCAAAACACCTAATATGAATAGGGGAAAAGTGGAAAGATCATTAAAACCATTAAATAATAAGATATAAACATGAAAATAACATAGTGGGTGTGATAGTTGAGGTTACTAGAATGGGTGTGTGATACTACATGGGGAGTCCATATTAGTTATTGGTGTCATTTGATAATTTTTTTTTATTGTTACGGGTTTATGAAAAAAAATTTAAAATTTAAAATTTTCTAAAACAGTTAAGAGTTAAAAATAAATATATTGATTGATGAATATTATAATTTTTATTAAGATGTGAAATAAAAGTGTTTTACATAAAGAAATTAAATATTGATGAATATATCAAGCATAGATGGATCTAAATAAATGATGAGTTTTTATATCTTATCTCTATTATATAATAAGATAAGTTGATTTATAATTTTATTTTATGAATAATATAAGATGATGTTTTTGATTCACATGGATTATGATTCATAAATTTATATAACATGTTAGGGAATATGTTAATAATTAAATGAGTTTATTTGAGATAAAATAGTTCATCCTTGTTCTTTGTTAAATTATAAGAAAAAGAGTTTCTACCACCTTTAGAAAAATATTTTAACGGATAAATTATTATATTAAGAGTAATTATCCAAAAAAACTATACATAATATGTATATAATATTTTATTTGACAAATATTCCCATTGGTGTAAATCAGTGTTATTTGTTAGATGCAATTTTTTTTTGTATCTTTGTATTATATTATGAAGATAATATAGACTCTAAAACTCTAGTGTGAATACGGTTCAACTTATAAAATTTCAATGTTTTAAAAAATGTACTATACCAATTAAAATACAAAGTTAATTTCACTTCATATCCAAAATGAATTTAGGAAGTGTTGGTAAATAAATAATTTAAATAAATTTACATAAATGATATCAAGAAATAAATATGATGGAAATGTTCATAGAATGATGGTGATGATGAAATTAAAAATATTTCTATATAGACAGCATTAGTTAATAACATCTTAACATTTTATATTCTAAAGTAAATGAGGTTAAATATTTTTCAATGATTTGAACATTAGGATAATGATTCTGAAGTCTCAAAAATATTCAAAAAACATTATTCATATATGTTACTCACTAAATAGTATAGTGGAAGGGTTTTATCATATGGTAACATAAATATGTCACATGAATTTTGTAGATAATTGATGAGTTCAAAAAACCCAAATAGTGTAACAAACATAATGCAGATCTAGCAGGCTATCGTATGGGATATTATCAAATAGGTATTTATATATGTTTTTTTATTATTTGTAAAAGTTTACTAATTTAAAATGTATAATGTTATAGAGAAGTTAATCTCCAATTTATCATTATTTCACATTTTCTATATATATTGCTTGAAGTAAAATGATACTTAACCTCTCAAAGTGTCAGACCTTATCCCAGAATAGTTGAACAACACTCACATGAGGACATGATGAGACACCAGTTCCACGTCCCAATAATCTAGAGATTTAGAACTAGAAACTAGGAAAAAATATAGTCATGGTGAGAATATTTCCTTTAATATAACTCTAGGGGTTCATGAAAAAATATACTGAAATTTTAGTATGAACATTCCATATAACATGCATCCCAAAATTCTATAGATATATAAGAGAGAGCCCTTCATGAACTCGTAGTTGAGAATAAAATGTAATAAAACTATATATATAATACATCATTATAAAATACCAAAAAAAAGATAAGTTAATAAAACAAGAATCAAATATAAAAAATGACACACTAACCAATACATTCTGAACAATAACTAAAATAAATAAACTAGACCATCCTCTAGCCCAACTGACATGATCCAACCATTGAATCCTCAGGATCCAAAAATTACATGACCTATAATGATTGTTCAATTCAGATAAATAGCCATGCCATAAGAGAAAAAATTTAGTTGTACCCTTGAACAATGAAACTCATATTGTGTACGTTGGTAGAAGGTGAGTCGAATGACCTAGAAGGAATCTGAAATTTCCCAAAAATAATGATTTCTTCTATGATCATGTGGATGTGAATGAATTACTTATATAAGAAGTGAATTCATGATCCTAGAATTCATACGCAAAGAAACATAAAATGTAAGCACATAAAACATATATGACATGCCATCAGGATTCATCCATTCCACAACAAGCCTCAATTATACCTCCTTCATCTAGTACCAAATGTATTTAAATAATCATTATAATCAGGTCACAAGTATACTGACTAGTCAAGGGGTAGTTTGTACCTCATGTATCATTTCATGTATATGTATCATCATTTGGGCACATACCATATCCCAAACCACCTCATACTCATCCACCCAGAAGGTCACATACCCTTCCTAGAATAATCATATCTATCTAGGGGTCACATCCCCTATTTAGATTCCATGTATCGACTCTTAGGTAACCAAAATATAAGGTACTGATTCCGAGTAACTTTTTTTAGAAAATCAATTTAGATCCATTGGCTGATTCACTAATAACTAGACTCAAGAATTTTTTGTAAACTCAAAAGTGTAAATTCTAGGATGTATTCCAAGAATTTCATGTCTCTATAGACATACCAGTGGCTAGTGGAACCCACTTGAATAAAACCATTAGTAACATTAATTAATGTCGGATCCAAGGAAAAACTCTAAGGAATCCCATGTATCTAATATATATTAGTAAGTAGTGTATCCTACCCGAATCATCTTATATCACACATCCTGATGGGTTTTACCATCTTCTTTAACCAATCTCACATAACAATGTTTTACCCCTCAAGTGATATACCTATAACTACCTCAACAATAACAATCTTACACCACCAATTCAGGTTCTAAGATAAAATCTACAATCAACTATACCTATATCTGACACACACCCTCTCTAGGTTAAACATATTTATAAGAACCCGAGATTAGTACAATACATATTATTGAATGAAATGAATAATTCAAATTGAGGATCTTTTCAGGTTTAGATTTTTAGAGAATTAGGACATAACTATTTCATCTCAAAGATTACAATGTAGGCACATCTACTCTGTTTCCATTTTTTCACAAAATAAAAACTCTTGAACAAAAGAGTCATGTCTAGTTCCTTTTTTTAGACAGAATAAAATTTCTTTAATCATATCCTTGATCCTATACAACTTTATGTCCTGTGAAAAACATTTCAAAAAAACATGGGATGAGCATAAAAATCTCAGTAAGGGTTATAACAATACGAAGAGAAAACATTAGTTCATATACACCTAAGAATCAATGAAATCATACTTTACTCATAAAACATAAGCACTTTAACATACCTCATTAGATCATAATATTTAGAAATAACTCATAGAAATCATAAGACATAAAGGTAACTTGAGGCGTTCATTACATTATTACGTAGGGAGTAACCCTCATGGTTACGTTTGGAATACCCATCACTGTATATTCCCTAAATCTCATAGGAGAAATCTTAGCATTTAACTCCCTCACTTTACCCAATGCATTAGAGAGCTATATCAGGCTCACCCACCCTTAGTTTATCACGGAACCACCCATCTTCATAAACAATTCCCAAGAACCATAACATAATCGTATCACATAAAACATTCATAAAGGAAACATAAAATTTCCACATATAAATGATAAGATATCAATAACACATTAATATAATAAAAACATTATCAAAACCATTTTCAATACTAAAATAAAGGAAAATTAAAACATCATTTTTATTTTTCATTTTTAAAAAATTATGGCTCGTAGAGGAAGCCGAAACATAAATAATGGTCACGGCGGCGGAGATGTCATTGGCGCCAAATACGTATGACAAAAAAACATTCCATTTCTTCATTTAGTAAAACTACTCATATAAAAAATATTCCTTATGAATAAACGTAAAAGTCAAAGGGGTTTATAGACCGTATAAAAGAAAGTTGTGTATAAAACAAAATATGCCTCAATGGAAGGAGATTCAGAAGATGTCCATTACCACATCGAAAATTTTGAAAGGATTTTATAACATTAATGTATATATAAATAAATCATTAATTTTTTTTAAAAACACGGATATGCATGATAAATGTTTAAAATAATGAATCTGTAAAACAATTTAAACCAATGTTTTAATAAAAGAGTACTTTTCCATTTTGAACATTTAAATTATAAGCCACATAGAAGTAGACCATTTTCAAAACATTTAAATGAAATTAGTATAGAAATAATATGGATATGGAATGTCAAAGGTGCTGTATATACACATTATAAACGAATAAAAGTGCATATCATTAAGAAATGTCTCAATGAGAAGAAATTGAGATGTAATCCCAATCAAGGATCATGCCATTAGAAAAATAATAAATAAATAACATAATTATGTGTGACAAATATAAATACACCAAATATAAGTGTTTACTTAGTGTAAAACAATTATAATTCATTCAAAAATATTCATAGCACGACATAATAAAAAATTACAGGTTTAACCCAAATAATTGAAATTGGGTTAAGAAGTTCCCTTAAAAAAATCTACAACCTAAGGACGTCACATTAAAATTCAGAAAATGAGTTGATGAGAGAGAATATGATATCTCATCATTTGGACATAAAATTTACAGTAATATGGATATATAAGAACATATCCCAACACTAGAAGATGTAATTTAAAAGGCAAAACATAAGAAGTCTTTTAAAAATAAGAGGGTGAAAGATTCCCTTACCGACTTGGGTAACTTTCGAAACGTACACCCCATGAATGAAGGACGATAAAAAATTGATGTAAATACCCATAAAAGAAATTTTATTACACAAATATTATAATAATGGGATGTACGTACACCACTCAAAGTAAATTTTGGTAAATGTAGCATAAATCTTACGGGAATAAAAGTGAGATGAAAAATCCCTTACAAAAACTCGGCAACCTAATGGCACCACATAAAACGTCCAGAAAAATGGATTGGTGAAATAAAATAGGGTCTCTCATCATATGAAAATAGAAATAACAGTAAGAGGAATATAAAATAACATCCCCCAACATATGAAATAGGAGCTTAAAAGAAACTACATAAAAGAGAGTAGTTAAAAAGAAAGAGATAGGTAGGATCCCTTACCTCGTGACCGAATTGAATAGATCGTTATTTAATTTATTGAATAATAAATTAGAGATAATTTATACATGATTAAGAACATTTTTAATTTCATTATTCCTTTTAAATCATTTATTAAAATTTTATTAACATTATGTTATTATTTAAGTTAATAAAAGTCATTTTGTCGAACATTGGTACTTGTGTCAAAAAATAAACTTCTTATAATTACAAGTTGTTCATGTGGTAAGATATCATTATATAAAAAATTATATTCATGATATAGATATCATATATATCATATATATCCATTATATACATGAATTTATAATATTACATAACATTTATAGGCAAGAAATGGAATGAACCGTTCATGGAGACGGTTAGCCGTACGTACGCATGAATGCTACTTTCATTTCTATTTCATATTTAATGGAATTAAATTATAATTATATAGAGGTATATTATAATTCCAGTATAATATCATATATAATATCATTTACTACATCCTTTATAATTCCCACATATGGCATTAACGAATCAAATCACTTTGAGGGGGCCGTAGTCCGAACTTCCTAAAATGAAGATATCACGATTACCCATAATAAAACCCTTAAAGGTATGCCATAAATGAAAAATAAAGAATCACAAGGAAAAAATAAACATAATATATATCATATATAAATATATTTACAACTTAATGTCCACCATGAATGGTGTTAAAATAAGATTGAACAATCATCCTTTCGTGAGGCAGAAATTCACCATCCACAGAAACAGTATGTTCTTTAGACATTAGACGAAGGTGTGTGTAAGTGTAGATATAATAATTCTCATAAAAACATCATAGTATATTTATAATACTGGTGTTTTTATAAAATAAAGGGATAAAAAGAGTTTAGGGGGTTGGAGAAGAAAAATAAAACAAAATAACATAAGTGAAGGCATTACCTATAAATCTGGTAACTCCTCTTGGTTTGAACCAAAAAGGGTTCTTAAAGATCTTTCTACCCAAGGTAAGGCTTCTAGGATTAAGAGAGGTATGTGGAGAGATAAAAGGAGAAGAGTATGGCCGATCCAAAGTCTTGATAGGTGTGGGTAAGGAGGTAGAGGTGGGGGCCTTTTATAAGAAGGAGGAAGGGCACTCTTGGAATGTCTTGAAATGTTACATTATTATAAAATTATTTTCGGATATTAAAGGTACCATAATTATATATTTCGATGGTAAGGTGATAAGGGTTCAAACTCCACTCATCCAATAGGTTTTTGACATTTTTATGTGTTATAGTTTACCTTATCTTCTCATTTTATTTAAATCGTTCATTAATGAGGTAATCACTGCATAATAATGGTGTCATAAATAAATTTATTTATTTAATGTCTAAAAATTATTAAAAAAATATCATGATGTAGGAAATATTTTTATCATTCTAATGAATATTTACAGTAAAAAATATGACTTCTATATCCTCATGTAATTTTTTAGTAAAACAATACATGTTTGTGACATTTTTATTTTAACTTTATATAAAAAGTTATTATTGTCATTTTCCTAACAAAGTGGCTCCATGGGGTCCCCAAGTTGACCCATGGATTTTTTTGGTCATCCATGACTCATCCAATAAAGGTAAGACATGGGTCAAGGTCATTTCATATTATTATTACATTATCTTTACCTTAAATTACACTAATTACCTTAAATTGTGATTAATAAAACTTAAAAGTTACTATTCACCAACATATTATTTTAATCTCATTGAACAACATTTTACATCATAATTACAACCACGTATGTTGGGTTTTTGAAATTCATATCACATAATTGGTAATGTATCATTTAAACAAAAAATCTGTTTTTTAACTACCACTTAGTGGTTTCACTGTTTATAAAAAATTGAAGTTCTTCAGAAATATACAAAAACATCACCCTAAGATATATTTGATATTATGAATTCAAATATGATGTCTATTTTAAAAAATTAAAAACATATATGTGGCATTAATTTATTTAATAATTAATTCTCGTAGTCAAAACAAATAGCGTGTTTTTAAGAAACAATATCTATTAAAAGATTGACACTAGTTTAAGTCCAATTTCAAAGTTAAATTAATTCCAATGACCACCATTGGATTAAATGGTACAAATATATTCTAATTGAAATTTAAAACCAATTAAAAAGATGATATAATCATATAAATAAATTATATTAAAAATAGGTTTTGAATTAAAATACAACATATTTTACATATTCATTATAAATGGACTTTATCAAAAAAGAACAAAAACCTACACAAAGTAAATGTTTATATCCCGGTTCTAAAGAAGGATTTTATTTGGTCCAATATAAAATATAAAATTGTCAACAAGTGGATTTAAAAAAGGTTCTCCATCAAAAGGCGGTTAATTGACCTTTTACAGAATATTAGAATATTTATGTTTAAAATTGGATTCATTCGCATTTAAAGCCTCTAACATTTAATGGATAAAAGTAAAAATATTTGAAAAACATATATAATAATTTTGTAGTTAGTTTTTTTCATTCTCGCCATTACAATGGTTAGGCGTTAACTACCATTTAAAATAATAATATTTTATTATTAGAGTGCAACATAAGATTTCCAAGAAACTCATTGTTGTGTATTGGGTACGCAATCAAGCACAGTGTTACCTTTAAATTAATATTAACATTTTATTCACAAATATAGATAAATATAAAACTTTCATATTCTTTATTTTCCTAGGGTGTTACATCCTTCCCCCCTTTAGGGAATTGCGTCCTCACAATTTTAAAATTGGCCTAAAAAAATCATTGAAAGTCCCACATCAGAACAAGAGTTGGTAAAACTATCACTTTAAAATAAAGAATCCGAAGTACAAAGGTCACACGAGTTATCCCATACTAGGATTCCATGAAAACATGGATATGGAAGAAAAAAAGGGTGATGTCCTGATGGATAGTGATAGAAAACATGTTTAGGAGAAAGTTAACCACCAGAAAATCACAAACTTGTGAAGGGTTAAATGGTATTTGATTCCCCGGTAGAAACGTTAACAGACAACTTTTTTGTTTAACATTACTTTTCATTGAGGAATTTTATTCATGTTCTTAACTAAAACATATGGAAACATACTTACGTGTCATGTTGACTTTTAACTTTTTCTATATTTCTTACACAAACTCATATTTTCTCTAAAAGACGAGTATTTAGGATAACTTGTTCACATTAAGAGAACTATAATCAAATTCTAGAGAATCACCTATTCCAAAAAAGAGAACTATATACTTCCCATGTCTTTAGACATAAACCAAAACCAAAACCAAAAAGGTTAGTACAAGATAAGAATATCCCCAAATCAGATAATCCTTAATAAAAAAAAATATATTCTTAATCTCCAAAATTTGTCAAACAATACCCAAAGTTCAACAGATACCATTCAATAAAAAAATATACATAAAATTATTCAAAGTAATAAAAACTAAAATTGAAACCCAAATCTATGAAGGATTTAATTACATAGTCTTCCAAGATAAACCTTAACATTTATCTCCAATCACCAGTTACTCTTAAAGTCTCATAATGAAAATTAATTAACCTAATCACATATCCTCCATAATAGGATAAAAAGTTACATAGATAACCTAAAATCAATGTATTCTAGATTCATAAGATCATCTAACTAAAATGAATTAGCCATACTAACCAGGGACTTCAAGTGGTCCAGTGGTAGGCGATAAATGTCAGTCGCACTTTGGTTGTGGGTTCGATTCCCGCAGCTTCGTCCGATGCGATGGGTTGTCACACAGTCTGTGTGTTGTCCTTTTTCCAAAACTATATAATTCTTAAAACATTCCCCCAAAAGATATAAAATCTTCAAAAATAACCATAACATAATTTTACATCAATTTTATCTCATGCCGCTCATATTCCATCATAACATATAGTAACCCATAATTACCTCAAAATTAAGGATCATATAAACCCTAATGGTTACCTTTATAATTATTACATGAACTTCCACATCGAGTTGATTCTCTCGTACATGATGCATTAGATAACTCACAAAGGTTCAAGTGGTTGATCATGACTCCTGATAGTTGGTTTAGAATAACCACAATATTTCTCATTGAATCCCCCATTTCATCCAGTATCATAATCAGAGAACCACTATAGTTTCTTTCAAACCCATTGTCACTTTGGTACCTGCTAGATCTATCCATTTACTAAAACCAAAAAGGTCAGTGTGAGTATATCAACAAAATCATCATGTACTAAAGAGGAAGATAAAAACTATGATATAATTATCCAAGTTATCTTAAACTCATTCCAACTTTCATAAATAACAATGACTCTATCTAATATAATAACCATTGTGGTTATACATAACATGTCACTTATGCTTAAACAATACTCTGACATATAAAGTTATCTAAACTGACCTTTGATACCAACTATAAGCACTCGGCCTTAGTACAATACATATTATTTAATTAAATAAATAATTCACATTGAGGATCTTTTCAAGTTTAGTTTTTTAGAGAATTAGGACATAACTATTACATCTCAAAGATTACAAAGTAGGCACATCTACTCAGTTTCCATTTTTTTCACAAAAATAAAAACTCTTGAACAAAAGATTCATGTCTAGATACTTGTTTTAGACATCATAACATTTCCATGATCCCATTCTTGACCCTATTACATTTTATGTCCTATGAAAAAACATTTCAAAAAAACATGGGATAAGCATAAAAATCTCAGTAAGGGTTATAATAATACAGAGAGAAAACATTAGTCCATTTATACATAAGAATAAATGAAATCATACTTTACTCATAAAAAATAATCACTTTAACATACCTCATTAAATCATAATATTTAGGAATAACTCATAGAAATCATAAGACGTAAAGGTAATTTGAGGCATTCATAACATTCTTACGTAGGGAGTAACCCTCATGGTTACGTTTGGAATACCCATCACTGTATATTACATAAATCTCTTCAGATAAACCTTAGTGTTTAACTCCTTCACGTTACCCAATTCATTGGAGATCTATATCGGGATCACCCGCCCTTAGTTTATCACGGAACCAACCATCATCATAAACAATGCCCAAGAACCATAATATAATCGTATCACATAAAACATGCATAAAGGAAACATAACATTTCCACATTTAAATAATAAGATATCAATAACACATTTATATATTTAAAACATTATCAAATCCATTTTCAATACCAAAATAAAAGAAAAGTAAAACATGGTATTTATTTTTCATTTTTAAAAAATTATGGCTTGTAGAGGAAGCCGAAACTCAAATAATGGTCATGGTGGTAGAGAAGTCATTGTCGCCGCATACATACGACAAAAAAAACATTCCCTTTTGTCGTTTAGTAAAATACTTCATATAAAAAAGATTCCTGTTGAATAAATGTAAAAGTCAAAGGGGTTTATACACCGTATAAAAGAAAGTTGTGTATAAAACAAAATATTCCTCAATGAAAGGAGATTGAGACGAAGTCCCTAACCACTTAGAATCATTTAATAGGGATTTATAACATTAATTTACATATAAATAAATCCTTAAAAACATTTATAAAACATGGATATGGATGATAAATATTTAAAAGAATAAATCATTAAAACCATTTAAACAATGTTTTAAAAAAGACTCCTTTTCCATTTTGAACATTTAAATTATAAGCCACATGAAAGTAGACCATTTTTAAAACATTTAAATGACATTAGTATAGACATAATATGGATATGTAATTTCAAAGGGTATATATATACACTTTATAAACAAATAAAAGTGAATATCATTAAGAAATGTCTCAATGAGAAGAAAATGATATGTAATACCAATCAAGGATCATGCCATTAGATCAAGGATACAGAAATGAAATAATTATGTGTGAAAAATATAAATACACCAAATATAAGTGTATAATCAGTGTAAAACAATTATATGTCATCCAAACATATTCATAGCACGACATAATAAAAAAGTATTGGTTTAACCCCAAGAATTGAAATTAGGTTAAGAAGTTCCCTTAAAAAAATTCGATAACCTAACGATGTCACATTAAAATTCAGAAAATGAGTTGATGAGAGAGAAAATGGTACATCATCCCTTGGACATAAAATTTACAGAAATATGGATATATAAGAACATATCCCAACATAAGAAGATATAATTTAAAAGACAAAAAAAATAAGTCTTTTAAAAATAGGAGGGTGAAATATTCCCTTACCGACTTGGGTAACATTCGAAACGTACACCCCATGATAGAAGGACTATAAAAAATTAATGTAAATATTCATAAACGAAATTATATTACACAAATAGTAAAATAATGGGATGTACATACACCACTCAAAGTAAATAGTGGAAAATGTAGCATAAATCTCACAGGAATAAAAGTGAGATGAAAAATCCCTTACGAAAACTCGGCAGCCTAACAACGCCAGCTAAAACTTCCAAAAAATGGATTGGGGAAATAAAATATGGTCTCCCATCATATAACCATAGAAATTACAGTAATAGTAATATAAAATCACATCCCCCATCATAATAAATAGGTGCTTAAATGAAATGACATAAAAGAGATACTTAAAAAGAAAGAGATAGGTTGGATCCCTTACCTCTTGTTCGACTTGACTCGATTGTTCATTAATATCATGTATAATACACTAGAGTTAATTTATACTTGTTTAAGAACCTTTTTTAGTTTCATTATTACTTTTATATCATTTATTACGATTTTAGGAACATTATGTAATTATTTAAGTTAATAACGGTCGTTTTGTCGATCATTGGTACTTGAGTCAAAAATAAACTTCTTATAATTACAAGTTGTTCATGTGGTAAAATATCCATTATATACAGAATTATATTCATGATCTAGATATCATATATATCATATATATCCAGTATATACAAGGATTTATAATATAACATAACATTTAGATGTACGAAATGAAACACACCGTTCATGGAGACGGTAAGCCGTATGTATGCATGAACGCTACTTTCATTTATATTTCATATTTAATGGAATGAAATATTAATTATATAGAGGTTTATTATAATAACAGTATAATATCATATATAGTATCATTAACTCCATCCTTTATATGTCCCACATATGGAATTAACGAATCAAATCACTTTGAGGGGGCGGTAGTCCGCACTTCCTAAAATGAAGATATCGTGTTTACCCATAATGGAAACCATAAAGGTATTCCATAAATTAAAAATTCAGAATCAAAAGGAAAACATAAAAATAATATATATCACATATAAATAGAGTGACATTTTAATTTCCACCATGAAAGGTGTTAAAAGATGATTGAACAATCATCATTTCATGAGGCAGAAATTCGTCGTCCACAGAAACAGTATGTTCGTTAACCATTAGACGAAGGTGTGTGTAAGTGTATCTAGAACAATTCACATAAAAACATCATATATATTGAATATAATGGTTTTGTTAAAAAATAAATGGATAAAAATAGTTTAGGTGGTTGGAGAAGAAAAATAAAACAAAAGAACACAAGTGAAGACATTACCTTTAAATCGGGTAACTTCTCTTGGTTTGAACCAAAAGGGTTTCTTGAAGAGCTTTCTGCCTATGGTAAGGCTTCTAGGATGAAGAGAGGGATTTGTAGAGATAAAATAAGTTGTGTTTGGCCGAGAAAAAGGCTTGAGATGTGTTGGTATGAAGGTAGAGGTGGGGGCCTTTTATAAGAGGGATGAGGGGCACTCTTGGAATGTCTTCAAATGTTACTTTATAATAAAATGATTTTCGGATATTAATGGTCCCAAAATTATATATTTCAAGGTTAAGGTGATAAGGGTTAGAAATACACCCATCCAATAGTTTTTTGACAAGTTTAAGTCTTATAGTTTACCTTATCTTATAATTTTATTTAAATCGTTCATTAATGAGGTAATCACTGCATCGTCATGGTGTCATAAATAAATTTATATATTTAATGTCTAAAATATATAAAAAAATATCATGATGTATGAAATATTTTAAATTTCTATTGAATACTTATAGTCTTAAATATGATATGTATAACCCCTTGTAAAAATTGTTTTAGTAATAAAAATACATGTTTGTGACATTTTTATTTTAACTTTAAATAACAAGTTATTAATGTCATTTTCCTACCAAAGTGGCTCCATGGGGTCCCCAAGTTGACCCAAGGATTTTATTGGTCATCCATGACTCATCCAATAAGGGTAATATTTGTTTCAAGGTCATTTTGAATTATTATAACATTATCATTACCTTAAATTACAATAATTACCTTTATTCACGATTAATAAAACATAAAAGTTACTATTCACCCAAAAAAATTATTTTAATCCCATTAAACAACATTTTACATCCTAATGACAAAAATTTATGTAGGATTATTAAAATTCAAATCATAGAAGTGGTAAAGTTTCATTTAAACGAAAAATCAGTTTTTTATCTACCACATAGTGGTTTCACTATTCATCAAAAATTGATGTTTTCCATAAAAATACAAACAATTCACCCTAAGCTATATTTGATATTAAAAATTCAAAAATGATGTCTATTTTACAAAATTCAAAACATATAAGTTGAATTAGTTAATTTAGTAATCAATTCTCACTGTCAAAACAAATAGCATGTTTTTAAGAAACAATATCTATTAAAAGATTGCACTATTTTAAGTCCAATTTAAATGCGAAATTAATTCCAATGACCACCATTGGTTTAAATGGTAAACATATATTCTAATTGTACTTTAAAACCAATTCAAAAGATGATCAAATCATATAAGTACATTATATTAAAAAGAGGTTTTGAATAAAAATACATCATTTTTCACTTATTCATTAAAAATGGACTTTATAAAAAAAATAACAAAAACCTACACAAATAAAATTTTGATATCCCAATTCTAAAGAAGGATTTTATTTGGACCAATATGACATATAATAGTTTCAACAAGTTTATTTAAAAAAGTTTCACCATCAAAAGGTGGTTAATCGACCTTTTAATGAATATTAGAATATTTACGCTTAAAATTGGATTCATTCGCATTTTAAGCCTCAAACATTTATTGGATAAAAGTAAAAATATTTGACAAAAATATATAATATTTTTTTTGTTAGTTCTGTTCATTCCCGCCATTACAATGGCTAGTTGTTAACTACCATTTAAAATAATTTTATTTTATTATTAGAGTGCAACGTAAAATTTCCAAAAAACTTGTTGTTGTGTATTGGGTACGCCATCGAGCATAGCGTTTCCTTTAAATTAATATAGACATTTTATTAATAAATATGGATAAATATAAAAATGTCATATTATTTATTTTCCTGTGGTGTTACAATATTACCCAATCACCCACCATGATTCCCATAGGATAAACCATAGAAAACACCCCTAAATGGGTTCCCTAATACCATTTCCATCTCTTGAACTCAACTTTAAATCTTGGTCAACATGTACCTCAACATTAATTAGGGTCATTATGACACATATCTATCTTATAAGGGTCAACTAACTCATCCCAAACTAACATGAACATTGATATAAAAATGAAAATCTATTACAAAATCAGAATACACATCATTGATAACCAACACAGTCTATAGGCAATCCCAATTGAGTTACATAACATGCACTCTAGATTTTGAAACTAGGGAATCACACTCATGAAGCTAAAATATATGAAATTATTCTAAAAGAATTAATTATTGATTTACCTTGAGAACATAGTGAAAAACAATTTTTGAAACCATTTAAAATGGTATCACATGCCATATTACCCATACTAGGACCTTGGTCAAATCCCATAAAAATAGCATAATTCCCATTTTTATTTTGAATACTATTTCAAAACCGATTTACCAAATCACCAATTTTACCTTGATGTTCTATTTTAAATATATTATCATCATAAACTCAAAATTTAAAAAATAAAACAATCATATCTTTAAATTCTAACTCACACAACCCAGAAAAATTATAAAGAGTGGAAAAATAACTCATTCAACAAAGTTTCCACCATTGAATTGTTTAGTATTCCACGTGGTCAAGGATGACTTTTAGTCTACTTCATGTCTGTCCCAATCCATGGAGGATGCATATATGTCATGAAACAATAAGTTAGATATTTTAATCATGGAAGATGAATAGAAAAACTCCAATTGAGAAAGATACTCAAATAAATTCAAGGTCTCCCACCTCATTCATTATTTACCTCTTTTTAAAGTAGCTATAAGACTCTCTCCCAATATCATCCAAGTCCAACCACCCTCATTATAGAACAAGGGGTCATAAATAATTAAATATTTATTAAAAAGCTTAATGATAAAAATTTATTATTACTATTCTTTACATTTAATTAGTTTTAACAATTAACTATTCATTCTAAGTAAAAAAAATTTAAGCATAACCACCTATCAACTCAACCGGTGACCTTGTCACATTAAAACAATGGACAAACCAAACAGTAATATTTTCAACACACTACGGACACCATCATGGAAAATGCCTATCAATAATCTTTGATTAAATAGAAAAATTTATTTATTTTAAGAAAAGAACACTAAAATTACCCATAGAACAATTTTACATAAGGTTAAATATAAATGTTGATTTGATTACGTCCTTCTGAGGCCTCCTCTACATGTGGAACATGAATCCCTCATGAACCGAGGTGATTTTGACCATGGATTGTTTGAAATTTTAATAAACTAGAGAATCCCAAAATATATAGAAAAAAGGAAGAGAATAATTGGGGGGGGGAATAAAGTAAGTATCATTCAATAAAACTCCATAAAAATAAATCCAATTCCACAGCATTTTAAAGGGGATTTGTAGACAAAAGAGGGGGAGATGCCTCTAGATTTTAAACACAAAATATTTGATGAAGTTGGAGGAGTCCTAGAATCCCATGTGAAAAAATGTTCTTTCCCCAATTTTAATGAAAATTGGAGAGTCTCATTGTTTGGCCACACATTTTTCTAAACCGTGTAGCAAACATTCAGCCTTCAATGTCTATAGCCACACACCCCATATGGTTTGGCAACATGATTTTTAAAATCATTCATCAAATATTACAAAAACCAATATAATTTAATTTTAGATATCACAATTTTTTGTAAATAATTTTAAAAACGGGTACCATACTCCAATATAAAATAAACCTATATAGTTTGGTGACATGGTTTCTCTTAAATATGCACCAACTGTGTATAGGTAAAAATACATCTATTTTTTTGAATTTAACCCGAATTTCCTAATACTCACTCGATATCCCAAGGTAACTCAAAATTGTTAATTAATATCCAAAAAATATCAATTCAGGATGCTCTACAACTCAAAATTTTGATATGATTCCCTTTTCTCAAAATAACCTTCATTTCAGAAATCCAAAAACATTATATTCACTCAACATTCACAACTCATCATGGAGTTAGTTTTTAAAAAATCTACACCATAATAATTATTGTCCCCAAGAATCTAGCATATCCCTAAACCATTTAATCTCAAACCAAACATGCTAAATATTCAATTTCTGAACGTGGTTTGACTTTGTAACTTTAACCACTATGAAAAGATAGACTATATTTATTCCAAAACGTGGGTCTAATACTTAAACATACATAAACTTGTTACAAAAATTATACTGATGTTATTTCCACCTCAACACATCCATTTCTGCAAGGTCATCTATTAGGCCTATTCTGGCTACTTTTTCTTCAATGTTACACGACTTTACTTTTTATTGAATGACCGCATCATCATACCAACTAGTTATGATTCCTTGACACCGAAAGTCATAAATGTAACATTTAAACCAATAATAGGAATCTAAACCTAAATACCAATGTAATTACATGATTGTTTTATAGAACAATCAAACCACACTCCTTGTTCTCAGCCTAAGTACTAGCGCACTATCAATATGAATAATGCTCAGATCACACTACCACCTTCCAAATCTCACTAAAAATAGATAAAATCTATCAAAAAAACACATAAATCATAATAAATGATTCCATATACTCTTTAGTATCCTAATTATATCATAATAATCAAAAGAGTTGTTTTATTCCACTCACAACCCTTCTGACACAAGAGTCTCACACCTACGACTGATAAGTTTCTCCCCACCATAGGAGTGTCCATATATTTCTTCACTTCACCAAAATATATATTCTCCAATAAATTCTTTTCTATCACTAACTGTAATAAATTAGTGTGACTACCCCACTCATAACTCATCACCGACACACACAAAACCACCATGTATCAAGATGGTTCCCAGCCATATCGAACAAGGTCCCAAAACATTGAATCATGGATAGAAATATTCCCTAAGGATTATGGTGTTTCCCAAAATAATAATACACTAAAAATGATAAAATATAACTAATGGTACTCCCTATCACAGTAATATCCCACAAAAACAAAATATTTGGTCCAAAATTTGGACCCGTCAAAACACACATTTGGATACAAGATCCCAATATCAAAACTGAAATCCCACAATCCCAATACACATGAAACTCTTTAAGAAATCATAGTGTATACACTAAACACATAAATCAAACACTCAGGTCACTCCTAGTGAACCACAAAAAATTAAAATTAATGACCTATACAAGAACCAATCACTCCGTACACACCACACCAATCAATCCAAACACAGCCACAAATTTAACTTGGAGTTCTATAAAAAAACGACATATTAAAAAACCTAATAACCTGAGAATCCATTTTCCATTTGATCGGGAATAAAAAATCACAAAAATGAGTCCACATGGGGACCAAACATTTACCTTGAAAGTATTCAAAAAAAATTTCACCTACACCAATTTTCACATGAGTTTACAAAACATTACATGGAATAAATGGTTTTTTCTCGTAAAATATGTAATTACAAAAATCTACCTCCTAGTTAGTAAATTTTCTAAAAGACTGTCGAATTTTCAAAATCTATTTCAAAATAAAATTTTATAAAACCATTTTAATTCAATTTTTATGAAAACCAAATATACTAAACCATTTGAAAATCATTGGCTCCATGATCCATTTCAAGTTCAACCAACTTTAAAAACCATTCTTCACACAACTCATTACACTTCAAGGCTATTCCTTTCAAAACAATATTTAAAAAAGAATCATTCCAAACATATTTTTATATAGTGGAAAACAAACAAAACCATATTCGATCAATCATAACCCTATAATCCATATTAATCTAATCACCCTTTATAATGAAATAAATAAAACACTAATAATATTATTATTTTTCTTTAATTAATAATGAATTCTTTTGAGGTGTCATGTAAAAAAAAGACCCCATAGGCACTTGTATCAAACCATAAGTATACCACCATCACAATTCATTAAAAAATCACTAGATTCCAGCCAAGCCCTATGATTTATCCTAAGTATAATCCACACTACATTGCAATTATCATTCAAAACTGACTCCTCAATCATCCTAGTGTTCTTATTCCCATCATCAGACATCCCCTAGAATCTTTGGATTCAACCAATGTGATAATAGCATAGAATGTGCTAAATTTATAAATATAGTAAGGATAAATTATCTCTATCACTGACAAATTCCATCATATCCAAAAAAAAGTTTATACAAAATTTTCATATCATGTCTTGGTATTCCTGAACCGAACCCACAAGGGGGAAGTGACCCAAGATGATGATTCATAAATAATACATTTATTACAAGGTTTGAATATTACATCCACAAATAGTCAAAAAAACCGTGGACCAAAATGTTTGGAGATGTAGATCATATAAGTATAAGAAAAAATTATTTCACATGCTATAAAAAATTGTCCATATTCTGAAACAACTAATATAAATTATATATGACATAATAATATTCAAATCATAAGGAAGGAAAATATAAAAATTCTTGAGATAAAATGTCTTATATGGGATAACATATCAAAGACCATAATGGTTAGAAAATAAACATATGGAAAAAGAAGAAATAAAATCATTTAATTTAAGATAACATAAAACAATAATTGTTAACCATAGACATGAAAGATAAGAAAAAAATATCAAATGATAGAACTTTTAATATCGAATGAGAAAATATGAAACATGAAGCATATAGAATAGGCCATTTAAAGTAGGAATTCAAGTTGAAAAAATAAACCGAATATTTATTATCTTTTTTAACCTAGGTACCCACCAACCCGTTTAATCATAAAATAGTGAGTATGTCTAAATTCCACCACAATAACCCTTTTTGAACCTAGAAAATGATTAAGTCATTCATATAATATTTCTACCTCATGATTTATATGTCTTTTCCCAATACATTAGAGGGATATATAGGTCGCACATGTCTCATAATACACACAGTAGTGTGCCACTTGATAAAACAAATTACATAATAAAATAACATATAAAAAGAAAAATGGATTTCATGAAATTTAAAAATTATCATATATAGAATGAATGTAAATAAATTTTATTTCATAGAATATCCAAAATTAAATAATTAAATTTTTATAAGGTACTAATGAAATAATATGAGTTTTATAAAATATCTAAATAACACCATAAATTAAATTTCTTGATTCTGAAAACATTATCACCCAAAAAAAATCCCACAATAAAATAATAAAATATGGTGAAACTTGTAAAATAATACCATTTGAGGTAGAACATTTTGAGTATAATTAAAAAACCATTAAAATAGATTTTTTAAAACATTTTTGTTCATTATGGTAAAATACATTGTTACAAGTCAGTTTTCAAGAGCCTCATTTATATTTTAATGAAAATGAATAGAAAAACATTCATGAAAATGAAATTGTTTAAAAAAATATTTTTCCACTGAAATAAAAAAGATAACATCATTAAAAAGGTAAAATATGGGGAAAAATAATTTCAAATAATAAATTGTATAACTCAAAATAAGGAATTTGTATTTCTAATTCTCACACCATTAACCATGATTTCAACTGAAGTATTTAACTTCATATATCATAAAAAAAATATCAATTTAGTATTTCATAACCATATTCATATGTATTTTCATTTATATTATTTATTAGTAACAATTACCTTCATTTATTAGATTATCGTAATCTATTTTCAACATTGGGTGTTAATAATCTTGAATATTTTGATCTAGATTCACTAAAAAATGTGTCAAGATTACTTTTTACCCTAAATATCAACATTTAAAAACAAATTTCGGTACTATAATTTATTTTTTAAAAATAATTATAATTTAATAATTCCATTACATTGGATTTTTATTTGCGTGTAATGAAAAAGAAAATGGTAATGAACTTGTTTTGGGTTATTTACCGATATCAATATATTTGTTCAAAATGATCATCAATTTTTATGTTATACAATAATAATATATTCATTATATATAATAAACCACCATAACCTAAAACCATCTATTATTGAAAGTGAAATAAAATGAAACACATTTATTTGTGGAGGTAGTTGTCTGCACAACACACTATTAGCATTTCCATTACCCAACTAATTAGAGGGGTGAAGGTGGATCATAAATGATAATGTAAGAATCTTAAATAAATTATATAAATAATATTAATTCTTTAATTAGTTCATTATTTCTAGACATATGGGATGGTGATGAGAAACCAAAAGCCTTGCTTCATGGAGGAGGTAATTCTTGCAAATGTACTAATGACGATTATTTTTATCATTACTATATGTAAGATAATAATTAATGGTTGTAAAATTATAATAATAACATTACAACACACTAATTATGATGATTTATTGTTGTACTATGGTTATGGTTGGTTTAGAATGTAGGTAATCAGAATGAAATGTTAATAGACCTTGAATGCCCTCTTAATGAAATACTTAGGTTAGAGAGACTTAGGGTAATTTTTTGGTGGACAGGGGAACTAGTCCATGAAATGGAATTACAAGAGATTAAATTATCATATTTTTTCTTGTAAATTATGTAATATGAGTGGATAATAGAAAGGGTTGATGTGATTCCCCTTTTATTGGTGCATAAGAGGGACTTTTCCATGGAAAATATTGTTAAGTAAGAGGTAAGAATGGAATAGTTTTAATGTTTGGATAGTTTGGTGTGGGTAGGTTGGTAATAGACATAATAAAGATATTAAAATAGAATTTTTTTTTCAATAAGGTCAAATGTTTGGTTTTATTGAAGAAAATTCAAACATCCATAGAATTTTCCTTTAAACACTTATTAATTATAATTATATATGAATAATGTCAATTATTTTATTACTAAAAATATAATCACATCATTAATAAAAAATCTCAACATTATAAATGTGAATTTTGGAATCATTTATCATCATTCAATTTCAAAATAATAGAAATGTGTTTTAAATAAAATTATATAATATCATGAAAAACTATTTTTGTTGAAAATTGTAATTTTAATTATTAAGTGTTTTTAATCTAATCAAACATATATTAATAAATAAATTAGGGTTAATTAAGTTTTTTTTTCATTTTTTAAACTAATAATTATTATTTTAATTTAAAATTGACTCATTTCAAATTTTTCCAAATATTTAGAAAAGTATTACTCTTTGAAAATTATCAATTTAACAGCGTTATTAATATTTACCCAAGGTAGATTAATCATTATGCATAAAAATAAATTGGACCAGATTAGAAAATTTTGAACCACTAATTTTAAATTGAAAACTCTTCTAATTTCATTCAATTGTTAAAATGTAATTTTAATATACTAATGTATTTAAAATAATTATTAAGAAAATATTTCTTTTTTTTTATAATACCAAATATTGGTTTGTAATTCAAACATGATACTTTGAAATATATAATGTAACATAAAGGTTATATATTTTATACAAAAAATTTCTTTATGTTTTAGGTTATTATTATATATTAAATTTCACATTAATTTCAAAAAAATTGTTTTTCACTATTCACCTAAAAACCAAATATTTTAGAAAAATCAAAAAAAAAAATATTTAACTTATATGTGCATGATAAAACCAAATATGATTGTAATTATTTTTATATAAACTTATAAAACTGATAAAAGTGATTTGGATATGAGAAAACATAATTTTTTTAAGAAACATATACCTCTATGTATCAAATGTAATTTTTTATTATACCCTTTTATATAGTTTTAAAAAGTGGTTACTTTTGGTGATACCCAACAATTTAATATCTATAATAGAAATATGGTTATAAATTTTTCATTTTGTATTTCTATCTATAAAACCTAATAACATGATACTTATATAAGGAAAACTAATTCCTAAAATCCTAGGCCATTATATTATACCCATTAAAATAATTCCATCCTTGAAATTTTTTTAAATAAAACAAGTGAGGATAATTTTCTTTAATAACATTTTCTAGTTCCCACATAGCCTCTGCAAAGCTATGATTTATTCAATAATAATTGACTAGATGTCAAATTTTATTACATATCACTTTATCTCTTCAATCCAAGATTTCCATGTGATGTTCTTCATAGTTTAAGTAATGTTATAGTTTAATATCTTTTGAGTTTAGTACGTGTGAATTATTTGATATGTAATTCCCTAAAAATGACACATGGAACACATTATGAACTTGGTATAGGTGTGCATGGAGTGCTAACTGAAAAGCTATGACTCTAACATGATCAAATATCTTGAAAGGAGCTATGTAATTAGGTCTCAAATTACTTATCTTCTCAACTATCAAGGACTATTACCATAGATATATTTATTCAAATACCTTATCATTAACTTCAAACTGTAGATCACATTATAGATTATATGCATTACTCCTCTGTAAAATTTATTCCACTTTCATATGTTACTGAATATTTTTAATATTCTTTATCAATTCTGGGAAAGGTTAGGAATTATCATATTCTTCTATCCAACCTCATCACAACATGTTGGAGTCTTAAATCTCTTCCCATATAGAGTCTTCTCTGGTTCCATATGAATGATAGAATTGAAAATATTTTTATATGATAACTTTATTGGAGGTATATATTGATCCCAACATCTATATAATTACATTATACAAGATATCAACTTATCCTTTTAACTTTTAATGGTTCTCTTAGACTCTCCAACTATCTGAGGATGGTATGAAGTGCTAAATCTCAGCTCAGTGTCCAAATATGTCGGACATGTTATCTAGAACCTTGATGTAAACCTTAAACCCCGATCAGATATAATGAATAGTGGTACAATAATTAGTCATACTACTACCCTTATATACAACATTGTGTGATGAATAGGGGAGAAATATTCGTTGAGTTAAATAAATTCTATTGAATTTGTAAGGTGATCCACAAAAACCCATATGACATCATGGCCATTATAGTTCTCATGGTGTCCTATAAAAAATAAATGGGGATGTAATCTCATTTCCGTATAGGTATGAGACATGGTTTCATCACCCCTTTAGTATTTTCTCACTCTAGCTTATCATACTAACATACCAATAATTGAGATATATACTCTATGATTTCCCTCTTTATGTTATCTCACTATATGTTTTTATTTATATCTATTTACCTATTTGGTCCACTAGGATATATTTAGGTGGATAAAGCATTTGAATCATCCAAAATATCCTTTGTTAGTTCTTGTATATATTGGACACATATCCAGGTTCCAAAATTTATAACTCAGTCATTATAAAAATTGTCATCGTGAATATTTGGTACCTTTTTTTGAATCTCTACATTATCATTCTAGGCTTTATTGATCTTAGAGTGAATGGATAGTTAATTAGGAACATGGTTAAGATAGTATTAATCTCCACACACATTGACTTGAATATTCATTATCGAAAAATCCTTGAGTATTGGGTCTTTTTGTATCCTCATCGTGGATAGAGTATCTTGTCATTTTTTACTCAGAGAAATAGCCACCTTGTTTGCCTTTCCAGGGTGTTAACGTATCAAGTGGCCAAAATCTTCGATTACCTCTAACCATATCCTTTAATCCAAGTTTGACTCAAATGTGAGGATATATTTAAAACAATTTATATTAGTTTATATATCTCACTTCTCTCCATAAAGGTAATGTCAACAAATTTACAATGCAAAGATCACCACCACTAATTAAAAATTGTACATCAGGTAATTGTGCTCATGATTTTTTAATTTGTAGTTGGAATAATAAATTACATTTTGAATTTTCATAAGAACTCATCGCAATATTTTTAATGATGCATCCCTATAAATTAAATCTCTTTAACCAATATACTGTAATGAAATCATAGGTTCAATGACCTACATTTCCTTGGGATCATTAAGGATTTCCTCACATTCATTCATCCAAAGTAACTTGATTCCTTTGTTTGTTAAATTTGTTAATGAGTTTTATTACCATGAAAAATTTATAACAAAGAATTGTTAATATAAAACTATCCTAAAAAACCATGGATTTCAGTCATAGTTTATGGTCTGGCTCATTTCTAAACAACGACAATCTTTGGAAGAACTACAGATATAGGCTCTCTTATGATTGAATCAACCAAAAATTATACTTTTTGTATCCAAAATCTATATTTATGATGTTTTTAAAACATTTTCCCCTTCTATAAGGTCATAGAAAAAATTCATATGTAATATTAAGGGGTTTTCATGATTTTTGGAATATATAAGTATATTTTCCATGTAGGAATCCAAAAAAATTATCCATATAATATCTAATGTCCTTATTCATAAGATCTATAAAGATATTGGGGGTAGTAGTTAGTCTAAAAAACATAACTATAAACATAAAGTGTCTATACATTATCCAAAATGATGTATTTGAAATTTACTCCCTTTTAACCCTAAAATAGTGATATCTAGACTAGATGTCAATATTTGAGAAGAATTGGGCTCCTATGATTTGATCAAAAGATTTATCAATACTGTGAAGATGATGCTAGTTTTTTATCTTGGTTTTGTTAGTATCACACCAATTGATGCAAAGACACATTGACCTATACATATTCTTTACAAATAGGAATAGTGCACCCCATGGGGAAAAACTAGGAATATAAAACTCTTTAAATATTCCCTAGTAATTGATTCATTAATTCCTTTAATTCAATAGAAGAAATTATATAGGGAGTCTTTGATAGAATTAATGATGTCAGCATAGGTTTTATTAATAAATCAACCTCAGATTCTATGGGAAGAGAAATAAATCACTTGGAAATAAATTAGAATATTCTATCACAATAAAAATGTTCTAAATATTGAATTTATTCTTTATAATATGAGATTTTAAACCCTTGATGTTGGTAATAAAGGCCCCTACTATAAAACTTTCATCTAAATAAGGTGTTGGACCATACATGCATAGATAACCGATAACTATATGATTAATGATATGAAAGAAAATTTAAATTTCATAGAAATAGATATGCAATTTAAATAAGGTAAGCTATTACATACCCAAAATTATGTCGAACTCGGATATTGGGAGAAGAAACAGATTTTTTGAAATTATCTCTCCACAAATCGTTATTAGAGAACATTTGTACACCGTAATTTCATTTATCATTCTAGCATGTATTTTCAAGGATGGATTGATATTCCATGTTTTAGGTGGTGATTTTGATTCATTAGGAAACTTATAAGATATAAAATAATTTAATAATCCTGAATAAAACAAGGATTTCATGGTTCTATAGAAGAGAATGAATGTACTATTAAATAATTGTTTTATTTTCCACCTCTACATTATTGATTTTATGTTACCACCTTTGATCCATTGGTTTAGGTTGTTTTTATTACCAATTTACTTTAATAACTCAATGATTAGATAATTGATTCCCACATTTCCAAAACATATAATATTTGAAGAATTTATGAGTGATTGGAGCATCAGTTAGGTTCATCCTATCCTTAGTAGTATTATTCATCTTTTTTTGATTTTTATGGATGTCATGTGCTAAGCGTATTACTTTACCACACATGTAACACTTCCCAGAGCCCTTTATGGAAATTACCCTGGTGTTTCCTCCTATATTTTGTACATGTGGGTAATTGATATTTCTTACCCCCATGAGACTACAATTGGTATTCTATGATACATCATCTTTATTTTCCTTTCTCCAGAATCATGTGGGTATCAATATTCCATTTCAACATTATGTGAACATTGGAAAACATCCACATAGCTTCTGAACTCTAATACATCTAATGAATTTTCAAGACGGGGTTTCAATCCAACAAAGAATCAATCAGTATTATTTTTTTGGTCCAGCGATAAAATTTGAAGAATACCTTGAAGGTCACATGAATTTCTACTCGTAATATCCAACATAATCATCTTTTTTTGTTTTTTAGTAATTCTCATTATATCTTCGTGTGAAGGGTCTGAGTGAAATATTTAGTAAATAACAATCAATTTAAAGTATCAAACTTCACAGAATTAAATTCCTTTATTTTCATTGAAAACCTAATGATATTAAACCATTGGTCAACCTTAAATTCCAATTGATAGATAGTTAAAATGACATTCTCGGGATTTGAGTATTAAAGGACATAAAATATATTTTCCATCACATAAATCCAATATAAACAATCAATTATTTAATGGCCCATTAAAGGATGGTGGGTGTGGATGCATTATATATTCAGTATTAAGATAATCCATTCTTGGTGAATTTGGTAGCTTCATGTTATTCATGGTATTTTTCATTACATCAGAGATCTGAATGAGCATTACCATGAATTTTTTATCATCACTTCCCAACTCATTTAGAAAGGTACCATATTATATATTTCATCTTTCATTACCTAATTCCTTATTATTTCATTTATATCCTTGATATAGGAAATTTGATGACAATGATACATAAATTTATTAATGTATATACTAGAAAAATATGATCATCAAAGGAGAAACTCAAAAATAATGAGTATATTTATCATGAACAACTTCCTATGTGTCAATCTTAGTTATCCATGATTACTTACCAAATATAATTTCTTTAACCACACTAGTTGACATGATAACCAAATCATTCATAATGTTTTATAAAAAAATGTTAATTGTCATAAGAATATCCCTAAAGAATGTGAAAACATGTGCATGGTAGGGGCCCATTCACCGTGTACAACAATGATGGTTGAGATATACCCATCCAAAACTATTTGGTTTTATTACAAGTAGTTGCATATGATGAAAAATGAGGTCCACTTTTAGTATAAAGACATGGAATTATTTCTAGGAAATCCAAACTCCTTTATTTACCATAACATAAGATTTTATAATATATGTAGTCTTATCCTAAGGCTTCTCACTAATGTTTTCTCATCAAAGTCTCCAAAATAACTAAATCTTGTTCTGATACCAACTGAAGAGACCCAAGCTATACATACATAAATAATACATTAATTACATGGTTTAGACATTACATCTACAAATCATCTCCCAACCCTAGGAGCTAATGATTTTATTAATTAGAGACTATAAACATTGATACACTTATTCCACGTGATATGATATTTTTTAAATAATATAAAACCTATCTTAGACATTATATGAGACCCAATGCTCATCAAATCCATAAGAAGGGGAAATATAAAAAGCGGTGAGCACAAATGCTCATTAAGGGTGAAATTATAAAAGAAAATAATTGTAATAATAAAAATATATTGTAATCATAAATAAAGATAATATTTAGTTAAAAATAACATCAAACAATAAGTGTTAACCATAAGTATTAAATATAGACATAAAAACTCAAACGACAAAAAATTTACCATGGGATAAGGAAAATAAAACATGATCTATATAACCTAGCCCATGAAATGTAGCAAATAAAGTTGAATAATCATATACATAGGATTTCTTATTTTTGTGAACCTGGATACCCAAAAACCTAATCACTTGTAAAATTGTGATCAGAGAAAAACTCCATCAGACACAACCTTTACGAGATTAGCTACTTGCAAACCCGTTTACATAACATTCATGTCACTATAGATATTATTTTCATTACTGGGAAATTTTGTTGTACTATATTGTATTGTTAAATTAAAAAATGAATTCATTAGTAAAATTATTTTAAGGCTATTTATTTTTAAAAACTAAATTGAAATTAATTTAATTGTTCCATTTAAATAATTTTTTTTCAGTGTTATAATTCTGTTTAATATTTTTTTATTTGAATAAATATTGGTCTTACACTTTTTTTATATTAAATGTAAATAATTTTTTATGAATTATGTTTTCTATAACCTTTCTTTAAAAATATAAATATTAAATTTATTTATGTTAGTAAAATATTATATTTCATATAGCTCTCTTGTGAAAATGTTAGAAAAATTTTAAGTTTACACTTTTTATTAACGTGATCACATGTCCTTAAAATTTTCTTTATTTTTTATGAAATTGATTTAAAAAGAAAATTTTTTCCTTGTTTTTCACTTATATATATATATATATTCATATATATAGAAGATATGGGTTGTATATTCACACATACTATATCTTGATATTCTCCACGCACCAACAACTAGGGATTCCAAGCACACACACCTTGGACTGCAACTCCCCATCTTCGACCAGTGCCATGCACTACCAATCACCTTCAACACAATTATATATTGTAGATCATCTATATTGGAACAAAAATGAGGGTTAAGAACCTCTATTTTCGACCAAATATCATAGTGATATAGCTTCTCAAAAAAATTCTTCAAAAATGGAAGTATCCATCTTGGTTCACTCTTGTTCACCGTAACACCAGTTTCACACAACATCTTTTAAGTACACATATCTTCATCCAAGTAAATAGAAAATCTATTATCCAGATCCACATTCATGAAACCTATTATTTCTTTTAAGTACATATCATGAATAGAATCAACCTATTGTGAATCCAATTTAATGTGAATGTGTTTTTTACGTCCTACCATAAGATTATACACCAACCTATCATGTATGAATATTATATTAGGTTACAACATGAACATTATTAATAATTGGGAATTATATTTCATACTTACTGTGAAACATATTTTAAACTGTCTACGTGAATTAATTTTTTAAAGTGTTCACACGATCAACACACTAATCACATGCCACATCTCTTTGCATGATCAGTGTACCAACAACATGAATCATCTATTCACATAGTCTTTATACTCACCACATGTGATGTAATGGTAATTATACTGACTATAAGACTTATGACTCATGTGGTCACTTTGATAACTTTCTTATTATTTTTAATAAATCTCTATTTTAGCAATATTATTATAAAATGATTAACTACAAATATATTTAATTTGTTTAAAATGTATTATTCCACTGTAAATAAGTTATATATTTTAATGATTATTATATAAACAGTTGAATAAAAAATATCAAATAAATTATTATAGAAATAATATTTTCAAATTTTTTCTTTTATATTCTATTTTTATGTTTATTAATTATAAAATTACTACACGTGTATATCAGTGATTTAAATTTCTTTAATTATTTAAAAGACTCACATTTATTCAAATTAATATATTATAATTTTTTAATGTGATTAATTCTTGAATTTATGTTAGTAAGTATTATTAATGAATAAAAGTAGATTATTAAATGGAAATGGATTATTTATATTATTAAGTATTTATAACTATTATATGAGTGTGATATGTTTTTTAATCTCCCACATAAAGAGAAAAAATATGACTATTAATGATTATTCAATAAATATAGACCAAGGGATGCAGTGTGAACAAATTATGGATGAATTTTTAAACACTCATTGAAAAGAATGATTTTCATGATGTGAAATGAATTTCATTTTTGACTAATACAACATTACCATGATCATGAAGAAACATAAATAATTCCTTTCATTACAATTCAAGTGATCAATGATCATTAACCTAAATAGTCTTCCACATATTTTTATCTATGTCATTTTACATTGAATTCAAGTTTTCTTTTTTCAATATTTTCCTTACATTTTTGTAATAACTAGTATCTATTTATGATTTTAAAAACAAAAAGAAATACACATCATAATTATTCTACCAAAAAATTGAATGAATTTTCTTTTATCTCATAATGAAATTTTATGTTAGACTAGGTTTTGTCTCTTGTAAAAATTTAAGGTTATGCCATCATTTTCTATAAAAGGAAGAGTCTGTAAATAGGTAATCACACCTTTAAAAATTATTTTTCATTAATGCATACATGTATTCTCATAGAGTAAAGATGATTTAAGACTGGACTAGGATATTGTTGATTTAAAACATCAGAAAAATATAGTAGTCATGTATTAATTTCAATTGTATTGAATCTTGAACAATGCACAAAATGTTAATTATTCAATAATAAAACCAAAATTATTTATTTTTATTAAAAATTTCAAAGAATATTCTCCCCCTATATTCTATTTTTTACATCTATGTAGATCTAAAAATTAGAATCAGGAGGTTTAATTTTAATGAAAAACTAGTTATCAAATATAATTTTTTAATCTTATCAATAAAAATAGGTGTCAGATGGTGTGATTCCTTAAAGGATGGTTAACAACACTGATTATTTCAGTAAGATGCAAAATAATTTGTATAAGTGATTGGAAATCCTTCGGGATACAGGTTTTGTGTTTATTTTTATCTTTTTTTCTAACCATAATATTCTATACCAAACAGTATAAGGACCTAAAGATAAGTTCTTGAAGATGGAAGAGATCAATGTCAATGATTTATGGTTACCATTAAACCCCGTCACTTTTTAATGGAAGTGATTATGGGTATTGATAAAAAAAATGTAATCCTACATGAAACAATGAAGAAAGAACCATTAAACTATCATGGTGAAGTCATATTAGATATACAGAGTTAATTCATAGGAACTTGTAGTTAATATCATGGTAAAGTATATTCTGAATTATATAGTAATGAATATTTTGAACTCTACTATAAGTAGAAGTGTGTATAACCATGTCTCAGCATGTAATACAACCCGTGAAATTTGGAAAGTAATTTATGTTACTGACAATGAGATATACAAGACTAAAAGAACCAATCATGGAATGATATTATCAGAATACTATGATTTTAATATGGGAGAAGATGAATCTATGAACTAAATATTTCATTGGTTTTCAAGAATTAAAAATAGGATTAATGGACTTGGATAAGTATTGTGAAATCCAAATCTAGTTAACAGATGGCTATGACATTTACCAAAAAGGTGGATTTAAAACAAAGTGGCAATTGATGAAATTATGAATTTTAAAGAGTATAATTTAGATGATGTAATCGATTATTTTCATTAGTATAAACCCAAATTAAAAAAAACTCTGAAGAGGAGTTACGAGAAAGATATGTAATACTTTTAAGTCAAGCATAAATGTATTATAAAACTCTTCTAAATCTGAGTCCCATGTAAGTGATAGCTCTGTGGCTTAAATAAGCAGTAATTTTTTTAAATATATGATAATCAAAGGATTCAAAAAGATGTTCAGAAGGATGAATGAAGAATAAAACAAGAATGGTAGTCCTAACAAGAATAATGTCCTATAAGATATAACATATTATTATTTTAGTAATAAATGTAATATTAGGCCTCATTTCCAAAAATTCAAGCCTTCAATGAATTAAAAAGGTAAAAAAAGAAATGAAAATAATGCTTGGTTTGGATAATGTAGCTATTCAGACTCGTAAGATTCAAGTAGTGACTGAGGAAGTGAAAATGAAACCAGAAACCATCCTATAATAGGTGTCTAATGTGAGGTACCAAACTCATTCTTTGTATAATTAATAACTTCTAATTTTGATAACAATATTATGTATGATGATGCAAAAGAAACTAATTCTATTTTTAGTTGTGATTATAGTTCATAGAATTCCACATTAAAATAATTACTTATTAAAAATGAGGAATTATTAAATTATAATATCAACATGGGTAAAAATATAAAGAATTAAAAGGTAAAAATAATAATTTGGTTAAATAAAAAGAGAAACTAAAAAAGGAATGTGAAAATATCAATATCAGTGTTTCTCAAAATTAGGAATATATAAATAATTTATATAATGAGATTTTAAAACTTAAAGAAGAAAATAAAAAAAATCAAAAAAAAAATAGGAAAAAAATAAAAAATATTAGGAAAGAAGGTTTAATTTTGTTTTAGAGTATTTAAGTAAAATTTAGAATTAGTCTAAAAAAGTCATGTAATAAAATAAGAATCTAAAAAATAAATCTTCTAGTTCTAAGGAAAATAAATTTATGGACATAGAATATTTTAAAAAGTAGAATATGTATTTGAAAAAAGAAGTTTCTAATTATAATTAAACTTTATCTACTTGTTTACAAGAAAACATGAATGATTATAAAATAATGCCTTTGTTGAAAAAAATTAAAACAAAATTGTTTATTCTATAACAACGTTTCACTAATCAAAAATTAGAAAATCAGTGTTAAAATATCTAAAGGGTGTATTTAAAGTGTGACATGATTATAATATATAATGCAATGGAATTATGATAATTGATTGTCATTGATATTTACTCAATCTTTTTTCACACAAAACAATTTTATTTATGAGTTTATTTTTTTATATATTAAAAAACAGATTTTTGATATATGTTTGTGTGGACAAAAGATCTACTATCAAATTGATTGAATATAGGCCAGCATGGTTACCCGAATGATTTTACTTAAATACTGTTTGAACTAAGTTGATCACCATAACAATGTAAGTTTTTTACATTTTCCAGCATGAATAAATTACCCCATTTTGTAAATTGGTATGCTGAGACACAATATATATTTTACAATGTTATCTTAATTTCTGCATTTTAGGCATGTATATTAACATCTATTCTGATTAGGAAAGTAAGCATGAAGTATATTATTTATTTAAAAAGTATTTTTTCATGTATCCTAATTAAGTGCTTATATTTCAAATAAATTTAGTTTTGGTATTTATGTATCTTTCTTTATTGATGCATAAATTTATCGTAGTTTCCCCATATTTATTAAATGAAATAAAATAATTGTGAATGAGTTTTAAATTATATTTTAAATAGTTATAAATTTAAAAATTCAGATTTGATTAATAGATTTTAAATACTTTTAATAAGTGATTTAATTTTTAGGAGGCAAATCCCGTTATATTTATTATATTCTAATAAATTGATTTTACACATTAGTTTTTTGGATTTTTTTATTAAATTAGTAAAACACCCATTTTTATCAATTTTCCATTATAGTGGATGAAATAATATTTTTAACACATATAATCTATGGAAGTCTTCAATAAAAATCTAAATTTCATTTATGCATTAAAATTTAGTTAATTTCAACCTTTATTTTTGAACATCTGTATCTAGTTCATAATTTTGAATTATTTGATGGATTTTTTTATTTTTTAAAAAGTGAATTGTTTTTTAGAACATTAAATTAAGATAAACTTCTTGAACTGAATAATTTATTTATGCCTTATTCTACCTTGTTTATTTCTACTATAATCTTTTCAAAACATTCAAAATATATTGATAATAAAATTTGATTAATTAATCTACATTGATCATATATTATAGATTCTTAAACATAGAGGGTGTTTTTTTGTTTTAAAATATTTAATGATAATTATCTTATCATTTTTTAATAGTGTGTAAGAAGTATATTTATTTATTAATTCATGAAAATTTGAATTGTTTTGGCATATCATTAATCATATTTAATGTTTTGATTTTTTAAATGACTTTTAAAAAAATATAGATTCTACATTGGATTAATGAAATATTAAATTGAATGAATTAACTTTTTATTCCTTTTTTTGATAAATTTAAAATAGTGGGATAAAATTTTGAGTTTTTAATAAAAGTGTTTTTTTGAAATTTATGAAAGGAGGATATTTTCAGTATTGGGAATTTCATTTGTATTTTATTTGTTTTGAAAAATTGAAGAAGCCCTTCAATTGAATATTCATTTTAAATACCCTTATTTTAAAATAAACAATTTAAATTCATTTAATTATTCCATTTGAGGAATTGTTTGTCAATGTTGCAACTATATTTAATCATTTTTCATATTTGAATAAATGTTGGTATTAATTATTTTTGTAATTAAATGTCAATATTTTTTTTAAGAAATATATTTTGAAAATTATTTTCTATTAAATATATATATATAACATTTATTTTTGGTATTAAAATTTTATATTCTATATAACTATCTTTTGTTGATGTTTGATAAATTTATGTTTATAGTCTTTATTAATATAAATTTAAGTTATGTAAATTTGGTTTATTTATTAAGGTTTTATTTCATAAGATACAATTTTTATCATGTTTATTCATTAAATATAAATTCACACACACACACACACATATATATATATATATATAATATGTGATGTATAAACACATGTACTATAGATTTATCTTCTCTATTCACTAGATGATATAGATTCCAAGAACACACACCATCGATAGAAGCTCCCCATCTTCAACTTGTACCATGCACAATCGGTAATCTTCATCGTGGTGCTCCATAGTGGCACCTCCGTCTCGACACTTTAGCGAATCTCAAGATCCACCAAGTTTGTCCCAATATTTTTATCCTCCAGATTCATAGGCAATACCTTTAGCATTGGTAGTAGGGATCATTGTCTACTCTAGGTCAACACAACACTAGTTCAGCGTAGTATCATCCATGAACATGCATCTTCATCCGAGCAACAGTATGTAGTATGTTTACTAACAACGATACTCCACTCCATGTATTTCATGAAAGCATTAAAATATATTGTTCAGTGACACAGATTTAGTGATATACCTAGAGAAAAACATAGCTGAAAGCTTAAGTGGCATGACAGAACTCCATGATCTGCATCCACCAACATGAAACCTACCATTCATTTTTTATACATAACGTGAAGTTAAGTGACCCACATTAAATCTTATTTATACATACCATGAGTTTTTGAAACCTACCATATGTTTATCTAACAACCATCTGTGAGGGAATTTTAGAACCTACTTCATGTTTAAAAAGCTACTGTGAGTACACATTCAAGTTACAATGAAGAAAAAAAAGAAATGACCATGACACTATCAAAAGTTACATTGAAACATGTATTTTAATTGATCATAAAAGTAATTTTTATACCTACCATGAATGATATATTATATCTACCATGAATTATTCTTTATACCGACCATGGGTAGTAATTTTTTACAACATACTACATGACTATTTTTTAACAGTTACAGCATGAAAAAACTAAATAAATAATTGTATTTTAACTTTTTACATTATTTTTTTTGTAATAATGATCTATATTTTGTAGTTACCTTGAATATTATTTTATTGTGACCACATAAATTGATTTTATAAATTTTGTTCATAATAATTATACCAACTTCACATGGTGGAATTATTTATATATTGTCTGTAATAATTACACAACACCACATTATTTCAGTACTTTTCTTATTTTTTTAAAAAGAACATTTTTCTGAATGCTCTGTTTTATTAATAATCATATATAATGACTCACTAAAAGGTTATTTAATTTTATTAAATGATTTATTCCATTTTTAGTAAATTATATATTAGTTTAAATATTCCATAAACTATTGAATCAAAATTATCCTAGAAATTATTATGAAAATAATAACTTTCATATAATTTTTTAGTGGTCTATTTTTGTTGTTTTTGAATTATCAACTTATTGAAATTTTATGGGATATATTTAACTTAATTTAATTATTTGAAATATTCTCATTTATTCTAATTATTATAATATAACATTCTAATTATTTTAATACTTGAATTAATGTGAGTCTATATTATTATTGAATATGAGCCAAGTGTTAATAGTTAATGAAAGGTTTCTATTATCAAATATTTTTAAACATTTTATAGTTGTGAGAAGTTTAGGAAAATAACATTAAAAGATAAACCAATATTATCATTGATGATTAGTTGATAAAAAAAGGCCCACAAATGTTATTTGAATATCTTTTGGAAGAATTTTTAAACACTCAATGAGAAGATAGATTTTATTGATAGGTGAAAAGCCCATCCAGGAGTACTATAAAATTGTTGGGATCACGAAGAAACATAAATCATTCCATTCATTAACGCTGAAGTGATCAGAGATCATCAAACAAAACCATCATCAAAATATTCTGATCTCTATTGGTTTAAATTGTTTTATGGTTTTCATTGTTTAATCATTTATTTAACTGTTTATAACCAATAGTGTCAGTTTATGTTTTTAAAAAATATAAATTATTATCTCATGTTGTATATTATAACAACCAAAAGGAATTTCTAGGTATTTCACTCTTGAAAAAGATTATGTTCTTGGGTTGTGACTCCAAAATAATGTCAGGCCAAACTAGGTTGTGAATCTGGAAAAAATCTAGGATTGGGCCTCCAGGTTTTGTAAAAGTAAGAGTTTATAAATAGGTTATCACACCATTAAAAATTACTTTTAATTAATATATAAAAATATTATCATGGAGTAAAGTAGATTGAAAAGTGTTGTATGATCTTGGTTATCTGAACCAGTATAAAAACAAAATGTTCATATTTTTATTTTTCCACTACTGAATCTTAAACACTGCACTACACTGTTGACTATTCAATAATAAAGGTATAACTTTTTTATTTTTATTAATTAGTTTAAAAACACTCTTCACCCCTATCCAATCATTTTTTTCTATCTATATCGGTCTAACAAAATGTCTTTATCCAATTCATCAGAGGGTGATATAGGTCATATGCCTCTTGTAATCTGTACAGTTGTGTTCAACATGAGAAAAAAAATATACACCATATAAAATAAACAATTGAATGGAAAATGTGTCTCATTAAATTTCAAAATCATAATATAAAGAAAAAATAGAATAAAATTATTTTTATAAAATATAAAAAATTAAATCATTCAGTTTTCCTAAGGAACCAATGAAACAATATGTGTTTCTAAAAAAATAAAACCATTAATTAGTTTGATTGATACTAAAAACCTAATCGCCAAAAAATAATTAGAAAATAAAATAATAAAATAGGTATAAAAATGATAACTAAAATGGATTTATATCATGTTGAATATAATGAACACCAAATCATGAAAATATATTTTTGAAATCATTTGAATTTATCAGTTTAAATGTCATATTTATGAGTCTCTTTTAATAAGTCTTCTAAATTTTAAAGTAAAATGGAAAGAAACAAATTCATGAAATTGGAATTATTTTAAAAAACCATATTACACATATGTAAAAAACAAACCATCCTTTAAAAGGTAATGTCTTAGAAAAATTAAGTTCAAATTAGAAGCTGTATAACTCAAATTAAGAAGTTTGAGTAACCAAGTCCCATACCATTACCATACATTTCCATGGAATTTATTTAACCTCATGCATCATAAAGATAAAAATATTAATTATATATTAAATAACCTTATTCTTATACATTTATATTTATACTATTCATTATTAATAACTCCCCCATGAATTAGATTATCATAATCCATTTTCAACATTGTGTATTTATAATCTTGTTAGTTTTGAACTTAGAACATGAAAGAGGTGATGGTATTCCATTTTATACCCATTATCATCATTTTAAAACTATTAATTGTAATATAATAGATGTTGTTAAAAAAAATTATGTTATAATACCATTACATGGGTGTTTTAATAGTGTTTCATGAAAAAATGTTAATGAACTAGTTTTGGGATATTTATCAATATTGACATATTTTCTTATAATGATAAAAGAATTTGTGTTATATAGAAATAAAAAATAATAATTATATATATTACATTAATATATTATATATAATCACCCACTATACACTAAAACCATCCATGATTCGATGTGAATGAAAATAAAACACGTTTATTCATGGAGGGTGTTGTCTTCACAATAGTTGATTAGCGTTTCCACTACCCAAAAATGAGAGTGGTGATTGGGGGAGGAAATTAATATTTTAAGAATAAAAAATAAATTATATAAATAATATTTATTCTTCAATTCCATCATTAATATCATATATTTGTTGTTGTGATGAAAAACCCTAGGCATCACTTCGTGGAGGTAGAAATCCACACACATGCACTAATGGAAATTATTGTTTTTCTTAGTGGATGTAAGAGAATAAATAATGTATGTACCATTATTATAAAGAAAATTAAAAATAATAATTATTTTTATGTCATTATTATACTATGGTTAGGTATGGTTTATAAATGAAATAATAAGAATGAAAATTTTCGAAATCTGTGATAGTTACGTTGAGTCCATGAACTTCTTCATGATATATGCCTTACATTGGAGGGACATATGATAATATCTAGTTAGTATAGGGAAGTATGTTGTTTAAAGGACATAAATGAGAATAAATTTGAGTATGTTTTCAAGGAAATTTCAAAATAGGTTCAGATTATTGAAAGGGTCTAACTGATCACCCTTTTATAGGTGAAAACGAGGGACTTGTCAATGGATAATAAATTTATGTAAGCTGTAAGAATAGAAGGAAAGGAAAGTTAGTTGAGTTAGGTAAGGGATGATTTCTATGGAAAATAGTTAATATCTGAATACAGAAAAATTATTTTTTATAATATCAAATGGTCATGTTAATTTAATAAAATTTGGTTCACTATAGATTAGTCATTTAAACTATTATTAAAAATAATTAAATATTAAGCGTGTAAACTATTTTAATACTAAATATATAAATAAAACCTTATTACAAAATTATATTAATTTGGAAGTCATTTATTCTAATTAAATTTTATAATAGTATAATATTAATGTTTAAATTAAAACATATAATGTCTTTAAAAACCATTTTCAATCAATAGTATTTTTTTAAAATGATCCAACATAAATTACCCATTAAATTAATGTTAATTAATTTTTATATATCATTAAACATATTATTTTTTTTTCAATTTTTAATTCATTAATTTTATTTTTTTAAAAAAATAAACAAAATTTATAAATTTATTATTCTTCTTATATTTTCATTTTAACATGTTAACTAATATTTACCTAAGGTAACATAATCATTATGCATAAAAATAAAGGGGAAAATATTAGATTATTTGGAACCACTAATTTTAAATTTAAAATCCATTTCATTTATTATATTTATATAAAGTAATTTTAATTAAAAAATGTATTTATAATTGTTTTTGGGAAAGTATTACATATATTCTAAAATATAGAATATATGTTTGTAATTGAATCATTATACTTATGATATATAATGTTACATAAAAGAAATATATTTTTTCTTGAAAAAGGATTATAGAGTTTTAGGTTATTCTTATACATTAAAATCCAAAGTATTTTAAAAAATGGTATTTTTCATTATTCACCAAAATATAAAATATTTTATAAAGATACAAAAAATTAATCTTATGCAAACATGTCCATGATTAATCTAAAATTATGATAATTTTTTCAAATTATCCTTTTAAAAGTGAAAAAATTATTTTTTATATAATTAAACAAAAAATGATTTTAAGAAACATATATTTGTAAGTATATAATGACCATTGTTTTGTTATACCCTTTTATATAGTATTTATGAAGTGTATAATTTTTTTGATACCTGAATATTTAATAGATTTATTGGTCACAATATTATTAATTATTTGTCTAGTTATATGTTCTAGAAAAGATACTCACTCGGTACTTAATTAGAGAAATGTAATTATTGAAATTCTTCATCATTATAGTAGGGATGTGATGAGACCTTTGATATGCCTCCCCATATTACATATGTGGATAACTAGTGGTAAGAGCCTAATATAGTATTTGGGAGACTATTAAATCTAATATAAGGATTGTTGTTCATTCCATAACCTTATAAAATTTTGGCATGACTCATCCATATAACAGACATCCATAAATTAATAGGCCTAAAATATAGATCCCCACAACCCCCTACAGTCTAGAATAGAATGTATTAAAACCACATATATAATGAATTATTAATAAATATAGCTTCAAAAGTAGATAACTAAATAATATAAGAATCACTAATAAAAAATGGTACATTGGTAATTAGATGATGAATGATAACTGAAAATAAATTACAGTGGCTATTGTCTCAACTCATATAATCCAACTATAAAACCATTTTCCTTCATAACCTGTTATAAGTTATATACTTATCATTCTCCAAGAATCACATGTTTTTAAAGAGAATGCATAAAGGTCAATCCATGAAAAATTAAATTCATACCATGTACATAGGTAGGGTGTGAGTCTAATGACCCTGTATGAATCCCCAACGCCTCGAGAACATTGAGTGCTATTATCATCAAGTGGATGTTCATGAAATATGTATATAAGAATTTTATTCCATTTTATTAAATACACCCAACTAAAAACATAACATGAAATAAAATTAAACAAATATGTTGGGTCATCTCGTACCATCCATGAAAACTCCATCTTAGATTATACCAACTTCAAATAGTTCCCTATGTTTCTTAACAAGTCACCCTAGCTAACTAAGTGGGCCAAATTCTACCTCATAACCTCACCTGATATCATAACTGCTTTAGATATTTCTATAATATCTATATAAATAACCTTAATTATTTCATCAGCGTACTGATAAATTAGAATACAATGTCTCCTTCCCAGACCATATGACATATACGTCTCACTATGGGGTTACATCACATTTATAAAACCACTTCAAAAACAACCATCAGGGGGTCACATCCCAAACATGTAACCATCATATTAATTTAAGGGGTCATACACCCTACATTGATTGAAAATAGAAACTACAAGTTAATAAAAATATCAGGGGATGATTCATTTCAAATAATCCAATGTAATCAATATATACCTAGAGGATAATTTCCTACATAACAATCCTAGGAAATCCAAGTAGACCCAGATGTATGATCCTATGACATATACTAGGAATTATTTGAATATCTGTACATCTTAGTGGGTAGTGTATATCCCATATGAATCATCCAATTGGTTGAAGACAAAAAGTCTATATATAAAGAAAACATCTAAGGCATCCCATGTATCTGATAAATCTTGATGGGAAGTATGCCCCCAAAAATTGAATTATATCAGATGACCTGATGGGGTTTTCCATTGTGATGATCCCAAATAAAATAATAGAGCTTAACTGCTCATGTTCTGTACCTATCTTTATCTTATCCATAAAATGATCACATTGATGATTGGGGTACTATGGTGACACCCATGATCATCTATACCCATATCTCTCACACACCATTTCTTGGGTCAACATACAGTCAAGGAACCCTCCCTGATTCCCCTAGGTAAAACCATAACACTAAAAACCATTTGGGTTCATTGATAAAATTTATATCTCTTGAACTCGTCCCACTATTTTGGCCATCTCACACCTCATTATTCATTAGGTCCCTTAGACCCATCATTCCTATTTAAAGGTTAACTAACTCATCCAAGCCCAACCTGAGATTTGATATCAAACCCATTATTATTATACGACATACAATATGTATCATAAGGAATCAATAAAATCCACAGGTAATAACAAATAGGATTCTTAGCAAACACACATGATTTAGATAAAAGGGCATCACTATCACAAGGTCAAACAAACCAAATTCATCTCAGCTCTGTTGTTTCATCATTCCCATGAAATATCAATGAAATCCAATTCTCAATCATTTCAAATGGAATCACATTTTGTTTCACCCATGATAGTCCCTTGGCTAAATCACATTAAAATATACATTAGAAAAATGGATTTCTATTTATGAACTGCAACATCAAAATGATTTTACTAAATCACCTATTTTCTCTTCTATTTGTCATTTAAATTGATTTTTTTTTATAAAATCACTTTTTAAATAGAAATTTTTTTTCCTCTTTGAAATCTAACACATTTAAAAAAGATAAACTATAAAGGGGCCACCTAAACTATTACAATCAAATACCCACCATGAAATCATTTAATAATCTATGTGGTCTATTTTGACTACTAGGGTTATGTATGATCATCCTAGTTTATGGAAGAATGAAAATTATCAGGAAAATTATAGAAAAATATTATAATAATATAAAATGACCATAAAATTACCTTTTAAGTTATAAGAACAAATAATGTTAAGACCAACTACCTCATTCATGGTGTCAACCTCCTGAAAACATCTCAACAACTCTCTACCAATATATTCCAAGTCCAATAGAGCTCTGTTATACCACTGAAGTACCTAAATCAATCAATAATACTTATGTAATTAAATTATAATAGTTTATATTTAATTGAATTCCCATTTAATTAATTATAAAAATCTATGTGAACCAGAATATACCAAATTTTGTTATGTTGTGGGAGTAACATCACCCAATGAGAGTAAAAATCCATTAGGTTCCTTTTAAAGACATTACTAAGGATGGGATAATATCATATAAAACTAGTTATTATCTATATACTTTCTTGATTATGAGTTATTATTTAACATGTAACATGGTTGTGTGTGTGAAGGTACAAGACCAAGGTTGAGATGATGGTGATGGTGAATACACGATGTTGGGAATTGGTGGACATTAAAATTGTGAGGTATGGTCTAGGATGTAATTATCAATTGGTGGGTGGTTCATGTCATCTTTAGGCATCACATGTGTGAGTACGAGCATGTATAGAGTAGGCAGGATAAGAGGTAATGGGGTAAGGTGTGTTTGAGGGGAAAGCAGCCCTAATGTTGATAGTGTAGGCATAAAGGACTTAGATTGGAGGGTGGTGGGTTGTATTAGTGTATATCTTTAGTGGAAAATTAGATATGGGTTGGATTAGCATCCTAATGTAGGTTAAAAATGCCTTTTGGACAACTCTTCCCATGGTCCTACAAGCTGTATATTGTGGACATTAGTCTTTATTTCATGGGGTCCATGTAGCTTTTCAATTAGATCCCTCCAAACCGGAAAAATGTAGGTTATTTGGGTATATAAAAAAAAGTGGGGTGGTGGGGATCTCAATAGGTTTGAAAAAATTATAATAATTTATAATTAAGAATTCAGTTTAAACTAATTAATCATAGTCACCTAAAAACCCACACCAATGGACTTATCACATTGAAATGATGAACAAACCCATACAAGAACATCCACAACTCACTCATGATACTATACCAAAAAAATTCATATCAAGAAACATTGATTCAATATGTGTTTTAAATAACTTTAATCCTAAAATCCTAAACTTATCCAGAACATGACATAAATAAAGGAGAATGAAGAAAACAATAATTGATTATATCATCCAAGAACATTATACATAAGCCACTAATGAGACCCTCATGAAGTGGAGATATTTACACCATAATATTGTACAAATCATCATAAAACCTAATTTAAAGATTCCCATAATTATTGAAAAACCAAGGAAGTAGGGAATGAAGGGAAAATATGAAGGATCATACATTGAATTATTATAAAAATAAATCTAACGAAACCACTATTTATTGGGATATAGAGAGAATAGAGAGGAAGAGGCACATTGATGTTGTGTGCACAACGGTGGAAGGAGAGTGGGGGGATGCTTAAAATCTTAAGAGGGAAAAAAATTTCCTCCATTTTAATAAAAATCAAAATTCTACATGGTTTATATTTAAAATTTTAAATATTTTGTTCCAACTGTTCCACATTCACTATCCCTGACCACATATACCACATTTTTTTGTCCATAGAGTTTGAACCCCCCTCCTTGCTATGAAAAACACCACTATAATTGAATTTTTGATTTCACATGGTTTTTCTGTAACTGTTTGGAAATCACATGCCATACTCCTACACAATACCAATCTCAATGGTTTGGATCCACAATTTCTTCTAGGTGATCTCCAAATACAAAAGAAAAAATATCTCATTTTTTTAAAATTGTATCCAAAATTTTCAATACTTTCCTCATTAGTTGAGAAACCATGTGATCCTCGATCTATATCCAATAATATTAACTCAGGATGAAAAAAAAATTTCATAATTTTTATTTGATTTGAAATTCTCAACATGAGCATCATTTACATAATCTAAAAATTCAATTTTCTTATGATATTAATATCTCATCACAGAGTGGGGTTTAACAAAATGTATGAATTTATGTTATCAATATAATATGTTCATAATGGATTAATATTAATTGTTATGAAATTTTATGCATATCGTGGATGAAATTTTTTATAAAGAACTGAAATATGATCATGTGGTAGAAAAGTAGTTTGGTGTATTTGATAGCCCCCAAATATACAAAAAGGAGTTTCATATGTAGTATTTTGTATACAAGTGTTTCAGGTTTCATATCAAAAACTCATACTCGAGGTTAGAAAGATACCTAGTATGAGAACATTCATACTTTAACACGTTTCCTATATAAACCTTATAGGTTAGATAAAAAGGTATGGTTGTGTATATTTCTAATCATCTCATTAGGCGTGGCTTACCAATATGGTATTTATCCACTCATATAATGAGTATAACATCTGGGCCCATGATTTGGATATACTAAGGAAATGTATGTGCATACATAGATAAGGTAGATATGGTGTGATTATCTACTTAGATGAGGGAAATTTGATGTTCTCATCCACTTTGAGGAATGAAATGTGTCGTATTCATCAACATGGTCTATTTATACTTAGGGAATTGAGGAGATTTGATAAGGAAATATGTCATTGACATACTTTCTAACTCATGGTCACTCAATGACATGAGAAAAGAGATTCTATGATTATGTATACTATTAAATGATGCATTTGGTGGAAATATGTATTGAGATGCAAGCATTTAATAGAGATCAAACTGAATCCCTTTATTGATTGAATAACATTAATGTGTTTCTTGAGGGCCCTCTTTACTTAAATTTTTGAATTCAGAAACTCACATTTGTTTTAAACAATAGAATGGACCTTGGGGTCCCACATTTTGGTTGAATAAATGGGGATGGAGTTTTAAAAACTCATAAAGATGCTCTAATATGTGTTTTAAATTTTATCAAAAAGTATTTTTAGATGGATACCCAAATGTTATTAAATTTAATATGAATATTTTCAATTTGAGGATTAATTTAAAAAAGTGTTTTTGATGATATTCAAAAGAATTTTTATATATTATTTTATAATTTATTATATACGATATAATGCATGGTGAATATACACAAATTCTATGAGGATTTGGTGAAAGTGGGGGATTGATGGATATATGAACTAAAATGTTTATATATTTGATGTACTTTAATCCAACCACAAGGGATAGAATAATTTTTTACTTCCATGCTTTTGGGTATATCATTGGATATGATATATTGATATCATAACTACTATAATGGCCAGTCCTATTTTAGGACATTGACATATCATAATACATAGGATCATATTGTATAAAAAAAAATATACTATTAAATTAAGAATGGTATTCAAATTGTAAGACTTATTATTCAAGGATCTTTCATGTTAACAATCATTAATAATATAAATTTCAAAATATGAATAATATTTGGAATTTTATAAAAAATCTTTATAAAGAGTTATAATAAGAATTAAATATTTTTATATTGATAAAGTATAAATAAATGATTAGGAGGATGGGGTGGCATCCCAAAAACAAATATAAAGAAGTGAAAATCATTAATATGGTGTATGTTTTATCCTTTTATAGGTACTCATTATTTAATTCTGCCAAAAAAAGATTTCTCCTTCACTTACACCATCCATACAAGTTAATAGCATATTAAGGTTTCAAGGAGGGTCAAACCCAATAATGGGGTTATTCAATTCAATACATAGATACACCATAGCGGGAAGTTTCTATTACACATTACAAGTGATATTTATCAATAAAAAATTGATGAAAGGAAAAAACATAAATAAATGGTAAAAGGTACATGGTTTTTTTATATTTACAAGGGTACATCATTAATTAATAGTATCAATGGGATTTTTGGTTTCTAATTCCTTCTATTAAATTGAATAAGTTTTCAAAAATCCTAATAAGTTCATCATGTAGATGTCCTGAAAGAGGTTAGAAATATGAAAGTGCTATTAGATGATGTTTTTTTGACAAACATCAAGAAGTTGTGAATTTCCATTGGTTAGTTTTTGTTCAATAAATTTAAATGTGACAGGTTAACATTTTTTTTATTTTGGTCACATGTCTAGAATTTATCATCTTCAGGATTTTTAGGATTTATTGAATATGGTATAAATGTTTTGTTATGGTCATTTTGAGTACTTACTAATACGAGTAAGATTGATGATTTTGATATTTTCATTTTGTGACACATAAAATATATCTTCTAGTTATTCCTAAAAAAAATTCACGGTAATATTATTTAGGGAGAACAAATTATCATTGAAGGATATATATATTGACTGATTTATGATTTTCCTAGACCTTATTTGAGGGAAGCACAAGTATTGAAATATTTTGAAGTAAACATTGATAAATGTGTGGAGAATATTCCTTTGGTAATGGTGATTCAGAAGGGGAAATAATAGTTTTTTCTGTGGAGTTTGGATCCATGAGGGAAAAAGATACACATTTCAGTGATTAAGGTATCAAACCAACCTTGGTTAGTAGGATATTATTATCCCACATTATGTTTTTCCATACGTTTTTTGTGACATACAAATTAACTAACCACATGTGAACTACTTGGGGTGGATATTGATTACCATAAATGAGTCCACTAGGGGTTTTAGAGGTCATGTCGCATTCTTGATAATAAGGGTGTAGAACTCAGCTAGTAATATGGTAATTTCTAGTTGAAGGTGAAAGTTACTAGGAACATAAACATCGTGGCTTCTTATTTGAATATAGTGGATAATATCATGTATAGAACACGTGGTAGAGTGCACTTGAATTGGATTCAGGGATGAAACATGTTCTCACATACTAGTAATTGATATCAAATTATATCATGGGCTTAGATAAATTACAAAAAATATTGAGGGGATGATTGATATAACATATTTAGTATTTTACCAATTTATTTGGAATCTCACTTTAACTATACCTCTGTGAACTAAATGTGGTGTGAAATACCTTCTAGACAAGATTACCAAATTGGGAATGATATCTATTGTGGAACAAAAAATATTAATGGTGTGGAACTAAACCCTTCATGAGTACATTCCCTTGAATGTTACATATGAATGGTTAAACATCTTAATACAATAGATAAATAAGTGCTTCTCTAAAAATATTTTACAATTTATTCTTTTAAAAATTAACCTATTTAACAACTGAATATATGAATCTATTATAATAAATCACTTATACTTTCATGATGAATGTATAAAATATTTAACAAAATGGACACAAAAATTCATACATGGATTGGTATTAATGTGAGATCCCACTCCTTTCTACAGCTTTCTATTATCCCATCCCATCAATTTATCAATTATTATCATAAAAATAAATCATACCGGGTAATTTAGTTTCATCCTATATCTAATGTTAATATCTTCATGTTGGTTATAAGTTTTTTATACAATATCCAACGAGTTATAGTGGAAAAATAGCACCAATTAATAAATATCTCTATTATGTTTATAATGATTCAATAATAAATATAAATATTCCACATTGAGCCAATGGATACAATGGATATAGAACCACTCACCTCTTCTTGGATTCATGGCTTTAAAATATACCAATTTATTTTTGACACATGATATAGTTGGTTCTAAATAATTGCATGTATATTTATAAATATCAGTTTATACTTAGCATAAAAATATAAAACACATATATTTTTAAATATTTTAGCCCCTAACAATAGTCTAATCCTATTATTCTTTTCAAAGATTTATATTCCTCAATGTGATCATATTTATTTTTTAAAATATCAATATTATCTCTCTTTAATACACATTTTTGTATATAAGGCCACATTTAATTTCATGTCATTTTAAATGTATCGTCAAATAATATCTTACAAGATGTCCCAATTCTAAAAAAATAACAATGTGTAATATCTGTAGAGTATGTAAATGACTAAAATATAGTAATAAGAAAATTATGTCACAGAAATAAACTTTACATATAAATGCATATTAGAAATAAAACTTTTAAAAAAAGGAAAAGTAAAAATTTGTAATTTTATTAAGAAAAATAAATAGAAACATATGTTAATCTACATCAACACATTATCCATTAGATTAATGGAATTCAATAACCTTAATGTAATGTATCCATAGTTTGACCGAACAATAATTTTTATCTTTATTAGTAAAAAAATCCCTTAATCATAAATATTGGTATTACTCTATCTTCCTAGCCATAGAATCCATCGATCAAAAATATTTGACAAAATAATCACCCTATCCCTATAATCACTTGATCTAAACTGACCAGACATAGTGAATAAAAGCAAAAAAATATTTAAAGGCATTTAAAATCCTCATATATATATTCTTTTTAAAAACACTAATGATTACAATGAGAATATTAGAAACTATATATTATAGATAGATATAAATAATATCTAGAACGGTAGATTTAAAAATGTATATACTCCATCCTCCTTGAATTCACTTATATTTATAGAAAGAAATCTAGTGGTAATTTTTTATGATTCTCATAGTTGGTTTCATTGACTTAATATGGAATCTTCCTTCTCATGGAATGTTCAGTAAAGACTTCATTAGTTGGTTTCTTTGGTAGCATCATAACAATTATGTAAAATATTTCATATGATAATGTAAAACGTGTTTATCTGATACGATATATTATAATAATCCATTGAAATAAAAAACATCATTTAATAGATTTTATAAAATTTCTTCTATATAGTATGAACCCCCATCTGATGAATATCCATTTAGATAATAATGTGGGACTTATTCCATTGTGAATTAGTTATAAATTGTAGGTTAGAAATTATATAAAATTTGATTGATAAAATATGAAATCTTTTATTCGATGTAAAATTTACATGATATCCTTGTAATAAATATACATTTGATTATAAATATTATCATATTTAAAAAAAATATCATCTTAGTAATAATTATCATTAGATTAACAAATGTTTCCTGATTAAAAATACCATCTAATTATTTTTTTCTAGATATGGTAAGATTTATTTTTTCTAATAAACATTCAAATACACATGGAAGTTTAAATTTAGTAAAACATGGTATTTTGGAAAGTGTTTTATGATTTTCAATAAGAAGTTACAAATTGTTGAAAATAGAAAATTAAAATTGACAATATCCCCTATTAGAAATGAAAAAACACAACAATTAAATGTAAACAATGTTTAAAAATTTACATTTCCTTTTTTACTTACACATTTAATAACATTAATCTTCATTTATTATTCTTATAATAATCATTATTTATTCATTATTTTTTTCACATATCTATATTCATCTCCTTTGATTAATAATATTTTCATCAAATATTTTTTTGAACATTAGGTTTTCCCAATAATATTAATATATGTCACTTTTCTAAATTTATTTTCATCATTATTTAAAAATATTAAATGGGTTGTAAAAAGTGTACCAAAAAAAGATAGAAATAAAAATTTATTTGAAACAATTTATTATGAATATTCATAAAAAATACATAAGGATCATTCATAAAAAATAAAAAATATTCATTCAGTAATATATAGAGTAACATTCATTAAATATTTCATTAAAAATAAGATTCATTATTACAAAATCATCATTATTTTAGAGAAAATTTATTCTCTCTTTCATAAATTATTCACAAATATGTTCATCTTATTAGATTAATCTTTTCATTTCTCTAACATAGTAGTGAAAGACAATATCATAAAAATATTATCTTCTAATACTAAAAAAGTTTCTATTTTCATGCTGAAACCTCATTACTATTTTTCAAAAAACAATACCTTAAATTCTCAAATATCATATTTAAATATTCATTATCGAAAGAAAGAGTTCCCTTTCTCCATTATGATTTATCTTCATCATAAATTACATCAATATTTTTATGAATATTTTAAGCCTTTTTTCTTTCTAAAACCATGGACGACAAATCTCTAAAATAACTATAAATAACCAAAGTGGATTTATTATCTCATTTTATTTTCACATCATGAACCATTATATATTTTTTATTTGTTTAATATATCTCACAATTTGATTCAATATTTTTCATTCTTATTTTGAACTATAAAAAAAATATTTGACATTAAATTAATTTTGTATAACTATATCTAAAATTTATTTTAAAACTTTAAATTTTTTGCTAAAAAATAATCTTTCATCAAATTTGTTTTAATATGGATTCAATAGTTAGAAAATAATGAAACCCTTCTTTAACATTATTCAATACTTCATTTAAGAAGATGAATCTAATATCCATTAATTTTTTATATTTATTTATTGAAAAATTAGTTGAATCAGATGAAACATATTGAAATTGTGGTTTAGTAGTCTAGACATGTTGTTTTCAAATATCTTTTTCTTAATTAGAAAATTATACAACATCAAAATTTTTAGCAGACATTTATTTTTTCAAAACATTACTATTGTATTTTTATTCTTGTTCTTATTCATATTTTGATGTTTTTTCCCTTTTAGAAACATCCAAATTATCACCCATTTTAGACAAAGAAGAATAATAGGTTAACTCAGAGGAAATATTTCTTCTTCTTCTTCGAAAATTTCATACAAATATTTAGCTAAACATTCATAAATTCTCAAACATTCTTTTCCATATTTCCATAATCCTTTTTAAAATTGATTTTTGTTATCATTCTTAGTTAGTGTTTTTCAAAAACACATCATTTTATTTTCCAATATCATCAGATTGAGAAACTTTTAAATTTCCAATGTATTATCCTTCCATTGAAAAAAAATGAGTTGCGATAGATTAAGGTTGTTAAAAACTTGGTACTTAAAAATTTGTTCCCTTTTAAATTTAATCCATTAAAAATGTGCAATGAAATAATTCACATTTTAAAAATATTATTAGATGGAATAGTAACATGACTATAGGAATTATATTATAACCCTTATGAATAATAAATTGACAAGTATAATCGTTACCCCACATAAGAAAGTATAAATACAACTTATGTATCTTATATGATAAAATATGATATATTTATATCATGAAATTAGTAAATAAATGTTTTGAAAATGATAGATTAAGTATTAGGTTTCTTGAAAAACATAAATATTTATTTATAATCATTTTACTAATATAGTGATTTAAAATAAAACATATTTTCATAAAATAGAATGATTTATTAAATATTTATTTTCTTATTATTGTAAGACAATTTTATGATATATTAATTAATTTTTCAAAGTGTTGTAAAATCAATTATAGTTTTAAAACTAGTATTTCTTTTTATAAATTATGATTTTAATTAAAATTAAAATTTCTAAAATTTAGAAAATTGTTTTCAAAAAATGGAGTTCAATTTTAAATTATATGTGTAGAATAAAGGTTAGGGTGAATTTTTGATATTTTTTAGAAATAATTTAATTTTTGTCAATATTAAAATAGGAAAATTTACAAAATAAGCTAAATACATTAATTACTGAGAAATGGATCATGTTTTGATGATTTGATATAATTATTTCAATCTTAGATACAATAACTAATGTATTTAGTCACAATAACCAATACTATTTGTTTTATTGAGAAAAATATTAATAACATTATTAAACTAATGGAAAAACCCCTCCTCTCCTCCATTATAAATACCACTCATCACCCCATATTCTCCTCATACATCTAAATATTTTTTCCCTTTCCAAATACATCCCAATAATCTCCAAAATCCTCTTAACCATGTCCAGGACCTTTTGATTTCACCAATAGTCTAACACCAAGGTTCTTAATGAGGTTCTCAAGGAAGTGAATTCAAGAGGTAAAAATCCACTTTCATGTTATTTTATTTTGATTTCATTTATTTTTATTTTATTATACTATATTATCATCACTTTATCTAATAGCAATGAATAATATATCATCTTATATAGAATATTTTTTTTCATGTATATAGAAAACATCATTATCATGCTTCTTCTCGTCTATCTTTTTTTTCTAAAAATAAAAACATTGTCCGTGAGGTGTCAATTTACAGACATAATGGATGATGTGTTTTTAAATTTCCATTAATTTAATAATGTATGGTCATAAAACAATTTTAATTCTTGAAAAATTTTATAAAGTTTATGATATAATCACTTTTATGATTTGTAATTTAAATATATACATAATGTTTAATTATATCAAGAAACTAGTTCATGAGGATCAGAGAATTGCCAAAATGATATAAAAAAATATCATTAAGGATGTTTCTAAAGAATAATCAGCATATCTGAAAAAAATGACATGATTTAATTTAATGTTATGGGAAAATTTTAATACCATATCATTCCACTTATATAGTTTTTATTTCATCCGAAAAAAAAATCCATGACATACTGACCTTGGAAACATTGAAAAGAATGTAGCTGAAATAATTGAAATAACAAAATATTATTATTTAATGGATGGAAAATGTTTTAAGAAGATAATTTATGGTATTATAAACATTTTTTGGTTCTATAATATATTTAATAACACTTTTAATTACTATAAAGGATGTTTTAACACATTTGAAGGAAGTTGAACATGAGGTATTGGGTCCTTTAACTAAAACATTGTTTTAAATGTTCTAAATATTTATTCTTCTAAATAATTATATTTTATGTGCATGTATTAAAAATAGATTTTATAAATGTATATATATATATTTTTATTAGATTTTTATTTTATCTTATGTGTTTCGAAAATGGATCTTTTTCGTGTGTTATGTAAGGGAATTTTTAAACCAATTTCTATTCTTTGAGTTAACTTTCTACATAATTGATTTTTTCATTCTATTATTATTTGAAAAAAACATTGATTTATATTATGTAATATTATGTGGATTTATATAGAAAATATTTATACCTTTAATTTTATTAATTATTTCACCAATTATTTGTTATTTGTTAGGGTCTTTCATATTAAAATACATTAAATGTCATTTCAATGAAATTCAAAAATATTATTCTTTTTCATAATGTCACAAGAAATTTAATATAATTTCATAATGTTTTATTACTATAATGTTTTATTACTATAATTTTTTCTTTATATTTTTTTAGTTAATTTTATTAACATAATTTTATTATTATTTTCATGGTTTTTATATTTTAAAAGTGATTTCTACGAAAAAAAGGTATTTTGAAATGTGAAAGTTAATTTTCAAGGGTTTTAATTAGTGATAATGTGTTTTATATCATGATATATTCATTAGAAATTTTTTATATTGGACTGATCTCATTATATCTCAAGATATGTTGGTTTGAGCCCATTATAGCTTTGGATATGTTGGGTTGAGCATATTATTTCTCATGATATGACATGTGATCCCCATTATAGCTCTCCAATGCATTGGATTCTCTATATATGAAAGTATATAGAATGATTATTCCATATGTAAGAGTGAATATATGGGTGATATGGTAAGTATTTCCAATGTAAATACATGATTTTTCTATGAATGTGAATGAGTTTTTATGAAATGGGTTTTATATGTTTTTTGTTATCACTTGACAAATGATTTATTTAATTATATCTATAACTAAGATTTTTGTTCACATCCGAGGGTTTTAAATCTATTACATAGGTCATAAGGATTTGTAAGATAACTAAGGATGTCATGTTAAATGTCATTAATATTTTTCAAATAATTTATGTTTTATTTTTAAATGTTTTATATAGTAAAAATGGATATTGTTTCAGTTATATTCTCTTTGTATGAATATTGTTTGTTATGTATATATAATTTCCTAATATTATAAAAATTTAAACATAAAAGTAACCCCACTATGATATAAAGTGTGTTCATCAATACAATTTCAATATTGTGTAATTTTTTAAGTTTAGGTCCTTATATTTGGTATCAGATGATGGCTTAGATAACCTTAGGGGTTAGGATAATGTTAATAGAAACCCATAAATTTGTTTTTATCAATAGTAAATTTGAAATTATATAGAATCTAAATATTACCATTCAACATTAACTAAGATATTTCCATTTAGAATGGTTTTCTGCACTAGAAATGGGGAAGCCGATGTCAAAAGGAACCGACAGAATGATTTCCTTATGAATTTATAGCTTGAAATGATGGGAATTGGAACTGATTAGTTGAATCGGGAAATATATGGTGGTGGTATCCATATTAAAGAGGAACCTGATCTGCCATGATGAAACACGTATTTATTGGAGCATTTTATGAGGCGAGGACCTCCGCCTTTCAGGGGAATCATAAATCGTATGATAGAAGAATGGTGGATCATTTCTATAGAAAAGTTATTTGACATCATGGGATGTTTGGAACACTAAAAGGAAACCCTATCCATTTATTATTTTGAGGTTGAATCTAATAAATGGTGGTCTACGGTTAATAATGACATAGAAAAATATTATCTTGATACTTTATAATTGGATAATTTTAAGAGTCATTTTCTTGAAAAATATTTTTATATAACTATTTGACTCAAAATAGGGAAAAAATTCTCGGAATTGAAGCAAAAAGATAATGATTATATGGGAGTGTATGATGAAAATATTACAAGACCTACTAGGTATGTGCCAGATATTACATGGGACTTTTATTGTATGAGTAATAGATTTTAGTCTGGTTTAAAACCATTTTTATGAAGAATTTTGTTTTAATGAGTGTTTAAAAGAGTAACTTGATTTATGTGATGAAAACAATTATATGTAGTTTTATGAAAAATATGTGCCTCATGATGGTAAGAATAATAATTAGTCATGTTGGTAGGATTTGGAGAAAAATTCATCAATTAAATATTGAGGTATGAAAATAAATTTTTCTTTTTTTTGAAAAGTGTGGTAAAAATATTCTTGGAGAATGTGGTGTAAATTCAGTGAAAGGTAACCAATGTGGAATATTTTGAAACATGTCTCATGAGTTCACGGAATGTAATCAGGAAAACAAGAAACTAATGTTGAGATGATTTGACTTTAAGTAATTGGGTCATTTTGATAATGTGTGACCAAATATAGTCACTCAGGTAGGAAATATGAAAGGTTGGAAGCATAGTGGTTTGGAAAAATCCTTTTCAACTAATTCAGTAGATGTTGAGCCATAAAATAAAAGGGTTTCAGCGCTAGGGAGCATGGAAATTTTTTAAGTTTGACCTGAGTTCAGGTTACCATCAATTGAAATTTAAATAATAAGACATTCCAAATATCATGTTTCATACTAGACTTATCCATTATGAATTAGTTGTTGTGCGGTTTGGGTAAACTAATGCACCAATAGTATTCCTGGATCTTATGAATAAAATATTTCAGGAGTGCTTGGATACATTTATAGTTTTCTTTATTGATTAAATTATAATATATTCTAAAATTAAAGAGGATCATGAAATACATCTATGGGTAGTTTTTTCAAACCATAAAAATATAAATACTATATAAAATTCAATAAGTTTGAATTTTAGTTGCAACAAATTTCACTCCATGGTCACAATTTTTCTAAATATTTCATAACTATTGATCCTACTAAAAAAGTTGTCGATGAATGGTCAATACAAACAAATATAATTTATTTTCATAGACTCCTTGGTTTGGTAGGCTATTACTGGAGGTTTGTGGAAAACATTGTATGATAATCCATCTCAATGACTATGTTAACTAAAAAATGTGTTACATTCATCTGGGAAAAGGAATGTGATGATTGTAGTCCGGAATTGAAAAAATGATTTGGTTAATGCTACAGTTTTGAACCTAACATAATGAAATTGTGAATTTACCATATAAGGTGATGCTTCACTAAAATGACTTGGTTTTGTCCCAATGAAGATTTATTATGTAATTTATTATGCATCACGCCAGTTGAAACCTAATGAGTAAAATTACCCTGAGCATGATTTGGAATTAGAATCTGTTTTTTTCCTTAAAAATTTGGAGGCATCATTTTAATGGAGTAAAATTGAAATATATTGTGACTATAAATGTTTTTAAGTATGTTTTTTCTTAGAAGGACCTGAAAATAAAATAGAGAAGCTCGATGGAACCAATCAAGCATTATGATTACACGATTCATTACCATCCTAGAAAATCGAAAAAAGTGGTTGAACCTTTGACATGTAAAAGTAACATTAAATTAACCATGTTACATTTGGAACATGACCCCTTAGTTACTGATTTTATAAATTTTGGATTGGATGTTTTTGGTATAGAAAATTCCTCCATTTTGATTTAGGTGTTAGTGTAGTCACCTCTGTAAGACAAAATAAATCATTCTTAGAAGTAAGGCATTGAGTTGCAGAAAAAGGTAAACAATTTTCCAAATGGAAAGTTTCCTAACTTTAACATTGGTTAATATTGTGTTTTGATGTTTTGGAAGAGAATATGTGTTCCTTATGATTCTTATCTGAAGAAATAATTAATATGTGAAGCTCAAAATTCTTAATTTATATTTCATCAAGGAAACAAAAAATATATAAGGACTTTCGAGAGTATTACTTGTGGGATGGAATGAAATTTGATATTGTTGATTTTATGATGAAATTTTTGACAAGTCAATAGTTTAAACCAGAGTTGAAGTTACCGAAGGGGATGCTTCATCTTTTTCCAATGCCAGAGTTGAAATGAAATAATATATACATGTACTTCATGGTGAGACCACCAAAGACTTCTAATGTTAATAATTTGATTTTGGTTATTATAGACTGACTGAATAAATCTACCAATTTCCATCCCATTCGAGATACAATATCTTTGGATAAGCTTTATCAACTATATATCAAAGATATCGTCAGGTCACATGGAGTTCATCTAACCACTCTATCTGACCAGAATCCTAGGTTCACTTCTAACTTTTTTAAAGGCCTTCAGATGTACTTGGAAACTGAATTAAATTACATAAAAACTTTTCAACCTCAATATGAAGGAAAACCCAAGATAACAATTCAGACCTCTGAGGTTATGCTTCTGGCTTGTTCATTGGAATACCAATGATGTTTGGATCATCTTCTTTTTTTAGTTGAGTTTCCTTATAATAAAAGTTTTCATTCTAGTATATAGATGGAACCTTTTGAGGAATTATATGGGAAGTGGTGTTGAACTGGAAAATTTTGGGTGAATTTAGGGAAATGAAGTTTATTGGAAAATAATTAGTAGAGTAAGTAGTTGAGAAAGTAAAATTTATCCAGCAACACATGATAATAGATTAGAGCCAATAGAAAAGTTATGCATATAATAGGAGGAAAGACCTTTTATTAGAGGTATTTGACCATGTTTTACCTAAAATATATCATTGGAAAATTGTTATTCATTTTGATAAGAAATGAAAGATAAGTCTACGACTCATAAATACTTTTTAAATCTTGGATAAAGTTGGACAAGTTGTCTATCGAGTAGGTTTACCTCTGATATTATCTCAAGTACATAATGTTTTTCATGTTTTGATGTTGAGAAAGTATGTGCAAGATCCATATCATCTTTTGTGCCCAAAATTAGTTCATCTAGAAGAGAACCTTTGTTTTGAAGAGAAAATTATTCATATTCTTGATCATAGAGATAAGTATTGTGAATAATGTAATTCACAATGTTATGGTTTTATGGAGAAACCACATGGTTTAATAATCAACATGGAAATATGAAAATGATATGGGGGAAATGTATCCTCACTTGGTTAATAAGTGATTAAAAATTGTGAGGATGAAATTTCACCAAGGTGGGGAGAATGTAACAATATAGGTACTTAAAAATAAATAGTTTTCTTATTGAAATAAAATAGTTAAATCCAATACAAATGTATAATGAAATAAGTGGTATTTTAAGAAATCTTTTATGAAGGAATAGTAACATGACATTTGGAATAGTAAAATGAAACTTATGAATAGTAAATTTACCAATATAATGTTACCCACACCTCTGAAACTATAAATAAAATATATTTATCTTATATGTGAAAATATTATATATTTGTAATGGGAAATGATTAAATAAATGTTTTGAAAATGATAAATTAACTGTGGTTTTTTTGTAAAACATAAATATTTAATTAAAAATGGGTTATTAAGATTTTCATATAAAATAAAATATATTTTTATAAAACATAAACAATAAATATAATTTTATTTTCTTATTATTATAAGCTAATTTTACGGTACCTTAATTAATTTTTCAAAGTGTTGTAAATTCAGTTATAGTTTTAAAACTAGTATTTTTTGTTTAAATTATGATTTTGTTTAAAAATATAATTTAACATATTAAGAAAATTATTTCCATAAAATGGAATTCATTTTTTATTTCTGCACATTGAAAAATTATCAGGTTAATGTTTTTATATTTTTTAGAAAGACTTGAATTTTTAGTGAATAGTGAAAAACAATAATTTATGAAATAAGTTAAATACATGAATCATTAAGTCATGGGTGATGTTATACTGAGTTAATAACTCTTGTTTATATATTTCATGCACTAATTAGTATATTTATTTATAATAACCAACAATATTTATTTTCTTAAAAATAATAATAAAATAATTATTAAATTAATGGAAAAAACCTCTTCTTCTTCGCTATAAATATGACCCCTCACACCCTATTATCATAAAATCTCTAAATCTTTGAGACTATCCCAAAGTATTCCAAATCCACCTCCCAAGACTTACCTCCATGTACAATACCTTATTTTCTCTCCAAAACACAAAAACAAATGCCTTAAATAGGTTCTCAATGATAAGAATTCGAGAGGTAAAAATCCATTTTCATTTTCATTTATTTTATTTTCAACCTTTTTCTTATCTTATAATATCTTCACCAACCCTTATACCTGAAGAATGAAAAATATATTATATTTTTATTACTAATTGTTTTCATATTTAAGGAAAAATTAATCATCATACTTCTTCTCCCCATTGTTTTATTCTAAAAATAAAAACATCTTCTCTGATGTGTCGATTTACCGACATCATGGATGTTGTTTTTTCTATTTCCATTACTTACTTCATGGATGGTCATAAACTAAATTTAATGGTTAAAATAGTTTCTAATTTTTTTATATAACCTATTTTATGTTCTTTAATTAACATATATTTATAATATTATATCATATAAATAAACTTGTCCATAATGATCAAAGAACCGCCAAACTGATCTAAATGAATTTATTTGATGGTTTATCTAATTAATAATCCAAATATATGAAAAAATTATATATAGTATTATTATAAATTCGGAGAAATTTTAAATATTATTTCATTCTACTTCTGGTGTTTCCCTCTAATTTGACAAGAAAATCCATAATGATACTCCTTTGGAAACATTGAAAAGAATGCACCCAAAACAATGGAAGCAACAAAATATTATTAATAAATGAGTGGAAAATACTATAAAAAAGTAATTTAAGGTAATATAAACATTATTATGGTTCTATAATATATTAATAACACTCTTTGAACCATTATAAAGTATTTTTTAACACAATTTAAGGAATATGAACCCGAGGTAAGGGACTCTTCACCTAAAATATTATATCAAAAATTTATTCTTACAAATATTTCTATTTTATATCCATGTATTCAAAAGAGTTTTTATTAATGTATTTATATGATTATTTATTTTTTATTTTTTCTTATGTGTTTATAAAATTTATCTTTTTCACGTGATATGTAAGTGAATTCTTAACCCAATTTCCATTCTTTGGGTTAACCTTCTAATTAATTACTTTTTTCATGCTATGATCATTTTTAAAATGAAATTAATTTATATTTTGTATTATTATGTGAATTTATAGTGAATATTTCTATATTCAAATCATTTTATTAGTTCTTTCATCATTGATATGGAATTTGTAACGGATGTTTTTTTAATATTCATTTAAATGTCTCTTTTAAAAATTTCAAAAAAACTATTGTCTTTTAATGATATGATTATTTTATTGAAATTTAATGATGTTTAATTACTAAACTATTTTATTTATATATTTTTATAGTTATTTTGATGATGAATATTTCATTATTATAATCATTGTTTTTATATATCAAAAGTAATTTTTCTGAAAAAAGGGTATTTTGAAATATGTAATTGCTTTTCTCAAGGGTTTAGATGAGTGATAAAGTGTTTAATTTCATCATATGTTACTTGGAAATTGTTTATGTTGGGTTAAGACCATTATAGCTCATGATATTTTGGTTTCATTCCATTATAGCTCAGGATATTATGGGTTGATCCCATTATAGCTCAAGATATGACAGGTGAGCCCCATTATAGCTTTCTAATGAATTGGGTACTCTGAAGACAAAATTAGACTGACTAGTTATTCCATATATAATGGTTACTATAAGTGTGATATATTAAATATGTCCAAAGTAAACTGAATAATATTTCTATGTTTTCAAATAATTTATTTTTCTATTAGTTTTATTGGTTTTTATGTTATCAATTGACTATGCATTTTTTTAATTATATCAATTACTAATATTTTTTGATCTCATCCCATGTTCATAAATTTTTTTAATATATTATATGAACGTGTAAGAGAAATAATAAATTCATGCTAAATGTTATGAATATTTTTTAATGAATTCATATTTTTTAAAATGTTTTATATTATGAAAAAATAGATATAGTTTCAGTAGTATCCTCTTTTATAAATGTGGTTTGATTTTTAGGTATTATGTCCTAATATTCTAATACTCTAAAACTAAAAAGATACTTGGTATGAAATAATGTATGATTTTGACTATAATTTTAAGATTATATAATTGTTTAATTTTGGTTCCTTATAGAGGCACTATATGAGGATCAAAAATAGGTGGTCACAGTTGAAACAAATGATAAAAGAGACACTAAATTAGTTTTTTCTTGGAAGGAAACATGAAAATATCTATTTTATTTCACCATAAATTTCATTATACATTCAAAAATATAACCTTATCCATACTTTTCTTAAAAATTCTATTCCATTCCTATTTCCTTAGAGTTTTTTGAGTATTTTCTTATATAGATATGGATTTTGACTTATCTAGTCCAAAACTAATATCAATAGTATATTTATGATATATATCTTAAAAAATTATTTTAATGATTTATATGACATTTATTTCTCTAATTTGTGGACATGAATGAGTAGTACATGTTTTCCATTTTTATTTAACATTTTCTTTTAACTTTTCTGTATCAATTTCATACACAACATTGTATAATTTCTCTAAAAAACTTTTTCAAAATTGAATCATAATACTACTTTATTATATTTATAATTTATTCTCTATGAAAATAAATTTTCTCTTTCAATAGTACATCCTAATTCTTAATCCTTTCAAATTTTATAAATTCTACTAACATCTTAATAATAAAATATAGAAATAAAAGTGTATTCAATTTGGTAGTTCCTATCTTTTTATCCTTAACTAATGAAAAACAGTCTTCATCAAATTGAACATTTTCCAATTTCAGATATAATCAAGAACATATAAATCATTCAACTTTAAATTATATTTATCCAATTAATTTGGATAATATAATTTTATATCCACAAATCTACTACCCATGAATTTGTTGATAGGTGAAAAACATTCCTTACTTTTTCATTTAGAATAATAAAAAAGATTCTTTTAATTTTAATAAGATTCCAAATTATCCTGAATTTTTTGGGTTACAATATTCATCTATAATTGAATTGGAACTCAAAACAAATAAATAAATTATAAAATATTATTATTTTCTAAATATTTGAATAAGTTGAAAGTTATAACTTTCACAACATATTCATACATAAAATATATTGAAGAGTAGAATTTTCATACCACAGTTGGATAGTGAAAATAAAAATATTCATTTTCAACAAAAATATATTCCATACTTATAATATAACCACATTATTTGGAAACAAATCAAAATTTGCAAACCATTTATTTTCTATTAACACTTCAAGAATTCATTTTTTGAAAAAGACAACTGATGTTTCCATTATTTGTAATCTGAAAAAAAAATCTTGAATGGATGATTTTGAAATAATTGGATAGATAAGAACTCGAGTGGTGAGAGCGTATAAAAGAATTTAAATGATAAATAGTATTAGTAATCCATGCTAATATTTATAAGTTTCTAAGGGTTACCCTTATATATCAATTGAAAAAACAATCACATTAATACCCTTTATAGATCAAATTACTGATATTTCTCTTGAAAAATTAAATATTTATTCTATACACTTAATTTATTTTTCAAAATAATGATTGGACATAAATAATATTCAGAAAATAAAATAATATTTTTTTAATTTAGTGACCCTAAACCCAATATCCTTGAGCTGGTGCCTTAATTTATTACATTTTCAAAATATATGAGGGTTTACATCCATATGGGGATAATATATTAGATGTCCTAGTAAACTAATTACATATTGGAGGCTTAAATTACAATTGAATATGAAATGTATAACATAATTTTTTAGAATTATATTAGTTTATCAAGAATATCGTTTAATATAAAACATAGTACTCTTAATATAAACCTAGGAAAAGGTATCAAAATATGTGTAAGATCAAATTCTCAGTATGGGATAAGTACAAAAGAAGATTTCATGACTCAATAATTATAATCAACATGTAAAGTTAAATAACTAAGAACACATTCCATTTAAATTAATTGAAAATAATTTCAGGGTAAGTAAGAATCGATATGGAAGGGCAAACTATTTAAAAGACATTCCATTTAATAAATAAGATGACAATTAAATGAATCCATTGATAATATCATAGTGAAAATATTATAGATAATAATAATTACAGAAATGAAGAAAATTCTTAATCATTTGATTCCATGTATCCTATGTAAAAAATACCTTTACCATCAATTACTTTTAAAAGATGATTTAGAATAATACCATCAAGACCTCTCAAAAGGATTTTTAGTACATACTGGTTATATTCCCATAGGGTGTGTGTCCAACTCATTTCATCTCATAAGACTACCGATGCATTGAGTGTAATTCATTTAATATTCACCAACCTATTTCATAGATATACTTGGAATTTCCCATATATTGAATATCCAATTTAATTTTTTAACAACATCCATTATAATAAATTATCTGTTTTGAGTACATGATATAAATTTATCAATATTTACCCAAATATCAAATAACCTTCAATATTGAACGTCATATGTAGAAATCAAATACTAATTAATCAATATCCATATACATAATCTAATTTTTTTATATTCAGGGGAAATTTAATGTCCAATGATCATAGGAAATTGATCATTTCAAGGGAAAGTTATTGATTACAAAAATGAATCATGGATGTGTGTTTCAATAATTTCCTTTATCAAAATGATAATTATCCATCTCGAGGAAGATTAAGGATGCAATCAATAAAATATATACCAATCCTATTGATAATGAAGGGTTGTTTTCATTTATTAATATAAATATCAAAAATATATATTTAAATATATTTAATATAAAAATTCACTTTTCATTTTAAGAAACATTTTAAAAATCCTTTTATGTGAAAATCACATTTCAAAACAAAAATTTGAGATTTTTTGAAATTAAACTTATTTGGAAAAATAATTAATACTCTTTAAAGAAGATTGAAAAACTTTTATTGGTCATGATGGATGGAAAATCAATTATGCTGTATATTCTAATACAATTCTTACTTTCAATTTTTTTGAGAAATCCATACATGAATTGTTTTTTAAATGGCACAAATATTCCTTTGATTTTTTTAACAATTAAATATTTGAGAAAATTACATAAATAATTCACTTTGAAAAGGTGAATAAAAATTTATTTTTTTAGAAAACAATTTTTTGAAAGAAAATATATTTTTTACTGGAGAGAGAAATAAAGTCATATTTTCTTGAAAACTTTTTCTAAAACATTTTATTCAGAAAAGAGTGATAAAGTCGTAATATTACATGATATGGTTCCTTTATATACATATAGGAATAAAATATAAGTGTCAATTAGTAAATTATAATGAAATGTCCTTCAACTAATATTGATGAATAAACAATCTCTATTAGAATGGGGTTATGAAATAATCAATTAAAATGAATATAAAATTGAATAGATAATAAATAAATGAATTGATTACATATATCAAATACAAATCAATATAAAAATAATTTAAACATAACATAATATAATAAAAATCCATAACAGATAGTCTTAGCCTGATATAATCAATGAAGTAAAAGTTTAACCTAATGAGGTGAACTTGAGTTCAGAAATGTTATACAACAGAGTAAATTTTAATTAAAACCCCATTATATTAAATAATTAAAAATAAACTTTATAATAACATGAATTATTAAGTTTTAATGATATTACATTTAAAATGGATAATATATACACCATATAAAAAAATAGGTCCATGACATTATAATATGCCTTAATGAAAGGAAATTGAGATGAAATCCCTTACCAAATGCTTCATTTTGTTTCAGTGTTCTTTAACCTCAAGTATAGTGCTTTTAAACATGTTTTTAACTTAAACCAAAACTATAATAATATTTTTATTATCATATAATATCCTTATATAATATCTTATAACTTATTCATTAAAAATATTTTATTATGGTAATTTTTTCATTTATTAATTGCCTCATTTTCTCATACATGTTTTTTCATTAATGATCCATTTATTATGAACATTATATATTTATATAATATCCAAAATAATAATCATTAAATAAATTACATATTTTAAGCTAAAGGTTAATTTTAATATCAATAATTTATTATAGTTATTAAATATTAAGTACATTATGTTCATTGAGATGGTACGCCATACATATGTGTGAGTAACTATTCCATTTTTCATTGATCATTATGCAAAGGATGTAAATAATATTATAACATTAAATAATAATCATACTATCATTAATATCATATTACATTCTTATATATATATCATCCATGTGTTTTGGTGATGAAAATAGATCCACATCGCTTCGTGAAGGCGGTAGTCCACACATACACGAACAATGTTATCTTCTTTACATGAGTGAATTGGAAATAAATAATATGAAACATATTATATGAATATAATTATAATAATTTCATTAATATAATAATTATATCTTTTATATCACATATTATCATTAAATTTATCTTTATCAACTTCTCTATGAATCATTAGTGAAAGATGAATTACATCGCTTCACAATGCAGTAGTTCACCGTAAATATGAGAAATGTTGTTGTATCTCTTCAGAAATGGAAGGTAAAAAATATATACATTATATAGTGAATGAAAATGTATAAATATGTTATTAATATAATATATATACTATATATCCATAGACATATAAAACATTGAGTGGTGTAAATGGAAAAAGTAATGACATCAGTTCGTGAGGTGGTAGTCCGCCGTACACACGAACAATGATGACACAACCCATTTACTAGAAGACAAAACAGTTTTTGGACATTAAATTACTATAATAAAAATCCTAGATTATGTATTAAATTGAGGATATTATATCATCATGGTTTAATAAGGATTTAATAGGATGTATGAAGAAATAAAATAAAGATTCTCATTTAATAACATTACCTCTCTGTGGGGTATTGTCTATAGAATGACATTAAGTCCTTGAAATACTAGATTTAATACAAAAATAATGATTCTATTACGATGGTTGGGAATATGGGGAATTATTTGGGTAGGTATTGTAATAAATAAGTAATTTTAAGGTGTTAAATGTTAGGGCAATGAGTACCTTTTATAATTGAGGAGGAGTAGAATTCTTGTAAATACTCAAAACTATTCACTATTTTGTGTTCTCCCTTGTCTCACGTGACTAAAACATTTATCAATAATATATGATAGGGAATAGTTTTTAGAAAAACACTTCTATTACACAAAACTGAATAGATTTTTATTATGTTGTTCCTTAGATTTTATATATAGTCAATTTTACCCTTTTAGGTTTTTCTACTGTAACTTGTATCTTTTTATTTACCTATGTAATTTAACTTTTAAAAATAAAATTAAAATAAGTTTTATAATTTAATTTATATATAATTATTATAAATATTAAATACATTTTATTAAATTAAAATTCTATATGTGTGAAAAAATAATTTTAATACAAACACATGTAATGTAAAAAAACACATTTTAACCTTAATTGTGATAATTAATTTTATCTGTTTCATTGATAAATATGTTAAAAAAATAATATTACTATATTAGATAATTTATATTATACTTATTAAAAATAAATAATTCATTTTGACAAATTGAACTCAAATATATAGAAAATTTTAATTTAAAATTAATCCTGCCGATGAGATGATAATACATGTTTTTAATGTGAAAATTTCTGAAAGATAACAATGTTTTTATATAAAAATTCAATATATAAATTATTAAAAATGCGTAAATTTTATAAATTTACATAAAATTGTAATTATATTTATTATAAATCAATTAAAATTATAATTTTACATTATAAAGGAATTAACCAAAAAGGAAGTTTTCAATTAATATTCAGTTTTTGTCAATATTCCTCAAAAAATGAAACTTATTAGAAAACTTCAAAAAAATTAAAGTAATATAATTTTGATACTCAGATTTTTTTTAAAAACATTTTTTCAAAAAAAATTATAAAATTGGTAAAATATAATTTTATATTATGCACCCAGAAAATGATTAAACTATCTTTTAGAAAAAATACATTTTTAAGAAAACATATATTTTTTGTTTTAAATGATTTTTATTTTAATTATAATTAATAGATAGTAAATATACATGTGTATTTTATATATTTACATAAGTTATTTAATCATTTTCTTACCTTCTATTCCATCATCTAGGTGATAATTAACATATTATATAGTAATATCAATAATTTATTTTTTTTAGTAATGCTTAGTCATGCGTGTATCACAACCTAAAATAAAAATTTTTTGTAACATTTTCTGTCAAATAAAATATTATTCTTTTAGAATTTTTAAGGCGCTACATTATTCCAATATTAAATATATTTCGGCCTCACAATTTAAACATGATCAAGGTAATATGTTGTTTGATATTTGAATGTTCCTTTATTGAAAATCCCACATTATAAATTGTTTAATAAAACTTCTACATAATAACAGAGAAGAGGGAATTAAAGGGTCATATTGAAAAACACATAACTAGGTTTATATATAGGATAAAATTTGGAGAATTTAAATAGGAGAACAAGGAAGAAAAGAATGAATAATAATCGAGAGTGATTTTTGTAATTGATCCCAAGCAAGTGGAAGATCAATGGAATGTTAAGGACCACAAAACCTTAAATCAAATTAGTGTGAAAATGTCATCGATATCATCAAAAATTATTATAATAGGATAATTTTTTCAAGACCCTTTTTTAATGTTGAGGAATTATTTTACTATCTATAAATATAATTACATATACTTAATTAGTTTGGCGGCGTCCCCTCCTCGACATTCTTGTTTGGAGGCATCTGAAGCGCGTCTTGCATCTTTGTGGGATCGACCTAACGTTTCCACTACTAGCTGCCTCCTTACTGCCCTATCCCGAACCTGTTTGGGTGTTTCATAGCGGCATGGTGAAGTTTCGTGATCGAGTCCCATCTCTCGCATGCTCGATTTCGTGACAATTATGGGTGCGTTGGGAGGTTCGTTGTGGGATTTGAGTGCGATTTTAGAGGCAGCGACGGGATTGCGGATCTGGTTCGCAACTCGCACCGGTTTTTGGCTTGATGGAATTCGGGTTGATGGCTAAGGTGACGATCTTTGATTCTTGAGTTCTTCGATGTTTTATGGTTATGGATAATTTGTTGCGGGTCTTGCGGTGTGCTTCACGGTTATTCTGTTTGAATCATCGTGCCATGTGGTTTGTGATTTTATATTATTGTTTCGAAGTTCTTGAACCTCTCGGCTATTCAGTTGTTCTATGGGTAAGAAAGTGGTAAGAAGTTCATGTAATTGTTGAAGGATGCTTTGTCTCCATCAATGGGGATCTAGGAATGTATTGAGGGTTTTAAAATAAACTTCTTACAGATCCGATTAGTTTGGTTTGGATGTTTTTGATTAGTAACAACATGGTGATGGGTTTTTACGATGGTTATGACGAGCTCTAATGGTCTTTGGTGACTGGTGTGGCTTCGGACGACATCGAGAGGACAACAATGTTGACGGTGGTTCTGATGATGACGTTGGATGCGACGGGACTCGTCTGGAATGGTTCTTGTTGATGGTGATTTCGAAGAGAACAACGACATGATGGATGAACCGGTTCTGATGGGTAGCAGGTGGAGGCTCGGGGCTCCAAACTTATAGAGGTTTCTCTGATTTTTATTTTTATTTGTGTGTTTTATTTTTAATTTTTAAATATGCAGTTGTATGGTTTTTGAATTTTGGTAAAGGAGGTCTGTGGATTTTGTTTTGTTGTATGTACGGTTCCCACTCAGCCTTAAAGTGGCTTTTCAAAAAATACAAAAAAAATGGTTAGGCTACATATACTTAATTAATATATTTCTATTTCATGATCACAATGTCATAATTTGGTTGTGGTTCAATAAATTTCAAATTCATCCCTTATCATAAAAAATAAATATCCAAAAGGGATTTTTTTATGTATGAAGAACTAAAATTCACTATCAATGGATCAAAAGATCCATAAAAGACTTATATGTATTTTCATCTGTCTCTAACTTTTTTCCAAAAGTTATATGGTTAGAATAAGTTATCCAATATAATAAATTATTCTCTAAACCTCAAAATTATTACCACTAGTTCCCCATTATTATTTATTTTTCTAAATTAGTTAAAAAAATACTAGCATATTATGTAGGACATCATATAGGTAAGTGGTAAGAATGAAACCCTTATCATCCTTTGGCCATGGGTTCAAGTCTCTCATCCTTTTTGTATGTGATAGGTTGTCACCCAACATCTAGGATCTCCTTTTTATAAACTATATTAATTTAATTCATATAACATTCCCAAAACTATAATGTGGAATACTTAAAATAAAATTAATCATTAAATAGCCTTTTTACCAAGGTTTTTAATACAATTTAATTTCATAAATGTCTGAAAATATTACTTGACTATTATTACAATGTCATTAGTGATAATAAAAACCATAAATTTTTTCAATACCTTTAAACTTATGTTTATGTAATGTAATGGCATTATACTTAAAAAATATTTTTTAACTTAAACATATAATTTCCATAAATTTCCGCAATAATTTCTTAAACTTGGTATAGTCCCATCACATAAAATCTGAAAATAGGTGTTTAATAATTTTCACATATGATCAATACTAAACTCATTAACCCATGGTGGTATCTATAACTCTTATAATAATGAAGAGATATAACATTCTAACATAATCCAAATATGTTTTATGATTATTATACCAAAAAATCCATTTTTAAAAATAAAACTGCAATTTAATTAATGAATCATATTACACAAATAATTTAACCATTTTATTTCAACATGGGTCGCTAATTTTTCTAGGTTTTATCTTAGGTCAATAATTGTCATTATATATTAAAATACTTCATAATATTTTGTAATGAAAATGTGAATTTCCCTAGGAATATCCCCTTATATTTTAAAACTAGGTGCACAATAAGGCCTATTTCCATTCACTAGTTGATGAACATGTCTATCCCAATGATCCCTTTTCATAATTATTACCACTAGGTTTATCTGTTCCCAAACAATCTCCACTTGTAGCATTTGGATATAGATTTACTTCTATGAACTTCCATATAATCCTTATCTAAAACAAACTTTATGATGTTATTCTATACTAATCCTCAGAGTCTATTATATGGTTATGTTCTCCAAACTCGATTTTCCTAAATAAAATTCCCAATGTTTCTAAAAAAAACTTTTATACAATCTATAGTGACCCCAAACACAGTAGCTTATAGACAATGCCTTACATTTTTACATTGGTATAAGATAAAGAGAATTGAATCCTGAAGGATTGAATAGTTTATTACTCATGGAAAACTAGATACATATGTGAGTCTTGAATTACAATTGAATAAACAAATTGAAACAGATTTTTTTTTCAGAATAATAGTATTCCCTCCATTATATCAATTTATATAGAAAATGGTACACATCATGGAATCCTGGGGAATTGGTGAAAAATAATCGTGATATCAAATGATCAGTAAGGGTTATGTACAGTGGAATATTTCATGAATAAACATGTATAATCAAAATCTAAAGGTAAATCACTAAATAAAAACTCCATTTAAATAACATGACAATCATGATAAGATAAAGAAGAATCAATATGGTTAGGTAATCAACTGAGAAAAACATTCCATTTAGTCAATAAGATGGGAATGAAATGAATCCATAGATAATATAACAATTAAAATATCATGAATAATAATAACAACTAAAATGAATAAATTTCTTAGTTATAGGAATACATGGTTCCCAAGTATATGATAACTTTACCTTCATGACCGTTCTCAAGAAGGTTTAACAAACTACTGTTAAGTCCTTTCATAAGATTGTTTAAACCATATTGGTTACAAACACATATGTTTTGTGTCCAATTGATTTTTATTATGAGACTAGAGATGAATTGAGATAATTTCACTAACCAGTCTCTAATCAATTTCATACACATCCTTACCATTCTACATAAATCTAATAATCAATTTAATTTATAAACAATTTTCCATATGATAAAGTATTTGTATTGAGTAGGGATATATATTTATCAATATTTACCTAGATATCAAATAACACTAAATGTGATCACCATATATAGAAATGATATATGGTTTATGTAATAAACATATCAATGATAAATAATATGGATATTAAATATTTAAAGGTAATTTTATTTACTACAAAAATGAATCAAGGAATTTAATTTCAATATATTCCTTGGTAAAAAAATATCATGAACCATCCAGATGAAGATTAAGGTGGATTTCAATAGAATAAATACCCATTAGAGTAATAATAATATTTTTTCACATATGAATATAAATATCATAAAAACATATTTAAATACATTCTTGGGAAAAATATCCTTTTCCTTTTGAAACACATTTTGAAAACAGCTTTCATAGAAAATCTATTTAAAAATTTTATTACAAAATTTTGAATATAATTTTCGATGAAAATTAAAATTGAAAATTATTAAATAATATTGAATTTTTTTTCTCATAATGGATGAAAAATTTGTTCATGTCATACCCATTAAATCAATGTTTTCTTTCACTTTTTTTCGGTAAAATCCAAACGACCAATGTTTTAAAAATGAAAAAATAGTACTTTCAATTTTGAATTTTAATGATTAAAAATAAGAAAAAATTACATTAAAAATCATTATGATAATTTAAAAATATTTTTGAATACATTTTTAGAAAAAAAAATTGAAATAAAACATATTTCTGACCGAATAGAAAAATGACGTCCGATTTTTAGAAATCATTTTATAAAATATTTTAAGTAAAAAGTATTGAAAATCTAAAATATTAATCGAAAGGAATCAGAAATAACCATAATAGAAGAAAATTTATGGTTTTATTAGGTAATATTCAGATAATTTTCGTCAATAGATATTTAAGAACAAACAATCTCATTTAGAATGAGATTGTGAAATAAACTCTTAAAAAGTTCATCACATTGATGTGAAAATTAATAAATGAATAAATTATTTGAATCAACTATAAATCCACATTAAAAAGTTTAAATATAACATAAAATAATAAAAATTATTTACACACATAATATTATCAGGACATAATCCACAAAGAAAAATATTAACGTAATGAGTGGAAATTGAGTTATGAAATACCTGACCACTTGATAACTTTTAATTCAACTCCCCATAGATGAAATAATTAAAATTGAAACCTAAAATACCATGAATAATTAATTTACTGTGATATTACTTATAAATGGAATGGTATATATTCCATATAAAATAAATTAGGTGAAGAACATTAAAATAATCCCCAATGAAGATAAATTCAGATGAAATCCCTTACCTTACTCATTATTTTGGTTCAAAATAATTTAAAATCCAATATATTGGTTTTAAAAAATTTATTAACATACAAAATAACAATATTAAAATTTAAAATATCATATATTATGCCTCTATAATATCTTAATTCCCATTTTATAATAACATTTCATTATTTTCATTGTTTCGTGTATTAATTACCTTGTTTTCTCATGCATGTTTTATCATGAATGGTCTAGTTATTTTGAATATTATATATTTATATCATCTCTAGAATAATAATAATTAAATAATTATCATATTTTTGCATCCACTTTTCTTTTAATAGAAATCATTAATGATGGATAAGAAAAATGAAGTTTGTTTCCATCTTAGAGATGGTATGTCATACCCAAACATGAGTAACATTTCAATTTTAAAATGAACATTTTGGAAAGAAGAAAAATAATATTTCAAATTTACATACTTATCAAAATATCATTAATAAAATTTTACATAATTATATATATCATCCATGTGGTTTGGTGATGAAAATAGAGTCTCATCGCTTTGTGAAGGCGGTGGTCCACACGTATATGAATGATGTTATAATCATTAAATTAGTGAAAATGGAAAAAGGAAAAAGATATATATTATGTTTAAATAATGATAAAAATTTCATAAATATCACATAAAATCATTAAATTTATCTTTATCACCATCCTTGTGAAGCATTAGTGAAAGATGAATAACATTGCTTCACGAGGTGATAATCCACCATACACATGAGCGATGTTCTCTATCTCCTACAAAAGGAAAGGTAAAAATATATACTTGATATATTGATTCAATACATATTAAAATATTATAAATATAATATATATTATTTATATCCATTATCAAACCCAAACCTAAGAGATAGAAATGATAAAATAGAAGACATCAATTTGTGAGGCCTGAGTCCACCGTATACACAAATGATGATTTCACAACCCATTTTATAGAAGTGGTGATGGTTTTCATGCATGAATTTTTTATAAAAATTAAAAAATATATTTAATATAATTTTTTAATTATGTAATAATATTTTAATAATAATTTAAGGAGTTTTATAAATAACTAAAACAAAGTCACATGTTGAAGAACATTACCTCTTCACCAAGTATTCTTCTTATGTTGAACTAATTCTTTAAAAGGATAGATTTATGCCAAAATTAAGGATTCTAGGATTATTGAAGATACATTTGGGAGCTATTTGGGAATTTCGTGGTTGAAAAAAGTGGTTTCAAGGTGTGAATATGTGATGGGGGTGAGTTCTCTTTTATAGTTGTGGATGAGTGGAATTCTTGTGAATACTCAAAAATAATCATTATTGGGAGGTCTCCCTAACCTCATGTGCCTCTAAAATAGATTAGTAATTTAGGTATGGGTTAATATTTTTGGAACAAACATCTACCAAATAAATAAATATATTTATTTTTACAATGTTATTCTTAGACTTTTAGCTTACTCAATTTTACCATTATAGTTTTTACCATGGTAACATGTATGTTTTTATTTTCCTAGGTAATTTTATTATCATGAATAAAATTAAATTACGTTTTATTAGATAATTATCATCTATTTATTGTAAATATAAATATTAATTTATTATACAAATATCTTATAAACATGAAAAATTAATTTCATTACAAACAAATTTAAAATGAAAAACCTCCTTTTATCCTTAATCACAGTAATTAATTTTAACTGTTTTCACTAATAGTTGTTGTAAAAATTTAATATTAACATATCCTATAATAAAAATTATAACTAATCCAAATATAGAATATATTTTGAGAAATTAAACTTATAGAAGTGGAATAATTTAATTTAAATTCAGTTAAATATACGAAATGAGAAAAAATGCTTTTAAAGTGAAAAAGTTCAAAAGTTTACAATGATTTTATATCAAAATTAAATATTAATACTATTTAAATTGCCTAAATTGGATTAATGGATATAAAATTGATTTAATTTTATTTTAAAAACAATTCAAACTATAATTTAACATTACAAATTTTGTAAATGAAAAGGAAATTTCCAATTAAAATTCAGTATTATCATTACTCATCAAAATATGAATCTAATAAAAAAAATACAAAAAATTCACCCTAAGATAATTTTGATATTATGATTTTAAAATTTTAATTTATTATTTGAATTTTTTTTCAAAAAATGGTAAAATATATTTATAAATTATATGTGAAAAGCCGGATTAAAATATATTTTAAGAAAAAATAAAATTTTAAGAAAATAAAATTTTTTATTTAAAAAGAATATTTTTTTATTTATAATAAATATATAGAAAATAAACATGTGTAAATAATTTTTCTTCATAAAAAAGTTAAACCTACAATTAAATACTATTCCAAAAGCTAGGTGATAAATATTGTGTTAAATAATAATAATAATATATTATTGTTTGTTAAAAGACGAAAATTCTTGTAAGAAAAACTAAATTCAAATATTTTTGTAACAAACACTGTCAAATAAAATTATATTCAATTTAAATTTTAGGGGTTTTACATGTTTGATTTTTGAAAAATTATAAAACTAAAAATATTTAAAGAACATTTAGTAGATTATAATAAAAGATAATAAAAACATATGAAACTATCTCTCATTGGAAAATTTTAACATTATGTGGGAAATTTTATTCAGTATATGATCTTCTTATTTTTTTCAAAAAAACATTTCTTGAAAATTTTCAATTACATTCTTTTTCCAAGAATTTTTCATATAAAAAATTTATATGAAATTTTATTAAAAAATTAAAAAAATGGAAATTTTGATTAAAAAAATTAAAATTATAAAAAACTAAAGATTATTGAAAAATAAATTTTTGTGATAAATAAAAATTTATGATATCTGAAAATATAATAAAAATGCTAATATAAGAAAACATAAAATTTAAGAAAACAAACAAAATTATGAAAAGTAAAAAATTTAATAAGACAAGTAATTTATGAAAACAAAAAATTAAATAAAATTAACAAATTTAAGAAAAAAAAACTTTATAAACACTAAAATTAAAAGAAATCTAAAAACATATAGAAAAATGAAAAGTTATGATAACTAAAAAATTCTATAAAAAATAAAAATTTAAGCAAACTAAAATTATAAGAAAACATAAAATTTAAAAAGATAATTTTTTTTAACTAAAAAATATACGAAGACTGAAAATTTGTAAAAAAGAAATTTTTGATAAAACTAAAAATGTAATAATTTTAGATAAGTAAGAAAGCTAAAAATATAATAAAACTAAAAAGTATAAAAAATGAAAATTTAAGAGAACAAAAAACTGTAAGAAAAATAAATAAAAGATAACTAAAAATTAATGAATAATAATAATTTAATATACTGAAATATATTAGAATTTACTGTTTTTTGTAAAAATATCAAAATGTTTTTCTTATATAATGATGAATTGTAAACTAATATCTCATTTTTTTTGTAGCCCTGAAGGAAATGGTTTCTTATATCTTTTTTTATAAATCATGAATGATGTGTTGGGTTCTCATATGACGATAAACATTGTGTTATCACACAAAATTAGAGTTATTCAAAAACTAGATTGAGAGTATGTGAGTTTGTGTTCTATTCACAACCCTTAGGAACAAAAAAATCAGATACAATATATTCATCTTTAGTAGTGGAATGTGATACAAAATTTTGTTTCTTCCAAGTCCAAGCAAAATTAAAGAAGTCCTTTGAAATTAAACGTTATATATGTACTTATTTATCCATTTTATATGCACAAAAATCATCATATGAAATATTTCTAAGGCCAAAATCATTTCCAAAAGAATAAAGTAATCCTAAATTTATAGTTTCCATTATGTAATTAAATATTCATTTAGTAGCCATATGATGGGACTTTTGAATTTTCTTAATATCTTGCACAAAGGAATACATAAAAAATTAAATTTGGATAAATAGATATTAGAAATGTAAACTACCAATCATTCATATAAATATATTTTGATCAAATTATTTCCCAGATTCATCATGATTGAAAGTATTTGATGGTTCTATTGGAGTAATTATATATTTTGATATTTTCATAACCAAATTTCTAAAGAAGAAATTTTATGAACTTATATTTAGATATAAATATTCCTTATAGTCTTTTTAAAAATTTTAATCTAAGAATGAATGAAAGTACACCCATCATGCCCATCTAAAACACAGATTTCATAATAGCAATAAAAGAATTTATAATATATTTTTATGTTGATCCAAATATAATATCATTAACGTAAGTTTTAATATTTATGGCTTCCTTAAAAACTTTTTTAATAAAAATATTTCGATCTCCCTCCCATTTAACAACTTTTTTATATAATAGAAACCCATTTAATCTATTATACAAGACTCTAGGGGATTTTTTATGTCTATAAAGGTCTTTAGTAAGCATAAATAAATGATACAGATATATTGTGTTTCAATACAATGTGGTTTCTCAAAATACAATTTCTCATGTACATATCTGTTAAAAAATTCACACATAAAAAAAGTTAAATTCCAAAATACTGTATAATCATGATATATATGAATAGATCTAATATATATATTACAATATTAGTGTCTTCATAGTCTATGTCGTCTTATTGATTATAACCCTTTTTAATAAATCTATCTTTATTTGTAGCTATGAATCCATTTTATTCACATTTATTTCCAAGAACCCATTTTAAACAATCTATAAGTAAATCTTAATGTTACTAAACCAAAGTCCAAACTTGATTAATCACAAATTGATTGAGTTTATATTGCATTGAATTAATCCAATATTTATCACCTAAAGACTCATTATGATTCTTTGGTTTTAATTGAGACAAGAATGCACAATTTTTTACTTCATTTGTTCAGGAATATCTAGTACTAACTTGTTGATCTACATCCCCAATGATATTATCACTTGGATGATTCCTAAGGATTAAATAATTCCATAGTATTGTAAAAATATTTTATTTAAAAACAAGTTGAATTTATTATTGCGGTAAAACTATTGATAAATTTTATTTACTTCTTCTCTAATAAGAATAGCATTCCAACATGAGTTGAAAATAAATTTTTCAAATACCATATGAAGGGGTGATTAAAGGTTTTCTAAAAACAAAAGCATCTATTTTATCAAATTTAACATGTATTGATTCAAAAAAAACTTTTTTTATTAAAGACTCTATAAGCATTAATTATTGTAGAATAAACTAGAAAATTTTCATCATAATATTTTTTAGTGTATTTATATACATTATCTTTTTTATTCTAGTTGACTATTTTTCATTAAAAAACACTTGAGTAATAATGTTATGTCTCAATTATAGTCTACAAATCTTAAGGATTTTTGTTAATAAAAGGATTTAGTAAAACCAAATTTATAATATAATAAGATCTACTAAATTATTTATTGTAAAAATAATTAATAATTGATTATTCACTAAGCATGGTTCTATTAATCACTAGAAGGATTATATTTCTTCCTTAAAGAAGATTATTTTTCTACAAATTTTAATGGGATGAGAAGTTATGTATTATAACATTTATTCTAAGAAAAATTTAAAATTCATGTTTTACAAACTATACACCCTGATCACTATGAATAGATAATAAAAGTATATTTTTCTCAATTTTAACATGAGAAAAAAAAATTAAAATAGAAAAAAGCCTTTTACTAGAAAATAAACCCTTGAAAATCTATTGTAGTCCACAACAAAAACATATATATAGTAGTTTCCACAATATTTATAGTCAATTCAAGACCAAATAATTCCATTAACACTAATAATAATGTATCCCAAGTTGAAACTTTATAAATATATTTAAACCATTATTTATGTTTCTTTTCAAATCATCAATGATCACGTAATATTGAATAATTAAACCCAATCTATAGTATATCTATAACTAGTCCTTTATTATATTTTTTACCAAAAATTATAATATTACAACGTCCTGAAATACTATTCTACAACCAATATTTATATTCTAATACAAAAAGATAATTTATATCTTCAATACTAAGGTATTCTTAATAAAGAGTGTATAAATTCTCATTCCTATCAGTAGAAAGAATAAATTTATCTTCTAAATTATGAAAAATAAATTTATTATTTATAAAGGTCATATGATTAAACTCATAAGAGAATCTAATTATACTAATAAGGTTTTGATTAATTCCTAAAACATTTAAAACATGTGAAATTAATGATTTTCTAAGAAGAATGATATTTCCAATTCCAATAATTTCTCCTTAATCATTTTCAACAAAATTAACTTTTCCAAATTTTATCTTAATAATATTATGGATTAATTGATTATTTCCAGTCATGTGATGGTAATAGCTACTATCCATGAACCAAGTGTTGTTATTTTTGGTACTCTTAATATTTTAATGGAATTAATAAAATTTGTATTTTGGTACCCAAAATTTCTTTTTTCCAGTATTGTTAGACAAAAGTTTTTTACGAATCCACATTGTTCCAACTTTTTTATATTGAACTATTTCTTATTATTTCAAAATATTGTATTTATGAAAAAAAATAAAACCTACAATTTATTTATTTACCATTTTTTTAAAATGTATAACACCTTGGAACTTAGTACAAAAGGGGAACATTTTGTAATATAATAGTTTTTTTGTACATGTGGTTTTGTATTAGTAAAACCTATTCTAAAAATATTTTTATTAGGATTTATTTTTATATATACATCATAAAAATTTTCCTTACTAGAAGTAAAAATTAATAAATATTAAATTAGACTCAAAATTTTAGAGTATACTTGGAAATTTGAATATCCATTATCATTTCAAATAGTGTATTATTATTTTTCCAATTCTGTTGAAAGATTTTATTTTTATAAATTAGATTTATTTAACTCTTTATAATTATTATAAATTTCAATAGAAATTATATAAATTCTGAAATTTTCATTGGAAGGTTATTACTTATCACTTTTATGTTAATTATGATCCTTAAAAAAATTTCTATTAAATTTTCAAAGTGATAAATTCTTTAAAACATGGTAAAATACCATCCACCTCTGATGAAGTGGATTCTTCATTTGAAGATGTCAAATTATTTTAATTCAAGGAATCATAATTATTTATTTTCAAAGTAATAATGGTTAAGGTTTTATTAGATACCTTATCCATGAAGTTTATTTTTTCAAATTTCCGCTTGAAAACCAATATTATTTTTTATTATAACATTCACTATTTGATGAACTATGTGAAGAGTTATCACCTCCACTTGCACTCTAGTTTTCTGAGAATTTCATACTTTTTTTAGTCCTATTTTTTTAAACACATTAGAATTCCTCAATGAATTTCTATCCATCTTATATTTTATATTAGTATTTGGAAAATCTCGTCTTATATGACTGGGATTCTTGAACTCATAACTTATCACTTCAGAAGAATATTTATTCTCATTATTATATTTGAAATTATTAAAATATATATATCAGAATTCATTCTTTCTGATAATTTTTTTTATTATTAGTACTTTTTGGGAGATTTCATCTTTATATAATTCATAATAACTGCTTTTTGTATGAACTTTAACCTTATTATTTTTAGATGATTTTAAATATTTTTTTTCATATTTAGTTTTATTAGAAAAATATGATGTTAATGAAAACGATACCTGAATTTATTTTTATTCTTTTCAAAATCTCTCTTCAATCTACCCTCATACTATAAAAAAGTTCACTTCAAATAATCTATTCTTAATTTTTCAATTTTATTCGTAACATCATGATAATTTATATTAGATTCCCATTATCCAATAATAAGCTCAATGTTCATTTCTACAAAAATTTCATCAGTAAGATCTTTCTCAACCAAGGAATGTAAATTATTAAAAATTATCACAAATACCTCATACATATTTTTAATATATTCTATAGGTAAGAAGTCTAAGTCTTGGTAATATTTTTTTAGCATAGATCTCCTATTCTAAATAACATTAGTAGTTCCAAAGTGATTAACTTCTAAATTTTTCGATATACTAGTCATAGCTTTAGATGAGGATATCAAAATATATATATATATATATTCACTTAACAAATTAATTTGATTTAAAATGTATAATTCAGTTGATATTCCCCTTTTCATGATTTGTAAAGGAAGAGACTTCCTTATTTTTAATTACATAGTTACTAATAAACACGACAATGTTATGAACTCCTATATAGATAACAAAAGTCTTTATCCCATCTACAAAATATTCTTAGTTAGCTCCATAAAAAATTGGTGGTATACTAGGATTTATATATTCAAGCGTTTGAACATTTAAAATATGCATCATTATGAAAAAATAAATACACTCTTTTTAAAAATACATGTTAGTGTAAAAAAATTTATAACAAACTTTTTAAAGTTATAGACATCCATGATATAAAAAATAAAATTTAAGAAAGGTTAGAATGTTATAGTAGTATAACCAACTCAGATTGAACATTTAGCATCATAAGTGTATGTAAATAGATACAATATAGGGGGGGGGGTAAATTATAGTTTATATAATATAACATAACATTTAATTAATCACCCATTTTAGTTTATTAGATGAACATTTATCCATTTTATAATTTTTTATTGAACAAGATTTTCATTAAAACGTTTTATGAATAGATTAATAAGAAATATTTGTAACAATGTTAAACATTCCTTATGTATGCATAGGGGAAATAAAACTTGTAAAAAAAGAAAATTAAAAATTAATAAACTTATCAAGAAATAATTACATAAAATTAATAAAATTATATCAAAATATTTAACTTTAGTAAAAAGGATGTCAATTTCCTTGAATTAAGGTATCCATGGTTTAACATAACTATAATTTTCCTTCTCTCTTCAATATGAAATATTTTGATCACAAAGATAGGGATTAATCTATCTTCCCATATTTGGAAGCCATCAATCATAATGATGAAATCAAATAGTTTTATTATTATTAGAATCCATCAATCAAAAACAATTATAAATAGTGATTATAATCACAAAAAATAGTTTATGTCAAATATAATACTCAAACAAATGCCTCAAAATATAAAACTCTCAAAATATTACAATGAGAGTACTAGTAACAAGAGGTTATAAAAATTATTAAGGAGCCTTTAAATTTATCGAGTTCTAAAAGTATATGCTACATCCTCCATTAATGAAAATATATTTAAAACAAAAGATCCAATAGTAATATTTAGTCATTCTCATTGTTTTTTGCAACATCTTCAGATGAACTCTTATTTCACATGGAATTTTTTGTACAAACAACATTTTATGGACAATTTGGTAGAATAATTAAAATTTATTGAAATATTCAATCTTATAGTGTAACACATATTTATATCATATAATTAATTTTAATTATCATGTTAAATGAAAATCCTCATTCAATATTTTTTAAAAATTTTAATCCTGAGAGTATGTCTTCCTCCATTTGATGAATATCATTCATGTTAACATAGTAGAATATCACCGTGTGAGACTTAATTATTCATTATATGTTAAAATTTAAATAAATATCACTTTTTGAAATATCAAATCATACATAAGATGTAAAAAGTACATTTTTTCCAATTTTAAAGTCCATTACGGTTATAAACATCACCGTGTTATAAAATATCATTTTATTAAAAAATAATGTCCAATTAAAAAAAATTATCCGATTGAAAAATATAATCTTATTAATAAATATCATCCATTTCACAAATGTTTTATATAACCATTAAAATAGATATTTTCTCTAAAAAAGACTATAAAACCTAGGGAGTTATAAATTTAGTATGATATGGTATTTAAAAATGTATGTGACAATTTTCAACAAAAGGTTAGAAAGCATTGAAAGTAGAACTTTTGGCTCAAAATAATTTTCATATGACCATTTTTTCACCAACAATCCTGTTAGAAAACCCCACTATAATTATTAAGAGATTAATTTAACCACATTATTTCATTTAATTTACAGAAATTCCATTTTCATCATTCCATTGTATACATAAAAATACTCAAGTAAACTCTAGTTGTTATCACTATCTAGAATATTACAAAAATAAATAGATTTTGTAATTCTGTAAGTACAAAATAATGATCACCCCTTTTTTCCAACTAGATTATATTGAGTTCCCATTTTCTTCAACCTTCTCATGAAATAAATTAGTTCACTATGGAAAAAAACTATTTAAAAAGTATCCATAATATATTTCATAGTATAGAAATTTTATCATGAATCACTGTGTGATTTCCATGTGGTTACTAAATTCGAGAATAGAATAGATTCATCACATTTATATTCTAGAACTATTTATGGAGTTTCATCAAATATAGAATAAACATCATTTATTTTCTCCCCCATTTAGTTGTTCTCAATGGTGATATTGATCCTCATGATATGATGTTCACTACCACATCATTTATCTTGAATCACAATTGATTAATGATTTTCAGATCAATAAAGAGAAACTCTATCATCATTAGGATTTATTTTCTACAGAATATATAATTCCAGAAATATCAAACAATATCACCCATCTAAAACCAGAATCATTTTTCCACAGAAATGGCACATAAAAAGTCCAACCCACTCACAAGAATCTTTAATGACTCATACACCAAGTCTAATGACTCATATTCTAAATTTAAATCACTCATATTGGGTTAATAATGAATTATATATTGAGTTAGATGACTTCTTTGAATATCTAAATGACCTATATGAAGATTTAATTGGATCATATAGAACTTAAAATTGATCACACATTGTCCTTTATAACTCATATACAATCATTTAGTAGTCATGTTTCAGTGCTCCAAATTCTAAAATGAATCATCTGAAGTTAAAATTTCTAATATTATGAATTACATATCCAAATTTTAGCGTCTAACAAGAAATCAATAAAAACAAAAAATAAACATATAATCACTAATAATTTTCTAGATGAACTCCTGATGAATCCACACATCCACATTTCCTTATTTCATCACATGTTTTAATAAATAAAACATAAGATTAAAAATAGATAAGGATGGATTTTTACACTCTCCTTTTTGAGAATGAAATGATATCCTTTTGACATTGAAGAGCACTAAACATTTTACACAAGAGTTACAGACATTATATCCCCCATTGAAAACATAATTGAAAAACTTATGATGGTGGTGGGATCCTTCCATACAAATTTATGTTATAAGTAATGGTTGGAAATAACGTTATAAACTTATATTAATAAACCTCTCATGTGGTATTTCATTTCTGAAAATGTCTACAAGATGAACATTTTTGTAAATATACTAATGCATTAAATCATTACCTACCGCCTTTTCTTTGATAAAATGATATCCAATATGAATGTGGATTGATATTTAGTGTTAAAAAAGATTCTTTTAAAGACAAATATAATTTTCATTGTCATATGAATATTTAAGTGCCATAAAAAATTAAATCTCAGATTTATCAACTGTACATGTATCTATAGTAACTATGTTCTTGAATGTGTAGCTACTCTATTCATTTATTTTTCTAGAAAGAAGGAAATTTAATTTTTTTTCCATTCCATGACTCACAAGTATCACCAATAAAGAAATATATACCTGAGTTAGACTTCATGTTAATATAATCTTCATCCTAATATTTATATTTATATCGCTATAGAAATAATTTTGATCAATTTTCATATAGAAATATGAATTTCTGTATGATTTTATAATATAGTAAATGTAAAACTTCAGCCCATGGGTCACTTGGTTGTGCCAAGGCCAAGGTTCTACAAAACCACAGGCATACTTACCTATATTCAAGATCCTATAAAATAATAAAAAATGATTAATCCATACAATTTGGGATACTATGACCTTGAATTTGAGTGAAACAAATAGAAAAGGTAACCAAAAAACTAAATTAAACATAATTAAATTAAACATAAATAAATAATCTAAAATCATGTTATAATTAGATGAAATGCAGTCATACAACTATACATAAACTAAAATCCCACATGGATAATCATATATATATATATATTTATACAAAAAATAATAATAATAAATGCCATACTATCTTCCCCTAACCTTTTCCTTATATAATTATCCAATATACATTCAATATGACCTATATTAATCCACTGAATGTCTTATTCTATAAACTGTAAAGCTGATATATTATATACATGTGTGCAAGAGTTCCCATGAATGGTGTAAAAAATACATCTTAGTAAGGTCAAAATAAGTTCCCCTAGTATATGCCATCGTATACATGCATGCATGAGGAAAATGAACATTTCATACAATCAAATTGGACATTGTGTGCTAACTAGGAAACTACAACACAATATTAATAGAATAATTTTGTACTAACTTGGAAACCATGAAACATAATCATACCTACTTGAAATCCATTCTAAAATATCATCGATATCCCATGTAATCATACAGATAGCCCAACTTATAATCTAAGACTCAATGTAGGGCATTCGATAAATCCCAACCACTACTCAATGGTGTAGGTTAAGGTCCCACATCCATGTTTTCAAATCCCCATTATTTAAAGAGGTAATTAAAATTCCATCTCACTCAAGGTGAGGATTTATATATCAAAACCAAAACCTTATATCTCATGTAAGGGTCTAATATCAGAATATTGAATCATATCACCTCCTGAACAGGCCCTGTCACTCGGAGGAGGGTATATAACAAATCTACCACCATTTAACATAGGAAATTGTCACAAACTAACCACTCTTCTATACCATGGTGGGTTTAACATGCTCTGTTAGACCAACATCCTCTCACCATGGGTTCCCCCAAAAAATAACATCTCACTCATGGTAATGATATACCTTCCAACCACCACTATCTCACTCGGGGTAGGGTTTACCAGATCATCCACCTCCATCACACTTAAGATGAAGTCCAAACCTAACCAATATCCTCCCACATAGGAAAATATATAATCCATGCCTCTCTCACATCTCAATCACGGTTAGGGTCATAACTAGTACATTCATGAAGTAGCATATATTGTTTTCATACCATCAAATAAGATCACCAATTCATTAGCAGGACTCTAGTCACTTAGGACAAACCCCCTTAAAGAGAACAAACGTAGTCATTCAGGGATAAAATTGTAGTCCTATGGTATTTCTTATCTCTCCCATAATGGAATAAATTAGGGTCCCTTTAACCTATCCTGATACGTTATCACTGAAACCGAACCCCATCACTTTCTGGCCCAACTAACTAAGGACCATCCTGAGTTAACCCACTGTTTGCCGCTTTTGAACCTGATTTCAAGTTGTCCAAAAATTTCCCTTGACCCCCACTAAGGTCTCGTATCACACCTCCTTAGATAACTCCCTCCACCCATTAGTTAGGGGTAACCAATATTAATCACACAGGTCATGCCTCAGAGGGCATATCACATCTGTGGTACATGCCAAGTGTCCACTCTATAGATAAAATGTTTCTCCTTATCACACATGACATTTACTATTATCTCGATTATCATTCCAAGACAAATGATGCTATTTTCTACCCAACTAGAACTAAGAAATCAATATAGGATACCCACGAATCATATTGTACCCTGATCTATAAACAAGGGCTCTCAATGAATAAAACAATAACCTAATCACTTATTAATATAGTCATCAGTCAATGCAAATTACCCATATTTCTAAAGAGTACTTCACCAAACCATATGAATACTTATTTCAAGCTCTCTCTCTCTCTAGGGTTATTTTGGTCCCTATAATTTATAACTGATCATAAATAACATGTTTCAAGAATATAAATAATGAATAATAAGAATATATATTTTGATTTAATGGAAAAAATAGATAAATAATGAAGTTACCATCCATGGTATGATCTTCACACCATTGAAAAGGAGTGTCCATGACTCTTCTAAACATATACCACCACTAGAGATCATATAATATACCAAAAAAAACAAAATAAATTATTTTAATAGTTCATAATTAATTATTTAAATTAAACCAATAGGTATATTTGTTGAAAATTTACCATGCATCCTATCCACACGAGAACAAAACCCATCAACCTGAGATCTACCTTTCAAGGTATCCTATATCCAACACACACTAATGATCCATCATTCTCAGATAATTAAACCATTAGTTGGTAGAATTGGGGATAAAAGATAGCCTAAATTTGATGAAAATCATTAGTCTATAAGGAAAACTGAAATGGAATAAAGAAGGAAGAGAAGCATTCCAAAAAATCACTAAAAAATCACCCAAAACCCCATCCCCTATCATGGGTCATCAAAGGAAAGAAGGGGAAGGGAGGCGCTGGCTGAAATTTATTCCTACAAAACAAATAATACCCTAAAACCCTATGGGGAGAATAGGTAATTATCGATCTACCATTGGTTATAAAAACCATGAAACACATAGACTATGTTGTGGTTATGAAGAACACACAGTGGTTCCTCAACACTAGGCCATGTTGTGGAATTCTCGACCTACCTACGTTGTGGTTGTACAAAAAATTGAGATGGTTTTACCCCATTAGAAACCATCATGGTGTGGACCTTATTGTTTTCACTATGATCTCAATATATGATATCTATGTTGTGATGTGGCCCCTATGTTGTAGAGTTACCCATCCATAGGGTGTTTCCAGATGAACTTCCATCATAGGGACCCTCCAAAACCATTTCCAAGGGGTTCTGATTGTTCTTTTTTCTAGAGTACCACCACAAAATATACATTAATTACTATATTATTTCCTCCTTTTTTGGGTACACCACAAAAAAATCCATTTTATCAATATGTTTCACTTCTTTTAGTTGTAATCTTAGCTATAGGTTCACCCTAAACCTACTTCAATGATATCCTGAGAACCTAAAACCCAAATCATACCTCATTCTACATCCAAAAATATATATTATTGAGTTTTTACAAGGATTATAGTCTATATTCCTATAACACCTCAAAAAAGGCCCCCGCTCTAGTTTAGAAGTTTTGACTAATTTTTGAATTCCTAGATTATAATGATATAGGTCATTACAAACTCCCCCATAAGGTTTCTCATTCCCAAGAATCCTCAATGGGAATATATCCATCAATATTGACTTATGTTGGTCATATATTATCTTTCATATCACTACTTTCTACCTCTAACCCCAAAGAAAACATCCACTACAGGACATTGAACACTAAGATCACTATTCAGTAGAAGCCAAGCCACCCACCCACCACCATCAATAACATTGAAAAAATTATCAACCACACCAATCTATACCAAGACACTATGTTGTATTCAAATAATTCAGCAAAAAAATTATAATACTCCGCACCATAATTATCCACGCACAATAACTGATTCTGATCCCCGGTAATCCCAACCATTATAATAATTGACTGCAAAAACAGTTCTAGTGGTTCAATGACATGTTTGATGTGGGTTACATCATAAAACATCTAATCCTACACTAAAACATTGAGTTATCTTCCTATAGATGACCTTTTCAAAACAATATAGGTAATACCGAAAAATGTTTCATCACAACACCCAATCATGATGCCTTGACTTCCAAATTCATTTCAATATTTTCTTAACACCCAGACCAAAATCCCAACACAAATTCTAGTGTGATACCATAGTTTCATCATAAAACCCTTTCTCCAATCACTATTATCTATTAATGACAACCATGCATCCTTTATTTTGAATAACCCATGTATCACCTCTACCGAGTCCTATGATTTATTCCAATAGATCAAATTTGACCAACATCACATTCAAAAAAAATTTGGTATTCACTATGGAACTTGATCATATCGTATCTCTTTGCACACCAACATTTTGGTTCAATCCTAACCCTCAATCGACTATTCTAATTACATTCATGAACATTACAACAAAATTTCATACCTCTATGATTGTTATAATACTCTCCACAATATTAGAATCATCATCATCAACCTTTAAAACCAAAACATGGTCTCTATATTCCTTGATCCATCCATTAATACACATAATGACCGAACATGGCTACCCCAGTCAAACACAATCATAAACACAAAACACTGAATGTTTCTCTTTACCCGATCTCTCATAACATCATCTTCAACCTCTAAAAAATTCCAACCAAAAAGAGGTTCCCACACTCCCACATGAAATGGTATTCTCCTCACCATATATATTTACTTACATTAATCTTTGAGAATAGAACCAAATGGTTCCCATGACCATACTCATTTTTCTCTTCACAATCCATAATCATCGTTCTTGTCAACCCCCAAAACATCTATCAAGACCGATCTAGATTGATTGTACTGTGGTTCTTTATACACTTTTGATGCCCCTTTAACTATATAGGTACATCCCCCATCACCCTCAACACCTTGGGATACCATTCCAATGATAGTCTCTCCAAAACTATCATTCATCACCGTATACATGATTGATCACTAATCCAAAACGCATAGGGAACCTTTTTTAAATATTGTTCCCTATTTATCACACACCAAGGATTTTTAAGAGAATCCACAGAGACCATAACTCACCTCCAATGTTAGAGTGAACCAATAAGAACCCTCTCATAGGTTTATCCCCACTATTTACCCTGATGTCATCATAACCCAATTGAAATATTCTTCTATACAACCCAATCTCACAATCTGGATCCTGCTATCATGAGTCACATCCCATTATATGCCAGGCTCGCATTCCTAACCAACCAACTGGGATCATACGATAGGTGAACTCATCCTACAAGATTGAAGTATCTCACTCATGCTAATGAAAACCACACAATCACCTACCGCTCATACATTATCTTAAAACCATGAGAATATATCTACAGTCCCACCACACTATAAAAACACATCTATAATAAATAAGGTATAGAATCATATTAATCCTTCCCATTAAAACTATCCTTAATACTAAGATAACATCATATGGTAAACATCATAACCACGATAAATTTACATGCCTTTACTCATCCCTCTTAGTGGTATCAGGTAAATCACCCAACTCATTTAAGTGTAATACAACCATTAAGCTTTATGGAAAGGCACAATATATGTTTTTTTAACACTTTATGTAATAATAATACATCACAACACCCATGAAGTTTACACCACTAAGGTAATTAGCACTTGTATTGGCCCAAAAAGGGATCATATACGTCCCTCTAATGAAAGAACCATATAAACATCATTGAAGAGAATCCAATACTAGTATCCAAATTATTCTCTATTAGAGAAAAAACCATTGATCAGTTGAATGTAAAACCATAAAAAATTTATATGAGAAAAACACATATAAACTATTTTTTAAACATTAAACAAGAGAACCCCATATTCGGAATATACCTACACACAAGAACGTTTATTTCATGTGAATCCTACATGCCAAATTTTTTTCATGTACACAGCATCTTTTCAATGTGAAAAGATTAAAAACATAAATTAAAACCACAAAGAATGTATAATATTTATATACATCTCAATCATAAAACCATAAAGTAAAAATAGTAATGTAGTACCAATAGTGACTACGAATTCCCATAATAAGGGTGTTAATAAATAACTAGGCCAAGGTATATTAAAATCTCAAATACATACCTAAATGACCTTTTTACCATCTCTATAAATTGAAAAATAAAATCAAATTCACTGATAGCACATTGTAGCACCTCAACCAATGGGATAATCTATAGTTCTCAAGTTGAGGTGTTATGTGGCCTCATGCACAAATACCCAAAATATAGATTCTTCTAACTAATGGTGATTTGAAATTCTATACAATGAGGTGAGAATAAACTTGAATCAGAGTGAAAAAATAGAAAAAACAACCCAAACATCAACACCCCACAATTAGAGTTCTATTAAATCATAAAAAATAAGGATTCTATAAATAATGACATGTATTTATAAAAGGATTAATAAATGTATCAAATAATGGTATAATCAGATATACAATGAAAAAAATAAAAATAAAAATAAAAAGGCCCCATCTCATTCCCTGAACTATATCCCAATCCATGCCTCCAATAGAAAATCGAGCTACCCCATCCCAAACCATTGCACGTCATGTGATTTGACCTATAAATAAGACATAAGATCTATATACACCCTAGAGTTCCCATAAAAAATGTGGGAAATACATATATTTAAGGTTACACCAGGTTACCCTAGTATACACCACCATATAAATTTATACATGGGGAAAATAAATATGATACATAAGTATGTTATATATAATGTACTAACCTATACAACATCACTCTATATTCCTTAGGTCATCATGTGCTATCTATGATACTACAACACCTGATAAAACCTACTTCATCTCCATACTAGAATATAGTCATCTCCATATGAGATTATTCTTATATTAGTGTCCATACTAAAAGAATAAAGGTAGGGTGTCCACTAAACCATTACCATTTCCCGATGGTGTAGTATAAGGTCCCACATCCAATTCCTATATTAACTCTCTAACTCAAGGTATTACACTTAATAACTTCTCATTAAATATAAGGCTTTAAATATCCTTAAAAATAACTTATCTTTCAAGTTAGGGACCGTCAACTATTTCTTACATCATTCCACCACCTAATATAGCCCTATTTCTTAGGGGAGGCATTAAATCACATCTAATTCCCTCTCATTTAAGACGGGGTCACAAATTGACCACTACCCTTTACTAGGAGGGGTGTCACTTGCACTATTGGACCAATACCATCTAAATCAGGGTGTCCCCTTACAATAATTCCTTAGTGATTTTGAGTACCCGTATAAAAACTACTAAACATTCGCTCAGGGTTGGGTTTTCTATGTTATCAACCCCCATATCTCTAAAGAATGGGTCACAACCTGATCACTACTTTACTACTACTGTAAATTCCAATACATATCTCTCTACCCTCTCACTCAGGGTGATGGTCATATATATAATATTCATGTGATAGAAAATAGAATCCAAAACCTACCACAAATGATCACCAGCTTGTGTGTAGGTTTTTATTCACTTAGGACCTCTCCCCACACTTCAAACAAAACTCATCATCTAAGAAAAACTTGTTTCTCCAATTTACCTTATCATCTCATCCATCAGGGAATCACCTAGGGTCCTGTAAAACCATTATGGTATTTTTTCATCAGAAACAAGGCATATCATATTTTTGTTCTACAAACCAAGTACCATCCCAATTTAACCTCATACAAGTCCTATGGAAACCCAATTCCATGAAATTTTAAAATTATCCATGAGCGTCATTTGGGCCACATCTTACATCTCTTGAGTGACATCTCTCAACATATCTTTTGGGGAAACCCATAAACAACACACATATCCAACCCTATAGGTCATATCTCACCGGTTTCCCATGATAAAATTCCACTCCCCCTAAAAGGGTGTTCGTAATATTACACAAGATATAAAACCATCTATCCAATTATTCTTAGGCCAAAACCTCTCATGTCTAACCAACTAGACCTAAGAAACCAACCTAAGAACTCAAAACTCATCTAACTCCCTAAGACATAACAAAGTTATCATTTAATCCCAACAAATACCCTCTTCTACTAAAAAAATTATCACTCGGTGATCCTAACTAAAAATAGTGATATGAAGAAGTTATTCAAACATAAGGAGGATCAATACCACCCTCTATCATTCCATAAGATTCTCTTGACCCCTATTCATCATATATAGTCCCATGTTAAATTAATATAGATATGATAAAATTTATAACATGCATATTTATTTTCATCAATGGTACATGCTACCTCCAAAATAAAATTACCTTCAAATTCATGATCTACACACCATAAACCAAGTTTGGACATGCCTCTTCCAATATTATGATACCACATAAACTCATATATCACTCCCAATATACAAATATAATAAACAATAACAATTTAAAATTAATAATTATTATTAATTCAGGAGTTATATTATGAGTAAAACTCACTGTGTATCCTCAATGCTTCAGAACCACACCTAGAAATGTGTGATCAACCTCCAAGGATCTCTTCTAAATATTAATAGTGAAATCGCCATCATCCTCACCCAATTCCTACATTATCTAGTGGAGTAAAAACTAAACCATTTCCCAAATTATACCAAAATTATATTTCTATGTGGAAAACATAAATAGATGATGGAAGGAAGGGAAAAATTCCTAGGGTCATTGTCGAAAAACACAAAAATCCTTCCATGAACATGGGGATCAAAGGGAGGAAAGAGAGGGGAGAGGCTAACCTAAATGGACTCCCCCTAATTTAATTTATCCCTTATTATCATGGGGTAAAAAATAAATAATGGGTTAAAAAATGGATGAAAAACATAACTTGAACATACACCACAATGTGGTCATGTGTACCACAACTTATTGAATTAGTGACACACAATGCTATAGTGCGTCCTACCTGTTTATAGCGTGGCTAGCCTAAAAATAGTGGGGTTCAAACCTAAAGGACACCACCATGGAACAAAAATTTAGTGTTTAACCATAGTCTCCCTCAACTAGGATCACAAGATAGTGTCGTACCTAGGATGTGGTGCAACCCACCTTTAGGGGGAATCATGATGGCCCTTCCATATAGGGACACTCTATGGTATAGACTTTGGGTTTCATAATTATCCTTTCCCCACAAAAAAAACATGGAAAATCCTTTACCAATATGGTGGTTCCTCCTCAAATGTGATTTAAAATGTCATAACATCCTTTATTGCAAAGTGGTGCCCTACTTTTAGCTGACATTTTTGCAGTATTGACACCCCAACCCTTCCCAAATGATCATTGGAACACCCAAACAACTATATGGGTCTCATTAAACCCCCAAAAAAATATTAATATGTTTTCGTAGTGATCAAAATCACTATAATAGTCCAAATAATCAAAAGTAACCCTTCCCCCAGACAAAAATTCAAATTCACTATTTAATTCAAAACCCTTAATGGCAAGGGTTATTACAAATAAAATTTGTTCATTACCATCATATGATACCCCTTTGGATAAATATACAGTATAGTACAATAATTTACAAAAAATATTATCTTTTCTTGAACTTGTTAGGTAGAGAAGCCTCTAAACTATTTTTCCATACTCATTTTAGTTAACACACTTTTTAGTATCATCCTTTTTTCAGTTTTGTTTTAATTTCAATGAGAATAGCTATTTCCTTGATATCATCTATGAAAAACCACTTCAAAAATTTAATAATATATTTATCTTTTCATAGAGAAACATTAACATCCCCTTGAGAAATTTATAATCCTATAATATAATTCATAATTCCAAATATTGAAAACACAAAATGTCTTCTCATATTGGTAGAAAATTCTAACACAATGATATTCTTTTTTCACCTATAAATATAATTTCATCAACATTTAATATTACTATAAGAGTAACTCTGGATAGATTATTTAGATAAATTTTTCTATTACATTAATATTTTATAATTTTATGATTTCTAAAAATCATTCTAGTTTGGAATACTAGGATCTAGGATCCAGTGTTAAGGCATATGATGACGTCTTAATTTTATATACCATTCAGTCATCAATATCCAGGATAAAACGATTATGTTGTTTAATTAAAAATTACTTTTTTATATCACCATTAATATATAATATTTCATACCAATTTGATAGATAATGTATTTTATATGTTCTACTACTACCATGAAAAGCATGATGATCACAATCCTAGATATTATTGTTTATTTTCCTTTAAAATAAACTGTTTACATTTGCGAGTGTCATTATCAAACCATAATTTTTTTTGTATACTACAACTTATCCATTTTTATTGAGTCAATTTCCAATGTTCCACATAGTGTCAATAACATTTCCTTATTCATGTCTTAGAAAAATCTACCATGTTGAGTTATTCTAAATTTGATAAAGCTCATTATTCCTAAAATTAATAAATTCCAAAGGCTCAAATTTATAAATGATAGTATATTGTTTAACTTGTGAGATTTGTACATTTTGGTAATCCAATATCAACCTTCTTCTTGTTTGCATATGTGAATTTAGATTGATAATAATGTTTTCTAAATCAACATTCTTATTCAAAATCTAATGTTTCTATCTCAAATTAGCAGTAGTCTCATCCCCATCACTAGGCCAATTTGAACCAACATCAATAGTATTTTTATCATTTCTCTCTTCATCGTAATTTTTGTGAAATAATCTTGATTCTATCACAATTTATCTAATTATCTTCATTAACTGCCACTTATTTTTTGGATCATTTAAAAAAATTACATCATAAAACCTACAATCTTGTTTAACCATTTGCTCTAGAATTTTTATCACATCCATTACAATGATATCACATAGAGGTGGATTATTATGATTTTTATTAAAACATATGAAAATTTGTTCCTTAAATCTTTATAAAAACAAGGCTTACAAAATTATTAGATTATTATAAAATGGAATATATTTTATACCACTTTTGAATTGGTTTTATATGATATTATTATCTCATTGAAAATCTATTTTGAATGTGAACAACAATGTACACAACTTCTCTAAAGAAAAATTTAGAATGTTTATGCTCATCCAACTTAGCCCTCCCCATTTAAAAATGATTATATTTTTTCCTTTGAACTCCCTTCCCTTTTTATTTGGAAGATAGTTAACCTATATAATTAGTTATAAATTTCTCAGTATAATTTATTTTCAATTCACATATACTCTATATTTCCACCTAACTAGTAAATATGTTTTTAATTAGTAAAAATAAAGTTTTACTTGGAAAAGATTACTTTCCCTGAGTATATATTCTCATATTCTCATACTTTATCCACCTTAATTAATAACTTATATTGAGTAAGTAAATATTATACTAGAATTTGTAAGCTTTTTGACCAAATATCCCATAATATTTTTAATAAAATTTGAATATATATATATTCTAGAATGACAAATATTTTATTTAGAAGCTTTCAATCTATAATTTTTACATTTTTGTATATTTTCACTTAAAATTTATTATTGTTGGGAGAATATGATCCCTTTGGTATTCCTCTTTCTTCAACCATATATGGGAGAAGGTTTCTCACTATTCTTTTTAGACCAAAAAGCATTACATTTTGAACTAATACCTCTAGTGTTAATCAAAATTGATTTACATTTTTATTTTTCATATATAGATTTAACATCAATTTTTGGTAGATTATTAAGCTTCTTCAGAGGTTTTATATTTGACATCAATAGATTTTTTGAATCCTTATATATATTTATTATTTTAAGAATCTAATAAAGATACTTTGATTATAATTTGATAAATTCATATTCTTTCACTACTAACATTGATTTAAGATCTTTTGTGATCTTATCATTCTCAATAGATTTTATCTTGGCCTTTTTGAGTTCTAAAATGGGATTTGTTTCTATTTTGAGAAAGTGTTCAATTGTATTATATTTCATTTTTATCTTCCTTATTCAACAACATTTTATCTTTCTTGATATTTTAATTCTTCTCAATAAAAGATTAAAATTTAATTTGAGAAATTGATTTGTGTATATTCATTTACCTCCGTCATCATCACTACATGGGGAACATTCCGGCTTTCACACATGTTCTATGAATTTTATAATTTTACCAGGAACATAATCTTCTAATTTGGTGTTATATAATATATCTTTATATTCTTATCTAGTTATTAGACTATTTTATATTCATCTTGGAAATATATTATTTATATAACTAGACTTATTTAATTTTTTTATCACTTCCCAAAATTCATAGTTTTATTTTTCACAACATGATCGTCAGCCTCAAACTCATAATTTTACTTCTCTGGGAAAAAACCCATAAAATTTATAATGCCTCTACATTTGAATATTTTTTGGGATAGTTTTACCTTATATTTAACCTTTTCCTTTTTTAAAATTTTGGAGATAAGATACATGACTCTATTATTATAATCATCTATATCATCATAATTAGAATCACTATATTTTATTGGTTCTTATTATTTGAAACTAATATTTCTTATAGATTCAAAATACATATCATATTTCACATTATTTTAAATATATTTGTCTTTATCATTTCATATGCAAAGAGAATATTTGTAGCTCATAAAAAAATGATCCTATCTATCCTCTAATTATGAAATTTTTTTATTAAACCTATCAGGGAAATGTCACATAATATTATTTAAAATATTGGAATATTTATTCTTTTCACCATACAAAGTAATTTTTCTCAAAATTTTATTGAATATAGTTAATTTGTCATCAGGGGTTCCTTTTACCCATTTTAATAGCCCAAAATCTAATTCTATGGAATCTCATCTAATAATTTTTAACTTTTCATTACCTTTGAAACCACTCTAACGTTTAGCTTAGGCTTATTTAATGTTATGTTGTCTCATAAATTTCATAAAAAAATTTCAAAAATTCATATAAGAGTGTAATTTATATATTTTTCATCAATAAAAAGATTTATTTTATTACAAATTGTCATTTTCACCCTTTTCAGTATGTCTAAATCATTGCATTAATGCTTCTAACACACCAAGACTAATAGATTAAAGCTATAAAAATATTTAAAATTCTCAACCATAAAATGTTTATCCATTAAAGATATCAACACCTCTATTATTCACTAAACTGATAATATAGATCATTCAATGATAGAGGATCTGATAAATTTAACCTAGTTCTTTGATACCACTTAAGGGATACCGAGGAATTATTACCCCACTTGGAGGGGAAGGGATGAATCAGTGGTTCTTTAAAATATTTTATGGTTTCTTCTTTTAGAAATAAACCTATATGAATAGTTAAGATGTAATCATATTAATATAATCCAGTCATCCTTAATGATGAAATTAAAAAAAATAACACATGGAACACAATGATTTTTAAAATATTTATCCTCAGTTTTTGAGAATACTTCTAACTATAGATAGTTTCTACCAAAATTCATAGATTTTTAAACTATAATAATAAATAAAAAACATAGTTTTAGGGAAGATTCATCCTACACTTGTAGTTCATCTCTTCACACTAGTTACATGTTATTTATATTGAATCATTCTGGTTACAAAGAAAAAAAGAACTACTTGATAAATATTTTTATTAAGATCAGGATTATTTAGAAAAACATATAAATTTTTTTCTTTATGATAGTAGATGTGATGGTTTTTATCACCTATGTATGGAATCAAGAATTGAAAATATACTAGTTATATATTGACATAAGTTCTGGGAGCCACTAGCTCATAAGATGTTGAACATTGAAAGTATCATACCACTTATTACAGAAAGCTCATGAATCACTATTTTCAAATCATTATATCCTCCTCACTTCGGTATCTACTCATCCATATTCTTAAAGAGTCAATTTCCTAAACATGATATATTATATCTCTCTCCCTATAAATATCAATATTCTATATCTTCAATATAAATTTTAATATAGGAAACCATATTTAATTTCAGTTCAATTTCAATATAACTAAAAATAGAACCTAATAAGATGTCTCAATATTAACAATATAAATCAAAATAATCATATGATCATTTTTTATTCACCCATGGTCTTTTGAGTGAACCCTACTGAACCATTCATTTGCTTCATTAATCCATGTACATTCATGAAACTTACAAATATAGCATTTTCTACATTCCATTTCATAAATTAGAATTCCTGAGAAACAATAGAAATGATCATCATCTAGAAAATTTAAAATTAAATTCATTTTAGAATTCCAAAATTACCCCGCAGTGATCCCCTCTTTTTTATACTGGACAAGCCACAGTTCACATTTTTTCCTTATCAAAAGATAAATTAGTTTATTCTATCATAATTTCTCTTAAAAATTGAGAAACAATATTTTTCAAACTCTTAAAATATCAACTTAAATCAATGTTTAATTTACAAAAAAATAGTGAACCTAGTAATAATATAACACCAACACATTTACATTCTAGAAAATATTTTTACAGTTTATACAGAAATATACTCAAATTCATTTATGATTTCACTCATTCAATTATTCCCATGGGTTATCTTGGTATTCATGATGCGATGAAAACAACCACTTAATTTGGCTTGATTCTAAATTGTATTTTTATGTTTTGATCAATAAATAACTACCCAAAAATGTCCTAGTTTCGTTTTAGTCAAAATTTAAAATTCTTGAAATCATGAAATTATTACACTTTAGAAAACTCTCAATTTCACAAAAATAATAAAAAAAATGAAGATGAACTTAGTCATATGAAACTTTAATGAATCATATGTTAAATCAAATGACAAAAACATAGAATGATAATGGACCATAAAATGTTCTCAATGACTAATATATTGAGGTATATGACTAGTATTCAAATCTGAATGGATCATATTGAATTTTAATTTAATCGTATTCTTTTAAAATTATAATCACACAGTCCTACAAGACTCATAAACACCTATTCAATATTCAATTTAGTTTTCCAATTTTTTAAATGAATCACTGGAAGGATGAATTACTGATACAAGTAATTACTCACCCAAATTTCATCTTATTCATAGAATTGTTTATAAACATAAAATACCAACATAATCATTTCAAAACAACTTAATGGAATTTATTATATTCTCAATTACATTATAATTAGTTCAAAAAATATATAATTAAACTTCAACGATTCTCAAAAAAGTTTGATAAAATATAACCCTTCAATACATTCATAGGTCTCTTAAAAATTATATGAAAATATATGATGAAATATCCATGATTTTAGTGATATAAAAACACTGACTAGAATGATGAAAATTTTTATATATTCTGACATGTTTTTAAATTATTATGAGTATATGGGGGGTTTAAAAATGAACATGGCCTATAAATTTTTGTGGAATGAAATGAGTATGTATTCTTCTATTATGTATTTATATGTGAATTGAAGTGGTGATTTCTTTTTTTTCTAGAAATTAGTGGTCCATGAGTGATAATATGTGATCTCTGAGTTATGAATATGAAAGACAGATTTTAACATGAATATATAGGAACACCATCTTTTCATTGATTTTTTTGGTCTATATAGATACATAGTCTCAAGTATATAATATGTTAGAGAGATATCAGTGGTGGACTAAGGAAGTGTATTGAGTTATTATGTGATTATGACTTTGGGATAGTCTAATTAGTAGGATTTTAGTTTTATGGGTTATAATTCCCTTATTTAAATATTTAATACTCAGAAGGATTAGTTGTTTTTTTAGATATTGTTAACATTTGTTTGACTGGTTTGTCAATCACATTCACAATGCGGAGGGATTAGAAATAATGTAAGTGTTTTAGTCGTATTTTTTTTGGAATATCAAGTGGATATATGTGGTATATAATTCTAGTAAATTTTTTCTTTGGTAATTTTATATTTTCCTAGATCAAACCTACAGTATGAAGATAACATATTAGTGAGATATGGAAAATTACAGATCATCTACATTAGGTTATGATGTAAATGGTTATTTATGACATGTTATTTGAATAACTAGAAATTTATCACAGTGAAAATATATTTTCATTCATATCAGTGGATTTTTAATTGGTTTAATAACTCAAACACATCACATGTACAGATTGAATCCTAGATAAGTTCTGGGATTATAGATTATTTCACATGAAAATTTGGAAATGGGAGGATTGATGTCATTATCCTTCTATAATATTGAAGTGTTGATTTATGTGACTTTTCAATAGTCTTATTATAGTAGTGGAAGAATTCAACAGACTATTCCACTTGATTCTCTTGTGATATATTTTGATGGTACTGTTGATCCTCCGAAAAGAAGAGTTTAGTGCATTGATATTGTATTTGTATGACATTCTACTTGGCCTATAATTATAAAGGATGAGGTAATAATGTACCATCTATTAAGTATCTTTATTAATGAACCATTTTATATTAGCATTCACCATTCATGTTTTCACATAATTCTATGGGGATAAAGGTCATGTGAATGAATTTAGTGAAAATGGATTACCTAATGTTATACAAATGATATTATATGGTACATGAATTGAATAATTTCTATGTGATTTACTTGGTTTGATAATTGGAAGCGGGGTATGGAATCCCTCATGAATGTTTCATAAGGAGAAGAATATAAACATGTCTTATTTCAAGACCTTGTGTATTTTAAGACTTTAGATGTAAAAAATAATGTGCATTTGTTCCTCATCCCCTCATTAGGGGTTAGTTTATCAGATTAGTTTAACAACCCTGAGAATTTACTTTTTGAGGATGAATAGTTTAAATATTGGGACAATAAGGAGACATTGGTTTTTCTATAAGAAATATAAGGATAATTATTGTTCCTTGAAAGGATCTTTCCATTTAATGGTATAAAATAGTAAATTTTACCTAAAACATATGTTGGAAATATTTTTTAATGGTCCCATTGATATCTTGTGTGGGTTTTTTCCATGGAAAAGTGTGGGATGAGACTAAAATATGGTATAATTTTTAGTGAAAAATTGAATATTTATATATTAAATAAATATTATTATCTAAGTAAATATCATTATAGCCTAATTATACCATCTTATAAAATTTCCAACACTTAGCCTATGTTTGGAATAGTGGGTTTATGTAGGAAATGTTTAATACTCATTTGAATTCAAGTCCATATATCATGCCCTATTGGGAATTATTTTTTCATTGATATTCCATATCTTCTCTCCCCATCCCCATAATATATGTTATATAGTGGGAATTACATTTTTTTGGATATATATGTGAAGGGGGAACTCATCAATGAATAATATATAAGCTTTGAATTAGATGAAAATCACAATGGCGTGTGAATCACTAGTTAGAGAACCATTAAGGATTTGGGAATCACCACAATATAGGGTTGTGTTATTTTTATTATAATGATTTATGTACTTATACACTTTTTATTTTTTTTCATGGTTTTTTCAGTGGATGTTAGCTTATTATCAAATTTCAGTTGTGTGATTCATGGAAAAATGAACAAAAAAATTCTTCAATGATTTATTTGTTAAAAAATTATACTTGTGAGGACATGTAGTCTTTTAAACATAGGATATGTCTATTTTTTGTTTAGATAAGTTCTAAAATGAGGAAATAAATCTTATAATACTTGTAGTTTACTTGTACATTTCAGGTATAGTTATAGGCTACATGACCTGAGTTGTGGATGGATATATGACCATAAACCTTGTTTGATATACATGTAGTGTAGTCAAAAACACATTCCATGTTTGAATACATGAAACAACAGAGGTTACAGTGTACATGTATGTAATCCATCAAAATCTGTATGAAATGTGTCCAATAGGACATGTCATGTAATATGGGATCACATAACTCTAGGCCTCATTAGTACATGCCAACCAATCCTCAATATTTAAATTCCATGTAAGTATACTAAAAAAATAATGTATCAATAAATATTATGAATCTGGATATATAGGCAGCATTGAATTAGAAGAACTAGTAAGTCCCACACATTTTTACACAAATGATAAATGTCATGTAGGTTTGATAAACATTTAATAATAACTGGTGTACATGATCCACTAGTGATGGAGGTTTACATGTCATTAATAGTATAGTTCATGTCATTTCCATTGATTATTTTATTGTTTTTCATAACCTTTCATCTGGGTGTGAAAATTTGAAATGCTATTAGTTTATTCTGATAAAAATTACATATAGACTATAATAGTACAATACTACATTCTAATCATGATTTTTTAGAAGGATTTTAATGAATTTTGAGGTTAATAGCCTTGTATATACAATATGGTCTTATTGAGATTATTTACAAACAACATGAAGCTTGTAAAATTATTTTGATCTATTATGAAGTATAAAATCCCCATGATTACTCTGAAATAATGTAAATAATCTTTTATTTATATTATAGAGTTTGTACCACCCACCACTATTAAGGTAGGAGTCTTTTATTATCCTAATTACCTATATTTTGGGAATGGAGTCTTCACCCCTTAAAATTAATGAGGTGTGCTTCATACATAACATATTTGGACTCAGTACTACCCCTAAAGATGAGGAACATGTCATCCACCAACTAAATATGTATTTTATTCATGAGATGAGTTAATGATCCAATATCTATCAGGGTTGAAAAACCATTGGAGGGTGTTTATATTTGTATAGAGATATGGGTATCCCACTCTGAATCATGATTGATGATGAGACTAGGTATTCATATTTATAGTACATCCCCATGAATTATGGTTTGATTCACCAACTATATGTTTTTTTACTTCATTGATCAATCGAAAATCAAATTATATGGTTTGGTTTCTAGTATTATTTGTAATGGGACTTGGTGATAATGATAATGGAAGTTGGGATTTTGGTATTTGTTCAATACACTATTACCTCAAAGATATTTTTCTTTAGTATTGTTGTGATAGTATCTTCAGAGTTATTGAGGCTATGTGGTTCTGAATATATGTTCCCTACTACTTATAATAAATTCTTTATTTCCATTGAGATATGAAATACTGCTAATCTATTGGATAATATGTATAGTTATTTGAGAGTATTAGGATATTTATGAGCTATGATCCTTTATAGAGTGGATATGTGATTGTGGGGACTTCCCTATATACTAGGGATTCCAATATGGTATGTATATATGAGTTTTTAAATTAGAATTTCTCTATTTCTCCCTTGATCAAAGGTTTTAAGTTGAATTATAATTGTTATACATTGTGTTTTTTTGGGATTCCTATTAAGTGTTTTTACACACACTAATATGAGGGATTTTTTAATATACATGAATTATCTAGCATATAATAAGAAGTTGACAATGACAAACCCAATGTACAATAAACTATTCATAACACATCATTCAACATGATTAAAAAATGTAAAAAATAACAAGAATAAAAAATATTCATGATTGCACTATATTCTAGATGAAAATTATGTAAAACCCTTAAATTATGTTATCAAAGGATATCATAGTTCCTATAACTATATGTATTTGATTATAATTTAATGTGGTGGGAGAATTAATGTCTATATTCAAGGGTTACAGTGGTTACAAAACTGGAAACCTATTCAATTTATAAGATCAGAAGAAAAAGTTCTATCACTTGACTTATTCAATTTATGTCCTCAATAGAATGTTATTTCCATATATATCATTTTTTATCAAATAATTAGAATCAACCAATTAATCAAACCCATGAATTCTTTAAACTATGGGTTTAGAATAACTGGTACTTATCCCTAGAACTATTTTGATCATATTAGATCAGTTGAAAATAATTAAAATTAGGAAACTTCTAGATTTTATACGTAATGTGACACAAAAACTAGAAGAATATTTATGATCAATGTAAAATATAAAATAATACGAATCTCTCAATTCACTATCATAGTGAACATATTTAAAAATTCATCACTGAAGTGTGATCCAAAATCTATCCCATGAATCATTAGTCTCATATTTTTAGGTTTTTGGTATAATAAACATCCAACAACAAACTCAAAGGATTTTGGGTATAACTATAACTTATAAAAAACATAAAATCCCCTACATGACCTTTTATAAAAAGGATTCTAGTTGACTTCAAAATGTTCTAAAATTTTCATGAATCATAATTATTTTTCCTCTAAAGAGGCTATTCATAAGTTAATTATACATACATTTTTCTAGAAAAATAAGTCATATCAAGTAAAATAAGATGTGTTTTTTCGGGAGAAACAGAGACAAAATAAGTCATCTAAAAAATTAATCAATAATATCCATATTTATGATCATTTTATGGAACATAATAACATGTATGTTTAATTTCAATAAAAATAAATGAAAATCCCTAAATATCTATAAAGACCAATATTAAAAAATGATTCTAAAAAGAACATTTCTTCTAATTACAATAACACCCCACACTCTAAAAAAGATAACATAGCACACACTACTTCACCCACTTTGTGATTTTTAAACTGATAACATGGAGAGTAAATCAATAATAATATGCAAAGAACATTAATCAATGTGAAATTTGATTGAATCTTTATAAATTTAAAGAATAATGAAATTTAATTTTTATTCTTTTTTTGATACATTTTAACCAAATTGGAATTCATATTCAAATGGTCCTCTAGCTCAATAATTATATTATCTAGGACTATTAATAAAGTTTCCTTATCATCCATATTTTCTTAATCTCATTTGAATCATTCTTTTGAAATTCATTCTCTTTATGTAATTATTGATGTGAATATCTTTCTCCATAATATATTTATCCATATTATTCCTCTATAAAAAGTTTTCACTCCACTTATATTTAAAATTGAATAATTGGTCTTTATATAAACCTTCTAATATAAGACCCATTTCTACATCTAAGAAACATAAACATCTTTAATCTAGTCTCATATAACACTTAATATGGAATTAATTTTTAGAAGTATTCATACATCCCTAGACACTATATACATATGTTATTTCATTAAGAACAAATGATACCCATATGATTCCAACAAAAAATAGAATTCAATTCATAAGTATTACTTTGAAATTTTATTTATCAAGTATAGAATAATTATCTTGGAACCCATCATCCATATGTTTCCTCTTTTCAAGAGTAAAATCCAAAACATCAATAAGTTTATTATATGACACTTATTCTTATTTTTCCCCTCCTCTATATTTATTTTGGAATTTATCTACCAAAGGCTCTGTCTTTATTATATAAACATTTATAAGCTTATATGATGCAAACCAATTAACCCCTTCAAGTGGTAGACAAACTAATTAGAAAAATTTCTTCACTGACATAAAAAGCTCAAGTACATGGATTATAAACTTTACTAAATTATCATCATTATCTTCCTCAATTGATGTAGTAGAATAGGACTATTGAACAATCAACCCATAGAAAAAATAAAATCAATTACATGAAAATGTAACATAATCCCATACTTAAAACTAAATTACCCTCTTTAGAAATGATTTATGTTTATTACACCACTCATCGTCAATCATTCTTCCATGCCTGACACATATTAAAGTAATTTCAACATAATATTTCATGAAAAATTGAAAATTAATTTATTGATTTGGAAGATCAACCCTAAAAATAGAATCCCTTCACTGAAAATGTTAAAAAATAAAACATGAGGATCCACTTCTATCTATATTAGAAAACATTATGCTACAAAACCATTGATATAAAAATCAATTAGAGGTTAATGTTTCTTATTAATAAGAGTGTTTAATAAAATCTAAATAATAGAAAAAATTCCAAATTTCATGAAAAATGAAGTCAGTTACTTCTAATTATTAAACATAAAATGATAAATACATAAAAGATGTAAAAATATATTACTACCTTTTCATAATTTTTTTTAAAAACATAAAATAAATAATCATTTGAAATTTATCTTTTTACACACAAAAAATGATCCTCTTACAAATAAAATGGTTATAGAATATGAATTATGACACCTTTATTTAGCATATAAAACAATTCAGGGAAAAATATACTCCCTATAAAAAGGATATCATAAAAAAATCCCTAAATATTAGGATGTAAATTAATGTAGGAAACCTTTTATAGAAAATAAATTAATCCTATAATGGTACTTTATAAATAAATATAATATTGAAAAATACTTCAAAAAAATATTTACACATAGATATAAACCTAATGTTTTAATTTTGAATATTCATATGTATTTTTTAAAAAGAAATTATGTATTTAGTACCCAAACATTCTTAGGTAAAGAAAAATGTGAAAATATAACTCTTCCAACCCTTATATTTTCTTCTCTATGACATTGAAGAACTTCTTTTCCATTATAAAAAAGACTTAAATTTTTTAATGTGTAAACATTTATAGAAATTTTTTTTTTCTGTAGTATCCTCCCCTTTAAAATTTAGTATAAAGGGTGATATTTTAAGAATAAATTATTTAGAATGAAAATGTGACTTATTATAATAGGAATGATCAATTGTAGATTGGTCTTTAGATTGTTTTTGGAAGCTTATTAAAATTATAACATCCTAAACTAAAATTTTAAACCTATTTTTAAGACAACAATGTTTCTGCTTATGTGTAAATACTTCATTATGATAATCTTAAAATGAAACTAAAAGAATTTTACATTCCAATTTGAAATTAAACTATAGAATTTCACCATTATCATTAAAAATCCCATCATTAAACTAAATATCTTTCTTAAAATGATTTTTTTAAGAATTATCTACTTTAGTCACATATTTCTTCATATCACAATACTATAGAGAAATAGCATCCTCTTGATATGATAAATTATGATGTGAAATTTTTTAATCTAAATTCATTTACATGAGGGAAAAAGTATTTACCTTAACATGAAAAAATATTCAATATTAGGAACATAAGTCCAAAAATTTGTTATATTCAAGATATCCTCACATTTTAAAGAAATATTTAAATATTAATTTACACTTTTGGTCCATATATTTATATCCATGAAAACATTCATTACTCTTAATTTTGTGGCTATAGACCCCTCCTCTTTTCATTTAGGTTATTGAAACTCTACCTTCATATGTGCAAGATTCTTAAACTCCAAGGAGTTTAACACAACTTGAATCATTTTTATCAACCCTTATATTATTCAATCACATATTCCATAATGGTAACCATTTTATAATTTTTTTATATAAAACATATGTCAGTCTGATTTCGATAATTATATTTTAGTGAGCCTCTTTTTACTCTCATATAAATAATTCTTATATTTTAGTTTGGATATTGTTGAATTCAATGTATTATCATTATTAGTAGTATCTCCAAAAGTGAAAGTAGAAAGAGAAACCATGTTATTCCATTTATGTTTCTTAGAATCACACATCAACTAATTCTTGAATTATATTAAAGTTAAAATAATATCATAAAGACTCATCTTAGTAATATTATTTGTATCGTCCATCGTTAAACTCTTATATTAAAACTCCATTAGAAGTATATGAATATATTTTTTAACTGACTAATAATCCTTAATCTATAACATACTATGATAATTAAAGATATTCCCAATAATATTAAATCATTAATGCATATGATAAAATGATTTTTATAGGTAGAAAATCAAATTCATGATAGTTAGCATGAAACATTTCTCTCATAGTATTCAAGTAACTATAAGTTCTGATGTTTTTAACTACTAACTTCTTCCAAATACCATTAGAAGTTTTATAAGAACAAACCTTGTTAAAAATATTAATTTGTAATGAATATAATAAAGTGTTCCAAAAATTAAAATTATATTAAATCCCATCCTTTTCATCACAAGGCATGTTAAAAATCAACATATCTATATTCTTATAATCTCTTATTAGTATTACACAGTCATTGACGTCTATATTAATAATATAAACTTACATCTAGTTAAACCAAAACTCATAGTCAACGTTATTAAAAACTAGTGGTTGATTAGGATTTATATTCTCCGATTATCTTATCGGATGGGTGTCTAACATAAAAAAATCATTTTATAACTTACGTGTTAGTATAAAGAAACAAATATATAGGATAAATATAATACAATTTTCTTTATATTATGGAAGCATCAATATGTGATTAATTCATGTTAAAATAAATTATAAATATATTCCAATCTAGTTAATAACTTTCCTAGAATTTATAAGTTATGAACTAATCTGTGTATCAACAAATGATAAACATATAATAAATTAAACTATTTGGAATGAAACAAAATGATTTTTTAAAAGTAAATAGAATAATAACAATAAAAATAGATATGCAATGACATTCTATATTAAAATTCACAAACCCCTTAAAAATATTATTATCTGATCTCATAGTTCATATATATGGAACTATATTATTTTAATAAAAAATTTGAAGGGGAACAAATTCATAGAATACTAAAATGTTGAATAATAAAATTCATCAAACTATTGAAATACATTTGAATATATAAGGGTTCAGATGAATTATGTGAAAATAGAAAATTCCCATTTGTAATGTTTTTTTCCACATGGTAATTTAGGATATTCTTGACGAGGTTGGGTTGAAAATTTTAAATGATGCATATATACATTTTGTTGTACACGTTATGTAAGGGTAAACCACTACATTTTGGGTTTGAAATTTGTAAATTCCTTAAAAATTTGATTTTAATGCATGATATGTAATGTTTATTGATGATATATAAGAGTATTTTTCATTATCAATCATAAAATATGATTAATAATCTACCTATCTTTGAATTCTGATATATTGTATATTATAAAATATGATTTATAATGTATCATTTCATGGATGTTATCCTATTTCAATATATAGGCCATGCCACGATTAAAGGGAATATGTCGTGATGTGTTGACCATGATGAAAAAAGAACGGTCCTAAAATTTAATCTCGCAAATATTTAGAAACATAAATCAGTGCTATATTATAAAACAATCTATCATGTCACGATGAAACTAGTTATTGAACAAGGAATCGACCCATTATGATGGAATATAACATACCACACTATGATTGATGAAATATGTAAATTTTAAATAAAATTTATATTTTTTTACAAAAAATAATATTTTCTATTTTTGGAATTTCCATTCACAAACAATTTGAATATATAAGGTGGAGGTTCACTTAGAAAAAATTCAATGGTTGGATTTGAAGTAGATGAAGATGAGAGTTTATTTAAATCTAAATTTTTAATTTGAATTTAAAAAATATATTGATATATTGGGATCTGATATATAGATGAAGATAGGATAGATAGGAGAGAATAACAAGAAGAAGGAAACTATAGTGAACTGGTTGTGGAATGGTTTGAATATCTGGAATTATAAAGTGAAGTGTGATTAGATTAAATTTCACTAAAGGTTGTTCTTGGAAGTGAAGAGTTTTTGTACATATTAGTAATGATCAAGATGTTTAGATTTTAAAAATAAGCATAAAACCCATGGTTATATTGTACTATATATTATATAATATAATAGTGAGTTTGAACAACATGTCCACACTATATCATTATTTATCCCTCTTAGAATGTAGTGACTAGAAGATAGGAAGAGATATAGAATTTGTATACGTATTGATATTTTCATTAATATTATAATAAAAACCATGTGGATTATAGATTATTTTTCATATCACATCATAATTGATACATGATCCTTGGATGTATCTTTGGGTGGCTGAACCCAGCAAAATCCTTCTGTCAATACTAACTTTTTTTGGTTATGATTATGTGTGATTATTGTAACATATTCAAGATTTATTCAAAAACTAAGGAAAAACTGTAGTTAAAAATTAGGTAAAAAGAAATTTCAGGTCACCCTAATTCACCCCCTATTAGGTTTTGTATTGGGACCTTATGTTACTACAAGTGGTATCAAAGAGACTTGTTATTTCATGGAGAATTTGTTAGAGAATGATGTCGTTATGGAGAATGATATGAAAGAAAATGGAGTAATAAAGTTTTATGGATGAAATTATCTTGTGTGGAATATTCTAATTAGTTATTATTTTTAATCACAAGGAATTTATGTTTATTTGGTAGAATTAATTGTAATTAAAGTATGTGATTATACCAAAATGTCTATGATGGAAGTAGACTAGAAATTTTTGAATGATAATGCGAAGGGAATGGATGCCTTGTTATGATCATTCATAGTCATACGTATATGAAATTCATGAGATTCACAATATCCAACATAATTTTGGACAAGCATACCAACAATTATAAAGGTGATAAAAATGAGAAAGATGGAACGATATAAGTTCTTCATAATAGATTTTATGATTTGTAGATGAGTTCAATAAAAAATGATCATAGTTTCTTTATCCACCTTATAGATGTTTTTGGAAATATTCATGGGATTAGTTAAGAAATAAATTATTCTGATAGAGTGAAAATTTTATTACTAATATCGCCACCAATTTATAATCCAAAAGTGTCATAACATGATGAAGTAAATATTGGGGTATTATCTTTTTAAGATTACACAATAAGATAATCCCATATGAAAAGTTATTAAAGAAAAAACGTTCTTTAGAACACTATTATAATGAAATGGAATTCAATGGTACAAATAATTAATATATTTTTTACAATGAAATTGAATAAGTTATATATTATTAAATATATCTTGTGGAAAGGAAGTCAAATAGATGAAAATTAAGATTTGAGGTAAATATACCACTAGCATATTTTTATTATGGAAAGGTTGGACATGTCAATATTGGGTGTCCTGTTTTTTTTTTTTGAGAGGATTATGAGTTTTAATTAACACAAAAACAAATAACTATGTTATACCCTATAAGGAATATTAAATTTTTAAATACAATAAGAATTTTTTTAGAGAAATGTACTAGTAAGAAAAAAGAAATATGATACTGAAGGATATCCTTTATAAGTAGTTAATAAAAAGATTATTTAATTCATAAAATAATCTATAAAGGATATGACAGATATAAATAATGTTCTTGAATATTAGGATTATTAACAAAAAATATTTTATAATCTTAAGGAGGAATTTTAAGTGACTCTTAAATAGATACACCTACAATGAAATGAGAATAGAAGGATTATTAGAAAGATTAAAGAATAAAAATTCTATGTTTATGATATTTAATAAGAAATTGGTATCACATATAAAGTAATTTAAGAACATGAAAATGATCATGTGAAACCTAAAATATTAGTGAACTATAGGCTAATAATTAAAAAAAGATCTAAAAGAATTTATGATAATTATATATCTAATAAAGAGAAAACTAAAAATATTGAAACACTTGAATATAAAGTTATATAAATGAGAAATAATCTTCAATTTTTTTCAAAAAATATTTCTCATGGTAGAAGAAATATATTGAAATATCCTTGAAATAATTTTTAGAGGAAAGGGTTAAATGAGGTATAAGAATTTTGAGATAATTTTGAGTTCTCAAAGACCAAATTTCATTGGTAAAATTGTCCATCGATATAATGCTAATACAAAAAAACAAATGTTAGAAAATTTGAATTTTAAAGGTAATTCAAATAAAGGATAAAGTTGTTTATCATCTTGAACCTTCCAATAATAGAGGATTTATTTAAAAATATAGGATACGAGGAGAGATATGAACAAAAATATATTTTTCCTATTGAAGTGAAACTTTTGTGGCAAAATATGGAAAACAATTTCTTATTTTGATGAAGTTGAAAAATACATATAAGGAGAAGCAATTGGAACCCAATAAAATATAATGTAAACATACCCTTAGAATCAAAATATAAATTCGTATATGAATATTGTTTATATTTTTCTATCTTTGGGTATAAAGATGTTGGTCATAGGAAAAAAAGTAAATGTTTTTTATGGATTATAAATAGGAATGGATTCAAGTCAATTTAATTAAATTTCATATAGATATACATTCTACCCATTAAATATCAAATAATATGACTTTCATTATTAGTTTGTATAATGGTAGATGAAATCAACATATTCATCAACGCATTCTGCAGATTCGTGGAATGTGAAGAAACTAAACATGATGGAGAAATATATTCTTATTGAGATAGCTTTAAAAAATATGAATAATAGTAGTTTGTGGATTCTTTATAGTTTGTTTTCATGCCACTAGATAGGTAACATGAATATTTTAAAAATATATATATTAAAAAGTGTTTATGTAATAGATTGGTTTGTAAATGATGGAGATCTAGTAATCAAATTTAACGGTAAGACTCCCTTAGTGGGAAAAAAAATTAAAAAATAAATAATTTCACTATATTTATGTATTTTTACACAATTTATTTAGTGTATGTAATTTTTGTGACTTGGGATTAGAAGTTACATTCAACTATAAAGGATACAATATCAAAGGAAAGTATTGAAAATCTATAATGTAGTGATAGAGAATGAATGGAAATTTTTATTATGTGTATAATTATGAAAATACTTGTATCCCTATAATAGTATATGGGGATTTATTATATAACTAGATAATTGGTTATATTTTAATTTAGAGTATGAAACATTGATCAACATAAAAATCTATTTTTGATGTTCATTATTTTAATAGTAAAGAAAAAAATATTTTTGACAAATGGTTGAGTGGAATGATGGTGAGACACCCTTACCTCCCTAAGAATAAATATTTATAAAATCTCACTAAACTACTCCATAATGATGTTCTTGATCGAATCATTCAACATAGAACTTATGTTGAAAAATACTTTACTTTAAATTTTTATGACTACAAAAGATGGCATTTTATATGTTTATAAAATCTAAGATATATGTTTTGGAATACATACACATATTGTAAAGAAGAATGTAAAATGAAAATATAAGGGAAATTAAAATTCAATAACTATATAATAGAACCAAATAAAGCAATTTTAATGTTTATGGTTGTATATAAAAACATGAAAAAATAATGAAGTTTTAGTGATATGGACTCTTCAACACAATGGAGTTCTAGAAATATGAAAAAATGTGGTAATTAATTTATCTAAGACATTGTTCATTTAAAATGGTATCTCTCTCCACTATTTGATATTAAATCAGAATGTAGTTATGTAAAATCAAAATAAAACAGTAGTCAGTCTTAGATATGGTAATATTTAATATTAAATTTGAAATGTTAGGAAACTATCATTTATATATCTTAAATTATTTGACTGTAACTATTTAATTTTGAACAAAGAGAAAAATCAAGGAGATTATGGTGATGTAGTGGATTTGTCTATTCATTAAAGGGTATAACCTATAATTGTTTTACCAAAAGAGAATATAATATAGTTCAAATCAGTGATTTAAAATTACTTGAATATGAATCAAAATAAAATTCTTCAAAATATTTCATTAATGAAGTGAGTTAAAAAGAAGAAGAGATAATTGGGGATTTAAAAGAATCTCAAAATCCCTTAATTGATAATGACTCTTAAGCTGAATTATAGGAATGGAATGGTGATAAAGGTAATAAAATTAAGACATTAACATGGATAATTAGAGTAGTTTTTTATCCAGGAAGCATCATTAGAAACATATCATCACCAATTCATACTCCAAGAATGAGAAGAATTTAGCACACTTCTCTATTAATAGATGTAGAACTAACATCATTCAAATCGTTATAAAATAATGAATCATGGATTAACCTCATGAATGAAGTGATATATTATGTTGAAAATATTCAAACATGGGTGAGAATCGACATAGATATATAACATAATTTAATTAAAACAAAATGAGACTTAAAAATTTGTTAAAGAATATGATAGAGTTGTCTGGAATAAGGAGACATTGGTTTGCAAAATGTGTTCTCAAATTGATGGTGTTGATGTTGTGGAAACGTTATCACCAAATTCAAAAAATAAATCTATCAAAATGTTCCTGGTAGTGGTGCTTCATAAGAAGTTTACAGTTTGTCAATTGGGCATCAAAACATTATTTTAAAATTTATTCTTGATTAAAACGGCCTACATAAAACAACTAGTAGGATTTATTATTTTTTATGTTGATTTAAGGTATTTGATATTTTAGAAATAATTTAATGACCAAATATTAAAACCCCATGATAGCTATGTAAGACTAGAGACATATTTAAGAATGTTTGAGTTTATTATAGTAGGGTCTAGTCAAAAAATATCTATGTAAGTATTGAATGAAGAGAAGTTAATAGTGATGGTGTATGAGTATGATATAAAATTTGTTCATAATAAATATAATTATTTTTATATTTTTTCACAATTTATATGTTAATAATTTGAGATGTTACTAATTATAAAGGTATATTACATTCTATGGCTATAATAAAATTTAAAATAAAGGAAACACATTCATCTCTTAGGTCAAATATAATAGATAAATATTGATGAAATTAATAATAAATGATTGGTAACTATTATAAAAATTGATAGTGATTGGAATGAATCTTGGACCGAATTTTGAGAGAAATGTAGTACACTAATAATTGTATAGAATAATTTTTGGGTTTTTTTGGTACCATACAGAATTAAATAATTGTTTCTTTAGGGATAGAAATTGGTATATAAATTTATGTTACCCAAACATAAAAAGAACCAATATAATCAGTTTTGGATACCCCATGATCAATTTTGGGTTTTTAAAATTTAATATGTTGAAGAAACACGGAATTAGAGTATGCGAGTAGATGGGTAATGACCATCAATGGTGGGATTGTTTTTATCTCCTAATGCCAGAGGAATTAAGGCGAATAAATCCCCATGCACCAATCTCCTTTACCTTTTGAGACAACTATATCTCTCTCCCATATCAAAAAATCAATTATTAATGCAAGGATTTATTACTATTCTTTCACCTAAAACATAGATATAGTGGATACAATTTTTCTCAAACACCACATGTCTGTAATATATTAAATTAACAAAATTAAAATACATTTAAAAAATTATATTAGAGTTTGAATATATTTACGGGTATTACTCCATAATTTCTATTAGGTTTAAAGTAATAAATAAATGGGATTAAAAAATTTCTGGTTAGACTTAGGGTAGTTATTAATTAAACGGCTTTGGTGTCAGGTACCCAAAATTTAATAGGTACCTAACTCATGGAAATCCCAAGGTATCATAGATTCTACGTTCATGGTAGCATGATTTAAAATTAGTTTAAAGGAAGAACTATCTTAGAAGTAAATAATATAATCATCCATAATGAAGGAATATTAAAATATAGGATATTTTTCAAAGCATTGGATGATTTATAATTGGTGGATTATTTTTTTATGGTCTCGGAAAAAGATTTTTTGGATAAAAAATCCATCAGTGTTTGAGCATTCTATATTGGCTAAAATTGAAGTATATTGTTAATTATGATGGAGGATAGTGTATCCTTATTCATAAAATTGGTAAAATATATTTTGGTTACCATGTATTGTATATAGTTAATGTGGATAAAGTAGAAATTGGATGATCTTAGTGAATTTGTGTGACAACCAATATCAATTATCTATGACAACAAGAGTGATATTGAGTTAACAAATAACTTCATGAATTTGACTTACACAAAACATATTGAGATTTGTTACCTCATTTTAGAGAAGAGTTAATTCAAGAGGAGACAAAAAACAATATAGGGGAGACATAATTCTTGAGGTATTAGAAGTATACAAGAGTATATTAAAAATAATAAATAGAAAATCTTTTAAAGTATGAAATATTTTATTACATCCAACAATTAACATTGTCTCAAATAGGCATAGATAATTTTTTAATGGATCATTACTTATTTTGTTCCCTAAGGAAGTTCCCCAAATACTGGAACATGATTTGATCTATGAAAAAAAGATACATTTTGAATTTATTTTCAAAGGAGTATAACTAATGTAGGGGAGAGTCATACTCTAAATGGATCACATAGAGATTTCTATTGATATATTTCAATGACATATGTCATTATACTCTAGTAGACTGATAAAATTATAAATAGGGATACTACTGAAACCAAAGGTTAAAATTTAGAATTTATTAAATTAATTTCAAACTATAATTTAGTTAAGGTATTTTTAAATGTGTGAATAATTTTGGAGACAAGATTATTTGTTTGGAGATTACTTCTGAAGGTTTTTATGTTTGAAGAGAAAATCACAGTGCCAGAACACAAATCACCACATGTGTGAAGTAGAATATTAGTTAAAATTTGACAGAATCCATATATATATATATGATATATAAATGATTTGTAATATCATATAGATAAAATAAGTTTAAAAATGTATTTAACTACATTAGAATATATAGGGATTAATATACATTCTAGGAATATGGAAAATTCAAATACATAAAGTTGTTGTTTTTATATGTTATGTAAGGGTATTACTAAGTAGGCTGGTTCTGAAATTGGAAATGCACATATGTAAGTTTTTTACAAATTATGTAAGGGTATTCCTAAGAATATTAGGTATGAAATTGGTAATTTCCCCATATGTATGATTTTTCTACATGATACAAAATGGATATGGATGATACATAATATTATTTCCATTATCATTCATAAAATATGATTGATAATGTGGACAACCTTGCATTATGATATAATGTATATCCTAAAATATGATTGATATTTCAAGTGGTCATGGTCGTTGTCACACTACAATAAAAATGCCACAACATGACTAAAGGGAATGGTCGAAAAGTCCTTGACTGTGGTGAAAGAAGAAAGATCATAAAAGTTATGTTATGGGCTATATGGAAATATAAATAATGATCATGTTATAATGCACTCTATTCTGCTGTGATGGAATTAGTGTTTGAAGAATCTCCAAAACTGTCATTAAACAATATATGATGCAGGATCATTATTTATAAATTCAAGAGAATTCAAAAAACAATTTATTACTTGGAACTTTCATGAAGGGTTTTCATGTTTTTGAAACATCCATTCACTACATATTTAAAGATATATGTTGGGTATTAGCTTTGAAAGCATTTAATGGATAAATTTTTTGTATAGGCATATTGAAGTTGAATGAAATTATAATTTTTTAACTTGAACGGAAAAATTCAAAGGATATATATGAACATGTTTTATATAATAAGAGATGATAGAGAATACAAGATATCAAAAATAATGAAAATAGGGTGAACTAGTTTTGGAATTTATTTAATATTTGGAATTATGAAATGAAGTGTGATTGGATTGGATTAAATTATATATAATTCATCTAAGATATGAGTTTTCATCATATCATAAATGATCAAGAATTAGAGGTTGGATAATTATAGATAACACCAATTGTTAAAGTGTGTTATGCATTATATTTTCATCTTTTTTATTTTGACATATGTGTGGACATTATCTATTTGTGTAACTATCATGGAAAGTATATAGTGGAAGATATAAAGAGGTCATAGACCTTTATGAGTAGTGATATTGTCTGGAGTATTGTAATAAAAAGGTTGAGTAGTAATAATTTTGTATATCAACACGTTGTTGGTACCATCTCCTTAGTTGTAGACTTGTGTGAGTGAACCATGTAAAACCCTAATATGAGTGCATCTTATTTTATATATCTTATTATGATATTTCATTATCTATGTTTAAAATTAAAGGTATCATTGAAAACATAAGGAAAAGTTCTAGTTGTACTTATGATATTAATAAATTTAATGTCATCCTAATTAACCCCTTTTATATTGGGACCTCAAGTTTCAATGATATAAATATGTATATTTCTATATATTTCAATATAAATTGATACCCATATACATAAATAAATATATATATACTTATATATATATATTTTTGATATTATATTTCTATATTTATCTACTTATATAATAGACTATAATACATGTATATAATGTATTATATTTACAGAATGTATTTATAAATATATTTATATAATGTATTTATAAACCCATTTATGTATATTTATATATATATTATATATATTCGATTACATGTATTTATACATTTAAAATGAATGATGGATAGATTTGTGGGTTTCATGACATACTCCTTCTCTATTGGTACCCCTCCCAGACCGGTATTAAATAGGAGTAACCCCTAAAGATATCCTATAATAGGAAACATGTAGGTGACTATAACCACGAATATAAAACAATAAGATTGGAGGATTACACATATAATATAATTCTAGGACCAACATTAAAGGAATCCCACCAATCAACCCCATTCCATAAATATAAAATAAATAATACCTCATAATACATGTTAACAGATACAAATAAAAAACTCTAATGTAAAATAGTTCCTAGAAAAATCATGAAGTAGAAACTCAATGACATCACCAACATCCAAGAGGGTGGTGTCCAACAAAATCTCTAAAACCATTATGGAAACCTGAATATTTGATTATATAAACCAAGGGGAGAAAAACATGTATACATAGTAGGACCATTCATTGGGACTCTCATAAAAATGTGAGAATAACATACTATGGGACTAGTGAAAAAATAGTTGAACTTACATCGAGGTAAATAGTTAATCTAACAATTATATCCCCACTGAGGCCCACTCACATAATCACACATCCAAGGTAGTAAAATAATATCAAGATAATGTAGATAGAATAACACAGAAACCACTTCCCCCACTGAGTTTCCACTCTCATGCCACAACATCTTATGGCTTGTGCTCCCATCCATTCCATATATATATACCAAAAACAATATATCACTATGAGACTGGTATTAAAGACGATTAACCCCTAAAGATGGCCTATAATTGGAACCATGTTGGTGACTATAACCAAGAATATAAAACTATAAGATTGGAGGATTACCCATATAGTATAATTCTAGGACCAACATCATAGGAATCCCACCAATCAATAACATTCTATAAATATAAAATAACTAATATCTCACTATACATGTTAACAGATAGAAATAACAAACTCCAATGTAAAATAGTTCCTAAAATTCATAAATTATAAATTCTATGACAACACCAACATCCAAGAGGGCGATGTCCAAAAACAATCACTAAATCCCTCATGGAAACCTGAAAATTTGTTTATATATACCCAGGAGAGAAAAACATGTATACATTGTAGGACCATTCATAGGGAATCTCCAGAAAATGTGAGAATAACATACTATGGAACTAGTGAAAAAATAGTTGAACTTACATCTAGGTAAATAGTTTATATAAATATTCTATCCACACCAAGTCCCACTCACTTAATCACACATCCAAGGTAGTAAAATAATATCAAGATAATTTAGATATAGGAACATAGAAACCACTTCCCCCACTGAGTTACCACTCTCATTCCATAACATCTAATGGATTGTGCTCTGATCCATTCAATATATATATTCCAAAAACAATATATAACTCCATGTATGATGTGGGTTGGGTCTCAACCCTACAAACCCAAGCCTCATGAAATTCCCCATATCATGTGAAAGAAATAGTCAATATCCATGAATATCATGTCACCACTATATAATCATCCTTTTAATCTCAAATACAACCAAATTTTCAGATCAAGGGTAGTGGGGTATCATCAACGTGAATGGGAAATGCCTTATTCCCACCTCCTTCAATCCTTAACCCCACCACATAACATAATCCTTTTATTGTAATTCATTTCCACTAAATGATATATCTTCATCTATAACTTTCCACCAACTGGGTATTGCTTCCATGTTCTTCTACCAAAGGGAGATTTTGGAAGAGTGGGTAGTCAACCACCTATTCTCTCATAATCATGGAATTTATATAAAAACACACCCATGAAATTTTGGTTTGATTATGAATTTCTCAATTTGGGTGGTTTTAATATAGATGTAATGTAAAAATGTTAGGATAGTAGACATCACATAATACCCAACCTAAGGGTTCACATTCAATGATAATAACATAGTCCAAATCACTACGAAGGAACCCATAGACATAAATCACCAGCTACACCTGCCACTAAATTATACTCACCATAAGAATACAACAATTCGTAACCAACCCTTCCATCTTTATGCACGAATTTAGAAAAATTTTAGATTAACATAGTTACTAAAAAAATTATGTCTAATTGATATTCAAATTCAAGTTTAATGAAAAATCAGTATCAATCATGACCTATTTTATTCCAATTCATTTATAATCATTCAATTAATAAATAAATTTCCACACATCAAATTCCCTACCCATGATTTTTTTGATTCATCATTACCAACACATTCCATAACTACTAGAAAACTATAACAAAAACCCACAACACTAATGAAAAACCATTTCATGAATGAAATAACACTTTTCATGCATGATATTCCATAATAACTTAATCTTAACTCATCGATAACCATAAAAAAACATCCATAACGAGTCATTATAACATCTTATAAAAATGATCCACAACCCCATTGGCAATAAAATTCTACACCAAAACATGGTCAACACCACTATAATAAAAACCCCATAATGTCCACCAATGTAGTGTTAATTAATATAACACTACAAGAATATAATAGTATATTTCAAAATTACAAAAAAATCAAAAAAATAGATTTTATGTTTTATTTTATGATATTTCATCAAATCTAGTGTGTGTATATTCTCACAAATTCTAGATTTGAATGAAACCAGTTCAGTATCCATATATAAGTGATTACCCTTTTTTGATAGGTGGGTTTAAGAAAACAAATAGCATACGGGTTTAAAATTAATTTAAAAACACATATGGAATAACAATAATAATTGATAACTACAAAAACATATAGTATTAAGTGATATCCAGTTAAAAAACAAGGTACCTATAAATCATACGATCACATATCACTTTCCCTTTTATTTAATTAAGTGGGTTAATTATATTTCTTAAATTAGTCAATACGATCCATCCAAAGGAAGAGAAGATAATTCTAATTTCATATATTCACTAAATATGAAGTGAAAAATGAACCCATAATTTTTTTTAGAAGTTCAATATTCTCTAATAAATAACATATGATTGAGGATCAACCCCCATTAAAGGAAGAACCACTAAAACTGAAGGGTAACTCACAGAAACTGTAACAAAAAAGTAAATACTAACTATTACGTTATTTCCAACCAAAAATATTGGTATAATCCCAAAATAGAATATCATAAAGAAGAATAAGTATAATGAAATGAAGAAGAGAGGCGATAATACCTTGATTTTGAGGGACTTTGATCCGAAAAAACCCATGTTCCTAAACCATCAAGAGTGGAGAAAGTGAGTGGTGAGAGGTAAATGGGTCGATTAGGGTTTGGATGAAGAGGAGAAAAATTAAACTATGGGGAATATAAACTATTATTTATAGTGGATGCTTTTAAAGACACAACTATGGCATAGTGTATAATATTATGCCCATGGTGCATATAGTCAAAGAGAAGAACCAAAATTCAAGTGTTTGATCCTTTGATTTCATTATGTTTTAAAAACCACATAAAACTATTTTTTATAACACCATAACATGGTTCATGGAATAGTCTAGAGTGATTAATTCCCATATTACCCCCATGACCATTCACTACAGTGTATTGCCACGATCCAAGCCATTTCACATAACTATGCCCATGAATATGGTGTGCTGAGCTCCATCTGTCAATATCATCCTCCCTCACTGTGATTTCCAACACAAAAAACCAATCATAACCCATGTATAGCCTTACGTTATGATTTTATCAAACATTTCTCAGAGAGCTTCCTAGTGAGTTCCACACAAACCTCTTCCAAAATATCCCCCCTGGTCTATTTTCCCTTAGTTGGTTCCCATGGGTGAACAAACCTTATGAAAAAACCTATAAATTTGAGATACAAGATGATCCCATCATCATAGTGGACCCTTAAAACTAAATAACCAACCCCAAGACCAACCTACAAATACACGAGGCCAATATGACATGCCCCATGGGCAAGCCTCAAAGGCCCCCAAAATGGATAGCACCATGCCCTCTTCCTCTGCGTAGTGACCCTATAAATGACTAAACATTAATCTTTAGATACTAAAATCGATCAAAAATACATTTTACCACTACTAAGACCTATAAATACACAATGGGAGGGTTTATAAAATCCATAATCGCCCATCATATACATATGAAATAATTCTCATCATTGATAATTGTTTAAAAACATGGAGGATGGAAGAAGGTTTATGTATAACAAACACATGAGATACCTCTCAAGTATCTAACTAGAATAGAACACAACTAGAATAACATTAAGAAATAATAGAAAATGAGAAACACGTATAACCATATTACAAATAAGGAAGGGTCATAAGAAATCGTCATAAACAATATCAAAATGTTCCACAAAATTAATCAGGGTATTGAGCCTGAATATGAATATCATGCTTCCATGTACTCTCTTAAAAACCATTATTCCTCTATAACACAGAAACTATCGGAATGAAATATACATATATAGATCTTTCTATTGAATATTACGGATCTTGACAAGTTATTCCATGATTTTTGTGTAATCCTTGATATCCAACTCTACTTACATGAGGACATGGGTGTCTTCATAAAGACATCGATGATTCTAAGAGATCTAAAAGATTTATTTGGTCATGTCCAGCTATAGTGGGATGTCCAAGAAATATTCCACTACACTAAGTCCTTACAAAATCTTGAAATGATTAAAAAATTTTAGAGTAATCTTACTCCCTCAACCAAAACCCTACTATCCAAAAATAGGGGAAACCTTTAAGAACACAAAGTCTCCAAACTCAAACTACATGGGTATCTAACATGATCATCTTAAGAATTATGGTAGTCCTATAGAAGATTCATCCATTCCAAAACCATCTATATATTCTCCATCATAATCTTCACTATGCCTAGACTAAGGATTAAAAAATCCATAACCTTATTCTAATGCCAAAAAGATCGACATGAACACCCATACAACACCTTGAATGGGACTATGTCGATGGATGAAAGATTTTTATTATTATATAAAATCTCAACCGAAGGCGGGTGAGTTTCCCTAGATATTTTTTAATTCAAGACTCAATCCTACAACCAATCCTCCACTTTCAAAATGGTCCATTTCATTTTCCCTTCCTTATATGGATGGAAAGTAGTGACAATGTGTAGATGAGAGATATAATCATGTTGTAATCACCTCCATACTCATGAGGTAAATTGATGGTTCAAATCATAGATGAAGTTCATCAGTACCCCATACAGCCTCACCACATTGTCTATGTACTTTACTACTATAACATCTGTGATACTTCGTTCTTGAATCATTTAGAAATAGACCAACATCATTATTTGGTCCAGGACTACAAAAGTTTTATCATATCCTCTTTGGTCCTGGGGTAAATCATTGATGAAATCCATCTACATGTACTCCCAATTCCACTTAGGGACATTAAAAGGATATAAGAACCCACAAGGGGCATGATTCTCTTCCCTCACCAATTGGTATACTAAACAATGCGTCAAAAACTCCACTAACAACTGTTGCATCCTAGGACATTAGATATATATCTTTTATCCATGATACAAATTTTAAATTCCCAGATGAACCTCTAAGGGTGATCTCTAAAACACATGGAAATACCCCTCACACATATATATTAGAACATATAGACTCCCCAAAACTGTATCCAATGTTGGACATCCTCTAACCACCCCTTCGAAGCCTCACCATAACTGACACTATACTACATCACTTCCACCCTTGAGTCTCCCTGCTGATACTCCTATATCTACTGCGTCATAGAAGATTCCACTATCATTTGACATTAGAATCCCCAATATTCAGTCTTGTCTTCTATAATATTCCAAACTATTAACTCCTCTATCACCCTCCAAGAATCCTTGAACACTTGAATTGCACCCCCTCATGAAATCCAACTTTTTTACATCACCCACAACCTTCCCCTGTCCTAGGGAATATATGATCTAAAAATCATAGTCCTATATAAACTCCCTACACATCCTTTGATATATATTTATATCCATTTTAGTGAATATTAAATAAAAATATTATCGTCTATAAAGACCAAAAAGTAACCCCTTATCAAGTAATTTCACCAATAATTTATCAAAACATAAATTATAAAAACTATAGATAATCATTGGCATAGTTACACTCATGAATATATAACTACTTGGAACCATAGATGTTTACATACCTCTATTACATCAGGAATCCTCCCAAAAATAAATTGGAAACATTATAAAAGATATCGAACATCACCCCTAACTCATGAAATAGAGTCAATGGGCCACTGATCTGCCTCTCATTTTCAGAGTCAAAGACTGACTAAAACTAAGATGTTAACAAAAAATTGGTCCTTAATGGTTAAAACTATCAATGGGTATCTAAAAAATGGTAATTTAGAAAAAAACCACCAAAAATATCCCACAATACTAATTAATCTATGACCTTATATCATGTTCTTCAGTTCCATCAAAAAAAATTCTTCTATCTTTGATGGATCCACTACCACACCACATAGGGACACCATGTATTTTAGAATGTACACATCTCACATCCGAAACATTTACCTAAAGGTATTTTTACAAACATTCTCTATGAATATTTGATTTTATAAATTAAATAAAGGGATTTTTTATATTGTGTGTGGTTGGGCCAAATATTGGAGATCTAGGTGTCTCAACATATCTCAAAATATATGAGAGTCAATCCATACATAGTTCATTAAACAATCGTTCCTCATTCTACATTTGACATAAGGAATGGGGGATTTTTGCACGTTCTGAGAGAATGATAAATCTTAAGACATGAAATGGATTAAGAACCAAATCATATATCTTAAGAAAACACTTTGTATAGATCAGATTCATATACAGTAGGAGAAATGAAAATAAGAAAATTTAGAGATTGTGGATGGGCCCAGAATTGGAGATTCAAGCGTCTCAACATATCTCATTGAAAATGAGAATCAATCGATAGGTAGTTCTTGAAACATGGTCTCTATGCAGATTTGACTCCAAAATAGGAAAGAGAGGGACTCTTGTACTAATAATAAGTAGTGACGACATCAATGACATTTTCTTATAGAATCTTCAAACTTTAAATAAAGAAAACATTAGTTTTACATATGATGTCATTCAATTTAACGTCATGAAACAAGGACGAACATACTATGCAATTTAATTTCATGCAGCCTGGATGCTTACAGTATTCATGTAGTTTAATATCTTGTAGCTAGATCATTGGATGCTATATAGCTTTATGTCATGCATCAAAGACATTTTACTGTTCATTTTAAAGTCTTACAATGAGGACTAAAGTGTATAATTAATGAAAGTATTTCTTCAAGAATCTCACTTTAGTTGTCAATATAATGAGCTCTCCATCCATTTATATTAAATCATAGGTCCATTTGAATATAACTTATGAATGGAATATGGTCCTTCCCATTTTTGTTCATGTTTTGGACATTTGTTTCCTGGTATCATTTGAGTCCTAAGGACTAATACAAATTCTCTTTGAGGGAATGAATGAAGATGATATTTCTTATTAAAAGATCACACTATTCAGTTCTGATATACTTCTAGATGATTCAAAGTATGTAATATATTATCATCTTATTGTTCAAACTCATTTAATTGTTTCTGAGATCCTTCATCTATAGATAAATGATCACAAATTGAAAATCTATGTGAAGGTAATTGTATTTCAATTGGAAAAACCACTTTAGATCTATATACCAATGAACAAAGATGTTCTTGGGTGGAAGTGAAAATAGTTGTCCAATAATCCTATAAAGCATTCAAAAGTTTTTCAAGACATGATTTCTTATCTTTATCCACCATCTTCTGGAGTATATTTGATCAGTTTTTGTTAGAAGCCTCTATCTGTCCATTGGCCGTCACATGATAGTGACATGAATGGTTGGAGTTGATATTATATTACTGATATAACTTTTTTACTTCAGCAGAAAAAAAATTGGTGCCATGTTCTGTCAAAATAGTATGAGGGACACCAAATCTGGTGATGATATTAGTTTTGCCAAAAATAACGATGCTTTTGGATCTGACTTCCTTGATAGGTATTAACTTAGCCCACATTGAAAAGAAATCAGTAGTAGTGAGAATATACTTGAACTGCTTAGCCGTGGCTAGGGGATAAGGCCCTACTATATCCATTCCCCATGTGGAAAATGGCCATGCATATTTAGTTGTGTGTAGAAACTCTAGGGATTATGAATGAAGTCGGTTTGCACTTTATATAGATTAGATTTTTTTGTGAAGTCTGTAAAATCATGTTTCATTGAAGGCCAAAAGTATCCAAGCCTTTAGATATGATCAGAGAGTCTGTTCCCATATTGGTGGGCACCACAAGCTCCTGAATGAACTTCTTTCATAATAGCCATTGTCTCTTCTCCATCAATACATCTAAATAGAATTCCATCAAATCCTTTCTTGTAAAGGATCCTTTGGTGGGTTGGACCATCATAAAGAGTAAAATTAGATGCTCGTCACCGAATCTGCTCTTTCTTAGCCCCATTTGGTGGAAGTACCCCATTTTGAAGATATTCCATTATTGATGTTCTTCAACCCATATAATGAACATATGGTTCGGAAATAGGGAAAATTTCGTTAATTTCCTCCATTCTGGTTTGAACAAAAGGAAAGACCACAAAACAATGGGTTATACTGATAACTGTCTCATCCCGATTTTTATCTGCCAAGGCTGTAGCTGCATTAGCCAGTGCATCTGCTTGGGCATTTTGTGATCGCGGGACATAGGAAAATGTCAACTCTGAGGGAAATTCATCCATTACCTCTCTAATGTAATCACATAAAGGGATTAACTCTTCTTTTCTGATAGAGTATTCCCAATTTATTTGTTTGATTACCAATTTTGTATCACATTTTACGTTTAAATGATCCATTTGAACCTGAAGGGCCAATTCCAAACCTGTGATGAGAGCTTGATATTCTACTTCATTGTTGGCACCACCTTCCAATAATAAGAAATAATAAGGAAATAATACCTTTTTTGGGGAAACAATGACTATTCCTAATCCAACCTTGTTGAGATTTTGATTTTCCAGTGTCTTCCCTACTGGACATCTAGAAGTACCATCAAAATACATTTCCCATGTTTGGGAATAATCATGAATAGAGAGGACCTCTTCATCAGGAAGTTCAGTATTAAACGATTTATCTTATGCAGATGGATGCTCAACAAGAAAATTAGCCAGAGCTTGGCCATTTATTACCTTTTTAGGAACAAAATGGATATCATACTTTTTCAAAATAACCACCCATCGTGCTAGATGTCATGTAAGCATAGAACGACTAAAGATAAATTTGAGCTGGTTATTATGAGATACCAATTGGACCTCATGATGTTGTAGGTAATGTCTCAATTTATGAAAATCAAAAATTAATTCTAGGAAACACATCTCAATAATTGAATACTTAGTTTCCACATCATATATAGTGAAACGGGGATTATAATGTTTTTTTTCATTTCCAGCATCATTCATTTGAGCAAGGAAGGCACCTATTGATTTCTTTAAAGTTGTCACGTAGAGAATGTGTGGTCTTCCTTCAATAGGTGGACTTAATACTGGTGGCCTCAAGAGATATTTGTTGAGTATATCAAATGACTCTTGGAAATCCTTAGTCCATTTACAAGTGTTTCTATTCTTCATTAATCTGGTGAAAGGTAATCATTTTCCTACCAAATTGGCGATAAAGTGCCGAATATAGGCTAAGTGTCCTTGAAGTACTCTAATTTATTTTAAATTTTGAGGAGGTGACATACCAAGGATTGATTTTTTTTCTCAGGATCAACTTCAATACTGTGTTGGTGTACAATGAGGCCATGGAGTTTTCCTAAGGTTACCTCGAAGCACATTTTAAGGGGTTAATCTTCGAATTATGTTACTCAAGATTGTGAAATATGGTTTCCAAGTAATCCAAGTGACTGGAACATTGTTTGAATTTGACTACCAAATCATCCACATAACATTCAACAAATTTCCCTAAGAAGGGTTTGAAGATATGGTGCATGGAATGTTGGCATGTCGTGCCAACATTATTTAAGCCAAAGGGAATTACCCGATAGCAAAACACACATTAAGGAGCTCTAAAGGCTGTAGATTCTTCATCCTCTAGGGCCATTTAAATTTCATTACACCAAAAATATCCATCCAAGAAGGAAAGAGCTTCATATCCAGCTATTGCGTCAATTAGAAGTTCTGTAATCAGGACTGGAAAATCATCTTTAGGACAATGACGGTTAAGATCTCTGAAATTGATGCATACTCTAATTTTCCCGTTCCTCTTTTTCACTATGACAATATTGTCCAACAATTTGGGATACTGAACTTCCCTGAAAAAGCCATCCTTTATAATCATATCAACTTCAGCTTCAATTATATAGGCATGAGTTTCATGTGTTCTCCTTACTACTTTATTGATCCCATGATGTTCATTTGGAAAACCCGAAAAATAGGTGGCTATACCTGGATTAAGACCTGGAATTTCCTTATAAATCAAAGAAAATATATCTCAATTTTTCTTTAGAAAGGATGTATACACCTCATGCAACTCGAAGGTCATGGCCACACTAATTAATGTGGGGAATGGATCTTCTCCTATTCCCATATTTATTTTTCTGAGTTCATCTACGGTGGTAGAAACTCATTCTTCAAATGCAAGAGGAGCATTTCTGAGATCTTCCTCTTCTTCTTCATTATGTTCCACTTCTTTTGTTTCCAATTTCATGGTAGATGACAAGGAAAAACTCCCAAAAGTATGGGAGGAGTAATTATTTGAACATCTTGAAGAAGAAGCCACAATATTTGACCCTACTGATAAGGAAGGGGCATCCTGTGGTAAGGAGGAATTTATGGATTGAGAATCAACTTCTTTGAATTCATCTAATATTTCTACAATTTCATATATTCTGATTAACAAAGTATAGGTTTGTTGTAGTTCAAGAGATGAAATAAAAACATCTCTATTCAAGCTTCCATCATTTCATCATGCATTAATATTATCTCCCATTTTATCAGGATCAATTTTCATAATTGACATTATGGGAATTATTGGATGATTTCATGGATTTGGCTTTAGCCTTTCAACATGATGGATGGGTAACACATAATCTATACTCAAATTCATGAATGTATTTGTTGGAATCTTTTCTAGTCTATTTGGATCATTAACTATGGTTATCTCCTTGGTCATGGACTTCATTCCTCTTGTGTGATAAAACTATGCCTCGACATTTTGAGATTCACATAATTTGAATGGAGCCTTGGCACCATAAAATGTTCCGATTTGACCATTGAAATAGTATTTCGGACATTGATGGTAAGATGATGGTATGGCTACATGTTGATGTAACCAAGGCCTTCCAAGTGGAATATTGAAGGTTGTGTCCTGAAGAACAACCATGAAATCTGAATTAGACACAAGATCTCAAAATTGAGTTATAAGTGTAATTTCTCCTAGTGGTTCTTGTTCATTGTTGTCATATCCTTGCAAAATTAATGTCAAAGGAGAGAAGTCAGATTCAATCTAGCCCAATTGGAGAAGTGTACGAATGGGAATGAAGTTGACCCCAGAGCCACTATCAATGAAGGCTCGTCGTACATCCTTGTCATTGAACGTTCCATACAGATACAAAGGCCTGATATGTCTATGTTCCACATGGTCTTCATATTCATCTGTAAATGATATGACTGCAATACATTCTGCAGAATCATTCTCTATACAGTAAACCTCTACATCAGCAAATTTGGTATCAAATTCTTGAGGACTTAACAAGGCTTCACTGAGTTCTTCACGAGGATATTTTTACATATTCAAAGCATCCAAAAATTTTTACTTGGTTGGACGTGATCCAATTGTATCAAGACATAATAATTTTGGTCCAAAGTTCTGCATTTCCCAGCATGGAGATGTTGTTTTGTAGGTGCTTTGGAAGTTGATGCTTCTGTTATAGATATATTATGTATTGAAATAGTAGTGGGAAATACCGATGAAATTGGTAAATTAGACAGACTAAGTCTATTCATCTTCAGGGAAGAAGATCGTGTAGCTTTTAATCGGTCCTCCAGAATAATTGTGGTAGAACTTGACTTGTTCTTCAGGGAAGAAACTCTTTGTTCTTATTGAGGTCACAAATGGGCTCTTCCATGAGTTGTTTAATCATATATTTATTGAGAAGGGGTAGAGTTAAAATGATGGTTTCTATAATTCCCACGTATTCCCCTGTATCCTCGACCTTGGACTCTTCCTCTAGTTCCCCAATTAGGCACATGGAATTCCGGCACAACAAAATTAGAATAACCATTAGCATAATGATCTGTTAAATGGATAATATCAAAAGAACAAAAAAATATTTCTTCTTCTGTTGAGGATTCTTCTTGACAGATTAATTCTGGTTATACTGTTTGGCGGGCTAGTGCTTGTGATTTTAAAACAGATGGTATAAAATCTGCGAGGGTTAAAGATAACTTTGGCCTTGATGCAAGCTCGTCTTCTTCTGACAGCTCTTTATCCTTATGGTCACTTTATTTCTTTGAGGAACGCCCTTTTGATGAAGATAGATTTTCTGTGGCAGGAGTGGTAGAAGATACAATTGGTTGTTTCAGCTTTGTTTGTAAAGTAGAATTAGTGTAGTTGATCATTTTCCGAATAATCCAATCATCATATTTTTTTCATATTTTTACTTTTTACGCCTTTACATTCCCCCTATTCTTCTTGATTAGTGGCAGTAACACATGATACTTGAGTTGATGAACATTTAAATTTCACTTGTCTAGAGTCTATCATCTTTTGCAGAAGATCTTCGAAAAAAAATCACTCCTGAATGGGGTGTCCCAGTATATGATAGAAGGGACAATAATTCCGATGATCTTTGTCTCCATCTTTATTTGGATTCTTTGGCCTTGCAAACTGAACCAAATTTTTTTCTAAGGATGAGATGAAGTAACCAGGAACTTGTTCGTTCCTGAAATAATTGATTTTATTCTTTAATTCCAAAAAAATTTTCTCTTTTGATCTCTTTGATCATCTTGACGAGGTGGTCGTTACTGCTGATTCTCAGGAAGTTGAGACCTTCGGTATGATGGAGGTCTTCAAGTAGAAGCCAGTACAGGTTCTTATATGAGTGTAACTGTAGAATCTTCTACATTTAATATTCTCCAATCTAGAACTAATGGAATTAGAAGAGTTTTTGCCTTCGTCTCTATAATAGATTCCGCTATCTTCATAGTTATTTATGTAAGTTGTTGAAAACCTCTTGTGTATTTCAAAGGGATCAATTTTGTGCGTAATTCATCACGTAGATTATAAACACATATTGGTAGAAACTCTTCTTGAGGGAGTGCTAAATTTTAGGAATATGTTAATCCCTTCCAACGAGTAATGAAATCTGAAACTCTTTCATTTTCCCTTGGATTACAATTGGTTTGATAAAAAACATTCATCTTTGGAAATGTTGAGGCAAATTTAAGATGGAATTTCTGACGGAGATATTTCCACCCAGTAATTGATTGAGATTGAAAATTTGTATACCAGACAAAATCTATTCCTTGTAATGAATACACAAAACACCTAAGATTAACTACTTATTTTTTGTTGAGAAGTTACCTTCATTGGATCATAATGAAAAAAAATGTGTTATGTTTTGTTCTCGATCTCCCGAACCATTAAAAATTGGGAATGTGTAATTCACAAAATTTGTTTGGGGAGGAACTGCATCCACCGATTTAGGGTAAGCCCTATTTTTCGGCTGAAATGGTGCTCCCCATTCCACCATAGCTATCAATAGAGTTGTTAATGCCTCAATAGAATTCATAAGTATTTGGGGAATATTTGGATGACCTGGATGATGTGCAGGTATAGGAACTAGATCTTGAACTAGTGCAACGAACGGTAAAACCACTGATGGTGGTGCTGCTATCTACCTTGGATAACCCACAGAAACAGGTCTATTAGGATGTATATTATCCTATCTTGATTGTTTACCCAATGGAGGGAATTCATTATCTACATCTATAGTTACTACCAATCCTCTTTGCTGAGGATCTCCTACATGATTTTCATATTTAGGACATTCCTATGGAGTATGTCGAGATAAAATATTGTTTCGAAGAAACTCTATATTGAGTCATTTCATCTCCATCATTTCCTCTTCTTGCTGTAAAAATCTCTCTTCAAGTGATAGAGATTGACCTTCTCCAGTGGAAAACTGAGATGCAATATGACTTTTTTCCTTTCCCCTTGTTGGATGCCTTTTAGAGAGGGGAGAGTTGGTTATTTGAAGGTATACCATGATTCTAGGTAAGCCTCTAATTTCGGGTATGCACACCTTCTTTATTTTCCTCGGTGTGTACCGTATTGTTGACAAGAACATAATTTTTTTATTCCCATGAACTGGACATATTTTTTGGAGGATCTTCTACAATGGTGTTGATAACATTCACTGATGCATAACACAATAATGGCATTCTGGCAGTGTTTCTAGTTGATAGTCTCCCTTTTTGTCTTTCATGAAACTCTATTCTCCTATATGAAGAATTACCTATAACTATTTTGGGGACAATACTATGAAAGGAATCATTGTATTGTTCAGTTATACGCTTTTCTTGTGGCCTCTTCCCTAGTAGGAAGAAAAATGACTTCACCTGAGTAGGGGATTGTAGATGCGAAAAATCCCCGAGCCTTGCAGGCTGGGATTGATCATGTTATTCTTTTTCAAATATTTGAAAATTGTTCAATGAATTTGAGGGTTGCAATAAATAAGCCCCCAGCCTAGAAATATGGGGTGTTTCTGGAACTGCTACAGCTGAAATTCATACAAGTCCTCTTCTGATTTTGAGGATTTTGGTTCGGACATTAGCTAGGCGCATCATCCAAAAAAACATAAATCACCTGTTTTAGAAGATCAATAATCTATTTCAGACATTTTCAACCTATGACTCCTGAAATCCTCTAAACGGGACGCCTGCTAAAAATTCTCAGAGGCTTGATGTAGAAGTAGTTCAAAAATTTATTTTCATTGGGCCTTATTCTGATGAGAATTGGTTGAGGCCTGTTCATGAGTGTACATTTGATTACATATAAAACCTATTGACCGTGGCCAAATGTGGGCAATAGCATTGCATGAGACCACTTTTGGTGGACGTTTCTGATTTTGGAGTGTAGTGAAATTCAATTCTCCATATACACCCCATCCACTAATGAAAACAATAGATGGGTAATTAAAAATTAATTGGTGTAACCTCTTTAGAGCATTGAGACATGCGTGCTGAAGGGTTCTCTGTTGTTTTTCAACACTTGAATGTTGGGAAACTGAAAGAGTTGCCATATCAATTTGGAAATCTAACCCTTCTATTACCATTATAGGATATTAAATTTCATACTTTGGTAATACATTATTTTTCAAATGACGAAGAGTTTTCCATAGGTTGAGATGAATTTTATGAAAGAAATCTTCTGTCATCAATTCTGGAATATGAAACTGAGAATTTTCTAAAGGACCGAATGTGACTAGTTTTTATCCATTAGGTAATTGTTTCCTCATTTTTAACATGTCTTAATCAACTTTTACTAGAGGTTTCAACACTTGGTCTGACTAAAGTGGATGGTCCGCGTTAGAGGATAAATGACCCAAGGATGGTTTGGCGAATGATCATTAATTTAAGATGTCTTTTGACTGAGAAAGTTTTTTACCTGTCAATGCAAAAGCATCAGACACAACTGGCCTTGTGTTTGCAATTTCCTTGAAATAGGAGGTCTTTCTTGTTTCTACATTGTCAATTATATAAATTTTTTGGCAACGCGAAATACTACTGTGGAGAGAACTTTGGCAGTGAATTCCATCATAGGGAGGATCAACTTGATGGATTATAGGATGGGATAAATCTTCTTTCTCCTTGGTATTCTGAACACACATAGTGTTTCCGTGGCTCTCATCTAACAATAAACACTCTTGATTGAACAGGTTTTCACAAACCAAGCCTTCATGATGAAGTTTCTTGTGAAAAACGTCATAATTACAACTACCACTCTGAAAATTTGGTAATGAGAGGGTAGGATCTTGAGCAGCAATAGATAAATGTGTTAAGGATTCAAGAAATCCAGTATTAAGAGGAGCTAAATCACAAATTGACTCTTGATATTCCAATGGTATTGGTGATATTTTTTCTTCGATGTTATCTTATACTTAGTTGGGACCACTTTCTAGGGAAAGTGGTTATCATGGGTAGGTATGTGTGCCTACCTTGGATTAGTTACCAAAACAGACTGGTTACCATTAATTGGAAAGGGTTTATGTTCTCGATCTTATTGTCTGTATGATATGGGAATGTATACCCCATGACCCTCCTGGGCTGGAACAGAGGTGTGTATCTTATCTGGGATAGCATGTTGATGTTTCATCCCATCTGTGGGGATATATTTATATGTATGATCCTCTGATACTGCCAAAGTAGTTGAAATATCCTGACATACTTCCAGAATATGGGCAGGGATATGTGTCTGCCCCTTCACTATTGAAAAGATGTGATGTGTGACTTCAGAGGCCGGAATGGGAATATACATCCATTCTGTATCTGGAGTAGTTGTATGTGCTGACTCTGGTCCTCCTTTTCCTATCAATGGATATTGAAAGTACTCATGCATGGGGGCAGAAAGTTGTCTCTTCCCCAAAGTTGTCATCGCAGCATTCTGAATGGCTTCTCCAGGTGCTAAAAAATGATAATATTGTAAGTCTTAATGATCCTTGGTAGGTGTATATGCCCACTGGATTTTTTCTTTCAGGTATGGTTGACGGGCTTCCCTCAATACCGGCAGATGAGACTACTGACAGAATTGGTGACTGTAAACAGGTGTATGTTCTTGTTTACCAGTTGCTACCATATTAGATATGAGAGATTCTTTAAATGCAATCAGACAAGCCTACTCACTGTCCAATAACTTGTGAGAAGGTGTATTTGTCTATTCACGATACTCCTCCAGGTTTATCTGCTGCGATTGGTGGGTTGCTATCATACAATACTTCTAAGAAAAAAGATTAGGACAGACGACTCTATGTGCCTACTTGTTGTTTTCCATCATGTTTGGTCGATGGACTTCTCCGGAAGAGGAAGAGGTGAGAACCTTCACCCTATTGACCAAATTTTGTCCCTAGTAGTTCTTCTTGTGTTCCCTAGTCTGAGAGAACTGGGTTGAACGTCCAGAGGAAACACCCCCCATCATGTTGGGGATACACTTCCACATGATTCAGGCAGTGATTTCTGGTGGGAGTCCTCAGGATGGACTCCTGCGTTATTGAATTGAATCCATGAGTGACCTCTTGATCCACCTTCCTGTAGTATGGGAGGTATTGATTTTAGAGTTCTAGGGATAATGACCCGAAATAGTTGGATATGGTGGTTAGCACTGTTTGCTTCTTGATCATTAGTCATTGTTGGAAAGATGATCAAGGATTATTGTTGACCATGAGGGCATGTCGAGTATCCTATAATGTCGGGATTGTACCATTCTGACGATATTCCTTTATCAGCACCTTAGATACCAAAAATTGAAAATGATAGGTTGGTGATAACGTCCTTCCCGTGGATGGAGAACCAGCTTGAGAAGCAGTCGGGAAGTTATGAGATGTGGTCTTGGATAAAGACGTTATTTGGATTGAAGGGAATTCTGTGGAAAACTGAGAACAACAACAAGTTCTATTAAAGTGACATCTTGTCATATGGATACATGCATGATTAATTCCTTTGTCTGGTAGTCCTTTATCATTTTATAGGGTCCTAACATATGGGTAAAATTATTAACTTGGTTAAGGATTCACGTTGGGTTCACCATTTTTTTCATAGTTCCTTGAAACGTGTATTCTAGTTTTAAGAATCACCATTTCGAGGTGGTTTCCATTGGCTTTATTCATGGAATTGGAAACATCCAAAAATTATTTATCCAAAGAGGACCTGTTTTTTAAAGGCACACATTCATTATGTATTTTTTAACTTTATGATACTTAATAACATGCATTGGTCAAGAGGATGGGAGGTCAGACTCATCACACCCTTTTGGAGGGAATTATTGACTACTCCGGGACTCTCTTTGTAAAATTAAAATATTTTCAGGAATCCTTATTAATTCACCAATTATATGATATGTATCCCTTGGAATTTTCAATCATTTATTAACATATGTTAAATTTAGAATCATTAGTATGCATTCATGGTTCTTCATCAATGGAAACATCTATATGTATTCGTGTTTTTCCATTAATGGTATCCTCTAATATACCGATTAGAGATTCTTTTAATCGTCGTTGTGATGATACTAGTTTTAAGCCACTCAGTTGGGCACTCATTAATTTATTGTCATCCAGGTATATGAAGGTTTGTTTTAATAATAGGATCGTGCTCATAAAATGAGCTACCAATGTCTCCTTGTGTAATAAATCAGAACCCACATAGTTTGGTGTCGCTTAATTGGACACATCATACCTTTTAAGGTCATGTGATAAGGACCTCTAAGAGGAAGGTTCTTAGTTGATACTTTGTGTTGGACTTATGCTAAAGCAGCCCATGGAACATTGAAAGGATATGAGTTTCTATGTAGGATCATTACTTATTTGCAAAATGGCCCCAAGAGAACTGGCGTGATTTGAAGTGCTGGGTTTGAACCTCAAAGAGGATTCCTACGTATCCCATATTACTGAGAATCAAAGCCCACATAGTTAGAAAAATATCATATGAGAGTATTGTCTTATGAGAGAGATTACATTGGGATTTCTTTTTGTAAAAGGTTGATTTGATGATTTCGGGATTGAATTTGTGGTTTATTTCTTAAGGAGGATGCCCAAATTGGGATAAATAGTGTTGGATTTAAGAGGATGATATCTAGTGAACTTGGTCCTTGAAAGATCTTCTTACGTATCCTAGTTTGAACAAGTATCAGAGTACTCTTAGTTCATTTGGTGAGTGTTTGTACATATGTTGCAACCATCATGTATCTCTACGACCACATGAGTCATGTTTGGTGTGAGAAACAAAAGGATATTAAATATTCAACAATAACACATCACACTTCAAAATTTTTCCTCCTTGCTAATGGAAGAGTCCGTGTTGACTGTGGAAGAGGGTGAGGCGACGAACCTTCCCTCTATTCTATTTACATTGAACATGGGTCCAATTTAAGGAAAAAGGGGTGAAGGTGAGGGGCTTATACCAGGATGGATGCCCTTAAATTAGAGACATGTTGATGTGCCTTACCCAAAGGTTTGAGAAGTCATGAGGTTTTGGTAGATGCTTAAACTTATCCCCTTTTAGATAAGGGATCCAAGGAAAGAGATACCCTTCCATTGATGGATTTAAATAAGGGTACATAAGTTTTTCATATAGGTTCCTCACATAGTCATCAAAACATATCATAAAAAATGATCCACAACCCCACTGGCCATAACATTCTACACCCAATCTAGGTCAACAATATAGAGACCCAAAGCTTAACGTACATGGACATTACATTACTTTTGCGGAAAACATAGTACATAACAAGAACACACACACAAGGACCGTAATAGTTTATTGTCTTTGGAAACTCGAAATATAATCTTCTAATCGTGGTGAAACATCTTTAACATATCCCTTAAAGATATTCTTCTTTTTTTACCTAAAAACTTTCTTTATATCCTGGGGAAAAGAAAACATAAAATGGTGAGCTCAAATTCTTAGTAAGGGTAAACAAAATAAATATCAATCACATCATATTCATAAGAACATAAAATTTTGGAAATATTAACATGAAAAAGAGATTATAATATCATAACATGGGATAAATCATAGTAGTGAAATGTAATCCCAATAATCATAACTTAAAACATGAAACTTTGTGGCATACACATATAATCATAGTGAATCATTTCTTATTAGTCATGATTCATAGCCAAGACTATCTTAGTGGACAAAGTCCATTTCTGAACCGAGTTCACTCCTCGTTTCAATCCTGTTTCACTGAACCGGTTTAACCTGTCGTTCCAGCCATGTCTATCTCATGATGTATAAAATCTTTACCCAATGAATTGGAGGGAGATATTGGTCCCACCCATCTCATAATGAAATCATTCTTACTTGTGCCACAAAATAAACATACATCATTCATAATAACAGAATGAATAAAATGGGATTCATAAACATCATCCCTTCATCACATAATCCATATAAAAGAAATGGATATCATTTCATAATAAGAAAAGTGAAACCATGTAAATCATAGAGACACTACACTTGAAACATACACATATGAAATTCTTTCATCTTAGATGGAAAATGGTTTTGATAAAACACATGAAATGAATTCTTGAGTAAAATATCCTTTCTTCTTCTAAATCAATTTCTTTTCAAAAAACGTCATGCAATGTTAAAAGAAATAGATTTTGTTGAAAATAGTCATGAAATATTTTGGAGGAAGCTTCATGTAAATAAGTCTTTATAAAACCGTAAAATTCCTTTCGTGCCATATACGTTAAAAATATTCTCCTCGTACTTTTGTCGGAAAAGTCAAAAAGTACCTCGTAACGTAAACAAAAGAAAGATTCCTTACATACCATGTAGTAAAAGTCAAAATGGGTAAAAAGGACTTTAAACATACATGAATACACTTTTATAAAACATGGACATTGATGATATCAATAACCCCAGTAAATACTTACGAATAAGCAATCTCGGATAAAAATGAGATTTGCAAAATTATCCCTTACCTTAGGTCCGATTTGCTTTGTAAGTGTCTGAACCTCTTGTATAATGATTTAAATAATGTTATTGACTTATTACAGAATCAAACTCATTGTTATGATATCATATATAGTTCACTTATGACTTTATTTTACCCGTTCTTTTGTAAATTCCATGTTAAAGAGCGTTTTGGGTAAAATCGTTTCATTTGTCGTCCGTGTTTTGAATTGTAATTATTCATATGATTAATTAGATCATGATTACTTAATTCCAGAATATAAAACATGATTTATATATAATATATATTCATAATATACATATATATAATAGATCAGTAAATGGAAAGAAATACACCGTTCATGGAGACGGTAGGTCGTACGTACGCATGAACGCTGTTTTCGTTTCCTTATTGAGTTGAATGGAATTAAGTAGATGACATACATATATGTACACATAAATCCAGTATCATTATGATGTCATATATTTCATGATTACTTATTATATATACATTATAATCATTCATGAATGGTTAACGTAGATAATGAATCTCATCGCGTCGTGGAGACGGTAGTCCGTACGTACGCACGAGCGATGATATCATTCTCATGATCGTGGAATTGTATTGGAGTGTATGTATACTATTTAAGAATCATTATCACTTTAAAATAATCATATATAGTTATTATTTACACCATTATACCCATCCAAGTAAGGTGGTGGTGGAAAATAGATTACACCACGGCGTGGAGACGGTATTCCGTATGTACGCACACGCGGTGATTTCGTTTTCCGTAGGATGGATAGATGGTGAAATAGGGTTTTTTCATACTTATAATAACATATAAGTATATTATTGATACTGATGTTGTTAATTCATAATTAAACAACCTATGAAGAAGAAGTGGAAGAAGAAATAAAGTTGAAAGAATCGGTAACGGACATTACCTCTTCTTCGAAGCGCCTCTTTGAGATCTCCTTTTAGGGCACTAAATTTGGTCTTTGAGGAAGACCAAAACCTCTAGGATGTTTCTAGGGAAGTGGAGAAGATAATTTGGCATGGGTTGTCTGAGCTTGAAGGCTCAATGTTGTGTGAGGAAGAGAGGGAGGAGGTGCCCTTTTATAAGGGAGGAGAGGGGCACCTTTGGAATAACTAAAACTATTATTTTATTATAAAGTCAAATTCGGTTTTTAATAGCTCCAAATTGATATATTTTGAAGATAAGGTGGGGATGGATCTAAATACTCTCAGAAAATAGAATTTAGACAAGTTTAGGTTCCTATTTTAACCTTATCATTTATATTTAACTTTAAGTTAGATAATTTTACTTTTACCGTGTCTTTTTGTGTTCTTACACTATAAGCTTAATAATAAAACTATAAGAAGCCAAACGAACCCCAAGTTTTTTATTATTAATATATATAACCTTATCTAAGCCATTTGTACGAACCATATATTTTTAGGAATAAAATAACAATTAATAATATTATATTTGTTTTAAAAACTATTTTATGTCAATTTTGACACTATTTAGTAAGTGATTTTTGTGAAAAATTATAACAGACTAATTAGTTTGATAAAAGTTAATTATATCAATAGTATCATGTTATATTAACCTATAAAATTAATTTAATTCATAAATATTCTCAAATTACCTTTATTTGGGTATTTATAACATCAATTATGTCAATATTTCAATAATAAGATAATTACTGCATCATCTTTGTGTCATATATAAATTAACTTATCTAATTTCTAAAAATTACAAATAAAATATCATTATGTAGGAAATATTTTTATATTTCTAATGAATATTTATAGTCTAATTTATCTTATGTATAAACCTATATTAAAAATGATATACTTATTAAACATTGATTTTTACTATTTTAACCCTTCTTTAAATAAATTAATAATAAATGTCCTAATATAATCCAAGTGGGCCTAAATGGTCATATTTTATTTATAAGGTTTTTTTGGGCCTAATTAAACTTATCCAATAGAATTTGGACATGTGTTAGGGTAATAATAATATCATTTTTACCCTTAATTACCCTATTTACATTTAACCGTGCTAAAAAAGTAAAAAGTTACTATTCACCAAAAATTATTTTAATCTCATTGAACCACATTTTACTTACTGACATCAACCGTGTCTCTCGGATTTTAGAAATTCCACTCACAGAAGTGGTAAAATTAAGTTTTATGAAAAATGCATTTTTTTACTACCACTTAGTGGTTTAACTATTCATCAAAAAAAATGAACGTTTCAGAAAAATACCAAAAATTAGGCCTAAGATATATTTGATATTATGAACTAAAAAATGATGTATATTTTACCAAATTCAAAACATATCAGTTGCATTACATAATTTAAAAATTAATTCCCGTCGTCAAAACAAATAGCGTGTTCTTAAGAGATAATAACTATCAAAAGATTGACACTTGTTTATGTCTGGTTTAAATCTGAAATTATATCCAACGACCAACATTGTATTAAATTGTAAAAAATATATTCAAAATATACTTTAAAACCACTCATATTAATAATTTATCACTATTAATTATTTCGATTAAAAATGTTGTTTTTAATTAATATTTAGTAATTTTCACTATTCATAATGAAATGAAAGTTATTCGAAAAGTACCCAAATTTCACCCTAAGCTAATTTCGATATTCCGAATCCAAAAATGAAGTCCATTTTGAAAACTAAAATTTAAAAAATTTCAAGAAGTGGTTATTACTATTCATAACAGCTAATTTTAATAATATTTTAATAGCATGTCATTGTTTAGTGAAACTCGGTATTGCGTACTAAACACACTATCGAGGAAGGTCGTGATTGCGTGTAATGCAAGGAAAGTCAATGATTCGTGTTCTGCAAGCTCCTTTTTTGTAGCGTACAGCACAATACATTAATGAAATTAAAAGGAATATTTTTCATAAAATCTCAGGCTGTTACAAACACCACTATAATATAAACCCTGTAATGGCCACCAATATAGGGTTAATTGAAATAACAATACAAGAATATAATAGTATATTTAAAAATTAAAAAAAAAATCAAAAAAACATATATTTTATGTTATATTTTATGATATTTCATCAAATCTAGTGTGTTTATTTTCTCACAAATTCTATAATTGAATGAAACTATTTTAGTTTCCATATATAAGTGCATGCCCTTTTTTGATAGGTGGGTTTAATAAAAAAATAGGATAGGGGTTCAAAGTTCATTTAAAAACACATATAGAAAAAAAAAATTAATAACAACAAAAACATATAGTGTTAAGTGATACCTAGTGAAAAAACAAGGTAACTAAAAATTATATGATCACAAATCACTTTCGCTTTTATTTAATTAAATGGGTTCATTATATTTATTAAATTAGTCAATACTATCCATCCAAAGGAAGAGAAGATAATTCTAATTACATATATTCACTAAATAAGAAGAGAAAAATTAACCCATACCTTTTTTTAGATGTTTAATATTCTCTAAGGAAGAACATATAATTGAGGATCAACCCCCCATTAAAGGAAGAACCCCTAAAACTAAAGGGTAACTCACAAAAACCTTACTAAAAGAAGAAACTACCAATTATTACTTGATTTCCAACAAAAAATTGATGAATAATCACAAAATAGACTATCATGAATATGAATAAGTATATTGAAATGAAGAGAATAGGCGATAATACCTTGATTTAGGGTACTTTGATTCTGAAAAAACCAAGTTCCTAGACCCTAAAGAGTGGAGTTAGCGAGTGGTGAGAGGTAAATATGTCGATTAGGGTTCAGAAGAAGAGGATAAAAATTAAACTAAGGGGAATCTAAACCATTATATATATTGGAGGCTTTTAAATCCACAACTATGGCATAGTGAATAATATTATGCCCTTGGTGCATCTAGTCAATGAGAAGAACCAAAATTCAAGTGTTTGAACATTTGATTTCCTTGTATTTTAAACACCACATAAAACAATCTTTTATAACACTATAGCATGGTTCATGGAATAGTCTAGAGTGATTCATCCCCATATTCCCCCCATGACCATTCACTACAGTGTAGTGCCACAATCCGATCCATTTCACATTACTATGCTCATGACTATGGTGTGCTTATCTCTATATCTCCATTTCATCCTCCCACACTGAGTTTTCCTCCACCAAAAATCTATCATACCCCATGTATATCCATACGTTATGATTTTATCGAAGATTTCTCAATGTGCTTCCTAGTGAGTTCCACACCAACCTCTTCTAAAATAGCCCCCTGATCTTTTTTCCCTTAGTTTTTTCCCATAGGGGAAAAAACCTTATGAAAAAACCACTAAATTGGTGATACAATATGTTTCAATCATCATAGTGGACCCTTTAAACTAAATAACAAACCCCATGACCAACCTAAAAATACATGAGGGCAGTATGACATGCCCCATGTGCAAGCCTCAAAGGACCTCCTCTATGTAGTGACCATATGAATGACTAAAAACTCATCTTTAGCCACTAAAATTGATCAAAAATTCATTTTATCACCTCTAAGACCTATAAATACACAAAGGGAGGGTTTCTAAAATCCATAATCTCCCATTAGATACATATGAAATAATTCTCATCATTGAGAATTTTTAAAAAACATGAAATGATGGAAAAGGTTTCTGTATAACCAAACCGTGGGATACCTCTGAAGGGTCTCATTAAAACAGATCATAACTAGAATAACATTAAGAAATAATTGAAAATGAGAAACACATACAACCATATTTCAAATAAGAAAGGGTCTTAAGAAATCATCAAAAACTATATCAAAATGTTCCAGAAAACAAATTAGTGTACTGAGCTACAATATAAATCTCATGATTCCAACTACTCACCTATAAAACACAATTCCTCTATAACACAAAAATTATTGGAATGAAATATACATATATAGAACTTTATATTGAATATCATGGATTATGACAAGTTATTCCATGATTTTTGTGTAATCCTTGATATCCAACACTCCTTACATGAGGACATGGGGGTCTTCATGAAGACATTGATGAACCTAAGAGATCTAAAATGTGTTGTGGGTCATGTCCAGCTATAGTGGGATTTCCAATAAATACTCCACCACACTAAGTCTTTACAACAACTTAATATTATTAAAAATGTTTGGAGTAATCTTACTCCCTCAACCAAAACTCTACTATCCCAAAAGAAGGGAAACATTTAAGAACACATAGTCTCCAAAAAAAAACTACATGGGTATCTACCATGATCATCATAGGAATTATGGTAGCCCTATACATGATTTATCCATTCCAAAACCATCTTGATATTCTCTATCATACTCTTCACTATTCCCAGACTAAGGACTAAAAAATCCATAACCACATTCTAGTGCAACAAAGCTCGACATGAACATCCATACAACACCTCGAATGGGAATATGTCGATGGATGGAAGATTTTTATAATTATATAAAATATCAACCAAAGGGAGGTGAGTTACCCAATATCTTTTGAAATTCAAGACTCAAGCCTACAACCAATCCTCTACTATCAAAATGGTTCATTTCACTTGTCATTCCTTCTAGGGATGGAAAGTAGTGATAATGTTTAGATGAGAGACATAATAATGTTGTAATCCCCTCCATAATCATGAAGTAAATTGATGGTTCGAATCATAGATGAAGTTCCTCAGTACCCTATAGAGCCTCACAACATGGTCTATGTATTTTCCTATCATAACATTCGTGATACTTGATTCTCGAATCATTAGAAAATAGACCAACTTCATTATTTGGTCCATGACCACAAATGTTTTATCATATCCTCTCTAGTCCTAGGGTAAATCATTGATTAAATCCATCGACATGTACTCCAAATTCCACTTAGGGACGTCCAAAGGGCATAAGAACCCATAAGGGGCATGATTATATTTCTTCACCAATTTGTATACTAAACAATGTGTCAAAAGCTCCACAAACAACTGTTTCATACTAGGAAATCAAATCTATATCTTATATCCATGAAACACATTTTAAATTCCTAAATTCACCTCTAAGGGTGATCTCTAAATCAAATTTAAAACCCCCTCACATATATTTATTAGAAGATATAGACTCCCCAAAACTGTATCCATTGTTGGACATCCTCTGACCACCCCTTTGAATCCTCAACATAACTGACATTGTACTACATCACTTCCACCATAGAGTCTCCCTGCTGATACTCCTCTATCTACTATGTCAAAAGAATATTCCACTCTCATTTGACATTAGAATCCCCAATATTCAGTCTCATCTTCTATAATATTCCTGAATATTAACTCCACTATCACCCTCCATGAATCCTTGAACACTTGAATTGCACCCCCTCATGAATTCTAACTTTTTACATCAAAACATTCCCCTTTCCTGGGGAATAGATGATCTAAAAATCATAATCCTATAGATACTCCCTCCAGATCCTTTGATATATATTAATATCCTATTGAGTGAATTATTAAATCAAAATCTTATAGTCTATTATGAAAAATAAGTAATCCCTTATCAATTAAATTCACGAAAAGTTTAGCAAAACATAAATTATACAAACTATAGATAATGAATGGCATAGTTACACTCATGAAGATATAACTAACTGGAACCATAGATGATTACAACCCTCTATTACATTAATAATACTCCCAAACATAAATGGGAATCATTATAAAAGATATCGAACATCACCCCTCCCCCATGAAATAGAGTCAATGGGGCCCTAATCTGCCTCTCATTTTCAGTGTCAAAGACTGACTAAAACTAACATGTTAACAAAATATTGGTACTCAATAGTTAAAACTATAAATGGGTATATAACCCATGGTAATTTCAAAATAAAAACTCCACAAATATCCCACAATACTAATTAATCTATGAACATATACCATGTTCTTCAGTTCCACAAAAACAATCTTCAATCATTGATGGATCCACAACCACACCACATAGAGACACCAAGTATATTATAAAGTAAACATATCACATCCAAAACATTTACCTAAAAAATTTTACATTGTTTTTATTGTTTCAAAGATACAATATAAAAAATATAAGGAGGGAATCGTGACTTTCATATAAATTCAATTATATAAGATTAAATTGATGGATGTGAATATAAACTATTCTAGGAACACATGAAATATGACATTGATGAGCCCCATGAACACAATTACTAAAATTTTTAAACTAAAAAATATAATAATAAATATAAAGTGTTCATTCCAGTGAAGAAAAAAACATTTGATATGTTATACTCCTTAACCAATATTTGGTGATACCATAACAATATACTGACCATCAAAAACAAACTATCCCTTATTAACTAGTTGAACAAGTCTTTAATCCACAGAATAGGATATTAGTTCTTCAAAGTCACCTGGTTAAACTTTGGGTGGTCCATTCATATTTTATACTATTATCCTCCATAATAGCAAACAACACTAGAGCACCCTAGTGAGATACACTGGGTTTTGTGAAACTCTTATTCTACAATTTATAAATTTTCTTCCTTAGCTTGTACAACACCTTGGGTACCATATGATAATATTCCATTGAAATTAGATATTTATCGGGCTGTAACTCTATCCCTAACATAATTCCATGTTGAGTGGATAGTATCAAATAATTATTTGGAAAGACATAGAGAAAATCCTCCACCACTTTGGGAAACTCTCCTACCTATGAATCCACAGAAAATTCCACCAAATGAGATAGAAGGGGATCTACATTCCTAAAACCCATCCAATAGTTCTTCTCACCAACAAGAACTAACCATTTTAATTACACATTATAGAACATAAATATCATCTATACGTAATCAAAAATTGTATGAATGATGAATAAATAGTCTAGGCTAATTTTAAAATAATACATTTATATCTATAATAAGAAGAAATATATCATCAATGTATGTTGAACCATAATTATTCTACAACCCCAGAACACATAAAAACATATCCTGGCCTATAAATAGTGTGGATAACATTAATATAACAGAAATAGTTTCCACATATAACCCTAATACATAGGACAAGGAAATTTAAATAAATGAGTACGAATATACAAATATATAAAAGGTTTAAACTATGGTACACAATAAACTGACCATACCTCAAAAAATCAATGGATCATTTGGAGATGGAACCTCTATAGAATTTGTTTTTCTATGAGCTATTTCTTTATCTTAGTACTGATGGACTACATGATCATCCTTGGATTTAGGACTCTACAGGTGATTACCATCGTGATATTTTCAATTACCTACTCCATCTCCCAATGGTGTGGCATAAGCCTGCTAACCTGGCTTCAAAACACAAATTGTGGTATCTACAACAAAACTGGCCTTAATAATTAGTCAAGCACCAAGATATATGGTGATCACAACCTCCATTGGAATATCTCTCCATAAGGGAAATATAGGTGGGTTATAGGAGGCTTTGACACCGAAAAAATGAATAATATATTACTGAGGCCACATACCTTTTAGTCAAGCCCCGAGTAACCCAATAGAACTGATCCAGTAGTGGATACCCTACCCCTCAAGAATCTCTTACGATGCCCTTCCAAAGAAGAAATTCTCTAAAAGTGCTTCAAATCATTCTATTATACATTCTTCTTCACCTAATGTTTTTTGGAAACAAACATGGGGTGCCTTCATATCTAAATATTAGTTGACACACATCCTAAAGATCTCATTATTAAGACTCAACATCCTAATAAATAAGGAGAGGAAAATAGGAGGTTCTTGAATCCATTCACATGCTCATACATGCTTATGATCCCTTTCTGAAGGGAGAGAAGATCATACCTCTTAGGTACCTTTATCCTTGATGATAAGTAATCCAAACTAAAATTACATAGGAAAATCTCCAGGAAATAACATCTACATATCACTATCTAAGATAAGTCATCCACCATTAATGTGATACCCCTCACATTTTTCTGATTACCAATAAAATCAAGTACTCATATATATCTTGAATCTTACTGAAGGATATCTAAATCTCCTCCAGTAGTTCTTTATCACTAGATGAAAAATTATATCCTTTTAATATTACTAACTATATTGTTATAGATAATGAAATTTATTATATGAAATATCATCCTCATAAGTTATATTGATCTTTTTAGGATTGACAAGGCCAATCTACTAAAATTCTCCTACATGAATTTATCCTTGACGATAACCAAGAAAACTTTCATAAAATAATCGATAATAGAAAATATCCTCCAGGTAGAAATGAATTAATTTAGATCTACTTATTTGAGTTAATTTTAATTTTTCAATGTCAACCATTTTAATGAAAAGTGCACATAAACAAGACGAATGTACCCATATATGGTATTTCACCTATAAGTAGTCTCACGTCACTTAACACATTCAAAAAATCGTAATCCCCTATATCGAATCATAGAAGGTCATAAAATCCAATTTCCCAGATGTTCTACCTTTATAAGATAATGAGATAAGATTATATAACAATATTACCATCTAATAACATTTAATCCTCACATGTCCTTAATCCCAAACTTAATTCCAACTCTCAACTAAAATCATTGATAACAATATTTTTTTATCGCCCGCACTCATACCCATCTGGGGATAAAAGTGATGGGAACAAGTGACCTTTGAATCCCCCATCTAATAGACCCCATTTCATGACTAGAAATTATTTTAAAAAACAATATAATGGGAGGAATTACTCCCATAATATAATACAAGTATATGAGATAATATTTATCCCACTATTCTAATAAATTTCATAAATAAAAAATAACTAGTATCTCATAATACATGTCTAGTGACCCAAATAAAACAAAAAAGTAAATAAGTTAAATACCAACGAAGAAACCATAAATTAGAACAAAATTCTAATCTAGTAATGTTCATCTTTGTCTCTGAAACCCTCCTTAAAGCCAAAGAAAAAAAACATTTTTATATACCTTGGGTGATCAAAACATGTATGCCCTATAAGATCAGAAACAAGGAATTTCATTTAAAATATGATTAGAGAATAATAATGCATGAATGAAAAAACAATAGAATGAACATGAACCTAAATAGTTCAAATAACCATTCAAACATCACAATCTGTCACACACCAAATGAAACATCTATTGTAGTAAAATAATATCAATCGAATATAGATAGAGGTTCCCCACATCCACATCCCCCACTGGGTTGTCTCTACCACACCTTATCATCAAACATAATGTTCTCCCACCCATTCCATTTATTTATACTAGTAATCACATATCTTGATGAGTCTGATATAGGTCGAGTCATGAACTTACCCTCCCCAACCTCTCACTAGGTCCAACATCCTATTCTGGCATTAGTCTAGATCCATGTATCTGATGTCACATCCATATAATAACTTGTTTTATCTTATACACAACCATATTATTATATCTACCTTATTTATGAATCTTGAATTCAAGGGACATCATCCTTGTTCCCACCTCTTTCCACACATGAGCCTCTCCACAAAACACAATCATCCCATTTTCACACATCGAAATTAACTATGTTTTCAATATCAAATACCTTCCACAAAATAGGTACCACAACAATGTAATTATATTGAAGTGATAGAGGGAAAGAGGGGTAAATAATCCATCTATTCACAGTTCATTTAATATGTTAGCGAGTTCACCCAAAAAAAATTTTGGTTTCAATTCATCGAACTCCAATTATTGGCGGGGGTGTATAAAATTACATAAAAAAATAGGAATTTATATAAAAAATAGTCCCCAAAATAAGGGTTCACATAAAATGGAATTAGTCTAGAAACAAACACTACCATACTTCACCTGATTATTTTTCACCCACTATTTCCACTAGAAAATGAAACTCACCACTACAATAAAACCACACGCACATCCCAACATTCTAACTTTATCTGTGAATTTGTCCAATTTTCAGATTACCAAATTTTGAAACCTAATTAAATTTATTACCCATTAAAATTTATATTTAATGGAAAAACTCTAAATCTTTCACAATTTTATACCCAATCATTCATCACTATTCAATTTATTGATCATTTTTCATAGATCACATTCCCAACCCAAGAAATTTTTATATCATTACCAACACACTCTATAACAACTTGGAAACTACAACACTTTCCACCAACACTATATCTCAACCAAATCCTAAAATAGAAAACACACCTTATTCCCATGTAATGATAATACCTCCAAAATCATACATCAATAACGTAAAAAACCACAATAACCATACTTCATAACATCCCATTCCAAAACATCAACAACCCCACTAAGCATAATCTTACACACTCAAACCCAATAACCATCATCACCATATAATCCTCACAAGGATAAAAAAAAATAAGAATAATAAAAAACACTCTAGAATGGGATAGTTTTTGTTTTTAATCTCACAAAAACATCACAAAATAATTTCACCTTTAAGAGGAATTTCATATCATTTCCTCAAATAAAGTATGTGTATTTTCACAAATATTATAGATTCACATGAAATTATTTTAGTATATATATATTGAGGATTATTGTTTCATGAATGGGGAGTTAAAAAAACATTTAAGTTGTTAAAAGTGCATATAAAAACACACATTTCGTAGTACGAAAAATTAATAATCACAGTGCCTTCTTGTTTCAAGAGAGATCAAATTGTAATAACAAGGTATCTAAATAAAAAAATTCAGTCACATATCAATTTCCCTTTTAATTAAATGATCTATTTCACTATCTCATTTAACTCATTCCATAATATCCACCTAATGGTAAGAGAGAGAACATTAATTTCATTAAGGATTCAAATTAGTGTAAAATAGAGATCCCCCACATGTATTATATGTTTAACATAATTTAACAAAGGATTGTGGATTGTGGATCATCCAATACCAGGGGAAAAATCATCTAAACTTACGGGTAGCTCACTAGATCCTGAATAAGGCAATAAAATATAAACATTTTCTTGATTTGAAAATAAAAATAGTGGAATCATTCTGTTTGGTTTCTCCTAGAAACGTGTGTTCTAGATTTAAGAATTACTTTTTCTAGGTGGCTTCCATTGGATTTAATTAGGGAACATGAAACATCCAAAAGTTCTTTATCCAAAAAAGACTTTATTTCTAAAGGCAGGCATTCGTTAAGTTTTTTTAACTTTATGATAAATAGGAACCTTCATTGGTTGATAAGATGGGAGGTCAGACTCATCACACCCTTTTAGGGGGAATTATTGTTTACATGAGGGCTCTATTTGTGAAATTTAAATATTTTCATGAATCCTTATTAATTTACCAAGTATATCATAAGTATCCCATGGAATTTCCAATCACTTATTAACATGTGTAAAATTTAGAATCATCATTATACATTAATGGTTCTTCATAAATGGAAACATTTGTATGTATTCGAGGTCTTCCATTAATGGTATCCTCTAATATACCGATTAGAGATTCTTTTAATCATCGTTGTGATGATACTTGTTTTAGAGCCACTTAATTGGGCCCTCTAGAATTTATTGTCCTCCAGGGAGATGAAGGTTTGTTTTAATCTTGGGATTGTGCTCATAAAATTAGATACCTACATATCATTGTGAAAGGAATCAGAACCTTGTAGTTTGGTGTCGCTTAATAGGACACATCATACATTTTAAGGTCATGTGATAAGTACCTCTAAGCGGAAGGTGATTAGTTGAAACACAGTGTGGGACTTATGCAGAAGTAGCCCAAAGAACCTGGAAAGGATATGACATTCCATTTAGGATCAGACCCTATTGGGAGTATGGCCCAAAGTGAATAGGGTTGATTTGAAGTGTTGGGTTTGAACCTCAATGAGGCTTCCTATGTATCGCATATTAATGGGAATCAAATCCCATATAGTTCGAAAAATCTCATAGGAGAGTATAGTCCTCTGAGAGAGATGAGTTTGGGCTTACATCCTGAAAAAATTACGCATTGATGATTTGAGGAATGAATTTTGGGCTTATTTCCTAAGGAGGATTCCCAAATTGGGGGAACTAGGGTGGGATTCCAGAGGAGGATATCCAGTGATCTCAGGCCCTAAAATAGATTCTTACATATCCATGTTTTAACAATAATCAAAGTTCTCATAGTTCATTTGGTGAGTGTTTGTGCATATGTTGCAACCATCAGGTTTCTCTAAGCCCACGTGAGTCATGCTTGGTGTGAGAAACAAGATGATATGAAAGATTCAATAATGACACATTACACTTCCAAATTTCTCCTCCATGCTGATGGAAGAGGACATGTTGACCAAGCAAATGTGGGAAACCACTGACAGTGGAAATACAACCCCAAATTGGAGACATGCCGATGTTCTTTACCCAAAGGTTTGATAAGTCAAGAGGTTTTGGTGGAGGCTTCAACTTAGCCCCTTTCGGATAAGGGAACCAAAGAAGGATATACCCTACCATGTATGTCTTTAATGAAGGGTACTTAAGTTGATCACGTAGGTACCTCACATTGTTATGCTGTGTAGGTACCCCGCGTTGCCCTACCGCGTAGGTATGGTGTACATGTTTGGTACACAGGTGTACCGCGCAGGTATGGCGGGCAGATATACCACATAGGTATGGATGAGGACTAAATAGTGTGAATAACTTTCAAATATACCGATACCCTTTAATTATCCCAAGGTTTTTATTTTAGAGAACTACCTGACACAATTTAAGAGATCTAGGTGGAAAGATCTACGCAATGGGTGCTTCAGAGAGTCTTTCACTTTTTTTCAATCCTGAAATGGGGAGCCCAAGGGCTCAATTTATAGGAATGGATGGGCCTGGTCGAAGAGATGTTTCCCGCATAGGTACATCGCACTGCTCTTCCCTATAGGTCCTCCGCGTAGGGACATAAAACATCTTCTGGCGCAGAGGTCCGACGTGTAGCTTGACCACGTAGCTCACCTATGTAGCTTGGTCGCGCAGCACTTTGGGAGTATTATGGATTTTCGTTTTTACTCTTTTAATCTTTCTTTGGGATTTGAAATATCCAAATGATCCCTATATTTTTTTGTTACTTTTTCATGTAGTGTCAACACATTACAATCAAAACATTCAAAAATAAGAAAAAGAAGAAAACATTGGATAGTATGGGTGAAAACATTTTGATTTTAGGGACTTAGATATGGATGTACCCAACTATCTAGAGCCAAACGAGTTTTACTATAGAGTGTTTTTAGGTCAATATATCAATTGGGTTTGGTATAAATGGAGAAAAAGTATAGAGTAGTATAGAACCCTCTATTTGTAGAGGATTCTTTGAAACATTCCACATTGTCGTAGTGAATCGAAAAACAACCATGGTGAATTTGGTCAAAGATAAGATCTATAATTAATAATTTTTTAAAAAGTATTTAACCAGTATAAAAAACCAATGTTGATCTTTTTTTTCAACCATCATGCCCCAGGTCAAGACATGGTCCATGATTTTTTATTCTTAGACACCTTATAGGACCATCCAATATGGTGTATCAAAAGCAGTTGTTCATTTCCCCTCTCCACACATAAGAATATGGCATGGTTGTGACGTCCCGGTCCTGGAAGCCACCCAGAGGCACCCCGTACCTGGTTGGTCACATGGCCTCTAGCGCATTTCCCCGAATTCCAGAGGCTTTCGACTAGCTGCAAGGTCCATGGGTGTGATTTTGGGGAAATTATGCCCTCATTGGCAGAGTACACAGTGGAAAAGAGAAACAATAAACAACACATGAAATAGCGGAAAAGGTAAACAATCCATACACAAGTAAACAGTGGAAGGTTAAAACAATAAACAACTAGAGAAAACATTTATATAAATGATTCATGATACATATTTCTAGGAAATAATAAAAACAAGTCACAATGCTGGAAATACAAATAGTACTAAAAACAAGTACAAAAGAAAGATAAACGTCTCCTCAACATCACAAGTCTCGGCTTGGTCCCATGCTCTCCTATTCCAAATGCAATCAATTACCTGAAGTTGAAGGGAACTTGACCTTATCTATACATGTAATAGTATAATATTTTTTGGCCCAAAAGCATGACCCAAATAGGGTGTGAGAGTAAATACCAATAGGCAACCACCCGAAGATCTGTACCTAACAGTCAGTGAGTATATGGTAGGTAAAGTAGAGTAAACAGTAAATAGTAACCAGGATGATACATAGTATTAAACAAACCACAGATCAACAAGCAGCAGTGAAGAAAAACCTAACCACAACCAGAATCACTCTGGGAAGTACTCACAGCCACTCCATCTGTTTCCATCAATGAAGTACCAACAACCCTCTAGGAAGTACACTCAGCCTAACCCCTCTAGTATGGTCATACGATATTATAAGACTCTCTGAGTAAGAAAGCTCAGTTAATTCCCCTTATAGTCTAAGTTATTCAGGGACTCTCTGATGATGATCATGCGGTCTAATCACCTTATAGCCCCATGTTCTACAGCCACTTTGAGGAAGCTCACTCGGTCAATTCCTCATATAGCCTCAGGTCTATCACATACATTCTAAGGAAGCTCACACGGTCAATTCCTCCTCTAGCCTAGAATGGTTTATGAAAATTCACACAAACAAACACTCTCTGAGGAAGGTCACTCAGTCTATCCTCCTATAGTCTATAAATCTCAAGACTCTCTGAGGAAGCTCACTCGGTCAATCCCCGTATAGTCTATAAAATCCATGAATCTCTATGAAGCTCACTCGGTCCATCCCCTATAGTCTATAATGTCCAAGACTCTCTGAGGAAGCTCACTCGGTCTACCCCCTATAGTTTATAATGTCCAAGACTCTCTGAGGAAGATCACTCGGTCGATCCTCTTATAGTCTATAGCACCAGGTTCTCACGGTCCCATGCCAGTCAGAGCATAATAATTCTATAAGGCCAAAGTAAACCTACAGAGCAACTTGGCTAACAATTCTAAAGCACAACAAGTAGTGTTAGGAAACAACAATTTATTCTACCGTGATAAGGCATGGAAAACATGTATAATGGCCAATAGGCTAAACAGGACCAAAAGGTCATAAATAGAACAAGGAATGGGTAAAACATCCAATCATAGATATTATCCTTTTACATAGCCAAAATACCTCTACACAAGTATACAAGCAAGGTAGGAAAACAACAGGTGATAAACGGTAAACAAGGAATACCCTATTCATGGGTATTGGTGGAATTTGTGCATAAAATTCAAGGAAATTTAACAGAAAGGCACAAACCACCTACTTTGTTGCTAAGAGATCGATATACTTGAACCAAGATGCTTGAATATCCTTTGGTCATCATAGATCTATGAAATTGGTCAAAATGCTCAACCCATGCTAACTTGGGAAAGAGGAGGAATTGGAAAACGATGATCTATAAGAAGGAAGAGCATACCGCTGCGGTTCCAATGCAATAAATAGTGGTGAATTCGGAGAAGGAATGGAGGCTTGGGGGATCAGAGGAGCTTAGTGGTCATACGTGATGCTCTTGGTCGAAGAAGCTGGAGAAGAAGACGGTTCTGGGTTTAAGACGCAACCTCGGTCCGTTTAATGAGAAAAAAATAAAGTACACGGCGTGTACTTTTGGAGTACACAATATGTACTAGGATCTTCCATACTCCTCTTTAAGCATCCTCCACATCACTCTTACATGGCCATGTGTGTGGTCATGACATGGCCAGCACATGGCCTCCAGCATCACCAAAGTACACAACATGTACTTATAAGGTACACGGCGTGTACTTAAAAAATTTCCAGAAACTCCTATTTTCTCAAAAACACTAGAGAAAGGAAAAACATACCTGAAAAAATGTATGGGTTCTTAAAAACATCCCCCCCATAAATAAATTCACCCCTGAATTTCCCTAGAGAGTTGTAGAAGAGGAATCCCCGAACAGCTCCAGCCACTGCAATCGTACATCAACCTCTCTCTCCCAAGTCTCATCATGTACTAACCTGTTCTACCATAGAAACCGTACCCGAGGAACATAACAACCACAGAGAACCTTCATACTATGATCTACAATCCGGATAGGATGTTCCTGAAATGATGCATCCACTTCAAACTCAACCTCCTCAGGTTGAGGGACATGAGATAGGTCTTAAAAGTAACATTGGAGCCGAGAAATGTGGAATACGTCGTTCACTTCCCAGTACCTCTGAGGTAACTACAACTAATAAGAAATCGGCCCAACTCTCTCCAACACCTCAAACGGTCCATCGTACCACGGTGAAAGCCTACCTTGTCTCTGAATCCTCTTGTGTCCCAACCTTGGTGCGACACGCAGGAAAACCCTACCCGACCTCAAACTCCAGAGGACATCTCCGCCGATCAGCATTAGACTTCTATAAAGACTATGACGTATCCATCCTATTATGAATCAACTCTATCTTCTCTGAGGTCTCCTTAAAAAGACGAGGTTCCAGCAAAGCTTCCTCTCCTACCTCTAGCCAACAAAAAGGTGATCGGCATGACCTACCATGCAAATCCTCATAGGTGCCATCTGAATAGTCTCCTAAAAATTGTTGTTGAATGATAACTCCACAAGAGGTATATTCATTTCCCAAGAACCAACAAAGTCTATAATTCAAGATCTAATTATATCCTCAAGCACCTTAATCATACGCTCAGATTGGCCATCTGTCTAGGGATGGTAAGCTGTACTCAAAAGTACCTGTGTACCCAAAGCCTTCTAAATCCCTTTCCATAATCGAGAAGTAAAATGTGAATCTCTGTATGAAACAGTGGATTGTGGAACTCCATGATTATGTAAAATCTCTTGGATGTAAAACCATCAAATCTCATCAACACTGTAGGTCTCCTTGATTGGAAATAAGTGCGAAACTTTTGTGAGTCTTTCAATGACAACCCATACTAGGTCATTCCCTCGAGGAGATCTCTGCAACCCTGTCACAAAATCAATCTCAACATTGTTCCACTTCCACTTTGGAATGGGTAACTGCTGCAAAAGTCCTAATGGTCACTGATGCTCCGCTTTCACGTACTGACATGTGGAACACCTCATTACGAAACCATCAACATCTCTCTTCAAACCTGGCCACCAATACGAGTGGTGTAGATCATGATACATATTGGTAACGCCAGGATGAACTTCCCAAATAGAGGAATGAAATTTCATATCATCTCCTCACATATGTCTGCTGGAACCCATACGCATTCCTAGAAATGCAAGACCTCATCCTCGACCACTATCCATCTAGGAAGATGGTCCTCTTCTAACCCACTCTCTCGCAGAACATGGCCTTCTGAGTCTGATAGCTGCCTCATCCATACCTGATCAAGATGTGTAGAGGTAACAACTACATAAGGAAGAAAGGTATTCCCCTGTCTATCATACTTTTCCAGATGCAACTCAGATAACAGATCCATAAGCTCGAACTCACTGCTGGCCTCATGAACTTCTTAAATGTGAGTTCTTTGTTTCAACACATTAGCCACTATGTTTCCCTTTCCTAGCGTATTGGAAAGCTCAAATTCCAAGGATTGAAGGTACTAAACCCACCTGTGATGTCTCAGATTCGGTTCACACTAATTGAATATGTACCTGAGACTCTTGTGGCTAGTAAACACCACAATGATCTCTCCCAGAAGGTAATGTCTCCAACAGCGTAAGTCATTAACAACAGCTACCAACTTGACATCGTGAGTTGGGTAGTTCCTCACTTGTGGCCTCAACTGTTGAAACCTGTACGCAATGACCTTATCTCCCTGCATAAGTACAGATCTCAGCCTGATACCTAAAGCATAACAGTAGACCGTATAGCTCTTTCCGGGCTCTGGTAATACTAGTATCAGCGCTAGCGTCAGCCACCCATTCAGCTCCTGAAAGGCTAACTCACAGGAATATGAATATAAGAACTTTTCCGCTTTCTTGGGAATACCTGTCAGTGGTGCTGCTCGGAATGAAATGTTCTTTATGAAATGCCTGTAGTATCCAGCCATCCCTAGAAAACTCCATACCTCTTTGACTTTCTACGGATGCTCCCAGGAAACTACTTCTCTCACTTTCTCTAGGTCTACTGATACTCATGTCTCTGATATGAAATGACCCATGAAGTGAATCTGGTCCATCTAAAAGTGGCAATTCAAGATTTTAGAATATAACTTATGATCTCTCAGTGTACTTAGAATGATCTCAAGATGGGTATCATGGTCGTTTCGGGTTTGAGAGTACACAAAGCTGTTATCCAAAAATAATACGATGAAGTAATCCACCTGTGGATGGAACACTCGGTTCATCAATGCCATGAAATCTACAGGCTCATTTGTGAGAACAAACGACATAACCATATAATAATATAGACCATACCTTCTTCGGAAAGCTGTAAGAGGTATATCTAATGGTCTGACATGCAATTGATGATAACCGGATTTAAATTCAATCTTTGAGAACACTCGAGATCCTATAAGCTGACCAAAGAGATCATAAATCCTCAGCAAGGGATATCCGTTCTTGATCCTCAACTGGTTCAACTTCCAATAGTCTACACAAAGCCTGATTGTACCGTCTGCCTTCTTTGAAAATAGTATAGGCGAACCCCAAGGAGAATTACTGGGTCGGATGAAACCCTTCACCTGCAACTCCTCTAACTGCTTCTTGAGCTCCTGAAACTCAGGTGGAACCATCTTATAAGGAGTAATCGACACCGGTACCACTCTTGTCATGAGCTCAATAGAAAATTCTACCTCACACTTCGGAGGAAAACCTGAAAAGTCATCTGTAAAGACTTCTCTAAAACGCTCCACTATTGGAGGAAAGTCTAATTGTGAATTCCCCAGGTCATCCAGATATAGACTAGAAATCTGGGCTATAACTCCTCCTAGACCATGATTCTCAGGTCCAGATCGACTCCCCTAAACATCCCACTCGCCTCAATGAAGAAAAGATCTACCCTCTTGTGAAACGAAACTCATCTTGTGGCGATAGAAATTGATGACTGCCTAGAAGGGAACTAACCAATCCATTCCAATAATGACATCATAGATTGTCATCTCTTGGACATAGAGGTCCCATAAGAAGTGATACCATGTAACCTCAAGAGGGCACTCTTTGCACTGATGTACGCTAACCGCTCGTGTCCCCAACGGTGTGTCTAACATCAAAGAATCGGCCATGGAAAATATACAGAGCCCAAGGCTCTCGACAATAGCAACATAGATATAGCTATGTGTAGCACCAGTATCGATAAGATATGAAGATAAAAGTAAGGCTAGTAGGATCATACCTAGAACTGTAGAAGGACCGGGATCCTCCTCATGATGGGCTGCTCCACTACAAAAGGATGGCCTATTCCGTGGCCCAGTGACCCTGACTGACAACTCTGTGCTGATCTACTCTGTTGTTGCATGTAACCTAATGACTAAACACCACATTCGTGACCTCCACCTCTTCCCAAATGGCCGGAAGAACTCTAGTTCCAAGACTGGTGAGAAACTGGCGATGCATCTCTTATACGCAGGGTCATAGAAGAACCCCTACCATCAGTTGCAGCTGAGATGATCTGGAAAAAATGCTGATGATGACCCATCATTCCGCAAGATCGGAACTCCATCGGGTCTCTCTGGAAATGAGGCCTAGTATGTCCGCTCCTCCCGAATTGGTAGCATACTACCTGGATACCCGAAGATACATTCTTCCTACTCTTATATCCTTGAGAAGACTCTCTACAGTTCTTCCTGCTATTAGAAGGAGGAACACTGACTCTGGATGTCGAACTGCCCATGCTCACTGTTCTGGAATCCCTCAGATTTCACTCATTGATCAGTGCCTGGTTGATGATAGATGATATAGAAGACAAACTGAAGATGTTCACCAGGGAATGAATCTCCAACCTGAGACTGTCCTTAAACATCCTAGACAGGAACAAATCATCACCTATTGGGATAGGTGTAAAACGCTGCAACTCTGTGAAACCAGAGGAATACTCCATCACCGAAAGAGTACCCTTCTAAAAGCTCATGAACTCCTGGGCACTGTCATCCCTCAAGGTCTCCGGGTAGAAGTAGTCGTAAAAGATATGATAAAACTCCTCCCAATATATATTTTGGTGGCGTCCTGCCTTAGAGATGACATCCCACCACCTTTTGGTGGAGTCTCAGAGCATGTAGGTTGCGATCTTCACCCCCCTCTCTGGTGGTACCTTGATATGATCGAAGATCGTCAGCGTGTATTGAAGCCACGAATCTACAATCTATGGTCCACCTTCCTATGAGAAGGTGGGATGATGCTGCTGCTAGAAAACCAGTGTCAATTCAGTGATCGATGTGGAAGGAGGTTGTGCTCCCTAGAAGGTCTGCATCATCCACAAAAAACCTTTACTAAACTGCGCATCGGTGCCTGAAACTGGTATAACTGATGGTTCCAAGGCTGACACAGCAGGAGGATCTGTAGGAGGTCCCTGATCGTCCATATCTGGTGTCTGATCACCATCTTCCAGCTGACGTGCAACATGAGGATGTCTTGTTGGAATAACTCTAAAAGGTCAAAAGCACACCATAGATGAGGATTATCAAGGACTAAGAACATAAGTGTACAAGAGGAGAACAGGAGAAAGAAACATTCAAGTTTTATAAAACATTACTACACAGCATGTATAAAAATTACACGATGTGCTCTCTTAAGCCATTCACATGGATGTGTACTTCTGCCACAACTGGTCGTCTAACACCCCAACCATACGGCATGTTGTCCCCACACACGGAATATACTTGAACTCTATTCACATGCCCGAGTCTCCTTATACGGGTAACCCACACGATCCTCTTAATGCTAGACTATATGGTGTGTTCATGAAGGACACGAAGTGTACTAGACAACGTTGCAATGACCCGTGTTGTTTATTACATGGCCGACTACACAGTTCACCCCCCTCAGTGTGCTCCTTGAGAACACGATGTGTAATTGGAGGTTTTCCACAACCCATGTTGTTTGTGACATGGTCGAGTACTTAGGTGACATGGCACAGTTTGTAACAAGAGGACATGGCATGTAAATTCAAGGTTTTATCCATCCTTGTTGTTAGAAACACGGCCTGACACATGGATGACACTACACAGCGTGTTCCAAACAGACACAGCGTGTACAAGAAAGGGTATCCCCGAACCATGTTGTTAGGGAAATGGTCGGGTATCTAGATCAGACTAAACGATGTGTAATATTCATACATGGCATGTATGTGAAAAGATAAGACGACCTATGATGTTCATGACACGACCAGGGTACATATTTCATACTACAATGTGTACTAAACTTATACATAGTGTGTTCCTACAATATGTTTCACAACCTCGTGTCCCTTCTTGCATAGTTAGTGACACAGCTATAGACTACACGACGTGTAACCATAAAGTTCACGCCCTCTACTCTGGATTTTTCCAGATAGTAGCCTTAGAAATTGCTCTCATGCCCAGAAAACACAGAAAACAAGTGTTAAGGTGCCAAATTCTGATCTGTGGGAGCCCATACTCCCCACGAATCAATGATTGGAATCTTATACAAGTTATAACAAAGAAACCAAGAAACAATCCACCAAATTCCAGTCCATGAGGGACCATAACACCTCAAGAACATAATTTTGGAGTCCATCTGAGAAAAGTAAAATACAAACAAATTCTTTATCAAAAAGCATGGATTCTATCAGAGCATCTATCACAACAGCATGCATAATCAACACAACGTCTGTCACTGCAACATGAAATATCTAATGCATACTAGATGACATGGAAAGAATGCATGGCATGTGATTTATAACAAGTGCCTATATGATGCATAATATGGCATACCCTAATCTCATCGGGTTGTGACAAAAATAGAACTGCAATAAAAAAAACAGTAACAGAATAATGTATGTGAATCACCCACTGGTGAAATCCATTCAACGATAAAAGTGAAAACTAGTATAACTATAATAAACAAGGTGGTATGTATTTTACATGTACATGGGTTAGATACATCCGGGAACAACTTGTTACCAAGAACATAACATTTACTATCCCTGACTAAAGGATCTAAACAGTATGTCAAGAGAAACGAAACCCTTTGATACCACTTTGTAACCTCCCGGTTCTAGAAGCCACCTAGAGTTTCCCCGTACCCAGTTGGTCACATGGCCATAAGTGCATTTCCCCAAATGTTAGAGGCTACCGAATAACACTGAGGGTCTTGGGTGTGATGGTGGGGGACCTATTCCCTCGTTGTAAGAGTATAAAGAGGAAAAGAGAAACAATAAACAACAAATAGAATCGCATAAAAGGTAAATAATCTATACACAAGTAAACTCCAGAAGGCTTAAACAAAAAACAACGAGACCAAACATTTATATATATATATATAGCTCCTCAACATCGCAAGCCTCGGATTAGTCCCATTCTCTCCTACTCCAAATGAAATCAAGTACCTGAAGTCGAAGGGTTCTAACCCTTTTCTATACCTATAATGGTATAATATGTTTGGGCCCAAAACCATGACCCAAATAGGGTGTGAGACTAAATCCCAGTAGGCAATCACCTGAAGATCTGTGCATAACAGTGAATGAGTATATGGTAGGTAAAGTACAGTAAACAGTAAACAGTAACTAGGATGATACACAGCAGTAAACAAACCACATATCAACAAGCAACAGATAAGCAACAACTAACCACAACCGGAATCATTCTGGGAAGTACTCACAGCCATCCCCACTAGATCTATCCAAGAAATACCAAAAAACCTCTAGGCAGAACACTTAGCCTAACCACTTTGGTTTGGTCATAAAAATTTATAATACTCTATGAGGAAGCACGCTTAGTCAATTACCCTTATAGTCTAAGGTAGTCAAAGACTCTCTGAGGAAGATCACGTGGTCTAATCCCTTTATAGCCCCAAGGTTTAGAGACTCTCTAAGGAAGATCACTAGATCAATTCTTCTTATAGCCTCAGGTCTATCACAGACTTTCTAAGGATGATCACTCGGTCAATTCCCCCTTCTATCCTGGAATGGTTTATGGAAATTCACACAAACAATGACTCACTAAGAAAGCTCACTCGGTCTATCCTCATGTAGTCTATAAAGCTCAAGACTCTCTGAGGAATCTCACTCAGTCTATCATCCTATACTATATAATATCCAAGACTCTCTGGGAAGCTCACTCAGTCCATACACTATACTCTATAATGTCCAAGAATCTATGAGGAAGCTCACTCAGTCTATCCCTTATAGTCTATAATGTCCATGACTCTCTGAGTAAGCTAACTCTATCTATCCCCTTATAGTATATAACACCAGGTACTCACAGTCCTGTTTCAGTCAGTGAATAATAATTATATAAGTCCAATGTAAATCTATAGATCTACTTTGCTTACCAGTCTACAACACAACAAGCACTGTCAGGGAACAACAATCCATCCTACGGTCACAAGGCATGGAAAACTGGTATAACGACCAATAGGCTGAACAAGACCAAAAGGTCATAAAGAGAACAAGGAATGGAAAAAACATCTAAGCATAGAAATTATCCTTATAAATATCCAAAATACCTCTACACAAGCACACAAGCAAGGAAGGAATACTACAGGGGAACAACGGTAAACACGCAATACCCCGTTCACAACTATTGGTGGAATTTGTTCATAAAGCTCGAGGACTTTGAACAGAAAGGCACAAACCACCTACCTTGATGCTAGGAGATCGATAGACATGATCCATTAGGTTTTAATATCATTTGATCATCATGGTCTATGAAAATGTTCAAAACACTAAACCCTTGAAATCTTGAGAAAGTGGAATAATGGTAAAACGGTGCTCTAGAAGAAGGACGAGCTTACCACTGTGGTTCCAACGCAATTGAAAAAAGTTGATTCCGAGAATGAAAAGAGTCTTAGGGGAACGGTAGAGATTCATGGTCGTACGGGACGCTCTTGGTCGATGAAGCTAGAGAAGAAGATGTTTCTGGGGTTAAGATGAGACCTCGGTTCGTTTAATGAAAAAAAGTACACGACGTGTACTTTTACAGTACATGGTGTGTACTAGGATTTTCCGTACTCTTCTTTAAGCGGCCTCCACATCACCCCAACATGGTCGTCTGTGTGGTCATGACACGGCCAGCACACGACCTCAAGTGACATCAATGTACACGGCGTGTACTTATAAAGTACACAACAGGTACATCAAGAATTTCCAGAAAATCTACTTTTCCCAAAAAACCCAGAAAAAGGAAATACATTCCTGAAAAGATGGTCTGGGTTCTTTCAATTGTAATATCCAAAAAACGTTTTTACTCCTCCTTTGAAAATATTTTATTCTCCAAAAACCATTTACACCAACATTCCCATCCTTATAACATAGTCATCCCACTATTTTTCACAAAACATCTTAATGAGTTCCACACACAACACCTCCACTAAAATGGCCCCAATCCATTTTCCCTCAACCATTTTTCATAGATGAAAACACCATGATAATGAACCTACATAATTTCCAAAATGGTTTTTTCACTCATATAGATTCAACCCCCAGTTCCAAACAACTAACTCCATGGTCCAACATTAAATGCTTAATTCTACAAAAGTGTTCCCATGGCTCGAGCTACAAAGGAACCCTAAAAAATCAACACCCAAAACACTACCATAATTTGGTGACCCTTGTAATTTTTTTAAACATAACTATAGCCTCTTAATCTTTTTTGAACACCCTCGTGAACCTTGCATTCCCAAAAAAATAGAAGGGGAGGGATTCAAAAATCGGATCCCTCATAATGGTTGTGTGTGTGGGTTTGTCTGTGTACTATAAATAAATATAAATATATATATATTTATATAATATTTTAAAAAAAAGTATGTAAAGATTTTATATATTATATCTAAATTATTGGATATAATTCAAATTTATATAAATTTATAATGTTCATTATATTTATATAATTTATTTATAATTATATTTATATAATGTGTATACAATCCAAATTTTATATCTATATATGTGTTTGTATTTATATTTTTATAGGATCATATATGTATGTATGTATATACATATATACATACTTTCATTTATACATGCATGTATGCATTATATATATAAATTTATAAATTATATATTTATATAATGTATTCTAGTGCATTTATATAATGCATTTATACATTATTTTTAAATACATTAACATTATGTACATTTATATATATTTAGTTAATGTTTATATTAACATATAAATATATATTTATAGAACGTATTATATTTATATAATGTGTTTATAATATATTCTGATTATTAAATCATAAATACATTTAAAAGTATATATATAATAAATTTATAAATATATTTATATAATATATTTATAAGTATATTTATGTATATTTACATATTTAAATATATATTTATTTTCGTATTTATTTTTATATATTTACACATATTTTTCTGGGATCTCCAGTAAGTATTATTAGGTAATAATGGAGGTGACATCAAAACTAAGGTACCCGATTCATAGCTATTCAAAAGGATTTATATATCAATATTTTGGATGACTAGAGCCTCAAAAGTTCTACAAATTATGTTTGACCACCTGTTTTGGGGAAAGATTCATCCCTGTTTTGGGGAAGGATTCATCCTTCATCAGAATTTTTTATGGTATGATGGTCTCAAAAATCACAAATTTTGAAATATGGTGCTCATTATTGTATTATACAATGGGGATTTATTACTGATGTGTCCAAAAATAATGAGCGAGTACTAAAAAAGGTAGACGATTATTGAAGTTTCAACTAGTTCCATAAGTCAGCATACTGAAGGGTTATAATTATTCAAATTTCAATAAACTATCTTATCATATCTCCTCAGTATATTTTTTTTGATGATTGGAAGTGTATTCTGATAGGTAAAGTCTATTTTTTACTTTGTCTTCCCTTCATATGATATAAAAAAGAGATTTTAAATTATTGGTTATATTGTTTTTAGCCTAACATGATGTGCATTCAGGAATGGGATTATCAAATTAATATATTTTTTTAGTAATAATTAAAATATTTCATGTCTGATTAAAGACCATATTCCTCAATTGGATCATATGATATTCACGAATTCTATTTAACAACACTTTCACAATTTGGATTCCCATTAAAATTGATAAAGCTACTGACGAGGATTTGAATAGGTATTTTTCTAGTGTTTTTCTTGAAATTGACATCACTTTTATTATAATTTATAGGGTAGTGTGATCTATAACATATGACTTGAAATTGAAAATATGGTATGAAAACAAACCCTTATTATTCATCAAATTCTTCTCAATTCGACTTTGTCAAAAAAAAGGAATGATTTTATGAGATTTTAATGGGGTTAGATATGGAAATATTGAAATAAATTCCTTAATTCATGTTGTATAATATTATTCCTTGAATATATGCACTAATAATGGGTATGGACCTTGATTCGGTATAACTCATGCTAAGGTAAGTGACCATAATAGTGAGGGGAGTTATTATAACCTCAAATATGATAAGCTGGAAGGGTAGACTAAGTATCTAGTAAGTTTCTAGATATTCAACATTATTCATACAGGACACAAGTTCTTGTAAAATAGGGATTTTTGTATGTATACTAATTTTGGTTAAGGGTAGTGAAATATAAAGGACTCTAATGGAGGCCTTATCTTTGGATAATGGAGATAAGTATATTGGGTTTTTTTCAAAGGAGAATGTTGAGGTGGATTAGGAAAGGGATCTTAATAATTTGCTATAATTTTTTTTATGGATGGAATTAGATATTTGGTTGGTTCAAAGTAGAATATGGGTCTAGATTAAGGCTCTCCATTTATGGGAAAACATTAATTACTTGGTAAATGTGATTCTACTTTTATTTCCTCAAAAGGGTTTCTTAGTGTCAGATTATAGGAGAACGGTCCTTTTGATTTGTGTATTGTTAAAAAGACAAAAGTTTCATTTACATAGACCAAATAAACAATGAAATATGATATTATACAACTCTATGTGGTAATCAATAATTTGAACAAACTTAATTAAATCTATAGTTGTTGGGAGGATGTGTAGGATGAAAAATACTTTGAATGGGGAAATCCTTGTAATAATTACCTGCAAAAAGGATATGGTTTAATATATGATCTTATTCAAGGTTTTCATAGTGTTGGTCATCCAAATGTTTGTGATATTTTATTGAGTGGGAAGAATAAATTTGTTAATATAGAGGGATTTACAACTATTCCATCAAAAAAGAGGTTGCAAAAGGATTGCTCCTTATATCCAAGGAACACAACAACTAGATATTTTTCTAAAGAATCAAAAAATAATATCACATTAGAGAAATAATGTTATGATTCCATTTTCTTTAGGGTCATTTATTCTTCCTTCTCTCAGTTTTAGGGCGAGACATAGCTCGATATTCAGTCCATATACTATCAAGAATAGTTAGTATTACATTTCTTGCTCAAATTCTATTTTTTGTTTTTTACCATTGTTAATTTCCTTTTATCTCCCTCCAACTCTTTACTTATACGTGGGTGTATTTGTTTTATTTAATAAATATTTTTGGAAAAATGGGTTTTAATCTCATGGGTTGTGTCATTCTAGATTAATATTTATCATATAAATATAAGGATATATATTATATTTATACATCGTATTCATATCTTTATATATTTATTTATATAATTTATTTATAAATAATTATAAATAATATTTTATATTAGTATACATTTACATATATACGAACAATATTTAACTTTTTTTTAAAATTTATTTGGTTTTTTATATTGATGAATTTTTATAGATTACACGCAAATATTACAATATATAAATTCAAAATTATTTAGGAATATTTATAATTACATTTTTTTTAAAACAATTATATATATATATATATGGTAGAGAAGGTTACAATCCTCAAAAAACAAACACACCTAGGATTCCCAATTGGTCTATCCTCATCCCTCCCAATAATGAATGAGAAACATGAACCCAAACTATTTTGTTACATTTGAGTTTCTTGATGGCCTAGTGGTCTGAAGGGCCAACTGAATTTCACCCTAAATACCCTGAAGTAGATGACCAAAAGTACTAAAGGAGAATCATGCATCAATATATTTCATAAGAATTAAACATTTTCATAATCATTCAATAGTCATTGTGCTTTGTTACAAGTTTGAATGTTATATCCCCCTTCCAAGAATCGATGCATCATTTCACCCACTAAAGAACCATGGTGAGGACACCCTCCAAACCAAACCATAAATAAGTATATATATATATATATATTAAAATAGTCTAATATGATAATTTATAGTAAACCCATGTCTATTTTGAGCTGTTAATCCAGTGAGAACTATGTAGTTCTCCAATTCATCTTCTCCCTGTTGTGTCCCACCATTTGATTGGTGTCACTATTATGATAGTCATATGTAAGGGAACCCCTATTTTAGACAATGAAAATATGTTGGGATGAATGAAATGTTGATATAAACTTGTATGATAGTCCCTCTTTCTCAGTCACCTACATGGTGGTGACTGCTTGTTTCCATGCTACACCATGTGCTTATTTCACCAATCCATTAACAAAGTCTGTCCAGGTCGCCAATTTCCCACTAATAATGGATCAAAGGCCCTACAGACTGATGTAATTTGATAGTAAAGATGCCATGTGGAATGAAATTATATATATATATAGCTTTGAATCTCAAATTTTGTGTATATTATCACTAATATAGTTCTACTATATACCAATATAAATTATTCCCTTTCCTGGATTTGAACTTAGGTCATTCATACTAGATTTTGGGGTCCTTACCACTAAGCCAACCCCAATTCTCTCAATAACATAATCATATATATACATATTTATTAACAATGTATATATTAGTATTTAAATAATTTAATATTGTTATTATTGTTAGTATTTCTGTTTTTCTATTGTTATTATTATTATTTCAAAACAATTTTAATTAATAAAAAAATAATAATCATACATAATATTAAATAATTTAATTTTAATTCAAAATTTTTTTGGGGGTTTATAGTTAAATATTTTTATATATTACCTCTATATTTATAAATTTATAATAACATATAATTTATAATAATATATATTTTAACACAAACAATTTTTATAAAATATATTTTTTATTTATAGATTTTTAAGGGTTCTTTTTCCATATATTATTTTGAAATATTGTTATTAAATATATTTTTCTAATGATACAGTTATATATAATTTATTTTCTTCTTATTAGTATTAGTATGAAAATATTTTTTATAAACTAGAGTTACTAAAAAGCCTCTAATATATGAAATTAGAAATGGTTTTGAACCCCCTTTGTTTTTATTTTTTAAAATATTTTCATATATATATTTAGTCATAGTTTAGATAAAATATATTACATATGTAATTATATAATGTATTTAACAAACCTCCTGACTCATGCTGACACAACTATGGCCCATTCGGCCATAATAAAGTGGGTATTAGGGACATGTATTATTCATCCATTCCATTAGGAATTCAAGTAAAATTATAATTGGTTATCATTGTTGTGTGTGTATCGTTTGGGGGGGGGGATGAGTTCTGAGCCTTTAAAGCCCAGTGGGTGTGTGTTTCATTTACATCTAACCCCCAAAAGTTATATAATTAAAATTATTCATATACATGTATATACATATTCAATTATATATATATATATAGTTTTTTATAACACGAGGTGTGTTAAATGCATTTTATTATTATAATAATAATTATAAATCATTAATGTTAATAAAAATGAAAAATAAAATTTCACATGTTATTAAATATTATTATTTTTATTTAGTTATTTTTTTCAATTTTTAAAAAATATATGTGGTTCTTAGTCACCACTTATTTAAGAAATTAGTGATTTGTTTGAACCTAATATATGTTTTTTGAAAAATAATATTTAAAAAATAATAAAAGTAGAGGAGGTTTAAAACCTATGGTCTCCAAGAACCTTATATATATTTAAAAAAATATTATAAAAAGGAATTTGGGGTTCATTACCATGATAATTTACATTAATTATAAGTTATTGTTTACATAACCACTACTAATTAACATAGAAAAATAAATCAGTGTGGGTAGTTGATAACCCCAATAAATAACCATAACAAATCTACGATTTATTTCTTGATACATGTTGTTTCTGTGAATATATCATATTGTTAGGGGATGTTCTTCGTGGATGTTGAGATAGTGAATACCATGTTGAGATGATTGATTAAGGTTCTTAAAGGTTCTCGATGATAATGGTTGTCGCTGGTGACTTCCTCCCCACAATTATTGTTGTATGGAGGCATTAACCAAATATGTTATTCATAGGGACATCATTTATTGAACTTATTTTTTACAAAATTTTCTAGTAAGAATTTTATTATACAAATATATTATCATCCATGCATTTTTTCAGTTCAATTATTGATATATCCTATGAGGTATATGTTTATTTTGTATGTTTTTGATATAAATATATTCTCAGTTTTCAATAGGCTGATGTCACCCATGTGTGTTACGTATTCTTGGGTTTAGTCATTAGCCCCTGTCTAATTAGAGTGAAATACCTACATTCAATTGATACCTTTTATTATATATTAATTTAAATAATTTCAGGATTATTAACATTTTAGATGTTACAAGAATGAGTTTTAATTTTTTTGAAAATTTTTATTCTATGCACAAGATCCACATGATTGGCAGTAACCATGTGGAAAAAGTATGTAGGGTTCTGTTAATCGTACAATTCCATTCGGAATGGTTGGATTATGAGTATTCAGACAATGTTTTGTCTTAGGGGAAAATCTGTAATGTATTTTTGGGTGTCCAGTTCAGGTAGCATATTTGTCTCATAGTTTGGTACACCATGAAGATCAATCATGTAGGATTCTCAAGATCATTTATGTAATTTCAAAAATAGAAAAATTATCTTATTCCCCTCTCCCCATTTATTTTTCCCCTTATTCCATCACTCCCTCCCCTTGGATGATATTTATTTAGTTGTACCACCACCAAAGGATCACATATTATAGTTGTGTTTTCTCTATATTCCATCATATTTCGTGGCTGAAACTCTGAAGAAAGATCTCCACCTCCCCCTGTTCATCATCCCCCATGATTTCTCCACCCCCCCCCCCACATCAAGATTTTGTTTCTGTAAAAATCATGGGGTGCATGATTGTATTATTTTTTCTGTTATATTTATTTTAAATCCTCATGTCATCACCTTCATGATTTTTTGTGCATCTTCCATCTATGGGGAGATGTTCTGACATGATTTCCATTTATTTGTGGTATGTGTTTCATTGTAACTACCATGTATTACATGTAATAAAATAAAATATTTAATTTTAAGTATTTTTAATGAAATTAGAACTATATGTTATTCCCTTAATAGTCTTGAAATGATATTTTAATGTATTTAGATATAGGTATGGGAATATACTACATGATAAGTTCTTTTAAGATTTAAAAAGTTGTACTTTTAAAATGATTCCAAAGATTTGAACTATTTAAGATGTTATTTTATACATCAAAAACACACTTATTGGTTTATATGGATTTAAAATGGTTTACTGAATTTAAATGGACATTAAAATTTCTCAATTAGATTCAAAATGGGATTAATTTTTTTTGAAAACATGTTTAATTCTGGTGCCCTTTTTGAAATGGATGTGTAATTTTTTGAAGTCGCTTCTGATAAAAATAAGGGTGTGATATCTCTTTTGAAATTATATTGAGACCATGGATCTCGTGTTGATTTTCAAAATAACCCATAAAAGTTAGAAGTTTTTTTAAATGGTGGTTTAAACTATTTATTTATTTTGGAAAAGGTTTTTTATTTTCAATGAAATTTTTTGGAATGGTTTTATTTCCAATATAATTTATAAATGATATTTTAAAAAACAAATTTCAGGTGGGGAATATAATAGTTTTTCATTACATATTTTGAAACTAGTTTTTTTATTTTATTAGGAAAATAGTTTTCAATTGGTGAGAAAATGGATTGGATTGCTGAGATCCTTTATAAATTTTTACTTGGAAAATCATATGAAACTATTTTTTAGAAAATGTACGAGACCCTCTTTGAGCCCTATGTGTTTACTTTTTCTATTGAATCATGTGACCCCTTGGGGTATTATTTATATTGACATGCATATTTTCATTGAATTTTATTCTTGGATATATGATTGGGGTTATTTTTATGAGGTTAAAGGGGGTGTGGTGTGAGTATTTTTAAATGATTTAGATAGGTTATATGAGATTATTTATTGTGAGCCTTTATTTGACAATTCGTGGGAGTCCTAGAAATATAGTAGGTTAACTGTATGATGTAATACATAGGTATAGATATTGGGTTGAATATAGAGTGTTTTTTGGATACTTAGAGATGGTTTCACTAGAATATATAGTAGTATTTTATGATGATGATCTTATTTTGTTCATGTGGTGGTGAAGATGATCCTGGGACTATTATTTCTGGTAACTTTGATGGGAGTACTAGGTACATTGAATGGTTTATTAGAACTAGACTAGGATCCTTATTTCTAGTAAAAAAAATCATTATTGGATCCTAGATATGATTCACATGATGCTTTGTTCCATCTTAGAATGATAAGTGGCATTTTGTTTTATGTTTTGATCATATTCAACTAGCTCATTTTACTGTTAAGACTATTTCTAGGAACTATTCTTGGATTGTTTTTTTGATTATATTTGGGTTCCTTAGTGTGGTGTATGTATCACTTTGGTTGTGTGTTGTTTTACTATCAAATGTGTTATTTTTTTTAAAGTGTCACATAGATATTAAAATGGGTTGGGTTGTCTTAAAATAGTTTTTAAGAAATATATTTCCTTATTATTTTTTATGAAAAAGAGTTTTCATGAGATTCTTTGGAAAGTGAGACAAATGGTGATTTTTTCATTTTTTTCATTCCCTCTATCCCTAGATCAAAATATTAATTTAAAATAAACAATCACTTATTGATACCATTTTATAAAAGTAAATTTATTTAAATGTTCATGTTTAATGTTTATTGGATTTCTTATAAAGTGTTTGAAAATAAATATCACACATCATGTTAAATGTAGAAATTTTTAATCAATTTTAATAATGGGTTTCCATAGTCTCAGAAAATGGAGAACTATTAGGAAATTTTATTCTCACTCATTCATTTATATAGTAGTTTTTGTTTTAGTTCAAGATTGATCTAATAGAACTAATTTTTTTGGGATTGGATGGTTACTATTTTAGTCATATGTAGGCATTTGATTTGTATATTTTCTTTTAGTTTCCTCTATCACTCTAGATACTTTGGACATTACTTATTTCTAAAGTTGTGGGTGTAGTATATTGGGGTGGTTGAGGAAATGTACTATTGAAAGATTTTCTATCGGAGAGGGTATTTGGAGGGTGAGAAAATATTTTATTATATTCATATTTTATTTAATTTTTTTTATTTATTCCTATTTGATTTTGGTGTGGAAATATGACTTATTGATGGATCATGTCAGATTTCTGGTAGAAATTATTTTATGAATTAACTCTGAATACTGGTAATTGTTTTCCCTAATGTGTTCATATGATTCCCCAACACTGGTTTCTAGCCATTGGGGATCAAAAAATGATGTTTAAGCTAGTGTCATACCAGTTTTGATGTTATTATTGATTGAAACTCAAGCTAGTTCATCATAAATGGTGTCATAGTTAGGTTCCAATAAAAATTGGAACCTGTAACATTTTTTGAGTGTCTATCTTTTTATTAGTGAATTTTATTGTAAGACGGAGTTATAAGTTTTCATTAGGACTCATGGGGATAGTCATGAGTGGGTTCTTAAGAACTACCCTTTGTGACGATACACGAGTTACCATGGGAAATGGGATTTGAATTTTTAATAAGGAATTCTGTTGGATTTACTATTGATTATGTGTTAATACTCATTATAATGTTTTGTATTTCCATGGTGTTAAATTTTATTTTTGGATGGGGAAGGAAAGAGGATCATTGACAAGAGGATGGTTCACATGGTCAAATAAACTAAGGAATCGAACAAATAGTCAATCTTGAAAACAATGTAGGGATTATTCTATGACTAGACTTGTAATGACTCATATTTTTCTCTAGTTTTTTTATAAATTAACAGGAAAAATTTAGAGACCAGGTGGTTAGACAAAAAATGATTCTAAGGCCTGATGTTCTCAAAGTAAATATTTGAATAATGATTAGTTTTTAATTAAAAACATTCGGGTGGAAAACCATAAACATTAATAACTTCTAAATAGGCACTCAGATCAAAAATATGAGGGAACTGTTGTGTTCTAACAATGACTTTACCTTAGGAAGGGCCTAAAATTGACCAGTGAGGGTCATGGTTGAATGTTAATTAATGGTCATTTAAAATCAGAATAAAATATATTAAAAAGATTATTTTTCTACGTTTCGCAGTGAAACTGTGATGCCATGATGGGGTGACCTGTTTTATATCCTAAATGAAACCATGTGGCAACACTAAAACATTGCGACTTGGAAAAGATGAAACAAGTTTCCTTCAATTAATAGTGTGGCAAGGATATGAGATTAGATACACAATACTGGATAAATTACCTAGAATATCTTGAGAAGAAAACTGTTGACAAAACCTCTCATAGATGAAAGAAGAACAACAGTTAGATGATAGATCAAGATTTCCCATGGAAAGATTCTCAATAGAAACTAACACTCATCACCGGTCTCTCCAAAACCCAAGTTGGATGTGAGTTTTGTTTCATTTTCCTTCCCCATTCTTTATTCCCACGACGAACGTGGATTAGTCAATTAACAACAGAATCATGGGATCATGCATTTTTCGGGTTGATCTGTTTTCATTAGGGGGATTGTTTCTGGGATATTCCATGTGTATAATTGTTTTATTCACCCTCCTTTCTTCAATTCAATCATGGAAGAATATGTCCAAAATTAAAAAGTCATAGATTCATCCATATGGGTGCTATTGTTCCTTTCCCTTTCCCACATTCAACATTTCTTGATTAGAGATGGTAATCTGAAATTGGTATGGAATATGGTAGAATCAGTGTGAGGTGGACATCATAGAGGGTGGGTACAGATATTCTGGGCAGATCACGATAAGAAAAGACCACAATTAGGTCGTCCGATGAAGGGGGAGACACTGGGATGGCAGTGCGGTCAGGTTTGGTAGACCCGATAGGACAACTGATGGATCGATGGCCGATGGTGGAGGGGAACCATTGTCCAGGTGGGACCACAGTGGTGAGATTTCCCATGGAATGTTGGCCATAGGTGGCAAATGGAAAGGCCACAGAAGGAGACTACGATAGTGGAGAAACGTGTCTCAGGGGAGCAGCGTTGGAGAGGGGCAGCGGCTGCATCACGCAGCATCTGGCCGAGGGCAGGCGCAAAGTGGGTTCACATGGTCAGATGACCATGTGGACCTTAGAGGGGCATGTCTAGGTAGGCTATATATAATGTGAGTTATGGGCTGGTCCCCAAGCGGCGGGAAGGGCAGGACAGACAGGGCCGATACAGCGGCCCGATGGACTGGGTGCAACGGTCGAGCATACCACGACTTAATAACCTAGTGGGCTGGACAATGCAGCCTAATGGGATAGGCTGGTTCGAGTCAGCCTAGGCCGACCAAGTCATGTCAGGTCTGGTGAATGGGGTCTGTTCATGTCATTTAGGCTATTTTGGGCTAGACTTAGTCTGGTTCAAACCCATTTCACTAAATTGGACATAACTTTCAAATGGGAGGAATGTTTGAAGAGCTGTCACTGACATTGGAACTGTGGAGACGAGGAAGTCCTTTTGAGAAGTCTTGGTGGGTTTTTAGTATAAACTTATGTAGGATATATTTTACCCTTTCTTCTTTCCTCAATGGTTCAGTATATAATTATTTCCACATCACTAGATAATAATCCCCTATAGAGGTTGAGTCTGGGATAGAGTTATGTAATCCATCCATCAGACTGGAGTGTTCCTATATCACCCCCAATGGAGTTTTTTGGGAGTTGATGTGACCTCTAAAATTTGGGTGTTAATCCTCCATCTAGTGGGCCTCATTGGTAGGGTTATATGTATGATCTGTGAAGGATACCCAACATTACATGCCACATCGGTAGAGTTTTTGGTATCCTTTGAGAAGCATCCCCTACATTGCAGGGTAATATAGAATGGATTTTTTGTATCATATAGAAAGGATACCCTCATTGTATACCTTGAACTTTAACCATTCCAACCTCTTTGTGTGGGGCCTAAATTAGTTGTACCTCTTTGTAAGATCTTCTGAAGACATCAAGGATCGATGAGTGAGTTCTCCTGGAACAAGCGTTCCTCGAGCGAAATCTGTGATTGATGATTAGTTGTAACAAACATTATTTACCTTGTGGCTGGTAATGAGTATATATATATATTCTTGGTATGTATGTTACATGCATATACCTATGTAGATCTAACTGTGAATTCCTTAGTGTTTTTTCCTTTATTGTTTCGAGGTGACCTATTGAGTTTTGATTTAATCACCCTTGAATGGGCTTTTCCCTCATGTGTTGTGACTTGAGAAGATGATGGATCTTTGATGGAGTCAAGGGTGGACTAGGAAAAGGTGGTTCCCGGTGATATCATAAAGATAGGGAATACTCCTATGGCTTCCTGAAACTTCCCATACCCTACCCTTTAGGTAGGGTTTCTAGTGGATGAGTTTCAGGAGATTGGGTTAGTCATGTTTCGGGCCCCAATTGAATGGGTCTTGAATGAGTGGTATCAGATCATGTCATTTCTATCTTATGGACCATGATTCTCTATGTTTTAGTTTGGGTCCATTGTGTTAAAAGATTCAAGTTCATCTTTCAGGATGGGGAATCCAATGTTGGTGTGATGACTGACGTACTCATAAACCACGACCTTGAATTTTGATATTAAACATGTCAAATGAAAAAACTAGTTTGAGGGGAAAATGAATGGCACATGCATCATATATGAATGGAGTGTGTTTCCCATATACTTCTTTAGTCAGCTCTCCTGATATACTCTATTGAAATTGGTATCTCTTGATCTGTTTGAGGATGCCTCCATGGAGATTAATAACCATGATTCCATTGCCTGGCCATGAGGATGGTATGCCTAGTGGTGTGGTTTCAGTACAAGGACATGTACCATAGATACTCCTTGCACCATATATAGAAACTCTTGGTGATGTGCTAGTGATACCCCCACCGGTGGAGAAATAATTTCTACTAGTGGCATAGGTATATGATGCTCGCAGGCAGAGTTTGTTTCAATAGTTTTGAAGGTAGTGACCTCTGAGTATTAGGGGTGAGATATACCCCCAGGTATCTCGGGATTAACCGGAGGTAGTCACTCCTGTCTTCCTCAAACAAGGAATGACTCCTGACCATTTTTCATTCTTATCTATGAACCTTCTTCATGGATCGGTGGGGTGATGGTCGATCTTAGTGTCCATACACATGACAAGGTGACTCTTTCTTGGGAAGAATTCGAGAATCCCTTTAGGGTGGAGTTCGTTCTAGTTATGTTGTGGTCAATGTTCATATAGGAGCTCCTCCATCTACATCCGGATATTCAGATTGTAGTAGAGTACTCAGTGAAGTTCACCAGCTTATCTTGTCGCTTAATAGATATGGTGTGTGATCTATTATTCATGGAATAGAACATCGAACCGGTTCTACACATGGAGATTATGGAATTGATGATATCACATAACATTTTGACTTATTATGGTGTTTTCGAGAATTCTCTAGTAGTGGATATATTTATAGTAGAGGAGAAACCATCTATGATAGCTACCATCATGCATTGGATAGGCGAGTATCCAGAAGTAGCTAGACGATGGAAATTTTTGGGGCATCCGTGGGTTAATTTCTTTAGGAGGCGACCCCAGGATACTTGGTAAGTGGTCTGGGGATCCTAGGGTAGATCGAGTTAGCACAAATATAGTTGGGGTTACACATTCAACGACCAGGGGAATCTAGTGTGGGATTTCATGACCTGACATACTGCTGGTCAGGGGATAGTCAAGGGAACACCAAGGTATAGCTAGAGGTTTGAGCATGGTGTTATGTAGGTTGGTGGATGTGGCAGGTGTGCATGTAGAGTAGGAGTTGGTGGTTGGTGGTTTTGGGTACTACCACCACCACCCCCAAGTGGTCCACTGTTGGTTTAGGGAGCTAGTGGAAAAGGATGGCGACATCTTCAGGAAATAGAGGATTAAAACATAGGTGCTATAGATATGATCAGAGTTATGATATGTGTATTTTCCACACAATATATAGTTCTAACAAACACAAGTTCCATTCACTCTTTTCACCCCACAGACCATGTTTGGGGCTCGAAGATTTTGGTGGATCCATTGGCTCGACCCTTACATTTAGAGACTCCCATGGGAGTGGATTTGATAATAAATCGCTATTTCTAATAGTGTTACTGTACTCTATGAGTTTATGGCTTCGCCTTGGATCTCCTTGTAGCGGCATCAAGGCCTTACGACGATATTCTAGGTATGGAATGTTTATGCACAGTCCATGCTCAGATTGACTGTTTTAAGCGAAGAGTGCGGTGTGTATGAGGATATGTGACTTGGTTTTCCTTTTTTGGTTAAACATAGATGCACACATTATAGGATGGACTTAATCATTTGAGGGTGAAACTGAACACTCACAAGTTTTCTAGCTTCACTCTCTGTGCATTAGATGATGACAGTCCTTGGTTTCATACTGTGGTGGAGAAGTATGTGGATGTATTTCCTTAGGATATACCCACATTGGATCCCCACATGGAGGTTGACATTTGTATTTATCTGTACCCTAAGAAAACACCAATATATACACCTACATATCAAATGGATCTTATGAAGATTCTATTAGTTAAGATAATTGTTAGAGGAATTGTATTGGAAGGGCATTGTGAGGCCTAGCGTTTCACCCAAAAGAAACCCCAGTTTTGATTTACATTAAGGAAAATAGAAGTATGCGGATATGTGTGGACTTCTAGAACCCAAATATGGTGACCATGAAGAACAAATATCCACTTCTGAGAATTGGAGACCACTTTGATTTGCTAATTGAAGTGAGGTGGTTCTAAATAGATAGACCTCAGGTCTGGCTATCATCAGTTTCCTGTATGAGATGAGGATGTAATGAATACAACATTCAGACATTGGTAAAACCACTATGAGTATATGGTGATGTCATTTGGCCTAAACAACGAACCAACAGTGTTCATGGGACTTATGAATAGGATCTTTAATCCCTAATTAGACTAGTTATTTTTTGTCTTTTTTATAACATCCTGGTGTACTAAGTGTCCAAGGTGTAGAATGTAATACACTTTAGAATGGTTCTAGGCACACTCAGGGAGAACCATAATTATGTTTATCTCTTGAAGGCTCAGTTATTGATTTGATATCTCCAATCTATAGGACTCATCATTTCAGAGGATGGAGATGTAGTGGAACCATCAAAAATTGGGGCGATACTTGCTTGGGAGCCCCCTAAGAGTGTGATTTAGTTAAGGAGATTCCTAGGTTTTGATGGGTACTATCAAATGTTTTTGCCTAAATTTTCTAGTTAGTATCACCCTTGAAGATATTTAAATAGAATGGATATCCCATTGTATGGATAGAGAAGTGATATCAGATTTTTCAAGAGATGATGAAGTGGTTGCGGAGTTCTCCCATCTTGAGACAATTGAAGAAGGGAGTTGGGTATGTAGTGTTCTATTATGCATTAGAGACCAGACTGTGTTGTACACCAATATAGGGGAAATAGTTGATTTCCGATGGATCGTGATAGTTGAGAAAAAATGAGAAGAACTATGCAACCCATGCTCTTGAGCTAACAGTATTGTCCATTCAATTGAATATGTGGAATCATTACTTTATGAGGGAGAATTTTATCATATACTTTGACCAAAAAATACCCAAATATATATTTTCTAAAACGGATATGAATATGAGATAGAGGCGGTGGCTAGAATTCCTAGATGGCAATGACTTCAGAAATTCCTACACTCCTAGTAAGAGGAACATGGTGGCATAAATTCTCAGTAGGAGATATAGTTTGAAGTCTCTAAGTGAGGCATTCGAGTATTTGGGTTCACAATAGATATTTTTTTTGGATAGTGATGGAGAACATTACCTTGAATTTATGGTTTTCACCCCTCAACACATACAATGATTTATGGAGACACAACTTGGGGACATCAAATTTGAGACCCAAAATTCATAGTTTTTCACAGGGTAGGCCCCTAATGGATATTCGTTAGGATTGGAGAATGTCATTATCTTTATTGGGCACATACTTTTTCCTATGGTGTTGTGAGAGGAGATCCTGAGGGAGTTTCACACATCCCCTTTGTGGTACATCTATGTGTGGAAATGATGTACCAGGATCTCCATTTTTAGTTACAGTGGACAAGGATGAAGAATTTGATTCCACCATTCGTTTCTCAGTGCCTCACTTGTCAGTATGTGAAGGCAAAGATTCAGGTTCTAGTATACTTGACTCAGCCACTAGTGGTTCGATAGTGGATAATGATGTGATATCAATGGACATTGTGATAGGTTCACCACATACGTCAAGGGTGCATGACAGAACCTGAGTGATCATTGATAGAATCACCAAGTCATCCCAATTCCTATATCTTCCAAGAGGGGAGATCCGTAGTGGGATTTCATTTGAGCATGGAATTTCATCCCTAGATGGATGGCCAAATAGAGAGGACCATACATGTTCTAGACGACATGATTCATGCTTGCATCCTAGACTTTGGCCATAGTTGGGAGGATCCCATACCCATGGTGGATTTTTTTGTAAAACAACATCTACCACTCAACCATTGGAATAGACCATTATAGGTCCTATATATGAAAAAATTTATGTCACCACTATATTGGAAGAACCCCGGGGAGTCAACACTCATGGGATAAGAGTATGTGTAGGCTACCATCGAGATGGGGAATATCATATAGGAGAGGATTATAACTATATAGAGTAGGAATAAATCATATGCTAACAAGAGGTGGAGTACAATGGAGTTTGAGGAGGGAGTCCATGTGTTCCTTCAGGTCTCACCTTGATGGATATTATTGAGATTTGGTTTGGGTATCAAGTTAACTCAGAGATAAATCATCACTTTTCATATTATGAATAGAGTTAGAGAGGTTATGTACCACCTACCCTTGCCCCCAAAAATGCATCATCTGCATGAAATATTTCATGTGTTGCAGCCAAGGAGGTACATGAATGATCTATCACACATCATCGATTGAGGAAAAGTGGACATCAATTACAGGGAGACTTTTTTCAGAGTACCCAAAGGAGATCGAGGATCGAAAAAAGAGAATATTTTTTTGTTGGTTGATTCCTATGGTTCATTTCTATGTTAGCACAAGAATCCCTAGATGATCACTCTGGAGTGGGAGGCTCAGCTTCATGATCAGTACCCTAATCTTTTTGTTGAGTATCCCATTATTCTTCTTTCGGGGATGTAAAGTCCTATGGTGGGGAAAATATAATGACTCAGACTTTCTCTGCATTATTTTTATAAATTAATTTGTAAAATTATTAGACCATGAGCTATGAATACATGAGATTCCATGCACCAGTGTTCCCAGAACAAATATATGAATAATGTTTATTTTTCAATTAAAAATTCTTGAGTGGAAAACAGTGAACTTTAGTGACTTCTAAATTGGTTCCAGATCATAAATATGAGGGTATTGTTGCATTCAAAATAGTGACTTTACCTTATATAATACCTTAACCAAACTGGTGCAGGTCTAAGGTGAATGTTAATTTTTGTAATTTCAAAAGGAGAATAAAATAAACAAAAAAATTTAATTTTATTTCTTTTCGATGTTTCATAGCGATGTGGTGATGTGGTGACTCCACGATGGTGCATCCCATTTTCTTTCATAAATGAAACACCACTGAGATGCTGAAACACAACGATGCGGTAAGGCTGAAAATATTTTTCTTTTATTTAATATCTTGATAGGGATATGATATTAGATCCAAATTCCAAGAGAAATTCCCTAGAATCCCTGTATTATAAAATCATTGGGAAAACCTCTCATTGACAAATGAAGAATGATGATGACACGACGTATCAAGATCTCTCAACGACAGATCCCAAAAAATTATGAATTTTCTTCATCGATTGTTCCAATCCTTAGGTAAGATGTGATTTTTTTTTGTTTTCCATCCCCATCCATTATTACCACGACGAACATAAATTAGTCAACAAACATGCAAATCCACAAATCGTGCGTTATGCGGGTTGGAAGGTTTTCATTGAGGGGATTCTTTCTGGGATGATACATTTTTTGAATTTTTTTATCACCCTAAATTTTGGAATTTTAACATAGAATTATTGCTACCAATATGAAAAAGGCCTAGATTCATGAATTTGGGTTTTTTTGTTCTTTGAAATTTTCAATGATATTTTTTTCTCATTTTGAGACAACAATCTGAAATCAAAACAATATAGGGTGGAGGCAGTGCGAGGAGAAGGCTAGATATGGGAGCTCCGGCCATTTTGGATAGAGCGTGGAGATATGAGAACACTTGTAGTGTATCTGGCGATTGGGGTGGTGCCAGACTGGCAGTGCAGTCGAGCCTAGAGGACCTGGAAGGATGGCCGCTAACTCGATGGCCAGTGGTGGTAGATGAGGTCGCACGCTCGATGGCCGGTGGTGGGAGACCATGATGGTAATGGTAGAGGTATTTGACCATGAGGATATGGTAGGAGATAGGGGATGTGGATGAACATTTCTCACTATGGTGACTGGAGGGCCCGAGGCAGCTGGCTAAAGGTGGCCATTAGTTGGAGCCACATAGTCGGATGAACACATGGACCTCAGAGGGGTATGGCCAGCTAGGCCAGTCTGGATGGATTGGGCCTCTCAAGCATCCTAGAGGGTTGGGTCCCACTGCCCAAAAGGCCTCGCTAGTCCAGGTTGGCCCAGACTGACCGATTCAGGTCGGGTTAGCCAAATCGGTTTGGGTCGGATCGATCTGCATGGGTCGGCATGGACCTGGGCTAGTGCAGACCCGTTTCACAAAATTATCCATAACATTCAAATGAGAGGTCTGTTTGACGATTACTTTTTTTGTTTGGACCCTTGTGAATATTAGGTATTTTTGATATGGATTAATGGTTTTTTATGTACAAGAGTAGGAGTAGAGTTCCCATTGTTTCTTTCTTAAAAGGTTCAATACGACATTACGTCCACATCATTGTATATTAACACCCTATAAGGGATGAGTCCCAGATAGAGTTGTGGAATCCCTTACTGGGGCTGTAGAGATCCTCTATATCCATTGATGGTGTTTTTGGAAATTGACATGACTTTAGACTGTAGGGCATTAATCCTCCATCTAGTGGGCCCTATCTATAGGGTTTTTAGTATCCTATGAGAAGGATCCTTTTTGTTACGAGACACATCGGTAGGGTTGTCAGTATCCTAGGAGAAGGATCCCCTAATTCTTGGGGTAATATATATTGGGATATATTTAATTTATAAGAAGGATCCCATATCTATATACTGTTACCTTTGACCAGAGAATCCTCTTTGAGAGGGGCCCAAATTAGCGGTACCATTTTGTAGGAGTCTCCTATGACATCAACGCTCGAGGAGTGACTTCTCCCAGAATGAGCATTCATCAAGTGAGATATGTGGATGATGATTGATTGTGATTTTTTAAAAGTTTGGGGTCGAAGAATCATTTTATTATTAATGAAAAGCAGAGACCTCTTTAACCGGCTAGAAGGAGACCCATTACATAGCCTGAAGTCCCAGTGGGCATTTATCCAATTACATGGTTCATAGGCCCAAATTTTTTAGCCTAAGGCCCATTCTGTGAATAGTACTACAACAGTTGCCACTGCTACAGTACCCACATAGTACCTAAAATTGCTATAGTGCCCTACCGCTACTACAGTAATATACCGCCTCTATAGTGCCCGTCATTTCTATAATGATGCTACATCGCACTGCGCCCAATTGGTTTTGAGACCCATTTTTCATGTAGGATTATACGGTTCTTACCCCTAAGCCAAAGCCCCAATAACATTGTTTTTTACATACTATCTTTACCTTGTGGCTGGTAATGAGAATACCTGGATATTCTCTGTATTTATGGTATAAGCATATACCTGTGTAGAACTGACTGTGCATTGCTTTTTGGTATTTCCTTTATGGTATTGGGGTTTCCTACTGAGTATTGTTTTACACACCCCTTGATGGTATTTTCCCGCACATAACATGTCTTGTTCTGATGATTGTTGCATTGATAGAGTCTAGTGTAGGCCAGGACTAGGTGGTGCCGAGAGAGATCAGACAGGCATGGTGTGCACCTACGGCTTCAGGCAGCTGCCTTTCACATACCCTTCAGGTATGGATTCTTATGGATATGTTTTAGGAGCTTGTGACTTCACCTGTTTTCAGTTTCTATTTTGGTGGGCTTTTATTCCACTCTAGTTCACCTCCTTGCACATTACGTTCCTATTTCACTCTTGTTGTTCTTTACACCTAGTATTTTACATGCATGGTTTACTTAGTGTTTTTACATCCCATCATTTGTGGGCTTGGATATGTGTGAAAGCATGGAGATATAAAGGAAAATGCCTCCCATTTTTTGGATATGCTTACATAGTTCCATTCATTATCCTTTATCATATCAGAGGTCAGTTTGGGTTAGTCATTGTTCGGCCCCCACAAGGATGGGTCGTGATAAGCCTTTTGGACATTAAACAATTTTTTTGAGTTAGACATAGTTTTCCTTCTTTTTTGGATTGTTACTTTGACCATTCTGAATATATTCATAATAGAAAGGGCTGGATCAAGACTGGCCTTATGATATATAAATTTTGTGGATTATGTTTTGATGGATTTGTGGAATTCCTCCTTTTTGTGTGTGATTTTTGTGAATTTTTTTTATGAAAATGATGATTCTATTGAAATGGATTTTGGTTTGAAAGGAATCCTTTGTAATTTTTTTAAATGGATGTGAATTTTATGGAAGAATTTTGGTTTAGGGGTAACCCATATAGTTTTATTAAAAAATTAAATTGGTTTTCTAGAAATGCACTGGGATTTTTCATTTTTAAATGGATGATTTGGAAATAGAATCAAGAAAATTTTTTAGTTTTAAAAACCTGATAGTTGCATAAATATAATTAAATTTAGAACCCTATGGTGTTATTTTGACAAAGTGATTGAATTAATTTCTTTAAAATAAGTTAGTAAATGTTTTTAAAATGTTTTAATAAATGGGATTCTAGATGATCGGGTGGGTTTCCTTTTTTAGAGGAACTCTTATTATTTAAAAATGAGATGGAATGTTTCATAATTCACATTGGGAATTTAATTTTTAATAAATTCATAATAATTCAAACTGGTAATGTGTTTTGGAAAAACAGTTATTTTTGGGAAATGGTTTTTTCATTCATTAAAAAATGTGATGGTATTAAAAAGAAAGAGGTTTTATCATGGGATTTGAATATTCATCTTATGTTATTAGAATTTTTTCACTTCATATGGGTTAGGGATAGTTAATTTTATTTAGGGAACATGTTCAAGAAGAGTTTATGACTCATTTTATAAAAATTATGCCCCTAAAAATCTATAGGTGAGGGTGGAGTGTTTATCTTTAGGGCGACATATTCCCTTAATATTTGAATCATTCCCACAATCCAAGTGTAGTTTCAATTGTTGTTACAATTTTAGTGATGTAATTTTGTGTTGGATATATATTGTTTTGGAATATGGGCTATGTGATAAATTATAGTTTTTTGTTTGAATTGATGAGAATAGATATGCATAATCATAAAGGTATAATTATTATCATGGGATAATTTTTTTGAGGATTAATTCTTGATGCATTTAAGGCCTTGTATTATGGAGGTGAATTTTTTTCTATATTATAAGTGGTTTTGGATAGTGGATTTATGTATTTTCCAATGGAATTTATTTTTAGGGGTGGTTTTTTGGATTTGTTCATGCCTCTTTCTCATTATATCTTTTGTAAATGATTTTTGTGATGTGATACATATGGTGAAGGTGTTTCATGGGTTTTTATTTATTTCTTGGATATGTAATGAATACTTTTGAAGGATTTGGGTGGCTAATGGTGGTATATAAGAAGTTGATATTTTTCAATAAATGAGGCTAGTTTAGATCAGGTTGAGTTCACCATTAGAGGGTAACTGAGGTATGAGGTCCTAGTTTTTCAAATTTTCTCACATTTTTTATCCAAGGATTGGTTAAATGTCTATTTATTTATTAAGTAATGTATTTCATAATTTCAATATTTAGCCTTATTGGGGTTGTAATGGTGATGGTAACCTAGTCTCAGGACCTTTGGTTTTTTTGGGTGTTTCTTCAATGTATTTTTTTGGAGAACTAATCTTGGGATCATGGATGTTTCTTGGATTTGGGATCCATTGGTTATTTTTTTGAATGTGAATCCTTTTTCAAGATCATATCATTATGGAAGTTTGTATTTATAGTAATCCTTTGGTATATATTATGATTTTAATTGAATCATGGTCATTTTAGTGATTCTCTTTTCTTAGGGGTAGTTGTTTGACACTTCATCATTTAGATCAAATATAAATTTCTGAGAGACCTCCATTTTCCTCCCTTCATTTATTGATTAATATTGCATTCATGTGGTTTATAATTATTTAAGGTAGTTATTTTTGTTTTGGTAATTTTAGTGGCTCTTTATAAAATGTAAAATTCTTGATATTTATGTGGTCTTGATATTATTAAGTTTTCCCAGACCCTTTTCATTTCTTTCAGAGTGGTTATATGTCTTCTTATTTTTTTGTTACATTTAACATAACTAGGACATTTTGGGTGTTGAAAGTGGAATAGTGGGGAGAATTTTGAAAATATCTTATAATTGTTACCTTTTATTTTTAATTAATTTACTCAATTTAAGGATAATTAAAATTTTGGGGGATCTATGAATTTTTCTTAAATTTTGGTAGTATTTTTATTATAAATATTGATTGTGTATGGTTAGTAGAAACCATACGACAATTGTGAAAAATGGCCTATTAATTTTATAGTTTCATTTTTTTGGTTTTTTATGGTATGTTAGACTATGTAGGGTCCAAAGATAAATTTTTCATGGTGCTTTTGGTTGTATTGTGTTGGTAGAAAAATTTTTGTATAGTTTGGTGAACTGTGTGGGTAAATCATGTGGCTTTCCTAGAATCCTTTAAAAGTTGGAAAATAAACCTATTATTTTATAAACAATTACCCCTTCATTTTCCATCATTAAATCTCACCCTCACTCCACTTAAGAAACCTCCCTTTAACATGATAAACCTCTATATGAATCCCATATTCTAGTGGAATTTTATTTGGATTCCTCCAAAGTTCTTGGATAAAACTCCAATATAAGCTTTCCACTTCCCTCTGTTTTTTTCCCCAAAATTTATTCCTCCCCCAAAACAGTTTTGTTTTATAAAAACAATAAGGGTACTATTATAGCCTATTTTAGAGGTTTTGTTAATGTTTAGGTCTTATGTTAGCATCTTCGTCCTTGTCTGGGCATCCACTATCTGAGTTGTTGTGTTCTGGAATGATTTCCATTGATTTTAGGTAGGTTTTTATTTTGAACTCCCTTATATTATATGTTATTTTTTGTGTCTTTTAAAATATTTCTTGTGAAATTATAATCATATAATAGGCCCATAGTTCAATTGAAATGGTATTTGGTTGGCTTTAGTGCATTGTATTGGATCATGTTTCATGCCATGTAATTGTAAAATTGTTTGAGAAGAACTTTTAAAAAGAATCTAGTACATTGAAATTTTTCTTATGGGATTTTTTTTATCTAGAAAATCGTTTTTGGTTTCATTAATTTTTTAAATGGTTTAATGACTTTTAATAGACTATGTTGAAATGCTAACTATTCTATAAAACAAATTTTTGGTATTATAAAATAGACTAAAATATTTCAAAATAATGTTTAATGAATGTATCATTTTTGAAACGGATGTATACTACCATAAAATAATGTATTATAAAAATAATGGAGTTGTTAATATTATGAAATTTGTTTGACATTATGTTTATTGAGGTTATTAAAAAATGAAATTTACATGTGAGACGGGGTTTTGTGAAAATGTTTCATGGAAATTTTATTGGAAATGATTTATTATTTTAAATTTTTTTAAAGGTTAGATCTCTAAATTAATTTCAAAATTTCATTAATAAAAGATTCCATGTGGGGTTTATTTGTTTTTTCAATATAGATTTTCAAACTTATTTTTTGATGTGATTTGTAAAATAGTGTACAAACTATGAGAAAACTGATTAGCCTTCCTTATTATTTTTTGAAATTCTAGTCAAAACATAATTTTAAAGTATTCTTATAATGGTCTGAATCCCAATTTTATTCTCATGTGTTTACTTTTCCTATGGTGCCTTATGAACTCTTTGGGGATGATTTATATTAACATGTTCAATTTATTTGATTCTTATGAATAGATGTATGATTGAGGATATTGATTATAATGGTGAAAGATGTGATATGTGAGTAATTTTAAGTTATCTATACTTTTTATATGGTACTATTGATTTATCACATATATTTGAATTTTCATGGTAGACCAATGATTATAGAATGTGACCTGTATGAGGGAAAAACACAGTATAGATTGTGGGTTGTATATAGAGTGTTTCTTAGAATCATTGAGAAGGTAAGACCTGAAGAGGTAGAAATACACTATTCTATCGATCTTCTTTTAATATCATGGGGGTGAATGTCTTCTAGGGATTTTTATTCCTAGTTAGTCTGATGAGACTACCAATGATGTTTTCGAGTTCACTTGTTCCATCATAATCTCTTTGTATCAATTTTAGGATTTTATTAGTATATCCTATTGAGTATAACAATGATTATTTGGTCCATCTTATGATTATTTAAGGAATTTAATTTTATTATTCGATTGTATTCCCCAATATTTTCTTACCACTATAATAATTTATTTATTGTGTTCTTAGACTATGTTTCTATGATGTTTGGGTTCCTTTATGTGGTGCATGCATCACTTTGAGTGTATATTGGTTTACCTTCAAATGATTAATTTTTATATTGTTTTTAATTTATGCCTAAAATTTAAAATGGTTTTTTTATTAAATAGTTTTTAATAAATGATTTTTTAAAGATAGTTTTTTAAAATGAGTTTTCATGAGATGCTTTGTAAAGAGGTAAAAATGGTGATTTGGTCTGTTTTTCATGGTTATAGGTTCATCTTCCCCTAATAAAACATGATAATCATAAATAAATTTATTCATATATTCTTTTTTATTTTATGAACGGTACTCTTATTTTAAAATGAGCATGAATAAATTTTTTTATCTTTGTATTATGAAGCATGTGAAAATATAGTTTATACCTTATGTTTGTAGAATAGTTTTATTATCTATTTTACATAGGGGGATACAAAGTCTCAATGTGTAGTGTTTTAATATGAATTTTCATTAGCATGCCTTTATTCATATTTCAGTTTTATGTGCAGTTAGTGATCACAATTGGAGTTCTGTATATTATTTATTGTATAACTTCAAGTGTAGTGAGATGTAGGTATGCAATTTTTTTATTTTATTCTTGTTTCTTTATTGTACCATCAATTTAGGCCTTTACCATTTTCTATTATTGGAGGTGTAGTAAATTGTGCTCGATGAGGATAGACATTGTTTAAAACTATTCTATAGGGGAGGGTGTTTAGTGGGTGAGGCAAGAGTTAATTTGGTTATCTATTATCAACTGTTTGTTTATTTTTACATATTTGATAATGTCATGGATGTTCAACCTATGGATGGTTGTGCTATTTTTTTGAGAAAACCTATTATCTGTTAACTAATATTATTGGGAGAAGTAATTCCTAATAGTGTTCATGTGATGACCATGAACAAGTTGATAGATCACAAGGATTAGAAACTTCCTTTGGGCCCATGGAAGATTAGTTTGGGTGTTGATTCAGATGGAAGTCTAGGCTAGTTTGTTACTTGAATTTAGTTTGAAAGAGGTACACTCAACTTATCTTTGGTCCATGTGAGGTCTTGGGGGTCTAGTTCCTATCATCTATAACATATTAAAGGAATTAAAAAAAAATTTATAAGTGTTGAGATTTTATAGTTTTGTGGAAATGTTGATTGAAAAAATATTTCATTTTATGGATTTAGTATTTTAGATAATGGTTTGTAATGAATTTTTGAAATGTAATATATTATTTTATAGTATTTGACTAATTATTCTCATTATCAATGATTATTTTTGGACATGTAATGCCACATGAGAAGGCCACATGACACACATTTTATGTAGAAATAGTATTGAAATGAAAAAATAATTGATTTTATTAATAGTTTGATAAATTGCTAATAAATGCATACTTTTATCAGTGATAAACATTATCAGTATTAATGTTCATCATTTTTATTAACTTCATTTAGCCCTGATAAAACTCAACCTTTATTAGTTATTAATTTATTGTTGATAAATGTTAACATTTATCAGCACTAGGTTTAACACTAATAACATATGTATCTTATAAAATTGTTTATTTAAAAGAATATTTTTGTTTTATATGTTTTCTAGTGTTTCAACATAAATAAAAAACTCACAAACAAATAGTTCCTTTTGGTTTTTGACATTCAAATATTTCATTGTGCAAGTATATGTATAGACACAAACACATTTGGTCTAGATAATATATATGTATATATTTATTATATATTATAATATCCTTGATGCATAATATCAATATAAATTTATATACTCCAATAGAAATTATATCTTTAATTTAATAAAAGGAAATTAAAATTAAAATTAACAAATTTATAAACATATTTGAGAAATAATAATAATAAACAATATTTATAATAATAATAATCAATGTTATTCAAATATAATTAATGAAATTTTAAATAATCATCCATTTTAATATGGTTCAAAATAAAAATTATTTACATATGTAATTTATAAAATTTTCAAATTATAATATAAATATAAAAATAATGAATAGAAAATGTTTAAAAACAACTTATAGAAAATTTAATTTTTATATATTTAATTAGTAAAATTTACAGAAAATATTTTTTAGTTGATGAATTTTTCATTTTTTGTGTAACTATAAATTTTTGTATAGTTTCTGAATATTTCAGAAAAAATAAATATAATTAATAAATCTTAAAAATATTTTCGAAAATATAAAAAATATTATTTCAATACAATTAATAATTATTCATACTTTTTATATTGTATTAATTGTAGTTATTAATGTTATTTATAAAAAATATTATTAATTACATATACATATATAACACACTTTGAATTTATATAATAATATATATCTTTGTGTATATATAGTAAGAATATTTTTTATAATATTACATATATATATAATTAATTTTAAAATTATTTATAGTAAACATTAATTATATATTAAATTTATGTTTTCTCTATAATAATTAAAATTTAAATATCAAAATATTGAAGAGTAATTTTTAATAAAAATGATAGTAAATTTAATATTTATATTTAAATTTTAAAATATGATCGAAATATTCTATATTTAAAAAATCACTAATATTATTTAGATTAAATTAATAACTATTGATATTTTTCATAAAAAAAATTATAAAAATTATTAATTAGATATATTATTTATATTGGCGTTAGCGGGCTATGGTTAAGGATGGCGAGGCTCTGCTCGACCCCATCGTCTCGGTGAGGGTTAATTCGACGCTTCTACATCTCTAGAACCATTGCCTCGGCATAGGGTCGAGCATGGATTCGTATGTTCTTGCAGAGGCTCCGGTGGCATGGATCTAGCTTCATCAAAACTACTCGGTGAGTTTCAGGTGCTCGTTTTGCGTCAGATTTGGCATCAGCTGTGATGGGTATGGTGGAGCCGGTATTCTTTCAGGCGTGGCTCGATGTTGACCCTAGTGTGGTGCGGAGGGGGAGGGGCTCAATGTGCCGGCATCCGGCATCCTGCGTCTTCCTCTCTGGTCTGATTTCTATTTTTTCCACTCATTTGGTGTTGATTGCGTTGAAGTGGTGGTCAAATTTGTGTCTTTCCTGGGTGTTTCTGCTCCACGTTGGGAATTTTTTTTCCTTGGGAATGTTGTTTCCCTGCGGCCTGTTGTTCAAGGGTTCTTGATTTTAGATTATCTTCATAGAATGGTCAAGATGAGGTTTAGAGCTGCATGTTTTCACCCAGCTAATGCAATTTGGTTTTAGATGATTGAGAGTGTATCGCCTTGGCCATCAGTACCGGCCCATCTTTGTACGGGATAGCTTTCCGCTGATCATTAGAATGGTGGAAACTGAACTTTTTGTTGTTTATGGTAGGGATCAGCATTTCTTTGTTGTTTGATCTTGTTTTTTGATTTTGGATCACTGAGGAAAGGTTTGATGTCTTATGTCATTGAAGTCACTGTATCTTGGTTTCTCACTTTTTCCTTAAAAGTGTTTCTTTAATAAAAAAATTAATTTGCAGTCATAAAGATCTACAATTATTAGTTCCCAATTTTTCTTTGATTAAAAATTAGTTTGTCTAGGATTACCATTTTACAATCTATAATGATTTATTTTATTAATGCTTTTTGGTAAGTGCTGATAAATCCTTTGATTTATTTTTAAAAGAACTTTAACCCCTTCGTTACTTGACCATATAGTCAAGCTCTCACAGTAGCTAAATATTGTTTCCTTATTAGTAGATCATTTTTTATAAATCAAATTAAAAAATCGATAGTATGCAGTTTGAAACATATTTTTATGGATTTCTACAGGAATCATGAATGTTATTTGGGTGGTTTATTAGGTTATTCTTGATATGTGTCAATCATCTATGTATATATATATATATAAACAATTATAATTTTCTTTCCAAACACACACAAAAACATATTTGTTTGTAGATGCCTATATCTATTTATATATTGATCTGTTTTCATATATATAAAAATATATAGATATATAAAATTTACTCTGTAATCTATTATAATTTGTGTTTGTCTGTTTTTTGTCTTTAAGTGTGTGTATAGATACTTATAATGACATATTTTTATATTTATTCATTGAACATTCAACATCACTTGTTTTTAAAATCATGTAATATATTCATATGTAGTTTTCAGATTTAAAATATATTATATAGTGTCATGTTCTTTAATAGAACTAATTAAATCATTTTTCTATACAAAAACACATAGTTTCACCACTTCCTCACATAATTAAATTCATTAAACACATTAAATGAGACATTTCATTTATATATTATTCAAAATCTTATTTCTTCTTCTAGTAAATATGTTTTACTTTATATTTCAAACTGATGAAATTTAATATATGATGTTAATTTTTTATTTAAAATTTTCCACATGAATTTATGGGAAATCCATTGTATTTTTGATCATATAGTTTTTCTCATCTTTTTAATTTCATTTTAAATAATAATAAAAGAAACTATTAACATATCTCTTCACTTACGTCTTTAATTGTATGATAATATTACATTTTTTATAATTTTCATTTAATATTATGTATTTCCATTCCCCATTAGTCTCCTATGATTAATGGGACTATATACACTGGCGTGTACAAAATTAATTCAATTTCACATATTATTTCTATTTAGTTTTTATGTATCTTCATCCATTTTAAAATCAATTTCTAAATAGTAAATTTTTATTCCTTATCACATAAAAATGATTTTTTTTAAATAAACAATTATATTCTCAAAGAAGTTTTTGATAAATATTGATAAATAGTCAATAAAATAAAAATTAAATTTCTTATTTAGCTGGAAAAATGTTTTCACCTTACAATTACACTATTATAGATTTTTAGTTTCATGAGTAACTTGTTGTTAATTGGATGTTCAGTATGCTGATGTCTCTGAGTTATGTGCCCTAGGAAGCGATGTTTACCACATCTACCCCTCCCCCCTCAATGGAAGAGGGTCCTTATCAACCACTTACAAGATATCGACCACCACCCTTATTCCTTTTCTTGAAACTGGATTTCATACCATCTTTCCATCAGATTCCACGTAACCTGAATGTACCAGAATGCATTAACGGATCCCCAAAACTATCGATCTCATCCTCATAATTCACTGGTGTTTCCTCTCTACTATAGCTCTCGTTGATTGTGTGATTCAATCACTGCGAGCCACTGGTGGACTTGTTCAATCAATTTATTTTTTAATCAAGGGGTCTACTGGTGTGAGCGATGGTAGGGATACTTGATTCCAAACATATTTTGATTCGGTTTTCCTCTAAAGATGATATGATACTTTCCTAGTCAAGCGTTCCTCAGACATTTGATGGATCACACTTTATTCATTTCAAATGGTCATATAATTTTCATATGAAGTGGGATTATCCAAATATGGTGATTTGGGTATGATTTCTAAAACTCCCTCTCCCATTTTAAAAACCCTCGACAATTCATATGCTATGAAATATGGTTGGGAATTACCTATTCCTTGATTGTAGGACTGGAGCAGTGTATCGTCTAATTTTAATAAGGTTATATGTTAAAGCTGATGTGTATAAGGAACCTATTCAATAATTCATGATTTTTATGGGTGAATAATTATGATATAATTAGTTGGTCATTTTGTATCTTGGTGTGTGTTTTGTTCATTCTGCTAGAAGCTGGTGAATAGCTTGGCGGTTTGCAGGTGACGAAGGTTGGTGCAATTAGGATCCCGTTTGGATGTTGAGGAAAATTGAACCTAAGGTGGCCCTACAATAATTTCTATCATGCTCCACGATTTGGACTATAATGGGTAAATTGAGGATTTTAAAGGACATATTCGAAGTGACATAAGGACTACTGGTACTGTGAGTTTGTGAGAAGCAGTGAAGAAAAATCTAGACAAGGTGTTACCTCTTAATCCGAGCAGAATTGAAATTGTTAGCAGGTTGAGCTGAGATTTGGAATGTACACTAGGTGAAACTAGGGTTATTGGGGATGTACATGATAGTGAAATGGTGGCTGTTAATATGGATATTCATAAAGCTAATGAACAAGCTCCTATGGGTTCATTTGGAGATGATGTATAAAATTCGAAGGGTGTTATGATCCCAAACTCTTGCACCTATGCCATGGTTGGGCATGTAGGTAGTAGTAACAACAATAAACAAGTGATTCCACATACCAGAGAGGGTAGTTATATGGACTATCAGTAGTGGGAGGAGACAGGGAAAGGTTGATCTAGTCAGATAAATTTTATATAGTTGTCTATTATGAGAAGGACTCTTGTCTATCTCAACATTAACAACCACGTTAATAGCCTGAGTGCTGATGGAGGGGTTTAATGAAACAAAAATATCCCTTCATAAGTATTTTTCAATGGATAAAGACAACCATCAAAGTAATATGCAATAATAGGGTACAGAAAAGATCTATATAGTCTAATGAGGAAGAATGGAAATAAAGGAAATAAGGACCCGAGGATTTACATTATCACTAAGATGAATTAATCACTGGGACATAAAGAATAATCATATCTACCTTGGACAATGGATACCCAGTCAACTATAAAATGTGGTAGATCCAAGGAACATTAGTGCCAAAATGTGGAAAACGGAAAGGAGGACAAAGAAAGAGACATCAGGACCCCAAAGCATGGAAATAAGGTTATACTGGCTGATGTTTCTTTGGATTTTTTTGAGATTTCTCAAAGGGATGCAGACGAGAAGACCTAGGATCATCATGGAGATATGCTACCACAATTAAAGAATACACTACTAGAGAAGGAGACGACATACCCTCATGGAAAAAAAAAGAGGCAAGGACACCCAATGTCCCTCAGTGATATAAATCCACAGTTATGTAAAATAATATGGAATTGATTATGCACTCAGGTGAAGAAATGGTGGTGGTCATTCTATCAATTAAGGTGAAAAATTAACATGTTGGTCAAATGATGGGAAAATTTATCTCAATGAACACTATAGGTGAGAAATTTGAGTGGATGGACAAGAAACACCACATTTTGATTAGATTCTCCCACATGGGGAATATTAACAATGGGGAATACATGAAATATTGGTAATATATAGTGTATCATTATTAAGAAATATTAAATTATGATCAAGTCATCTAGGTACATTATTTTCCCTATAAATTGTTTAGGGGTATTGATTCCAACTATCTTAAACATTTATTTTACAATTCTGTGGTTTCTTTTTGTGCTTTATCTAGTTATTCTATGAGGTTTCTCACTTTTCCCTTAATAGTGATTGAAAATAAAATTTTAAATTAGAGGATATATATTGACCATAGTTATTCTTCCTTGGATTTAGAAACATCAATTCCTCTTTATCAATTTGAAAAAAAAAATTATTAATGATTTATTTAGTGTATTGTAAAATTTTTCACTCATACTGATTTTTTATTGATAAACTCCATAAGAAAGAAGTATCGTATTGTATCTAACTCTTTTAAACTATTTTTTCAGTCATTTGAAATGTATTTTCAAAAAAATTATTTTGTAAATATTTATAAATCATAGTCTTTATAAATATAATTTTATTTATAGTATATGCATACACTCTATGTATTTATTATTTAGTTAAATATGAATACTATTGAAAAAAATAGTTTAAATATAATTTGAAAATGGATGGATTTCAATATTAGGATAAAAAGGATGGGGTTAAAGAGTGCATAATTTTTACAATAGAGAATATTAATGACCCTTCTCAAATCATTTTCCTATGTTTATATTATTGTTATTCAATATGATTTTTTCTAGATGAGATGGAAGAACACTGTATCTATTATAGAATCAATTGATGTTATAAATATTTAACTAAATAAGGAAATGTACAGAATATTGCTAGTGAATAGTATAAAAATGTAGTTTATGGATAATCTAATATATGTAATACTATAAATTACAAGGGATATTGTATTAATGAAATGAAAATAATTATTAAAGATGGTATTAATTATTTTAATTATCTATTTGAGAAGTAATATAGTTATTAAAAGATGACTCTATATTATAGATATACTAAATAAAAAAAATAATTAGATTTACTAAATATACATAATTTGAATGTTAGAAACAAATAGAGTAAAATAAATTTTATATAATTGTATTGTCTTTTGAATGTGTTGGTACCGTTTCCACAACAAATGCATGAGAATAGGAATAATTACAATTTTAGATTCATGTCAATGTTATAACATCATATTCATCATAACCACAACTGGTTATCGACATGATGATGTCATTCAAATTAAATAAGAATAAAAAACAAAATCAAAATAATACTACATTAGATTTTGATCAAACAAATGTTCCATTTATTTTTAGTGATTGTTTCTCAATGAAACAATATCCATAACCTTATATACAATCCCCATATGCTTCATAACCGAGGAAGAATGTTTTTATTCTCCCTATCAGTTCTATCAAAGAGAATCAAAGTCACCTTTCACATCCTCATGACGATGGGAGAATAGTGTCTTCGATTCAGGTAGAGGAACTTGGATTATGGTTCATATAACTCCTTTTTCCAATATAATATTTGGGATATGGGATAAGGGAGTTGTAAAACTACAGGTACGAATTTTTCAATACAGTTTATGCTTCTCATGGATTATATTCGTAGGTATAAAATCACATAAATTTAACTTTGTCCCTGAAAATGTTTATCCTTCTAAGAAATCACTCAATAGAACATATGACCCAACTAACATGTCGAATACATCATGGATATTTTGTCCCATACATAAAACATTGAAATTATTTTATGTGATAAAATAAAAGTAACTAACTGAACTATTTTCTATTCTATAAAATGTTTCATAAACATTGAATAATGACATTCATTCATAAATTAGTTTTCCTTTTATTGACTTAATAACTTGTGAATACACTATGTTAATTAATTAAACACTTATTATTCTAAATATTAATAATATTAAGATTATATATTTATAATGATCAATAAATCATGAATATCACTCAACCCCTATCATGGGGTCTATATTTTCTTACATTCCAATTCATTATTATTGGCCAAGAATTTGAAAACACTTTTTTTGTGAGACCCTCTATGAACTTATCTTGATAGAAGCGAGTGTCACTTATAGATAAAGATTAGTGTAGAGAGACACATAAAGCCCCTTAAGTAGATTATATTTATTAATATAAACACAAACCTCCTATAAGTAAAAAAATTGAAATATAATCTATTGGCCTCATGATATAATATAATAGATGATGAAAACTCTTGTTCATCATCCATTAATTTTTATTTATTCATTTAATTTCCATACAAGATAGAAATTCATTATTTTATCGTGGTTATATATTTAATATAGTTACTACTATTCTGGTCAAATGGGCTTGAGATATCTCTTCTTCTATGATAGTGGAAACTTAGATCTTGATCATTCACCTAATGTCAGTCCCTAAATAATGCACCCAACATAAGATACCACCCCCAAAAACATAAGTGTAATAGTTTTGATCATATATAAAAGTGTTCGATCAAATTATACACATTGATAATGATCTCAATTATATGTACAAATATACATGATGATAAATAGGATCTTATAATAACACCCAAAACTTGTGGTTTTCCTTTTGGTAGGTTACTCCTCATAATCTCCTCTAATCAAGATCAAAATGGTGAAATATTTATAATAAGAAGTCTAAATTATTGTGATCCACTAATACCTAATAGTCAGATAAAATCTATGTCTCATTAGTATGATGTTTCAAGTCTGTAGGGAATATTCTTAAGATTACTGTCATAATATCGTGAGGTTTACATTATAGCTGGAAACTATTATAAAATTTTTAATATGATAAATAATCAAAAGAAATTAACTTGTAAATAGGTAATACATAAGTAATAACACTATTAAGGTATGTTAACATCTTTTATGAATCTCTTTATAATGTATATGACTATCATAGTTACTACACAAGTTGGGCCTAGGGAACCCACTTTTGCAACACTTTCACTTTCACTAAAACCAGTTTTCTAACTTTCCACCGATTAGATATCTTGTAATAAGATCATGCTTATGTTGGGTTATGGATTTATTCACTTATCCTAGCATGTTTTTTTACATTTATACTCTATTATCAGAAACTTAACTTCCATAAATAAAAACTCACACATGTGATGATATCCCTGAGAATAATGATTTTTTCCATTTTATAACCATGACATCTTGAATTTTAACATTATTGTAAGATAATAATTTTTTATAATATGAAAATACTCTAATTTATTGGTATGATTCCTAGAATTAGATCAAGTCATTTCATATTTTATATATCCTATTTATCCACATTAAAATCTATTACATACTTAAAATTTATAGATATGGCTACAACAGACTTCATTGAGCCTGTATTTCTCATTTATATACACAAAATATGATATTAGATCAATTGATCCATATGAAGAATATTTTTTGTCCCCTTGATAACCAAAATTATTTCCTATCCAATTAAAAGGTATATATCCATTATACACTCTCAATTATTATTTCATAGATTTGATTACTACCTATATATTTCTCCAAGATTTATTTTACATTTTCCTACTATAGTGTATGTTTTGGAAATATAAAATTAGTTACATAGCATGTCATTTGTTATAGATCCATCATTAAAGCATAACCAATATTTTAATGTCATATAATGTATTATACATTCCTTTACGTAAAAATTTATGCAGGATGACATTGGAAAAACAATTCTCGAATTATTTTAACTTTTATTTGAAATATATATTCTATATATGTACATTAAATTAGTCTTAGAAACCCACATATCTATATTAGTACATATTGTTCCATGGAACAAAATTTGATACTTTAGTAGTTCTATAATGATTTTCCTTCCACAAAGTCATAAATAACAATGATTCTAATAACTTTGTTTCATATATTATCAATATATTTTAGGTGAAAAAATATGGTGCTCCCACAAACATCCTCTAAGCTTATTAAAAAATAATTAAACAAAGATTCAATTTCTTCCTAGATATATAAATGAATATTTATAGTATTTATATAATAACTATTATATATTACCAATCATGATTAAAATTATAATGGATTTTAGCATCTCTCTTGGATTAAAGGTTTTAGAAAAGTGAACACTTTGACTAACCATTAGCCTTTAAAAAAATCATTCCTTATTTGTGATAGTTTTACCATAAATGTATAATTATAACTTTTATACCCATTCCTACCCAATGAGGTTAGAATCATCTGAATAAATCACTAAAATACAGACTTTTTTTTCATATTTTAAATCTATTTTTCTTTAATTCATATGTAAACATCATTTTAACTTTTTAATATTTATTAATTCCTTATAGAACAAGTATTAGTTATTGAAATTGAAAAATATATCAACTAAGTTAGTGATTATAAAAAACATAACTTTGGTTTTATCTTTCATACAAAGTATGGTTCTCTAAAACATTCTTTTTCCTGAGCTCTTATGGAACTTTTTTCTATTCCAAATACTTCTTAATGTCAATCCTTGACTATATAATTCTAAATATTTCTTTCAATAGCTCAAATAGATATATTAACCATATTATAGATAAATAATCATTAACATTACTATAAATTTTTTATCTTCAGTGTCATTGTAATATCCATAAACAAATTGGATATACAATTGTGATAAACTAGGAATGTTTGTTTATTGAATTACATTTAACAAAAAAAATTCAACTAAACAAATGGAATATGAATTATTGTATTTATTTTATTCTATAACTCATATGATATATATCTATCATCATTATTGGAATATGGTTAAGGTTCGACACCACTACTTGAAAAACATGTCACAAAAGAGTGATTGAATAATTTCAAAACTTATAAGAATCATCATCAGACTTATTTTTAATAATATCACACATCAGATGTGTATAAGTAAATTTTAGCTTAGTAATGAATCAAATATATATTTTAATGACTGATCCATGATTTTTTAAGATATAATTTGGATCACTAAACTAAAGAAACTAATATTTCATAACCATGTATGTTTCTTTTCCCACTTTTATCATCCTTATATTTATTAATGGAATATCATAAAGAATATAAATTTAAATATAGCTTTCATAAGAAATAGTTCACATGTATCTTCTTGAGCAGGTTCTAGAATCTCTTTTTCATTATAACATTTAATATATGAATGCATGTTGGTATATTTAAAAATAATAATAAATCATGTTTAACACCCAAGTGTTTTACTGAAAAATGGTCTAAATGGACTTCTTGGTATATACATGACATTTGATATGAAATTTTTTAACTAAGAACTAGATTTACACATCTTTTTTATTTAATGTTTTATATTTTATATTCATTATTAATTTCCAAAATATTCCATAAAGGAAATATATATAATTAAAATATTGATTAAGTATATTATACCACGACATCTTTATTTCAAACATGAGTTAAAAAAATGGGTCAAAATTAAACACTTTGAAATTGTTTTTATTAACATAAATTATATAATAATAGTTTTAAAAAACAAGAATATACCCACTAGGAATTGTGAATAAATTATATTATCTATATAATATTAGATTCATTCTCATTAATTAAAATAAATATTATTTTCACTCTTGGGATCATTTTGAACTCCCTTGGTTCCCATATTTGATACACATGTGGAAGTTGTATATTTTTTGTAATAATGAAGAAGTAAAAACAATATCACATAAAATGATGAATATACCTAAATTATAATACTCAATATTATTTTACTCAATTTACTATGGTTTCATTTTAAGTTAAATTTCTTTCGATGTGTATGAAAATAGCCTCCTATTTGATTCTCTCTCATTACCTTTTGTTAATTAGAATGAATTTTCAAAGGCGTTGGTAGTGTACAATCAATTTTCCATTTATAATAGTCATCATTCAGGTTTACCATAATTAATATAGGTTTTTCTTTCATAATGTTCTTATATTCCGGGTGAACCATTCCCAAAAGATATAAAAGTCGTTTATCTATACCGTTCATTTTATAGTATTGAAAAAAAATAGAGTAACATGGTAACAAGGATGAGAGAATGACATGTATTAAAAGTTCATGATTCATATTAAATTATAGTTAATATAATCGATCAATATACTTTATCATCATGAGTACATGATGAACAACCTACATTCCTTCATTCAATTTTTATGTATTCAGTGTAATAATAATCTCATATGTTTCTTTCTTTCCTTTCTCCTCGCAAACTTTTCAGAGATGAGACCACATGGTATAACCCTAAAATTATTCATGTTTATTTCACAACTAATTAGACATTGATGATAAAATTATGATGTGAACATCACATGTTTCATCCATGATTGTCATGGATGATTTCTTTTCACCCTCACTTACATCTGGAGATAGATCATCTAATAGTGGGGGCTCTATCATATATAATTTCAGTTCATATCATTGTACTGTGTGAAATAACATATACCACTCTTGGAAATTAGTGATGTTATAACATATTACTTATTCAATATTTATTGTGGTGTTTTTTATTAAATTTTATTTTAAAAAATTATATCATTTTGAGATTAGTACTTTAATCTTGATTACTGATTAATATGACATACATACTTACTTATCATAAATGTCACTCACTATTTCATTGATTCATAGTATCCTTCAAATACTAGATTTGTAATATTTTGTCTCTTAAATATTCAAGTGGCATGGACCCCTAAAACCATATCACCATAGTCTAATTTTTGACTACACAACTACTCATAGAGTTTTAGGACATGGTTCTAGATGGCGAGATGTATTAACTCATAGTTCCATTATCATTTAAATAGAGTTACATATCTTTCGATACATTTACTTCAATTCTATAAACAATTTACTATTAAATATCCCCAACATAGCTATGTACAATTATGTGATTCCAATTTTTGTTAAGTCGAACCAAAAATCTTGTTTGTACTCCCTAGCAATAGAAGGAACCATTAACTATAGATAAAAAGCACTTAATACTATTTTTTTGTTCAAACATAGAAAATGTAATGAATTTCTATATTAATATTTTTTGAGGTATTTTGATTATTTATTTTTCTTGATGATTTTAATTCATTTATATTTATCATGATTTTTACAATGTGGATATATTAACAATATAACCATGCATAAATAGAAAACATTCATTCTGTGTTAATTCTTTTTTATCTATCTATACATGGTTTTAATGTGATCTCATATAAAATACACATACAGAAACTCAATAAACCATGAATCTAATAAATGTATGAAATAATGATCAGTTTTTCAAATAATCGATCTATCGAGAAATAATAGATGAATTGATACCCTATGGGTAACTAGATAAGTTATATATCACTCGAGTTGTAGTTCTCACCCCATCCAAGGCATCTAAGTCCCGTCTAGTACTTCAATAAGTCTCATCCTGAATTTTATCACCTAGAATTTATTTTTATTATACAATAATACCCACACACATATAAGGGGGTATTCGTAATGTGGGGTATAGATAAATAATTATCTATCAAGGATACATAGGCCCTTATACATATAATTATGATAAGGGATGAAAAAACAAAATTCCATTTATTAACTATAAATTATTAACATGAAATATTTATATAAATAAATAAATAAATACTAAATATACATTCATTTTCATGATCATGAATATTCATCATGAATTAAAACTATATATTAAAATTAAAATGTCAAAAAATTATAAATGATGGAATTAATTTTGAATTAATATAGAGAAAGATAATTTTATTTCATTATTTAATTTTTACACAATCCCCACGTTTTTATTAAATTTAAAATTGTTTTCAAATATTTTTTGGATTTTTTAATAATGCTTTTGATTCCCAACACTTGAACCCCCACCCACCACAGGGGTTCTTGGACTAATTGGTTTAGTGGGTGAGGTGAAGCCAGACCCGGCTGGGTGTAACACCCTATAATTTTATGAGAAATAATTTGTTTTTATGTATTATTTTATACGAAACACCAAAGTAATCTTTCACTACAAACAACACTATCATGTCTTGTGTTACACGCAATCGTGACCTTCCTCGATAGCATGTGTAGTACGCAATACCTTGTTTCATAAAACATCGATATATTGTTATACTATTATTATGGACTAGCCGTTATGAATAGTATTAACTAAATTTTATGTTTTATAAAATTTTTATTAATCTTACACATTTTCTATAACATGGTATGAGAATTAAGTAAAAATTTCAGGTAAAATAAGTTTTTTCTAAAAAATGCAGTTTTGCCGCCTTTTGATGGAGAACCCAATTTAAATCTAGTTTTGACATGTTTATAAGTTCAAATTTGACAAAATAAAAATCTTTTTTGAATTAGGATATAAAAATTTACTTTGCATAAAATTTTCATATTATTCTGATAACATTCATATTTTAATAAATAGAAAACACACACTATATTTTAATTAAAAACAACTTTTTTCCATCGCATTAATTTATATGGTTAAATAATAATATTGAATGATTTTAAAGTATAAATATAATATATTTTTACCATTTAATATAATGAATGTCATTACCATTAAATAAAAATAATAACTTGTATGATTTTAATCAAATACATGTTTTTCTCATTCCTAGTGAATGTTTCTCAAAAGAACCAAATTCAGAACCCACTAAATCATCCACACAAGCCTCAATATATAGTTGTAACATTTTCTTTTATAATTTTGGAGCTAGTATGGAGAATATAATGTTATTTCAACATCTTCATGATTATGTGTGCACAATTTCTTTGTATGGGAATAAGAACATATATCAAGGTGTTCATACCTTGTCTTTCTTACTCTAGGAATTGGGAGAGGTGATGGAAAGGCTATCATATTCAAGGGATGCATAGTATACTGGGATATGAAATTATCATGGCCACTATTAGTAGGTTTGAAGTCCCAAAAATTACACTTTAGACCCCGAAAATGTTTAGCCATATAAATAATACATTAATAGAACCCATGAACTATCAAAATTATCACATATTTCATTAATATTTTATCAATTACATTTAAAAATTAAATTATGTTACAGGATAAAATGTGAGTAATTAACTAGACATGTTTTTATCCCATTAAATAATTAAAAAAACTATAATAGCTAATATAGTTTCATAAAATATTTTTCCATGTATTCCATTAATAAAAAGTAAATATACTATATTAAAAAATTATAAATTTATTGTTCAAAACCTGAATAATATATAATTTATATATTTATTATGATCATTCAAATGTGTAAATTACCCAACCCCTGTTACAGGCCCCACCATGTCTTAAACTCTAATTCCATTGAATTGTAAGATCTTCTAAATATGTTTTTTGTGACCATATAGGCCCCTATATTGATTAAAGTGAGTGTTACTCAAATACTATTAGTATTTTATATTATTAACATAAGGACCCTGAAGAGACAAGTCTTAGTTATGGTAATGAAAACCTCATATGAGTACGAACTATTTAATATAATCTATTTTCATTATGATATCTCATAAAGAAAGATTCATACTTTATGTCGTCATAATTAAATGAATAATTTATTATTTTAATGAATATAATTGATATAATTCATTTGTTTTACCATATCCATGAATTTAATAATGTTACTACCATCATAATCAGAAGGTATTGAGATATCTCTTCCTCTATAGAAGAGACATATCCTTTTTTGATCGTTCAATCTATTCCAAACCATCATTGATGAACCTAACACAAGAAACTGACCAAAAACAAAAATATCATAGTTTTACTCTTATATATAATTATGTGATCATATGATACACATTAATAATAGTCTCAAGTCAATATACTAAATCAAATTCCCATATATAGGAACAAAAAACGACACCCAAAACATACAGTGTTCCTTTTTGTGATTCAATCCTCATAATCTTCTTTTACTCAAAATTACCAAGTGTGGCCTTAATAAGAAGAATATTTAATTATTATGGCCCCTAAAATTTGATATTTAAACATATTATGTGTCCCATCCATATGATTTATCTATAAAATTGGATATATGTTAAAGATTACTTTCATTGTATCTCAAGGTTCTAAATATAGCAAGGAACTACAACATCTTTTTTCATGTTATAGATTATCTATGTAAATTTATTACTAAATAGTGCATATATAATTAATAAATATATATTTCAATTTAAAATTATGCATAATTCTATGTATACATGATATGTTAAAAAAATTGCTCAATTTGGGTCCATGGCTCTCTATTTTATAGCAGAATGATATGTTAACAAATGATAATGCATTTCATTTACAAATATATCATGTTAAAAGAATGTTATGTTCAATGGGTATATTATCTAAAATAATACATTATTTTCTAAATGATTTTTTTTCAAGTAACATGAATCACATAAAAATTACCATAAGTGCAGTATGGAATAAAACAATAAAGAGGAATACAATTCTATTGAATTTTTTGTGGCCATTTCTATTAATTAAAAGGTTTACAATTCTATGTGGAAGTGAGGATATTACAGGTTAATTGGAATGGCATGTGGAAATATGAAATAAATATACAAAACATCATCACCCTATAATCTCTCCTCAATGGAAGAAAACTAATCATGAATATAATAATTTTGGAAATATGAAAATAAATCTTTATCTTGAAATTTCTATAGATGTAATGAATCCTTTTGTTAAAAATTATCACTCATAATTCATGGCCGATAATGTTATTACATTTGAAATTTATACTATGGTTATGCATAATGTGAATGTATAATATGTTTCCTCATCTATGTTAGGACTAAAAAACCATATATTGATATTAATGTCAATTTGGCTCTATTGAACAGTGGTCTGAAATTCATGTGGTATGAAAGAGTAATATTGTGTGATACTAATATAAATGAAGTATTCATGATTATATTCGTGTTTTTGGGTTGATAAATTACATTCAAATTTATGAAAAAATATCCAATTATATAATTAATTGAAGGATAGTGTTTCCCAATTGTGATTAATTTATACACTTATTTATTTTGAAACATTATTTAATGACAATATTTCCATGAAATCAAAAAAATTTAAACCAATGAAATAAATAATAAACCAATATGAAATTATTCATAGGGAATTTCAAACAAGGTATAACACCATCTCCATTGATAAGTGATAAATAGTTTAATAATGTAAAGGATATTTTTACCATATTTTGGAAGCCTTTTTTTCAAAACACTTATGAATTTATATTGGAAAATAGATCTATTTTATTCATATTATTATATTAGAAATGTTTTTAGGTTATAAAATTTATTGATGTAATGTATTTAGAAAAAAATTATCTTATTGTATTATTGAAATTTCACTAAATACACACACAAAAAAAAGAATAAAATCATGTCAAGGTCTGAAATGACTAACTTGGTTATAAGGGATGATTTAGAACTAGTGAAGGATGAAATATATTCTTTTTTCCACTAATAGGTTACACTATTTCATAGTAAGAGGTATTTTTGTTTCGTAACTTCCTGAATGCCTTAAATGTTTCATATGGGTATTCATCAAATGTAATTAATGGACTTTATTTGACTAAAAATAATTTAAGGTGATTAAAATAACATGATTGTCATTTTTTAGGAAATATTTAATTCTTATAGATTTTTCCTTTATTTTACCTAAAAATGTCAAACTCAGATTAAACCAAATACTCATATTGGTTAGAACTATATATAGTAGAGTTATAAACCATTAAATTTTCTATTATGGTGTTTTATATTTACTTTTTGGTTAAATAGTATAAAAATAGAAGTATGAAAAATATAAAGGCCTTAATTTTGATTATATGATGGAGTGATGGAGTGATACTATTGGAGTTTTATTCATATGATCTTAATGATGGATTATTACTGGGATTGTATAGAAGAATAGAACAATGGATGTTTGATGATAAATATATTTGGTGGGTTTAATATCAGAAAAAATATTCAGAAGTGGAATAGTGTAACAGTCGAGACAGTTTTGGTGGAGAGATTCCATTAATACACATAGTTCTTCTTGTAATGAAGGGATTATTAGACGATGACCTAGGAATATCAGATGGTGATTATGACTAGTTGAACTCAATAGTCACTCTTATATAATATAGGTTTTTATCACTCTATGTTATTTTTTTAGTTCATCAATTAGATCATTGAAATAACTCAATATTATAATCATATTTACTACCATGAGTAAAATTAAATTAGTATTCCTATAGTGACCTATGGTTCCCATAAATGGATATTAAATAATTTTAGATTTATATTCATTACATTTACCAAATATAAACCTAAGGACCATAATAGTTTAGTTCCCTTAGAAACATTGAACACAATATTCTAATATAGTTAAATATCTCTAATATTTCCTACAATGATCATCCCAATTATTACTCTTTATTATCATATTCTACATTAACACTTTCTTTACAACCTATGGTAAGTTAAAATAAGAAAGTGTGAGCATAGATTATTAGTAAGGTTAAATACTGTAAATATATAATCATAACATGAATATATGTGTATGAGAACATGATCACAATATTTGAAAACCAAACTATTCATATCAAAGATCAAAATATTGAGTCATAAAATAAAAATTTGAATTTAGAAAGAAATGAATCATAACGGAATCATAGAACATGGTCCATGAGAGCTAAACATTATCAAAAGGCATAGATTTGAGTTGTAGACATTAGATAAGAAAATAAATTCCATTTTATTCAAGGATCATTTCCATGGATATCATAATGGAATGAGTCAATTCCCCAAATCATCATAGTAGTGAAGGTTAACTCTCAAGAACATCATAGTAGACAATGTCCATTACTGAACTGAGTTCACTCCCCATTCCAATACTATCCATCAAATGAGATATAAATCATTTCCCAATGCCTTGGTGGGAGATGTAGGTACCTCCCAGATAATAACTAAAACCTTATTTATGGGCTCCACATGATGATAAAATAATTATCATATCATAAAAAATAGAAAAATAAATTGTTTTTATAATCATTTCCTCAGGTCATCATACCATAACCCATGGAAAAGTAGTATGTTTCACTATAATTTTATCATATTATAACCTGTTGAAGATAATTGGGGTCCATAAAATATTTTCATGATAAACTATACAGATAAAGAATCTGAATTGTATCCTTTCTTTATATCCCCATTAAGTCATAACTTACATCAATGGATATAATCTTAAATGGAGAATGATTTTGGAAATATCACATGGATCATTTCGTGAGGAAAATATATTTTCGTCAAAAATCCTTTTTAGAACATAAAATAATTTTAAATATTTTTTTTTGAAAATTACCTTGTCAACTTATTGTGGAATCTTAAAAAATAAATTAAAACAGTTGTTGGGGGAAATATCATTTCCACTTTGAATATCTAATTTTGAATAATATAAAACATTTCCAAAATCTTTTTCATTTTTAATTCATTTGTTTAAAATATAAAAATACACTATATATTAAATAAACAAATTATATGAAACTAAAATTGAAAACCTATAAGGAAATATGAAATCATATATTGTTCATGTTAGTGAGAAATATTGTTCATGATTTGCATATTAAACAAAAATATTCTTTTCTCGTTTTAGTGAATTAATAAATGCATTGTTTGAAAAAAAACATGAAGATTCATTTGATTTTATTATAAAAATTTAAACATTGGTAAAAATTACTTTAATAAATCATTCATAAAAAATGTTAGAAACATTTTTGATAACAAAATTTGGAAACTTGGTTTTGGATGTGAAATGGTTTTTGAGTGAAAAGAATAATTTTATTAAAAGGATTATTTTTGAACTCTTCACTAAATAAATACAATAATGTTTGGGGAAAATTTTATTGTCATAAAATAAAAATAGGATAATAAAGTCAAGAGTTTTTCTAGAGATGGATCTTAATGTTTTATAATCAAAAACAGTTTCATAAATAATCATGATAAACGATGAGATTGTTAGATATAATCATTACCTCATTGGTAACATTCAATCACCTGCCCCGGGAAAAAATATAATTAAAATAAGTTTAAAATATCATAAGGATAAATAAATTAATTATATTACATTTAAAAGGGTCTATATATTCACCATGGTATAAAATATATGTGTATAAAATAACATACGTCTCAAAGAAGGAAATTTGAGACGAAAATCATCACTACTTTATTAATAATTTGAATCATAATCCCTAATAAAGAATAAAATAAAATGATGATGAAAATTTCATAAAAATTATTATATTCAAGATATTAATTTTCAAAGGGGTAGAATATAAAACACACAAAATAAATGAGTTGTTAATTGTCATATCTCCCATAAATAAAAGAGAGATTAGAAATCTCTTATCATAAGTCTTGAATTACTTCATAGTCTTTCAAATATTTTATATAATATAATATCTATATTTATTTAGTTTACATATATTAAAAATATATACGTATATATTTCATACCATATATAATTTAATTATTACCTTTTTTACCCATTTATTATAAATTTCATGTTAAATTCATGTTTCGGGTAATAAACACTTTGTTTTTTCATATATTTCATTTTTTTCCTTTTTATCAGTCCTTTTACTTTTATTATGGTTCCATAATCTCCATAGTAGTTTCTATTATATTAATATCATATATATTCAGCATATATGTGTTTATAGTTAAATATAGTGGATATATATAGAAAATTAAATACATAATTCATAGAGATGTTAGGTCATACATACACAAGAATGTTGTTTCCATTTTCTCAAAGTATTTAAATAAATAATGTAAAATGATATATTATCATAGAGGAAAAATTTTATGTTATATATATCATGTATATTCATTAAAACCTCATTTATTACCTTCTATGTAAATCTTGAACGAATCATGTTGCTTTGTGAGGCGATAATCTACTATATAGACAAGTGACGTTATTCACTTCCCAAAATATGGAAAGCATGAATGTATGTTTGAAATAAAAATTAGATAATAATAATAATAAAATAAATATCATATAAAAAAATTATATCATCATTTCCAATATTTAGAGGTGGTAATGAAAAAATTAATGATATTGGTTTGAGAGGCAGTTGTCGGCCATAGACATGAATGTTGATTGTGTGGCCTATTTAATGGAAGTGGAAATGTTTGTAGTTAATAACCTTAAATTTAAAAAAAACATAGTATATTTTAGTTAATGATTTTATTATATCGTGATTTTATAATAATTTTTGGATGTGGAGGAATAAAAAAAATTCTCATTGATGAAAGTTACATCTTTTTCGGTTATCCTCGATAGATTTGCACCGAAAGCCTTCATACGTGATATTTTTGACCAAAATAAGGCTTCTAAGATTCGGGAAAAAATAATTGAAGTTATTTTTTTAGGTATTGGTTGTAACTAAATGTTTTAAAGGTTTTAAGAAGAGAGTATATGGGGTCAACTTTCATAAGTGAGATGAGTGACACACTTGTGATGATTTGAAAAGAATCAATAATACCAATGTTTTTATCATTATAGAAGATTAAAATAATTTACAATGGAGAAACAAAAAATTTTACATTGGCAATATTTCCATAAAATGGGTTTTAATCTAGTATGTTGGTTATTATAATACTTATATTCTTATTCAACACTAACAAAACACAATTTTGCATTAATCAGGGTAAATAATCTTTGCTATTTTTAATATTCAATTTGGTCCAGTATTTTGTTTAATTTATAACATAAAATAAATTTTTTGGATTCCAAACATTTAATCCATTTATATAAATTCCATTCATTTAAACAGGAAAAATTAATTTAAAATGAATCCAACAGAGGTGATGAGAAAGCAGGTTTTTAAAGAGAAAATGCTAAAACGTTTACAAGCATTTTATATCAAAATTAAATATGAAAATGAATCCAATGAACTAAATTTGTTCAATTAATTAAAAATTAACCAATTGAACTTTAAAACCAATTAAAAATATCAACGAAGATCATAAATCGGTTAAATTAAAATACCAATTTCAATTAAAATTCTTCAGTTTCACTATTCAATAAAAAATTAAATATATATGAAAATTCAAAAAAATCACCATAATATAATTTTGATAGGATAATTTCAATAATAAAATTAATTTCGGTAAATAAAAATTCAAAAGTGGTAAAAATTATATTTATTATAGTTCAAAAAAACATTTTTTGATGAAAAATTATTTTCAATACATATAATGATTTTAACAAATATTCATTAATTTTTTATAAATTTGTTTTATTTGAATAAAAATATTATAAATAAGATTTAATATTTATTTATTACTATTCATATCACTATGTTATAATGGTTTGATATAATGGTTACATTTGAATAATAATATTAATAGTATATCATGGTTTTGTTAAAACTCAGTGTCATGTGTAAAACAAGATATCCCAGAGTTGTGTGCAGTGAAAGATGAACCTGGTGTTTCATATAGTGAAAGCTTAACTTGGTGTTACATGTAATAAAAATTAAAAAATAAATTATTTTTATTCAAAAAAACTAAACCATAATCAATGGGCGTGTAAAATTCTACCCCTCTTAAAAGGAATTTTACCATTAGAATTTATCACTATATTAAAAATAAATGAGGATAATTATACATAAATATATCCTTAGGTTCTCACATGGATTCCTAAAACTAGTGGTTTCCCCATAAATCTTTGACCATGTGATTGGTCTTGTTTCACTGAATTTTCTCTGTATTATCTAGAATCTCCCTTGATTGTTCCTCATTAGAAATATCTTAGTCATGTGGTATGACCTATGTGTTTAATACATTTAAAGGGAAAATTACGTACTTCGACATTCCAGATACCTGTAACACATTATGGACTCGATTGAGGGTTTTTTGAAGCACCAATAAATTGGATACCATTCCAAAATAATCTATAAGTTCAAAGGGATCGATAAACCTTGGGAATAGTTTTCATTTATTCTTGATTTTCATAACCATTCTTGAAATGGAAAATATTTAGAAACACCATTTTACCAACATCATATTCTAGATCACACTAATGATTATGAACATAAAATTTTAACCCAAAAAAAGATGCATTCATGTGTTGCAGAATGGATTTAACCATATATTCCATTTTTATCGACTATCTGAAGTCCCAATAGAATTCATTATCTAACTTCACTCCAGATCATCAGAGCTCAACATTTATTTCCATATTGTGCTTCATAAATATCCAACAAAATTCTTGAGTGAAAACTATCACTATATGAAAAATCAGCATGAATAAGGTTTTGATCCCCATGACATTTGAATTCCACATGGAAAGATCATAAATAATCCATTAGTGTTTTAAATATTCCCTCAGACTTACCATCTGTCCAATGATGATACGAAGTGGTGAAAATCAACTCTATATCAATATATTGCTGAAGAATTCAACAAAACATTGAGGTAAAATCTAGATTTAGATAAAATATATTTGAATTTGGTACTCCTTTAAAACATACCACAACTTAATTTTATATTTTGGAAAGTAAATCAAAAAGGAAATATTCTCTAATAGCAATGAAGGGTGAAATCTTCATATGGTTATCAACAGTAACCAATACTTTTCTCAACATAAAAGATAAGATAATACAAATATCTTTCAAGTAGAATTAATAACATTTTTAAAAGTGGTAAATTAATTCTTCCTCAAATAACATTTTAACTACATATAAAACCAAAGGGTTTCATTTTGATAAATTTCTCTTAAAATATCTGTATCTTGATAATCTCACAGCACATTAAACCTCTAAAGTGGTGTTAATGAATTTGAACTTATGATCAAATATAATCTCATAAATCTATGTTTGTAGCCATAGTATTTATGTTAATCATACATATATATATATATGATTCCTAATGATAATTCACCCTTTATTCTCTTCTCTTATAGCAAAACATTTCCATTTGAATATTAAGTTCAATATGGTTCTGATAGAATATAAAATGGGATTTCATTATTCCAGAAATCATTTATAAAGACATAATCCCATGAAATTTAACTAAATTATAAACAATAAGATTTTAATCAGGCTCGTTCATACCAAATCAAACATGAAATTCCCCACTAAGGAATGGAGGATTCGTGTGTCCTAATTATCCCGAATCACTTAAACCATTGTGAATTCATAGGATTTACCATTTTAATTTATCTATATAGGTTTTTATATCTATCATACTCATTATCAATTGTAATTGGGAATTAATTCTTGTAATTCACATACTACATATATTTTAAACACCATAGTATGGGTGGTGAATTCTTTGCAACTTTCTCACTATTTGCATCGTTTAATAACATCTTCCCATCACATAAAAAATTTACTACATGACGAATTTCCCATTAAAACATAAAACATTTATTATCCACCTTAAGACAATTTACTCAATGAATCATCCCACCCTTTGGAAATAAAGTAAATCCCATATTCTTCTCTCTGAGATTCTTAGACTTTCCATTGAATTCCATTTTCCCCTTGTTATAAAAATCTTGAGATTAATATACAAATCTAACCTCTGTTTCCACCATGATACCATGTAAAACAATGTCTTTATATCTAATGAAGTCTATTATGGTTAATTCCCTTTAGAAACCTGGTTTTAAGCCACTAAAGAATCAATTAATCCTACATTCATCTCATATTTTAATACCAGAAGCATACCTCACAAGTCCCATAAAAGATTCCTCATAGGGGATACTAGATTCATTTTACTTTTGATTTAACAAAGGGAAATACTTTTCTATCATCATACAAATAATATGAGGGATAAAATTGTTGAAAAATAAGATATTGAACTCATCCAAATAAAAGGATTCAATTTCACCCTATTGCCTCATATTTTATATAGAATTCTACCATTATTCCACTTTACCTTCCAAATGGTAGAAAACCAAGATGAATTATTCATGTTATAAAAATGGAGAATGAAAAACATAATTTTAGTTGTGATGATCCATTTTTTAGAAACTGTTGTTTTCGAAGACCAACTAAAATAAGGTGAATGTTTCCTCACAAAAGGATAAAAATAATTGTGTTCCCTCCTTAATTAATATGTAAGCCCATTATGATCCATAACATGAAAATGTTTTGTGACCATAATAGTGATATTTTTCATTATATCTCCCATAACATTAGGATTCTAAGAAGGAAAATCATTTCATTTCTTGTTTTAATCATCATTAACATGGTTTCTTTTAGTTTATACTATTCTTTAATACCAAAACCATATTACGAGAATCACTAATGAATGTAGGGAACCGCATGAATATAGTGAATCACTTATAGGGTGTCAAAATAATGAATCCTTGTTTTCAACATATGAAAGTGTAGGATAAATATAGTTCATTCATAGTAATTATCAATTTAATTTCTTCATGACGGTTTTTAAAGAGTTTTTTATTTTCCAATGTATATTCCCCCGGAGTGTCAAATCAGATGTACAATAAGGCCCATTTCAGGAACTAAATGACAATCAATTCCTTCTCAATAAACCCTTTATGGAGTTATTTCCCCTAGGAACTTCTGAGTGAGATCCAAATCCATTTGAATTATCTAAAATGGGCTATAATTTCTTAAAAACCAATAACTCTATCATTTACCATAATTTCAAGAAATTTTCCACTTCTTTGACCCATCCTTAGAATAATCATTACAGAAATACCTAAAAATAACCATAGAAATATCCCTAGGGATATCACTAAATTTTTATAATAATATTTTCCAAATTTTAACTAAATCATTCCTCTCATACCAACTAATTAAACCCATATTTATTATATATATATATAATCTTTTTTCGATGAATATTCATTACATTACATAATGACATGACTATGGACTATAATAGTTTTGTTAATTTGGAAACTTGGACCACAATATTCTAATTCGATGAATGATCTAAGATGTTTCCCACAGAGATATTCACATTTATTAATATTAACAGAGACACCCTATATAAAACCTTTTTTCATTACAAGAGGAAAGGAAATGTAAGAAATGGTGAGCTTAGATGCTCAATAAGGGTAACCAAGGGAGATATGTAAGAAAAAATTTAACAAAAGGGGTTTAGAACACGATCATAAAATTTGATAACCAATCCCTATATAACAAAGATCACAACATTTAATCATGAAATAAAAATTGACATTTGTTAGGACATGAATCATAAGTGAATCAATGACCATTATGCATGAGAGCATAACATTGGAATAAGACATAGTTTTGTGGCACAAACGTAAGCCTATAAAATTATTTCTAAATTATTCAGAGAAAATTTACAAGGATATAAAAGTGGATTGGGTTCACTCCCCATACTTTCATAGCAGTCATGGTTCACTCTCAAGGCCATCATAGTGGAAATATTATTTTTTTGAAGTAGGATTACACCCATTTTCACTCTTATCTATCTCATGATATATAAATCATTACCCAATGCATTGGAGGGTGATATGAGTCCCACAATTATCTTAATTAAAGCCATATTTATGTGTTTTATAATATCATAAAACATCAATAATATCATAAACTTTATAAAAAATACAATATTTATAATCAATTTATCATTTCACCATTGCAATACCTATGGAAAAAGAAGCGGGGTTCATAAAAATTCTATTATGGTATAACCTATGGAAGAGACATGAGTTTCATAAATAAGATTTAATGATAACCCATTCATAAAAATAATAATAAAGGTATCCTTGGTTTATATCCCTACTAGATAAAAACAATATACATCACAGAATATAATCTTATAAGGGGAATGATTTGGAAAAGATCACTTGGAACGCTTTTAGAGGAAAATATATTTTCAGGGAAAACACTTTTTTTAAACAAAAAATATTTTTCAAGTGATTTTTTATGAATATGAACTTTTCAAATTATTATTGAATATTTAAAAATAATTTAATGACATTTCTTGTGGAAAATACCCTTTCTTATTTGGAATAATACATTAAAAAACATAAAACATTTCCAAAATCATTTTAATTTTTAATATAATTTGTTTAAATTATAAAAATATTCCAAAATATTATGGGAAAAAAGTTTATTACTAATGAACTTTGAAATATTTTAGGGAAATCATGAAATCATTGATTGATCATGAAATCAAGAAATAGTATTTATATCGTGGTTGTTAAAATCTATGATTCTTTTCAAATTTTGGATAAAATAAAAACATTAATAGTTTTTAAAGAGACATGAAAATTCATTTCGTTTTTTTCAAATATTCACATATGGTTAAAAATGCCTTTATTAAATCATATTAAAAAATTAGAAATTTTTTTGAATTTTTTTTAATAATCATGGTTTTTGAAGAAAAAGAGTTTTCATTAGAAAAATTGATTTTTCTTAAAAACATTCTTTTCATGATCTTGTGTACAAAAGGAGAAGAAAATGAAGGAAAAAATGTATTCTTCTGAAATAAATAGAGTATAATGAAATTAATGCGTTTCATGAGAGATGGTATAAGGCCCCAGCCTTAAACCTTACTTAATATTGAATTAAATGAATAATTCACATAGAGGATCTTTTTAGGTTTAGAGTTTTAGAGAATTAGGACATAACTATTACATCTCAAAAGATTACGAAGTAGAAACTTCTACTAAGTTTCCATAAAATAAAATCTCTTAAAAAGAAACACGTCTAGTTCCATGTTTTAGGTAGCATGACTTTCCCATGATCCTATCCTTGACCCTATTCCATGTTATGTCCTGTGAAAAACATTTCAAAAACATGGGATGAGCATAAAAATCTCAGTAAGGGGTACACAAAGAATGAAAGCTGTTAGTTTTTCAAAACAACATGTAAAACATATATACTTTATCAAAGTAATACTTTTCACCTTTTCGAAGTATTAAAAACTCTTCACTGAATAAAAGTTCATTACTTACCCTTCAGTAACCAAAAGATTACCATAAAACCCATATAAAGATCACATAACATATAAAGGTTACTTGGGACATAAACATACTTAAGTGGAATAACCATATGGTCGAATTCCACACATACTTAATGGAATAGCCATATGGCCGACTTCCACACATACTTAATGGAATAGCCATACAGCCGACTTCCATACCCAATGCATTGGAGGTTATAAAGTAACCACCCATCCTGGTATTCACGACACCACCCGTCATATGGTTTATCACGTACCCACCCATCAAATTTCCAAGTACCATTATAAAAATCATGAGACATAAAACAAATATAATGGAAAGTAAAAATTTCCACACTTTGATCACAATATATCACATAAATATATTGACATTAAAAATCCATTATAAAAACCATTTTCAATACCAAAATACATAAAAGAGTATATGTTATTTATTTCATTTTAAAAAACATTATGGCTTGTTCAGGAAGCAAAAGACCAAATAATACTCGCGGCGATGGAAAAGGTCATTGCCACCACGTACATTAAAAGAAACATTCCTTTTTTTCGTTTTGTAAAATGCTTCGTAGAAAAAGATTCCTTTTTTATAAAAGTAAAATTCAAAGGGGTTTATACACCGTATAAAAGAAAGTTGTGTATAAAACGAAATATTCCTCAATGAAAGGAGATTGAGACGAAGTCCCTTACAAAGTCGGTATCCTTAGATTAAGGATAAATCAATTATATGATTATGTGTGAAAAATATGAATACACAAAATATAATTGGATATTAAGTGTAAAACAATAAGAGTTCATTCACAAATAATCATGGAAAAACAAAACCAATGACATAGATATTTAACTCAATGAAATGAGATTGAGTTATGATTTCCGATACAAGTCTATCTAAATGACATAATAATTTATCAATGAGATGATTATGTGTAGAAATAGTATATCCACAAAAACGTTTGTGGAAACTAAAACATAGAGATTCCACACATAATATTGGCATAATAAAATCAAGAATTAGAGGTTTAACCCAAAGAATTGAATGTGGGTTAAGAAGTTCCCTTATAGAAATTCGACAGCCTAATGTCGTCACTTCAAAACTTATAAAATGAGGTGATGAGAGATAAAAAGGGTATCCCATCACTTGTACATAAACATTTCATTAATAAGGATATAGAAGATCATATCCTAACATAATAGTATGTGAATTAAAAGACATAACAAAATAAGTCCTTTAAAAAGAGAAGGGTGAAAGGTTCCCTTACCGACTTGGGTATCTTAAGAAACGTACACCCCATTAAAGAACGGTCATACAATGAATATGTAAGTATCCATAAATGAAATTATATTTCAAAAATAGTATAATAATGGGAAGTACATACACCACTCAAAGGAAATTGTGGAAAATATAGCATAAATCTCACGAGAATAAAAGTGAGATGAAAAATCCCTTACGAAGACTCGACAGCCTAACGGCGCCACTTAAAACTTCCAAAAATGGATTGATGAGATTAAATAAGGTATATAATAACATTAAAATATATTTTACATAGAGAGGAATATAAAATAACATCCCCAATCATAACAAAGAGGATCTTAAAATAAGTGACATAAAGGAGAGTACTTAAATAGAAAGAGAGAGGTCAGATCTATTACGAAAATTCGGCAGCCTAACGGTGCCACTCAAAACATCCAAAATGGATTGATGAGAGAGAATAGGGTCTCTCATCATATGAACATAAAAATTACAGTAGGAGTAATATAAAATAACATCCCAATCACAAGAAAGATGAGATTATAAGGAATGACATAAAAGAGTGTACTTAAAAAGAAAGAGAGGAGTAGGATCCCTTACTTCGTGTCCGACATGACTCGATCGTTCATTAATCTCCTGAATAATAAAATTTGGTCAATTTATAATTTCATAAGGACCTCATTTAAATATTATTATTCATTTCATATCACATATTAAAATGTTATAATAATTGGTTAATAAAGTGAGTTCGTATCAGACGTTTTTGTTGATGTTCAGTACATGAGTAAAAATTGAACTTGATGGAAAAGAATTTTCCATGTAGTTATAGGTACATCATCTCCAGAATAGTATTTATGTTTTAAATATCATAGATATCCAGTATATATTCATTTTATACTATTAAATGGCATTTGGAGATAAAAAATTAAAAGCACCGTTCATGGAGACGGTAGGCTGTATGTACGCATGAACGCTACATTCATTTTTTTGCCATATTAAGGGAATTAAACCAAAATGAGAGATATATATATTATAATTCTAGAATGATACCCATAATTTAGATGTAATATATTACATATATATCCATTATATATATATGTACTTATAATAGTACATAACATTTGGAGATAATAAATGAAATGTACCGTTCATGGAGACGGTAATCCGTACGTACACATGAACGCTACTTTCATTTCTTTTATTATTAAATTGAATGAAATAATAAAGATATAAAGGTATAATATAATTACAGTAGGATAACATATGTAATATCATTAATTCCATCCTTTATACGTCCCACATATGGCATTAATGAATCAAATCACTTTGAGGGGGAGGTAGTCCGCACATCCTAAAATGAATATATCGTGTTTACCCATAATGGAAACCATAAAGGTATGCCATAAATAAAAAATACAGAAGCTTAAGGAAAACATAAACATATTATATATCATATATAAATATAGTGACATCTTAATGGCCACCTCTGAAGGTGTTAAAAGAATGTTGAACAATCATCGTTTCGGGAGGCAGAAATTCGCCATCCACCGAAACAGTATGTTCTTTAAGAATTAGATGTAGGTGTGTGTAATTGTAGCTCGAATACTTCTTATAAAAACATCCTAGTATATTTAAGATAATGTATTTTTTACAAAATAAATGAATAAAAAGAGTTTAGGGGGTTGGAGAAGAAAAATAAAACAAAAGGACACAAGTGAAGACATTACCTTTAAATCGGGTAACTTCCTTTGATTTGAGCTCAAAGGCTTCCTTGGAAAGAATTCTACCCAAATTTAGGCTTTAAAGAGTTATATAGGGATGTGGAGAGATGTAATGGGAAGTGTTTGTCCGAGCCAAAGGCTTTGGAAGTGTGGGTCAAGAGGTAGAGGTGGGGGCCTTTTATAAGAGGAGAGGAGGGGCACTATTGGAAAGGTATAAAATGTAACTTTATTTTCAAATGCGTTTTGGATTTTATTGGTCTGACATTGATTTTTTTCTAGGATAAGGTGATAAGGGTTGGAAATACACCCATACAATAGGTTTTGGAAATGTTTAGGGCTTAGATGTTACATTATCTTTCCATTTTATTTAAATCGTTAAATAACAAGGTCATCGCTGCATCATCATGATGTCATAAATAATTTAATTTATTTAATGTCTAAAAATTATAAAATAAATACTATGATGTAGGAAATCGTTTTAGCTTTCCAATTAATATTTATAGTCAAATATATCGTTTATGTAGTCAAAATTAAAAATATTTTACATAGGTGATACATTCATTGTTACATTTAACATTCTTTAAAAATAAAAAGATAAAAAGTCACTTTCTCAAAAAAGTGATTCAATGGGGCCCACAAGTTTGGGACAAGGCATACCATGGTCGTAAATGAGACAAAAAGTATCCTTAGGAAAATTTTTGTGGTCGTTTGTTATTATTATGATATTATGATATTATCTTTAACTACCCGATTACTCATTAATCAAGACAAATAAAGATAATTACTGTCGTTACTATTCATAATGTCCAAAAACAAAAGAGTCTTAATTAAATAATTTGGGCCTTATGATTCCAAAAATTTAATTCATTTTACCAAATTCGAAACACATAAATTGCAATAATTAATTAAAAAAACTTCCTGTTGTCAAAACAAATAGCGGGTTTTTTATAAACAATATTTATGAAAAGATTGGCACTTGTTTATGCCTAATTCCAAAGTGAAATTAATACCAATGACCATCATTGAATTAAATGGTAAAAATATATTCTAATTACACTTTAAAACAAATTAAAAAGATAATATAACCATATAATTAAATTATATGAAAAAGGAGTTTTGATGTAAAAGGCAGTATTTTTCACTATTCATTGAAAAATGAACATTGTCAGAAAACTACCAAAAATTAACCCAAGGTAAATTTCAATGTCCCAGTCATAAATAATATGTTTATTTTGAAAAATAGAGCTTATAAAATTTTCAAAAAGTGGATTAAAAAGGGGTTCTCCATCAAAAGGCGGCTAATCGACCTTTTAAAGAATATTAGAATGTTTACGCTTAAAAACTGGATTCATTTGAATTTATAATTCTCTAACATTTATTGTAAAGAGTAAAAATATTTGACAAACATATATAATCATTTTGTAGTTAGTTCGGATCATTTCCGCCATTAAAACGGCTATGCGTTATCTACCATTTAAAATAATATTATTTTATTATTAGAGTACAACGTAAGATTCCCAAGAAAGTCGTTGTTTCTTATTGGGTACGCCATTGAGAAAAGCATCCCCTTTAAAGTAATATTAATATTTTATTCACAAATATGGATAAATATAAAGATTTCATATTCTATATTTACCTTGGGTGTTACATCCTTCCCCCCTTTTGGGAATTGCGTCCTCGCAATTTTAAAATTGGGCTTGGAAACATCCTAGAAAGTCCCACATCAGAACATGAGTCAGTAAAACATTCACTTTAAAATAAAGAAATATAAGTACAAAGGTCACCCGATTTAACCCATACTAGGATTCCAAGTATGAAAATATGGACATGGAGGAAAAAAAACAAAGAGTCATTTTCTGATGGAGAGTGATAGAAAACATGTTTAGGAGAAAGTTAACTACAAGAAAATCACAAACTTGTGATGGGTTATACAATATTCGATTCCCCGGTAGGAAAAGTTAATAGGCAACATTTTTGTTTTAAGTTAATTTTAATTGAGGAATTTATTCATAAGGAAACATAATCACTTATCATGTTGACTTTCAACTTTTACTAGATTTCTTTCACGAACTCATATTTTCTCCAAAAGATGAGTATTTATGAAGACTTGTTCACATTAAGAGTACAATAATCAACTTATAGAGAATCACCTAATCCACAAAAGAGAACTATATACATCCCATGTATTTAGACTTTAACTAAAACCAAAACCAAAATGGTTATTACAAGATCAGATAATCTAGAAAAGGATAACCCTTTATAAAAAGAAAATCTATTCTTAATCTCCAAAATTTGTCCAACAAAACCCAAAGTTCAACGAGGACCATTCGATAATCAATTTTCCATAAAATTATTCAAAGTTAACCAAACTAAGATTGAAATCCAAATATTTGAAGGATTTAGTCTCGTAGTCTTCTATGTTAAATCGTAACATTTATCTCCAAACAACATCAGTTTCTCTTAATGTATCGTATTGAAAAGTAATTAACCTAATCACATATCCTCCATGACAGGTTAATAAATTTCCATAGATATCCCAAAATAAACTTACTCTTAATTCATAAAATCATCTAACTAAAAAGAATCAGTCAAACTAACCAGGTACTTCACGTAGTCCAGTGGTAGGCGATAAATACTAGTTGCACTTTGGTTGTGGGTTAGATTCCCACAGCTTTGTCCAACGCGACGGGTTGTCACACGGTCTTCGTGTTGTCCTTTTTCCAAAACTATATAATTCTTAAAACATTCCCCAAAACGAGATAAAATCTTCAAAAATAATCATAACATATTTTAACCACAAGTTTATCTCATGCCTTTAATTTTCCATCATATCATATAATAACCCATAATTACCTCAAAAGTAATGATCATATGAACTATAATGGCTACCTTTATAATTATTACCTAAACTTCCACATTGATTGGTCATCTCGTACATGATTCATTACAGAACATACCAAGGTTCAAGTGGTTTATCATGACTCCTTGATAGCTGGTTTAGAACAACCATGAGTTTCCTCATTGAATCCCCCATTTTATCTACTATCTTAAACAGAGAACCACCACAGTCTCCTTCAAACCTGTTGTCTCTTTGGTGCCTGCTAGATCCATCCATTCACTAAAAACAGAAAGGTCAGTGTGAGTATATCAACAAAACCATCATGTACTAATGAGGAAGATAAACACTAATATATACTTACTCATTCACTTTATCTAAAACTAGGACTCTTTCTGAAATCCTAACCATTATGGTAATGTCACTTTTTCTTAGAGGATACCCTAACCTCTAAAGTTATCTAAACCGACCTTTGATACCAACTATAAGGCCCCAGCCTTAAACCTTACTTAATATTGAATTAAATGAATAATTCACATTGAGGATGTTTTCAGGTTTAGAGTTTTAGAGAATTAGGACATAACTATTACATCTCAAAAGATTGCAAAGTAGAAACTTCAACTAAGTTTCCATAAAATAAAAACTCTTAAAATGAAACATGTCTAGTTCCATGTTTTAGGTAGAATGACTTTCCCTTGATCCCATCCTTGACCCTATTCCACGTTAAGTCCTGTGAAAAACATTTCAAAAACTTGGGATGAGCATAAAAAGCTCAGAAAGGGATACACAAAGAATGAAAACTGTTAGTTTTTCAAAACAACAAGTAAACCATGTATACTTTATCAAAGTAATACTTTTCACCTTTTCGATGTAGTAAAAACTCTTCACTGAATAAAAGTTCATTACTTACACTTCAGTAACCAAAAGATTACCATAAAACCCATATAAAGATCACATAACATATAAAGGTAACTTGGGAAATAAACATACTTAAGTGGAATAACCATACTGTAGACTTCCACACATACTTAATTGAATAGCCATACAGCCGACTACCACACATAATTAATGGAATAGCCTTATGGCCGACTTCCATACCCAATACATTGGAGGTTATAACGTTAGCACCCGTCCTAATATTCATGGAACCACCCTTCATATGGTTTATTATATAACCACCTGTCAAATGTCCAAGTACCATTATAAAAATCGTAAGACATAAACAAATATAATGGAAAGAAAATATTTCCACACTTTGATCACAATATATCACTTAAATATATTGACATAACAAATCCATTATAAAAACCATTTTCAATAACAAAATACATAAAAGATTATATGGTATTTATTAAATTTTAAAAACATTACGGCCTGTTCAGGAATCCAAAGACCAAATAATACTCGCGGCGGTGGAAAAGGTCATTGTCACCGCGTACGTTAAAAGAAACATTCCTTTTGGTCATTGTGTAAAATTGTTTGTAGAAAAAGATTCCTTTTGTATAAAAGTAAAATTCAAATGGGTTTATACACCGTATAAAAGAAAGTTGTGTATAAAACGAAATATTCCTCAATGAAAGGAGATTGAGACGAAGTCCCTTACAAAGTCGGTATCCTTAGATTAATGATAAATCAATTATATGATTATGTGTGACAAATAAGAATACAAAAAATATAAGTGGATATTATGTGTAAAACAATCAGAGGTCATTCACACATAATCATGGAAAAACAAAACCAATGACATAGATATTTAACTCAATGAAATGAGATTGAGTTATGATATACGATACAAGTCCGTCTAAATGACATAAGAATTTATCAATGAGATGATTATGTGTATAAATAGTATATCCACAAAAACGTTTGTTGAAACTACAACATAGATATTCCACACATAATATTGGCATAATAAAATCAATAATTAGAGGTTTAACCCAATGAATTGCAAGTGGGTTAAGAAGTTCCCTTACAGAAATTCGACAGCCTAACACCGTCACTTCAAAACATATAAAATGAGTTGATGAGAGATAAAAAGGGGATATGACATCACTTGGAAATAAACTTTAAATTAATAAGGATATAAAAGAACATATCCAAATGTAATAGTTTGTGAATTAAAATACATAACAAAATAAGTCCTTTAAAAAGAGGAGGGTGAAATGTTCCCTTACTGACTTGGGTAACATTCGAAACGTACACCCCATTGAAGAAGCGTCATACAATGAATATGTAAGTACCCATAGATGAAATTATATTACACAAAGAGTATAATAATGGTCATTACATACACCACTCAAAGGAAATTGTGTCAAATGTTGCATAAATCTCACGGTAATAAAAGTGAGATGAAAAATCCCTTACGAAAACTCGGAAGCCTAACGGCGCCACTTAAAACTTCCAAAAATTGATTGATGAGATCAAATAAGGTATCTAATAAAATTAAAATAAAATGTACAGAAAGTGGAATATAAAAGAAAATCCACCATCATAACAAAGCGGAGCTTAAAAGAAGTGACATAAAGGAGAGTACTTAAAGAGAAAGAGAGACGTTAGATCTCTTATGAAAATTCGGCAGCCTAACGGCGCCACTCAAAAGTTCCAAAATGGGTTGATGAGAGAGAATAGGGTCTCTCATCATATATAAATAAAAATGAAAGTAATATTAATATAAAAGAACATCCCAATCACAAGAAATATGTGCTTAAAAGGAATTACATAAAAGAGTGTACTTAAAAAGAAAGAGAGGAGTAGGATCCCCTACTTCGTGTCCGACATGACTCGATCATTCTTTAATCTCCTGAATAATAACATTTGGTCAATTTATAATTGCTTAAGGGCCTCTTTTAAATATTATTATTCATTTCATATCACATATTATAATGTTATAATAATTTGTTAATAAAGTGAGTTCGAATCGGACGTTTTTGTCGATGTTCATTACATGAGTAAAAATTGAACTTGTTGGAAAAGAATTTTCCATGTAGTTATAGGTACATCATCTCCAGAATATTATTTATGTTCTAAATATAATATATATCCAGTATATATTCATTTTATAATATTCCGTAGCATTTGGAGATAAAAAATTAAAATCACCGTTCATGGAGACGGTAAGCCATACGTACGCATGAACGCTACTTTCATTTTTTTGCCATATTAATGGAATTAAAACAAAATGAGAGATATATATATTATAATTACAGAATTATACCCATAATTTAGATGTAACATATTACATATATATCCATTATATATATGTACTTATAATAGTACATAACATTTGGAGATAAGAAATGAAATGTACCGTTTATGGAGACGGTAAGCCGTACGTACGCATGAATGCTACATTCATTTATTTTTTTTGTATTAAATTGAATGAAATAATAATTATATAAAGGTATACTATAATTCCAGTAGGATAACATATGTAATGCCATTAATTCCATCCTTTATATGTCCCACATATGGCATTAACGAATCAAATCACTTTGAGGGGCGGTAGTCCGCACTTTCTAAAATGAAGATATCGCATTTACCCATAATGGAAACCATAAAGGTATGCCATAAATGAAAAATACAGAAGCTTAAGGAAAACAGAAACATATTATATATCATATATAAATATAGTTACATCTTAATGGCCACCTTTGAAGGTGTTAAAATAATGTTGAACAATCATCGTTTCGGGAGGCAGAAATTCGCCATCCACGGAAACAGTATGTTCTTTAACCATTAGATGTAGGTGTGTGTAAGTGTAGCTCGAATCCTTCTTATAAAAACATCATAGTATATTTAAGATACTGGATTTGTTACAAAATATATGAATAAAAAGAGTTTAGGGGGTTGTATAAGCAAAATAAAACAGAAGGACACAAGTTAAGACATTACCTTTAAATCGGGTAACTTTCATTGATTTGATCTCAAAGGCTTCCTTGGAAAGGATTCTTCCCAAAGTGAGGCATCAAGGAGTTATAGAGTGATGTGGAGAGATGATATGGGAAGGGGTTGGCCGATAAAATGTCTTTGGAAGTGTGGGTAATGAGGTAGAGGTGGGGGCCTTTTATAAGAGGATAGGAGGGGCACTCTTGGAAAGGTATAAAATGTAACTTTATTTTCAAATGAGTTTCGGATTTTATTGGTACCACATTGATTTTTTTCGAGGATAAGGTGATAAGGGTTCGAAATCCACCCATAAAATAGGTTTTTCACATGTGTAGGTCTTATATTTTACATTATCATTCCATTTTATTTAAATCGTTAAATAATGAGGTCATCGCTACATCATCATGATGTCATAACTAATTTAATTTATTTAATGTCTAAAAATTATTAAAAATTACTATGATGTAGGAAAGATTATTATCTTTCAAATTAATATTTATAGTCCAAAAGATCATTTATGTATAAAAATTTAAAAATATTTTACTTAGGTGATACATTCTTTGTAAAATTTAACATTCTTTAAAAATAAAATGATAAAAAGTCACTTTCTCACAAAAGTGATTCCATGGGGCCCCCAAGTTTGGAAAAAGGCATCCCATGGTCGGCCATGAGATAGAAATTAGCCTTAGGACACATTTTGTGGTCATTTATTATTATTATGATATTATCTTATTATCTTTAACTACCCGATTACTCATTAATCAAGATAATTAAAGATAATTAACGTCGTTACTATTCATAATGTCCAAAAACAAAAGTGTCTTAATTACATAATTTGGACCTTCTGATTCCAAATATGTAATTCATTTTACCAAATTACAAACAAATAAATTTCAATAATTAATTTAAAAAAACATCCCATGGTCCAAACAAATAGCGGGTTTTTTAGAAACAATATTTATGAATGGTTTGGCACTTGTTTATGCCTAATTCCAAAGTGAAATTATTCCCAATGAACATAATTGAATTACATGGTAAACATATATTCCAATAAAACTTTAAAACAAATTAAAAATATAATATAACCATATAATTAAATTATATGAAAAAGCAGTTTTGATGTAAAATGCAGTATTTTTCACTATTCATTGAAAAATGAACATTGTCAGAAAAATACCAAAAATTAACCCAAGGTAAATTTAAATGTCCCAATAATAAATAATATGCTTATTTTGAAAAATATAGCTTATAATATTTTCAAAAATTGGATTTAAAAGGGGTTCACCATCAAAATTCGGTTAATCGACCTTTTAAAGAATATTATAATGTTTACGCTTAAAAACTGGATTCATTTGCATTTTTAATCCTCTAACATTTATTGTAAAGAGTAAAAATATTTGACAAACATATATAATCATTTTTTAGTTAGTTGGGTTCATTCCCGCCATTACAACGGCTAGGATTTAACTACCATTTAAAATAATATTATTTTATTATTAGAGTGCAATGTAAGATTCCCAAGAAACTCGTTGTTGCGTATTGTGTATGCCATCAAGCATAGAATCCCCTGTAAAGTAATATTAATATTTTATTCACATATATGGATAAGTATAAAGGTTTCATATTCTTTATTTACCTGGGGTGTTACAGATGGATTATAATATTTTATCATCAAAAACGTAATCATAACCAATCTTGATAAATAATCATATTATAACATAAAATCATTACCACTTTGATAACTTTGAATAATAAGAACCATGAATGAATTTCATTAAAATAAAAATAATATATAATAATGAAAAATAAATTAATGAAATTAAATTTCAAAGGGGCTTAATATACACTATCTAAAAGAATAAAGGAACAACACAGTACATACTTCTCAAAGAAGGAAACTTGAGACCAAAATCTTTAACCAATTTAGTAATATTTTGAATCATAAGTCCCAATAAATAATAAAATAAAATGAAACGTTAATTATAATAAAAATAATGATATTTATTATATAAAATGTCAAATCTTATGAATATAAACCGTATAAAAAAGGATTGGTGATTTTTCTTATGTCTCAAAGAAATAAAAGAGAGACTATAAATCCCATACCATGTGACATAAATTCCTTATAAATCATTAAAAACTTTTTTAAAATAACTAATATTAAATTATTCATCAAATATAGAACCATAATTATATATATCATATGATATATGATTTAATTATTCCCTTTTATTACACATTTATTAACAATTGTAGGTTAATGTCGCGTTTTAGGTACAAATCGCTGTATTTTTTCATATATGTCTTGATTTTTAATTATATTTAATATTAATTTGATTTTGGCTCCATAATATATATAATTTTAAAAATAATATAAATATAATATATATTAAAAATGTTCAGGGAAGGGGAGCTACAAATCTATAATGAAACACCTAAACCCACATGCCGGAAGATAGGAAGACTCGAACTTGAGACCTCCCTGACACCCCAATGAGACCTTATCCACTAGGATAGGACCTAGGGGAATATAAATATAATATATATTCAGTATATATTAATTTATATTAATCTAAAAATTAATGAGATAGAAAATGAAATACATGGTTCATGGAGATAGTAGGTCTTATAAACACATGAACACTATTTCAATTTTATCAATGTATTGAATATAAAAAGGGAAATGATATATTATCATTATATAATAATTTTTATTTCATAAATATTAAATATTTTCAATTAAAATAGCCTTAATACCTTCCATATAAATTGTGAATGAATAACATTTCTTTGCGAGGTGGTAGGCCTCACACACACGAGCGATCTTATCATATTCCCATGAAAGGGAAATCATGAAGGTATGTGTAATATAATAAACAAATAATAATAATAATATAAAACATATCATATATAAACAATAAATCTATCATTATGTTCAACTTTCCAATGTTGTAATGGAAAAACAAATGACATCAGTTCATGAGGCAGTAGTCTTCTGAACACATGAACGATGATTTTGTAACCCATTTGATGGAAGTGAAGAAGGTTGCAGGTCATTGACATAATATACCAAAATATCAATATATGAAATATACTAATTTTATTATACCATTTTTTTATATTAATCATTTATGTGGTTGAAGGAATAAATAAAACCAAAATGGTCATAGATGAATGTTATATGTACTTCAGGTATCCTCCTTAGGTTTTCACCAAAAAACTTCTAAGGTTGTATTTATTTAAAAAATAAGTATTATATGATGAAAAGGATGGTATTAGATATGTGATTTAGGTTGGTATTGTTCAAACCAAAATGATTTTATGGTGTAAATAAAATATGATAGGGGTGACCTTTTATAAGCGAGGTGTGTGGCACACTTGTAATTTTAGGAAAGTATTCAATCATACCCAGATTTTTAACATCCCACAAGCCTAAAAATGGATGATTCTATTAAATCATATATATAAAGTATAAATAATTATATCCATCAGCTGTTGAAAAATTTAGTAATTAATTTTTATCCTCAAAAACATAGTTTAACCATATGTTAAATCCAATATTACCTTAGCTGTGGTAAATTGTTTTTACCATTTTCCATAATAATTTTGAACAAAAATTAATTTGATATTACTAGATAAAATAAATTTTTATGATTAAAAATATGGAATCCATTTTTCTAAATTCCTTTCACATAATTGGAAAATTATAATTTAAAATTAATCTTATAGGCATGATGATAAAGTAGGTTTTTAATGAAAAAGTTTTTAAAGTATAGAGTGTTTTTATGTAAAAAATAAAAATTAAATGATTCAAATGAACTAAATTATACCAATTGATATAAAATTGAAGATATTTTACATTAAAAATAATTAAAAATATAATTTACCATTTTAAATAATACAATCAGAAAAATGTTTTCAATTAAAATTCTTTATTTTCACTATTTGTCAAAAAATGAAATATTTTAGAAAAATCTCAAAAATTCACCCTAAGAAAAATTTGATACAGAAATTTATATAAATGATATTATTTTATCAATTAATGTTTTTAACATTGTAAAAAACAATTTTATTATTGTTTATAAAAAGAATAAGAAAACATTTTTCTCTGAAAAGTATTTTGAAACATAGAATGATTTAAACAATAATTAAGTACTTTTTATATGTATGTTTACATTAAATAGAACCATTATAAATAATGTTTAAATAATATTTATTAATATTCATTTCACTATGTTCGAGGGAAATATTATAATGTCACATTTGATTAAATATATTATTAGTACATCATGGTTTTGTTAAAAATAAGTGTATTGTGTAACAAAATCTAGTGTGCATGTAGTGAAAGATTAAATTTGTTTTTTTTCCAGTGAAATATTAAATTGGTGGTTCATTTAACTCATGATATTATATAAATTTCAATTTATTCAAAAAAAAAACAACACCAGAACAACATGGTGTAACAATTCCCCTATGAATTAGGATACAATTCCGAACCACATAATCCTTTTTTTATGATATATATTATATATAATAATTTCATTTATTAGTTAAATTTTATTAATTTATAAGTTTTTATACAATGATGTGGTTTCTCGATTGAAATTGACATCCAATCTCCAAATTTCATATACATGGTGTTCGTTCAAATTTTATTCTTCCTTGAATTATGTTTCAATGAAATATCATCTTCTGTATTAACAAAAAGGTGATAATGGACCCAAAATCTTTTATTAGTGATCATTATTAGAGTTATTTAATAGGATAATTCCCCTCTTATGGTGTTCAAAAGCACATTTTAATTGAACCATTCTTCGGTTTTCCTTGTAAGAGAATTTTGTTCTGAATTTCCTAAACCAATCATCTCATGTTTTTTGGAAGTAGCATGAGTTAAGATATTTAATTGGGATGGTGTCCAATGCATTTAAGGTATATGTGGAGAAGTTTTTTAAATATATTTTTTATTTTAAAAGATAAATATAGATGATTTCCTTTTGGAGAATCTCATAATCCTACAATTGACTTGAACTAAGACAAAAGAAATGAATGTCGTAGAATGAGAGAGGGAAGACATAAAAGAACATAGGTAGATGTTTATTTCACATTATCATAATGTACCAAAATAAATAGAGGATGTAAATGTGGTATCATATCTCAATAGTACCTTATATTAAATTTTTGTTAATCCTAATGAGATTAAAAAAGTGTTCATACTATGTAGATAATTTTTCATGAAAATATCAGAAGTACAGTATACCATAAATCATATAAACAAATAAAATTTCATTAAAAGTCATTTGGAACTAGTGATAGAAACTAATAAAGACCCAATATAGTCCTAATTGTTACTCTTAATTCTCTTGAAATCATGGGATGTGATGGTGGCCACTATAAATAATTATAGAAGAAATGTTGTCATAATGTTTATATAATCTCATAAAATGATATTGAATGAGTAAATTTATAAATAATATATTCTACCATCTTATGGATTTTAAATACAGTTTGAAGAGAAAGGGATGTACCATTGACAAAAATACTCTAGGAGGATAAAGGACTTGGAAGATGGGGTATGAGTATCACTACAGATAGTGTTCACCTATACTAGCATTGTAGGAGTTAAAACCACTACATGAATGGCTGTAGTGAATATATAGGGAAATATTGAAGTTATTACTTCATAAGAGGATATGTGAATCTTGTATCAGATGGTAGGAGTGGCATTCTCAAAACTACAACTAGTTCATTAGGGTCATTGGTGGTAAAATTTGAAGATACATTCAATGATATATTCTAGAGAGGGAGTATTATGTATTATACTTATGTATGGTTTGGAAAGGAGAATCCCGTGGATAAAAATTTTCTTGAGATAGTGAGGATATTCACTTTTTAGTTTTAGAAGATTAAAATACAAATTCTATATTTGAAGTACTTGAAACATACTAATGTACTACGGATGAAATAAATTTTTACTAGGAAACTCAATGATGCAGGTTTTAATATAATTTTGGAAAAGGATTCATGTAGGACTTCTTTTAGATGCATGGTCATTAAAAGATATGTGAATGATGGGATTCTCTAATTCATGGGTTCAATGAAAGGAGTGATTCATACCAAATATTTAACATTAGTTATGTAATTGTATGATCATTTAGTTCTCATTAGTTAGAAGGGGATGAAAATATTTATTGACGAAGGATTATTGAAAGTTGGAAGCATGGAGTATGTAATGTGAGAGTATTGTGTATTTGAAAAGGTACATGAGGTGTATTTCGAGATGGAGGGAAGACAAAAAAACATTAAAAGATTGATATAGTTCACATAAATGAATGGGTATCAGTTTCAATCTGTTATCTGGTAGGGTCACTCCTCTATGTGATATTTATACATGATTCCATAGGTAATGTGTGGATTTACATTTTAAGGAACATGTTTTATGTGTTTGCGACTTTTTTCAAATGGAGGACTATCTTAGTGAAGGAGATCAGTTGAAAATTAAAGTTATTGTAATGGGAACATGGTGTCAAGAATGGATGAAGACTATTCTGAAGGTTATTCTTGTGTAAAATAATTAAATCTATGAAATCTATTATAGGATATATGGAACAAAATAATGTTTTATATAGGATTAACTAGATGTCTGAGCTGAATCAAAGAAGTATTCCAATTCACATGGTGTTCACCAAAGTGTTTTGGACATAAGTTATGAACTGTATAATGAACATATTCAACGAAATTTAATTATCACCCAATAGAGAACAACATTTTACGATCTTTTAGAACATAAGGAATGTTTAGTTCGACCACCTTAATGTTTCTGGAGTTTTTTCCAATGTCCTTACAAAAGAAAAATAAAAATACAGGATGGAGGCCAAATCTAAAGTGTGTTACGTTATTCTCTTCAATGATGATTAATTTGGAATTAAACTCTTGATTAATGATAATTAAAAAGACATACGAAGTCAAAATAATATCATCAATGAGGATACCTAGAGAATCTAGAGACTACATTAGGGTTAGAATAAAAACCAGTTAATGGACTCATCTGAATCTAGAGATGAATTTTTGATTGAATTTATATGATAATATGAAGCAAAGAGTTCAGTAAAAATGAAATTTTAATCACATGAAGTTCAAAGTCTAGAAGATATTGTTCTAGAAGGAGATCAACCATAAGGAAAACATTGTGATATATTATTGACATATTCCTAGGGAAATATACAGTGACTATTTTCACAATATTATTCTAATAGATGATGGAGAGACTAAAATACCATTATAGGTAATGAGTTTAAATGATTAAAAATATTTCTAGTTGTCTTTTGGGATGAAAATTATTCTCTATTTTTATAGAACTCGATATCTAAAGTAAGGTCCCACTTGGATGAAGGTTCTTCAAAATAAATGGATTTTTAGATATAGAAATAGGTAGGTTATAAAAGGATGGATATATAAATAATAGTTGTGAAGGGATTTCAATAAATAGTTGGTGTGGATTCCTCTGAAATATTTTAATATGAATTTATGTACATGACTCACTGAACATTTTTGATCATAGTTCCATTTGAAAAAAATCATCCAGTGTAGTTTTACCTGAAAGAAAAAACATTTATTCAGGGGTCTTAGATGAAGAAATTGTTATAGAGTAATAGGTTTGATTCATGGATTAATTTTGTGATAGAATATTTATTATCTTTGTTATCTATATTGATGAAATTGATATTTTGGGTCTATTCAAGGAAAGGATTGAAGATATACAAGAAAGTTTGACTTAATTTTTTTTGATGAAGGACCTAAATCCAATTAATTGGATTTTTGGGATGAGGATCATGAGGAATCTCTGTTCTGGTACATTTTTCATAACTCGAGAGGACTATATCAGATGGATATTTGAGCAATTCATAATGTTAGAGGAAATTTTAGTGTTCAAATACCAAGAGTGAAACATTAATAATAGGAATTAGAAGTCACCATGAATAGAATATGTGGTTGAGTATAAGGTGAATGATCTATATGCATCAGATATCAGAAGTTTGATGTAATCTATGGTATCTACTCATTTAGATAGAGCACAAGTAGTGGGAGTTTTCATTATGTTTTTGTTGAAACATATAAGGGATAACCATGAGCTATGAAGTTTATTACTTGGTACTGAAATTGTTTTTTGGAGCATGGAACTTTTCATAACAAATAAGGGGCATTTTTAGTGTGTTATAAGAATATATTTTTGCATAGATTCAGACATCTGGATGTGTATGACTACTTTTGTATCTAATTTTGGTTGAATGGTTGTGATTCTGATGTCGGAGATTCATCCAATAGTTATATTATTGAAAATATAGGTTGATTATATCACATTTATAGAAGTATAGAAGATGTTATTGTAGCGGAATAAGTTGTTGGAGGATCATAGAAGATGACCATAAGTTGGAAAAAAAATTGTGACTCAAAAATCGTGAATTAGATTTCTATAAAAATGATATTTCATTCTTAGATGAAGCATATTTAGCTAAAGTTTGACTTCATCAGTAAGTAGTTGGAGTAATGATTTATTAACCTATAGAAGATAGGATGTTTTCATAATCATACAAAAATATTGATGATTCTAGTTAAAAAAGAAATATCTGGTATATTTTTGTGCCATATTTGGACATGGGTGACTAAGAACTTATGGTTAATTATATATGAAACTAGTAAACAATATTCAAGGGACTATAATATTCTCTAGAATCAAAAAAAGGTCTTTTGTATGATGAATACTTCAAATGAATCTAACTGGCTGATTATTGGGGATGGTGATATTGATTAATAATAAATGGAAAGTTATACCACTAGAAGGATTAAAAATATAGATGACTATGTGATGATAAATATATGGGGATATGGAGTGAGATTGACTTGTTTTAGTTAACTATATAATGAAGGATGATGATAACTCGGAGGATGTAGTGAAACAGAACATAATAATTTTTATCTCTATAATATAAAATAGATTGCATAACTATCAAAATACATGAAAGGGGAGTAGTAAACCAATATAGCTAGTTATGTTGGTGGGATTACTTGACTATATGACTGTTTATCTATGATGATAGGCTGATGTGGATGATTACCTAACTATATTATATAGTGGAGGAAATTGGTGGAAGTAGTTGGAAACTCCTATATAATATAGGGTATGATATCTTTGTGATTTTTATTTAGTTTATTAAGGGTTACATTGAAACTAATTGACATTGTAATAATAATTTCATAGTACCATTCTTATTATCAAATGGAACATGATAAAGGGTATGACCATGAACATGAACAATCTATTGGAACCCACTATTTATAATCTCTTATCAGTATAGAATAGATAAATACTTTTGATGTGTGATTACTTATGATATTTTGAGAATAAAATTGGACTCTAGATGAAGATATTCATCATACATTCACATTAACATCTAGAGGATATTCTTAGAGATTCTTTTAAACCTTGATACCACATCATATAAGTTCAATTTTTCATAATTATACATTTTCACTAAAATTAATTTTTGTTAATAATATTCATTAAATAATACATGAATATTGTTTCAATATTAATTTATGGTATACCCCTTTATTTTTAGTGGCTTTTATCATTGAAACACATAATCTTCATGTCAAATTTTTATTCAAATTCATCCTGAAAATTTTACTGAAGTCTCAACTTATTTACTATACATGATATTCTAATAATCACGTTCTTCCTATTATTAAAATTTTCTTCAAAAACTAATTTATATAACATGATTAATTCATTTGATATTTGAAAACAGGAATGGATTTACGCGTATATGACTTGGAACCTCTTTCTATTGTGTGGAACTCACCCATATTCTCCCATGTCCAATTCAATCAATTTCAGTCTAAAATCATGATCCCTGCATGGTCAAGTTCTTTGATTCAGAAAGATGACAGAATATAGAATCATAAAAAAATTTCTCATTCCTCCGAATATAAATATTATGAATCATTATTTGTTATCCAAAATCACTCTTATAATTTCCTATATAGATTATTTTTCATGCTCTTGAAAATATTAATGCATAATATAAATTATTATACTGGCTTGTTCAAACACCAGCGTGTATACTAAATATCATTATTTATTTTCCTTCAATCCTTCAACTATACAGAATAATTGTCTTATTATAATTCAAAATTTATCACATGCATAAGATAAATCAATATTTCAATTCTCCTCATGTGGATAAATATGCTTACATTCTTCCCACATATCTCAATTTAATTATGGGTTAAATTAATTCACATTCATGGGTCTTTATAAGATAAAATCCTTTGTATATTTTTTTACTTGCATATAAAAATTATCATATGTTTGTCTCAATATAAAACAAATACCTTTTTTAGTATTCATAATTAGAATTGTACTGCTATAATTTATTTTAAATCAACTCTAAGCTTCTTGAAATAAATTATTAGAAGAAGTCTATATTTATTTTACACAACTATCTTCCATTTGGGATTGTTTTGAATATTATAATCAATAATTATCAAAGTTATTTACAATATCAACACATCGAGATCCTTCTAAACTATTATAGAATTTTCTCCCAACTACACAACACTTTTCATATCTCCATAAATATTAAAACACCAATCAATACACCTAAACCAGTTTTGATAACACCAATCAATACACTAACAGAATATTTTTTCGTTATTCATATATGGAAACATCCAATGATTTTCAATGTCCTTTCTTAATAGATATCATAATATTTGAGATAAAGGTTCATCTATGTTTATAAAGAAAATTTAGATAAAGATTCTTCTAGTTTCCTCTAAATGATATTTAATTACCAAAAGCTTCCACTTATTCAATTTTTTTATTCAAAATTATGTAATATTACTTGTTTAATATATATGATGTTTTCTTAGAGGAATGAATTCATTGGACTATGATGTGGTACCTATTTTTGTGGTGTATAACTCACTTATCTTCTCCCTTGGATGATTCAATCGTCACCAAAATAAGAATCATGATCCTCACATGACCCCGATTCTTGATTTATAATGAATGAAGCATATATAATCTTCTAATTTAATCAAATTCCTAAGAATATAAACATTTTAAAATCATTACTTTTCACCTAGAATCTCTCTAATAATTTAATATGAAGTTAATATTATGGGATTATTAAAATATTATCATGAAAGTAAAATCATCTCATGTTCTCATAAAACCTCTAGAACATAAGATAAAGCACTTTTGTTGAGTTCCAATTAATACCTCAGTTGCATAGATGAATTATCTTATGGGGATTAAAAAAACATTTCACACGTAAGATAAATCCCTTTGTTAATTATTCAAAAATATATGAATTTATTTAGGTGATACTTATAAGGCCCCAGCCTTAAACCTTACTTAATATTGAATTAAATGAGTAATTCAAATTGAGGATCTTTTCAGGTTTAGAGTTTTAGAGAATTAGGACATAACAATTACATCTCAAAAGATTACAAAGTAGTCTCTTCTACTCAATTTCCATAAAATAAAAACTCTTAAAAAGAAACATGTCTAGTTTCATGTTTTAGGTAGCATGACTTTCCCTTGATCCCATCCTTGACCCTATTCCACGCTAAGTCCTGTGAAAAACATTTCAAAAACTTGGGATGAGCATAAAAACTCAGTAAGGGATATACAAGGAATAAAAACTGTTAGTTTATCGAAACAATATGTAAACCATGTATACTTTATCAAGGTAATACTTTTCACCTTTAAGAAGTAGTAAAAACTCTTCACTGAATAAAATATCATTACTTACCTTTTTGTAACCAAAGTATTACCATAAAACCCATATAAAGAACACATAACATATATAAAGGTAACTTGGGACATAAACATACTTAAGTGGAATAACCATACGGTCGACTTCCACACATATCACTTAATGGAATAGCCATACAGACAATTTTCATACATACTTAATGGAATAGACATACAGCCGACTTCCATACCCAATGCATTGGAGGTTATAACGTAACCACCCATCCTGGTATTCACGGCACCACCCGTAATATGGTTTATAATGTAACCACCCGTTAAAATGTCCAAGTACCAATATAAAATCATAAAACATAAAACCAATATAAAGGAATGATAAAATTTCTACATTTCAATCACAATATATCATAAATATATTGACATAATAGATTCCTTTATCAAAACCATTTTCAATTACAAAATACATAAAAGTGTATATGGTATTTATTTTATTTTAAAAACATTACGGCTTGTTGAGGAAGCCAAAGACCAAATAATACTCGCAGTGGCGGAAAAGGTCGTTGTCACCGCGTACGTTAAAAGAAACATTCCTTTTTGTCTTTTTGTAAAACACTTCGTAGAAAAAGATTCCTTTTGTATAAAAGTAAAAGTCAAAGGGGTTTATACACCGTATAAAATAAAATTATGTATAAAAAAAATATGCCTCAATGAAAGGAGATGAGACAAGGTCCCTTACAAAGACTGTATCCTTGGTTTAAGGATAAATCAATTGCATAATTATGTGTGACAAACGAATACACCAAATATAAGTGGATACTAAGTGTAAAATAATCAAAGGTCATTCACACATATTCAAGGGATGACATATTCAATAACAACATGTTGAACCCAAAGAAATAAAAATTGGGTTAAAAAGTTCCCTTGACAGACTAACGGCGTCACAAAAAAAGGGTATCTCATCACATGGACATAAAATTTACATCAATGAGGATATATGAGAACATATCTCAACATAACAATGTGTAAATTAAAAGACCCAACCAAAGAAGTCTTTTAAAAAAGAGGAGGGTGAAAGGTTCCCTTATCGACTTGGGTATCTTTCAAAACATACACCCCATGAAAGAAGGACAATAGATCACTGATGTAAATACTCATAAACAAAAGTATATTACAAAGAGTAGAATAATGGGATGTACATACACCACTCAATGTAATTTTTGGAAAATGTAGCATAAATCTCATGGAATAAAAGTGAGATGAAAAATCCCTTACGAAAACTCGGCAGCCTAACAGTGCCACACAAAACATCCGAATATGGATTGATGAGATCAAATAGGGTATCTCATCACATTAAAATAAAATTTATCGCAAGAGGAATATAAAAGAACATCCCCCAACATTACAAAGAGGAGCTTAAAGAAGTGACATAAAGGAGAGTACTTAAAAAGAAAGAGAGAGGTTAGATCTCTTACGAAAGTTCGGCAGCCTAACGGTGCCACTCAAAACATCCAAAATGGATTGATGAGAGAGAATAGGGTCTCTCATCACATGAACATAAAAATTACAGTAAGTTTAATATAAAATATCATCCCAATAACAATAAATATGAGCTTTAAAAGGAATGACATAAAAGTGCGTACTTAAAAAGAAAGAGAGGAGTAGGATCTCTTACCTCGGGTCCGACTTGACTCGATCCTTCTTTAACGTCCTGAATAATATACTTGAGTTAATATCCACTTGATTAAGAACCTTATTAAAGTTCATTATTCATTTTACACCATGTTATAAACATCATTTAATCATTTAAGTTAATAATGTTCACTTTGTCGGTATTTGGTTCTTAAGTCGAAAGTGGACTTCTTACAATTACATGTTGTTGGTGTGGTCAAAGGTTCTTTATATCCAGAATGACATTCCTTATTTGTATATCATATATATCATATGTATACAGGATATACATGTATTTATAATATTACATAATCATTTAGAGGTAAGAAATTAAATGCACCGTTCATGGAGACGGTAAGCCGTATGTACGCATGAACGCTACTTTCATTTCTTTGTCATATTAATTGAATTAGAACTAAATGAGAGGTATGTATATTTTAATTACAGAATTATATTAATCATTTAGAAGGATCATTCATCATATATATCTATTATATACATGTACTTATAATAGTACATTGCATTTAGGGATAAGAAATGAAATGCACCGTTCATGGAGACGGTAAGCCGTATGTACGCATGAACGCTACTTTCATTTCAATCTCATACTTTAATGGAAAGAAATAATAATTATATAGAGGTATATAATAATTCCAGTATATACCAACATATATAATAACATTAAATCCATCCTTTATACATCCCACATATGGCATTAACGAATCACATCACTTTGAGGGGGCGGTAGTCCGCACGTCCTAAAATGAAGATATTGCGTATACCCAAAATGGAAGCCATAAAGGTAAGAAAAAAATGAAAAATACAGAAGAATAAGTAAAACATAAACATATTATATATCATATATAAAAATAGTGACATCATAATGGCCACCATTGAAGGTGTTAAATGAGTATTGAACAATCATCCTTTCGGGAGGCAGAATTTCGCCATCCACAGAAAACGTATGTTATTTAACCATTTGATGTAGTTGTGTGAGAGTGTAGCTAGAATAAATCTTATAAAAACATCCTAGTATATTGAAGATACTGGTGTTGTTACAAAATAAGTAAATAAAAAGAGTTTAGGGGGTTGGAGAAGCAAAATAAAACAAATGAACATGAGAGAATGAATTACCTTTAAAAGTGTAACTCCTTTTGATTTGAGCCTAAAGGCTTCCTTTGAAAGGATTCTGCTCAAAGGGAATCCTCTAGGATGAGGAGAGGGATGTGGAGAGATTAAATGGGCAGGGTTTGGCCGAGCCAAAGGCTTTAGGAGTGTGTGAAATGAGGTAGAGTTGGGGGCCTTTTATAAGAGGAGAGGAGGGGCACTTTTGGAAAGTAAAGAAATATTACTTTATTTGAAAATGTGTATCGGTTTTAAAAGGTCCCACATTGATATAATTCGTGGATAAGGTGATAAGGGTTCGAAATCCACCCATCCAATAAGTTTTGGACATGTGTAGATCATAGATTGTACATTATCTTTCCATTTTATTTAAATCGTCAAATTATGATGTCATCGCTGCATCATTATTATGTCATAAATAATTTAATTTATTTAATGTATAAAAATTATAAAAAAAATACTATGATGTAGGAAATATTTTTATCTTTCCAATTACTGTTTATAATTAAAAAATCTGACTTGTATAACCACATTTTAAAATTGTTTTAGATAAACATATCATGTTTGTGCCATTTTTTACATTAACATTAAATAAAATGTATTTATGTCATTTCCCAACCAAAGTGGCTCCATGGGGTCCCCAAGATTACCCATGGCTTGCCTTGGTCGGCCATGACACATCCAATGAGGGTAGGACATGTTTCTAGTTCATTTCATTTTATTAAATCATTATTTTTACCTTAAACTACACTAATTACCACTAATCGCGATTAAAAACTGAATAAGTTACTATTCACCAAAAAATTATTTTTATCCCATTGAACCACATTTTACATCTTAATGACAACCATGTATGTTGTATTTTTGAAATTCAAAACACAAAGATGGAAAAATTTTCATTTAAATGGAAAAATCAGTTTTTATAAGTACCACTTAGTGGTTTCAATATTCATAAAAAATTGAAGTTTTTCAGAAAATTCCCAAAAATTCACCCTAAGATATATTTGATATTATGAATTCAAAAATGAAGTCCATTTTACAAAATTCAAAACATATACTTCACATTAATTAATTTAATAATTAATTCCCGATGTCAGAGCAAATAGTGTGATTTTATGAAACAATAAGTATCATAAGATTGACACTGGCTTAAGTCTGATTTCAAAGTGAAATTAATTCCAATGACCACTATTGGATTTAATGGAAAAAATGTATTCTAATTTCACTTTAAAACCAATTCAAAATATAATCTAATCATATAAGTAAATTATATTAAAAAGAGGTTTTGAATTAAAATACAACATTTTACATTATTCATTAAAAAAATGAACTTTATCGGAAAGATACCAAAAATTTACACAAAGTAAATTTTGATGTCCCAATTCTTAATAAGAGTTTTATTTGGTCCAAAATAATGTTTAAGAGTGAACAAAACTATATTTAATGATGGTTCAACATCAAAAGGTGATAAGTGAACCTTTATTGAAAACTAGGGAATATACGCCTAAAATTGAATTCTATCCATATTTTAAGCCTCTATCCTTTATTGGATAAATGTAAAAACATTCAAAAACATATATAATCATATTTTAGTTATTTATATCCATTCCCGCCATTACAACGGCTACATGTTAAATACCATTTAAAATAATATTATTTTATTATTAGAGTGCAACGTAAGGTTCCCAAGAAACTCATTGTTGCGTGTTGGGTACGCCATCGAGCATAGCGTCCCCTTTAAAGTCATATCAATATTTTATTCACAAATATGGATAAATAAGAAAATTTCATATTCTTTATTTACTTTGGGTGTTACATCCTTCCTCCCTTTTGGGAATTGCGTCCTCACAATTTTTAAAATTGGGCATGGAACCATCTTTAAAAGTCCCACATCGGAACAAGAGTCGGTAAAACAATCACTTTAAAATAAAGAAAGATAAGTACAAAGGTCACCCGAGTTAACCCATAATAGGATTCGATGTAGGAAAACATGGACATGGAAGAAAAAGTAAAGGGTCATGTTTTGATGGAGAGTGATAGAAAACATGTTTAGGAGAAAGTTAACCATGAGAAAATCACAAACTTATGATGGGTTAAACAGTATTCGATTCCCCAGTAGGAAAAGATAATAGACAACATTTTTCTTTTAAGTTAATTTTTATTGAGTAATTTATTCATAAGGAAACCTAATCACTTATCATGTTGACTTTCAACTTTTATTAGATTCCTTACACAAACTCTTATTTTCTCCAAAAGGCGAGTATCTAGGAAGACTTGTTCACATTAAGCGTACTATAATCAACTTTTAGAGAATCGCCTAATCCACAAAAGAGAACTATATACTTCCCATGTATTTAGACTTTAACCAAAACCAAAACCAAAAAGTCTAGTACAAGATCAGATAATCCAGAAAAGGATAACCCTTTATGAAAAGAAAATCTATTCTTAACCTCCAAAATTTGTCCAACAAAACCCAAAGTTCAACGAGGACCATTAGATAAACAATTTTTCCATAAAATTCTTCAAAGTAAACCAATATAAGATTGAAACCCAAATATTTGAAACATTTAGTCACATAGTCTTCCAAGTTAAATTGTAAAATTTATCTCCAAAAAACATCAGTTGCTCCTAAAGTCTCGTATTGAAAAGTAATTAACCTAATCACATATCCTCCATGATAGGTTAATCATTTTCATAAATGTCCCAAAATCAACTTACTCTTAATTAATAAAATCATATAACTAGAAAGAATCAGTCAAACTGACCAGGGACTTCACGTAGTCCAGTGGTAGGTGATAAATACCAGTCGAACATTGGTTGTGGGTTCGATTCCCGCAGCTTTGTCCGATGTGACGGATTGTCACACGGTCTGCGTGTTGTCCTTTTTCCACAACTATATAATTCTTAAAACATTCCCCAAAATGAGATAAAATCTTCAAGAATAATCATAACATATTTTAACCTCAAGTTTATCTAATTCCTTTCATTTTCCATCATATCATAGAGTAACCCATAATTACCTAAAAATTATGGATCATATAAACTATAATGGTTAATTTTATAATTATTACCTGAACATCCATATCGATTGGTCATCTTTTACACGATTCATTACAGAACATACCAAGGTTCAAGTGGTTTATCATGACTCCTTGATAGTTGGTTTAGAACAACCACGAGTTTCCTCATTGAATACCCCATTTCGTCCAGTCTCTTAATCAAAGAACCACCACAATTTCCTTCAAACCAATAGTCACTTTGGTGCCTGCTAGATCCATCCATTTACTAAAAATAGAAATGTCAGTGTGAGTATATCAACAAAACCATCATGTACTAATGAGGAAGGTATACACTAAGATATACTTACTCATTCACTTTATCTATAACTAGGACTCTTTCTGAAATCCTAACCATTCTGGTAATGTCACTTATGCTGAGAGAATACCCTAACCTCTAAAGTTATCTAAACCGACCGTTGATACCAACTATAAGGCCACAGCCATAAACCTTACTTAATATTGAATTAAATGATTAATTCACATTGAGGATCGTTTCAGGTTTAGAGTTTTAGAGAATTAGGACATAACTATTACATCTCAAAAGATTACAAAGTAGTCTCTTCTACTAAATTTGAATAAAATAAAAACTCTTAAAAAGAAACATATCTAGTTTCATGTTTTAGGTAGCATGACTTTCCCTTGATCCCATCCTTGACCCTATTCCACGCTAAGTCCTGTGAAAAACATTTCAAAAACTTGGGATGAGCATAAAAACTCAGTAAGGGATACACAAAGAATAAAAAATGTTAGTTTATCAAAACAAAATGTAAACCATGTATACTTTATCAAGGTAATACTTTTCACCTTTATGAAGTAGTAAAAACTCTTCACTGAATAAAATATCATTACATACCTTTTTGTAACCAAAGGATTACTATAAAACCCATATAAAGAACACATAACATATATAAAGGTAACTTGGGTCATAAACATTCTTAAGTGGAATAACCATACGGTCGACTTCCACACATATCACTTAATGGAATAGCCATACGGCCAATTTCCATACATACTTAATGGAATAGCCATACGGCCAACATCCATACCCAATGCATTGGAGGTTATAACGTGACCACCCATCCTGGTATTCACGACACCACCCGTCATATGGTTTATAACGTAACCACCCGTAAAAATGTACAAGTACCAATATAAAATCATAAAACATAAAACCAATATAAATGAATGATAACATTTCCACATTTCAATCACAATATATCATAAATATATTGATATAATAGAATCCTTTATCAAAACCATTTTCAATACCAAAATACATATAAGATTATATGGTATTTATTTTAATCTAAAAAAATTGCGGCTTGTTGAGGAAGCAAAAGACCAAATAATACTCGCATTGGCGGAAAAGGTCGTTGTCACCGCGTACGTTAAAAGAAACATTCCTTTTTGTCGTTTTGTAAAATGATTCATTGAAAAAGATTCCTTTTGTATAAAAGTAAATGACAAAGGGGTTTATACACCGTATAAAAGAAAATTGTGTATAAAACGAAATATTCCTCAATGAAAGGAGATTGAGACGAAGTCCCTTACAAAGACGGTATCCTTGGTTTAAGGATAAATCAATTGAATAATTATGTGTGACAAACGAATAAACAAAATATAAGTGGATATTAAGTGTAAAATAATCAAAGGTCATTCACACATATTGAAGGGATGACATATTCAATAACAACATGTTGAACCCAAAGAAATCGAAATTGGGTTAAGATGTTCCCTTGACAGCCTAACGGCGTCACAAAAAAAGGGTATCTCATCACTTGGACATAGAATTTACATCAGTAAGGATATATGAGAACATATACCAAACATAACAATGTGTAAATTAAAAGACCCAACAAAATAAGTCTTTTAAAAAAGAGGAGGGTGAAAGGTTCCCTTACCGATTTGGGTATCTTTCAAAACATACACCCCATGAAAGAAGGACAATAGATCATTGATGTAAATACTCATAAAAGAAAGTATATTAAAAAGAGTAGAATAATGTTCAGTACATACACCACTCAATGGAATTTGTGGAAAATGTAGCATAAATCTCACGGGAATAAAAGTGAGATGAAAAATCCATTACGAAAACTCGGCAGCCTAACGGCGCCACATAAAACTTCCGAATATGGATTGATGAGATCAAATAGGGTATCTCATCACATTAAAATAAAATATACAGAAAGAGGAATATAAAAGAACATCCCCCAACATTACAAAGAGGATCTTAAAAGAAGTGACATAAAGGAGAGTACTTAAAAAGAAAGAGAGAGGTTAGATCTCTTACGAAAGTTCGGCAGCCTAACGGCGCCACTCAGAACTTCCAAAATGGATTGATGAGAGAGAATAGGGTCTCTCATCACAGGAACATAAAAATTAAATTAAGTGTAATATAAAATATCATCCCAATAACAAGAAATATGAGATTTAAAAGGAATGACATAGAAGTGTGTACTTAAAAAGAAAGATAGGAGTAGGATCCCTTACCTCGGATCCGACTTGACTCGATCGTTCTTTAACGTCATGAAGATTAAACTTGAGTTAATCTCTACTTTCTTAAGAATCTTTTTTGAGTTCATTATTCCTTTTACACCATGTTATAAACATCATGTAATCATTTAAGTTAATAATGTTCATTTTGTCGGTATTTGGTTCTTAAGTCGAAAGTGGACTTCTTACAATTACATGTTGTTCGTGTGGTCAAAGGTTCTTTATATCCAGAATGACATTACTGATTTGGATATCATATATATCATATATATCCAGCATATATATGTATTTATAATATTACGTAATCATTTATAGGTAAGAAATGAAATGCACCGTTCATTGAGACGGTAAGCCGTATGTACGCATGAACGCTACTTTCATTTCTTTGTCATATTAATGGAATTAAAACTAAATGATAGGTATGTATATTTTAATTACAGAATTATATTCATCATTTAGATGGATAATTCATCATATATATCCATTATATACATGTACTTATAATAGTACATTACATTTGGGGATAAGAAATGAAATGCACCGTTCATGGAGACGATAAGCCGTACGTACACATGAACGCTACTTTCATTTCTATATCATAATTTAATGGAATGAAATAATAATTATATAGTGGTATATAGTAATTCCAGTATAAAATAATATATAATAACATTAAATCCATCCTTTATACGTCCCACGCATGGCATTAACGAATCACATCACTTTGAGGGGGCGGTAGTCCGCACTTCCTAAAATGAAGATATTGCGTATACCCATAATGGAAGTCATAAAGGTAAGACACAAATGAAAAATACAGAAGCATAAGTAAAACATAAACATATTATATATCATATATAAAAATAGTGACATCATAATGGCCACCTTTGAAGGTGTTAAATGAGTATTGAACAATCATCCTTTCGGGAGGCAGAATTTCGCCATCCATGGAAACCGTATTTTCTTTAACCATTTGATGTAGTTGTGTGAGAGTATAGCTAGAATAAATATTATAACAATATCCTATTATATTGAAGATACTGGTGTTGTTACAAAAGAAGTAAATAAAAAGAGTTTATGGGGTTGGAGAAGCAAAATAAAACAAATGAACATGAGAGAATGAATTACCTTTAAAAGTGTAACTCCTTTTGATTTGAGCCTAAAGGCTTCCTTTGAAAGGATTATGCCCAAATGGAATCCTCTAGGATGAGGAGAGGGATGTGTAGAGAGTAAATGGTCAGGGTATGGCCGAGCCAAAGGCTTGAGGAGTGTGTGAAATGAGGTAGAGGCGGGGGCCTTTTATAAGAGGAGAGGAGGGGCAATTTTGGAAAGTAAAGAAATGTTACTTTATTTGAAAATGTGTTTTGGTTTTAAAAGGTCCCACATTTGTATACTTCGTGTATAAGGTGATAAGGGTTCGAAATCCACCCATCCAATAAGTTTTGGACATGTGTAGTTCATAGATTTTACATTATCTTTCCATTTTATTTAAATCGTCAAATAATGATGTCATCGCTGCATCATTATTATGTCATAAATAATTTAATTTATTTAATGTCTAAAAATTATAGAAAAATACTATGATCTAGGAAATCTTTTTATATTTCCAATTAATATTTATAATAAACAATCTGACTTGTATAATCCCATTTAAAAATTGTTTTAGAAAAACATATCATGTTTGTGCCATTTTTTACATTAACATTAAATAAAAGGTATTTATGTCATTTTCCAACCAAAGTGGATCCATGGGGTCCCCAAGTTGACCCATGGCTTGCCTTGGTCGGCCATGACACATCCAATGAGGGTAGGACATGTTTCTAGTTCATTTTATTTTATTAAGGCATTATTTTTACCTTAAACTACACTAATTACCACTAATCGTGATTAAAAACATAATAAGTTACTATTCACCAAAAAATTATTTTTATCTCATTAAACCACATTTTACTTCTTAATGAAAAGAATGTATGTCAGATTTTTGAAATTCAAAACAAAAAGATGGCAAAGTTTCATTTAAATGGAAAAATGAGTTTTTATAAGTACCACTTAGTGGATTCACTATTCATCAAAAATTGATTTTTTTCAGAAAATTCCCAAAAATTCACCCTAAGCTATATTTAATATTATGAATTCAAAAATGAAGTCTATTTTACAAAATTCAAAACATTTACGTCACATTAATTAATTTAATAATTAATTCCCGCTGTCAGAGCAAATAGCGTGTTTTTATGAAACAATAAGTATCAAAAGATTGACACTGGTTTAAGCCTGATTTCAAAGTGAAATTAATTTCAATGACCACTATTGGATTTAATGGTAAAAATATATTCTAATTTCACTTTAAAACCAATTCAAAAGATAATCTAATCATATAAATAAATTATATTAAAAATAGGTTTTGAATTAAAATACAACATTTTACACTATTCATTAAAAAAATGAACTTTATCGGAAAGATACCAAAAATTTACACAAAGTAAATTTCGATGTCCCGATTATTAATAAGAGTTTTATTTGGTCCAAAAGATTGTTAAAGAGTGAAAAAAATTGTATTTAATTATGGTTCAACATCAAAAGGTGATAAGTGAACCTTTAGTGAAAACTAGGGCATATACACCTAAAATTAAATTCTTTCCGTATTTTAAACCTCTATCCATTATTGGATAAAAGTAAAAGAATTTAAAAACATATATAATCATATTTTAGTTATTTCTATCCATTCCCGCCATTACAATGGCTACATGTTAACTACCATTTAAAATAATATTATTTTTTTATTAGAGTGCAACGTATGATTCCCAAGAAACTCGTTGTTGCGTGTTGGGTACGCCATCGAGCATAGCGTCCCCTTTAAAGTCATATCAATATTTTATTCACAAATATGGATAAATAAGGAAATGTAATATTCTTTATTTACCTGGGGTGTTACAATACTAGCATGGATCAACTATCTTTTTGTGTAAATGAACATTCTTACATGGGTTACCATAGGATAAACTCCTTTTTATTTTTTTACTTGTGTAAATAATTTATCATAAGTGAGTCACATCAAAACACAAACCCCTTTGACATTTTTTATTTTAATACAGTTCTTCTAGATTATTTTTCAAATCATCTCTGAGATTCGTTAAATCAATTCATGGAAGGTTTCCCTAATGGATCAACTCATATATCTTCCATTCACCCCATTGTAAAATCCAAAACTCTCGAAGATGTTCAGAGTAACTTCACATCAAACTCCTCCTTAACAATTATAAATATTTATCTCATGTCTAGAAAACTTGTCACATCTCTATAAATATTAGCACATTAATCATCCTAATTAAATTTCTATACACAAACAAGACAACTTCCTCTAGGGTTCAAAAACACCACATTTAATATAATATCAATTCTTTGAATGTGGGTGTCAAAAATTAATGTCACCAAAAAGTATTATTATGAATAATTTTATTTTTAAAAATTCCATTAAATTCATTATTTATCACCTATTTGATGTGTATAAAATTTTCCCCTAAAATATTATTTCAATGGGAACCAATTATGTTACATAATTTTAAGAATATTATTTTATCAATTACTATCATAGAGAAGGAGAAAACTCAAATTTATGTTTTACATGATAGTATAAATGTTTTTCCATGTATTGGAACATACAATTTAATTTTTAGGAATTTGAATCTATGATGGTATGAATTATATATATAAAATACACACAATAAATAGTAAATAAGATGGTTATGAGATCATATTTTTAAGAAATTATCTCAAAATTTGAATTAAATTTCAAAAAAAATATCAATGGATCATCAGAGGACCATGTATACCTTTATTATCTTATAATTTATATTTAAATAATAGTTATATGTTCTATAAAAAAAGGAACACGATTAACATATAATAATGAAAAATATTTTAGTTAATCATATGGAAGAAGTGATTTATATTTATGGTACTAAAGGAAGAAATCAAAATTTTACGACTATGTGATAATTTGGCATCATTAAAAGAATATGGGAGTTGGATTATAGAATTATTTTATGATATCGATCCTATAAACAAAAATTGGTCAATTACACTATTGTCGATTAAAAAAATTATGATATCAAATAAAATCTTTATTGATAATGATCATTTCAATAGAAAATTCAAATCTATTTCTCAAGGTTATCTATGTTAGAGGAGACCATAAGGTTGATATTTGGATATATGAGAGGGTCAAAATCCCTTTAAACGTAAAAATAATAATTCAATAATCATACAAATCATCTCTAATTAGTTTTTTCGAAATAATATTTTTTTAACCATAAATATGTCTTCAATACATTATTTTTGTATTATTAATGAATTATTTATCTAGTTTTATAGATAATGTATTTTTCACCTACTGATTATACTTATCTCAATAAAAAATGTAGTGACAATTTTGATGTTTAATATGTGTTAGAAGGAGAGAAACACATTAATGATCTGAAAAAACCTTATGGTGAGTAACATGTTACAATATAGCATCAGAATTTAGGTGATAAAGATGGAAAAAGGGACAAGGATGAAATATTATAGGTGTGGAATAGTTATTTGGTGATAATGGTAGTTGATAAATAGTGGTAAAAAATTTGAGGTGGGATAGAATGCATGTAGTCAACATATTGACATAATAAACCATTTTAATTAGTTAAAATAGGGTCAGTGGTACATTTATATTATAATATTTCATTACGAAATTGAAATTAAAGGTTACTATAAGGATTTATATATCATTTCAGGAACTTTTTATAAATCAGCAACTCACAGATGTTGAGGGGAATTTAAAACCACACCAACTAGAATTATATAAAGGCATTGTAAACAAATAAACCATGGATGATTTTATTGTCTCCTTGGATATGAAATAATTTAAGATACATTTTAATTTATATTTTTTTATTGATAGTATGCATATTAATAAATTTTATTTATAATTATTAATTTATTAATTAACAAAAGAGTATAGAGAATAATTTTTTTATTTGATAGTATGCATAATAATTAATTTTATTTAAAATTATTAATTTATTGAATAATAAAATAGTGTATAAAAGAGTGTAGATGGTTTGTATTTTAAACTAATAGTAGAATTATTATGTGATATGAAACAAAAAAAATTATATTTTGTTATTCATATACCACTTGATCAATCAGAATCCAAATCCAAATCCATCCCATGTTATGTGTTGTGAAAGGAAAATCATTTAAAGAAAAATGGGGAAATAATAGATTGAAACATGAAAAATGTATTGGAATCATGTGTTAGTATGAAGTAATAAAAAATTAAACTTCTTTTAAAGGGTATTACATAAGAATGAATACTTATTTTTTATACATTTATTAAGTTTAGACACATGATTAATCTTCTACCAAAACCTAAGAACATGTAATTTAATTACCATTGAAGTATCTATAATAGGATAAACATTTCAAAGGTTTGGGTAATGGTTTTTCACCATGATAATACTTTAGGAAAGAAAAAACATGGGTGGATACCAATAAATAAAAAAAAGTGATGTGAGTAGAGATGAATTCTATAAAGTAAACTATTATTATGAAGAATGAAATAATAGACTATCATTATTGATGTTATTAATGAGAATAATCATCACAACAACATCCACATTAGAAATATTACACTCCCCTTATTTTGAATCTAGTGATTCCCGTTAAAGGATGACCTTACCAAAGGTTATATTGTATATTATTGAAATTTATGCTATATGTTATTATAAAAATCTATTTATATCATTCCTTTACTAATGTTATATGGGTGAAGTTGATTATGATTTAAATATATGGGTACCCACTCATTACATCTTTTCAATTAGTTTCATTTTCAGAATCTAATGAAATATTCCACACAATAAAAAACTTCCAAAAGATGATGTGTGAGTTGTAATTAATGTAGAGATACAAATTCTACTTGATGATCTGGATACTGACATAAAAATCCAATTTTATTGATTTTTTTGAAAATTATATTTGGTTTATGTTGAGTGAGAAAAAATATAAGCTAAACCTTGACAAAAAAAGACAATATAATACATGATTCAAAAAATTACCTGCACAATTTAGAATTTAAAAACTATCCAACAACATTGTTCCAACATCATTAGATCCCACAAGCTAGTTTCAATGAGGTAGGTTGGAAAATAATGAGCATGAAGAAAATTTAGTCAATCCTCGAGCCTCAATAACTTCCTTGATACACCTTTACGTGTTTGGCTACTAGATCAAACCTCATCATTAATGATGAAATCTATCATCGTCATCAAGAATCTCTACCTACATGAAATTTTCCATCTGAATTATTCACTAGGGTACGAATCACCAAAAACCAACACTATGTCACCATAAAAAATCTAGGCACTATCACAACATACTAAGAAGTCCATAATTAAAAAAACTTTCAATTATAATCCATTACATCCAAAACTTGATAAATCCATGAAATCTTACCTCACAACTTATCCCTTCACCATTATCAAGCACCATGTCACTACTTTGAAGCATTCATATCATAAGCATTCAAACATATAAAGAAACAAGATGAAAAATAGGTATGTCATTTCTGACTTAGTTTATATATTTTGTTTAGAATTAATCTAAAAAGGTCTAAAATACATTATGTTATTTCCAAAGTTGAAATATAAAGATGATTTGTAAAAATATAAAGGATGAATTATTGTATTAAAATAGTCTACTTAGTGTACCTTTACCCCTTTAATTAAAACTAAAATTCAATAAATTTATAATTTCATATAGATAAAAGGTTCTCAAATAGATATATTTTTTTCATTAAATTAGAATGACAATTATATAGAGAGTTAATTAATAACACGACTCTTCTATATAATAAACAAAATTCATGAAAATGAATGGTTTGGAGCCTTGGATTGAATGTATTCATGAGTTACATTTTTATGATTCATTTATCTAATAATTTTTTTTTCTATTTTTATTAGATTTTAATACTATTCATATTTCTCTATAGGCATATATATTACAACTATAAAAAGATAAATCCATATGAATTTTGTTTTGAATTTAATAGTTCTCATATAATTTATGGAAAAAGATTAATGGTGGAAATCAAAATTCTAAAAAGAGAAAAAAATGTAGAGAATGTGTTTAAGAAGAAAATATTGCCTGAAAACTCTTATGAATACCTAAAATGTAGGGTTAAAACTATACATTTTAATTTTACAAAATATATTTTTATTTTTTTCATTACATATTCATTTTAATTTTTTAGAGCTCAATGGATTCTTGTTTTGATCAATTTATATACACTGATGATATTTTGTAGGATCCAATTAATGGATATTTATAAAATAAACTACACATGATGTACATATTTAATTTTCCAAATAATATTTTCAAAAGTTTACAAAAAACATAAAATTATATATGTAGATATGTTTTTATGAAAATAGTTTTATTATATATCATATAAAATATAACATCCTGACCCGAATGCCACCAAACATGTGCCCTGAGCTGATTCCCTATGAGGTCTAATGTTCGACTCCTCATACACTATAGGCTTCTGAATAGTAGTGAGTGATTTAGGTGTGATGGTGGGGAGAATATTCCATCATATTAGAGTAATTAGATATATTATGTAACTAAATATCATTTATATTTGCGAATAAATAGAGTGAATAAATTGTAAATATAGACAAGGCTGTAAAAAAATATAATGTAGTAAAATCCAAAATAGTCATTTCATTCATATAACACTTTTCACCTTTTTTGAAAACAATTTATATAAAAGAGTAACAAAATTAAAATAAAAGTACATGGAACTACATATAACTATAAGTCAAGTCACATAATTGATATCCATGAAACCATTGAGTTGCTCTAACCAAATCATCATAATAAACATCAGCGACTCCACTGGATCATGAAACCCTTAGCCTCTGACCTAGCCACTATGCATCCATTCTCATCCTAATAGTTGACATAACATCTTCATACACACCAAGCTGTGTGTGTAGGGGGTGATAAATAAATCTCAATTGGAACCCCCAATATTGAACCTATAATCTATAACCATAAGCATGTGCTTATGAAATATGGTTAGCGTAGATGAACCATAACTAAATAAATAAATAAAGTGATACCATAGTCGATCCCTAGAACCATGAACTCATTTAACTATAAGTCATGAGAATAAGTCATTGAGTTGGATGTTGTACCACTCAAGCCATGTATGGTTAATCCAGTCGTTAGGTCCATTATCCTGATCCAAAAAAACATGATTTTTCTAGAAATAAAATTGTAGTTGAGAATACTACATCAACACATGGAGAAACATTTCGTAGTTATAGTTTCACCAATACTCACCTACAATCACTAAAATGAAGGATTCCTAGAAAAAACCGGATAGCTTTTAAATACAATAATTTTAAAATATATAGATAAAAATTGGTCTTGAGGTATGTAGATATGGACTTCATGTGTAAGGATAAACATATATAAAATAATTATATTTACCTTATGAGTCCTCCCAAGGAATTCATACATGGTAATCTAAGTATCACTCAAGGTGTATATAATCTAGTTACCTTATGATTCCATCCAAGTAATTCCATCATGGGAATCCAAGTATCAGTCAAGGTGTACAAAACCCATTTTCTCTATGTGTATATCCATGGAATTCCTTTACTAGAATCGATGTATCGCATAAGGTTTATATAAAAAATTCCACTTATGATTCTTTCAAATGAATTCCTACATGGGAATCTAAGGATTATTGAAGGAATATATAATCCATTTTCAATATGAGTTCATCAAATGAATATATACATGGGAATGCAAGTGTCACTCTAGGTGAATATAATCTATTTTCTATATTAGTTCATCCAAGTAATTATTAAAAGGGAATAAAATTATCACTCAAGGTGTATATAATCCATTTAAATTATGATTCCATCAACAAATTTCCTACATTGGAATCCAAGTATCACTCATGTCTCATATTATAGAAAATTTAGTGATGGTTTATCCACATAACCCAAGCGATTATCATTGGCATCACTCAAGGTGAGAGAAATTAATCCTCAGTAGTCAAAAATCAATGATGAGGAGTGTCATGTCCCGTACCATAGTCAAGTAATGGTTATAATCCATATCCCTGGATAAAATTTATACATTTGGAAAATGTAACTGTCAATAAAAAGTCTCAGAATATGGATCCTAATAATTACCTCTGCGAATCCCATTTAACAAGCATTATTAATATCATGATCCCATGAAGTACCATTTGGGAATCCCTGTCAAATACAACATCGTGTCAGGAACATATTCCACAACCCTAGAAGAACCTTTAAAAATAATATTTGCATCAATTGTAATCAAGTGAATACATAGATAAAGGATTTAGGGTGGATGAACACCTAAGCAAACCACTGCGGCCATAAACTCTCAGGATTAACAGTTCAGTATGGGTTACAAGGTCTCACTCACTACCATCTATACCCAAACCCAACAACGCATTAGCTCGAGAATGGTCAAACATGAGGTAATAAACCTGATCCCACTAACGAGGAAAAATAATGGTATCCTACATGGGATTCTGGAGGTTATAATGTAATAATTGGTAACCTACATGAGATCCTTGGAAGAAATAAATATGTTGATGCATCCAAGATGGGATCCTTGGAATAAATAATTATACTACGGTATCCTATATAGGATCCTCAAAAAGAGGTACCGGTGGAATCCTACATGGGGTTTATAGGAAAAAATACATAATAATTGGTTAGAGGAGATGGCTCATGTCCCCTATTAGATTAATTTATCAATATATATTGGTCTGAATAGCCAACTAATCCGCCATATCAAAATGTGTATTAGTCCCACTAACAATAGACATTCCGAGATATGTCAAATGAGGACCTTAGAGAACCCATAAAATTTCCAATAATAATTTCATATAAAAATTAGGGGGGTATCATCCCAAGTCTATCTCTTAGGATATAACTTAAATTATTTACCAGAGGAAGAACCTCTCCATTAAGTATATCTACCCAAAACACCTTTAAAGAGGCCTCAAAACAGTTGAAGATTTAGACAAGAATGATATATGATGAAAATTAGCTGAAATGTGGTACTAATGTGTAAAATTATTAATTCATGGTGTGACCACATGATTAATCCTAAAAATGGTTCATGAAAGGATTATATGATGTGTATACCTAAGTACATAGGGTACACATGCAAAGCCCCACCTGGGTATCTACTTCATCCAGACAAGAAAGTTAGATCCCATGTACATGTCATTTAAAAAATGTATATGGCATTTATAATTGATGGGGAAACTTCTCATGTACCTCACATGGACAATCCATGGGTTTAGTTTAACTGTGTACTCATACACAATGTGTACACAACCTAGGGTATAGTTGTGTACCCTATACATGCAAGTGTCATTACATGGGTTGTTGTGCTAGGTACTCAGATACATTACCAAGTACCAATAATCAGTTTTCACTTACATTATATGTATTTTAATTCTAAAAATTAAACATCCCAAAATGAAAAAAAACACATAGTATGTGTTCCTAAACTTTACACCATGTAATTAGGATTTTTGAATGGGAAATGGTTGCGACTAGCCCAAAACCCAATTTTTTTCCACAAAATCTATAGATCTACCCACTAGGGGCCATTTATAGTAATTATAGTTCTGTAAAACTATAAATAATTAAATATATGGTTATTTATGGAAAAAAATAATATCCTACCTTTGGGAGAAATTCGCTAATTCTTTTCCCTTTCCATGATCCACTATTGTCGTACCACAATCAGAATCCTCTTATACTTCGTGGTGGCACCTCAATAATTATCCCTCCTTACATAAATCCCCCTCCACCACTCTCCAGTTTATCTCTCAATCATGTTATGTGTAATACCATAGGAGATTATGTGGGAATCCATCGGAGATGAGCAAAATTAATGAGGAAAATGGAAATGTTTGAAATGAATGAAAAAGGGGTTCGGGCCCAACCTTAGAACCCAATATGAGTTTATGTATCAAATTGTAAAAACCCCATTCAAAACCCAATTATGGAGATATAATCTCAATCTTGTTATCTATTCAAAATATATATCCAAATGAACATGCGAGAATAAATTAATATTTAATTAATTAAATATTAATTATTCCAAAAAAAATTCATATCTCTTGGAAGTCCCCTAAACTTCTATACTAAGGTAAACACCATAATCGATTACCAATAGAGTGGTAAGAAAACTTATTTGAGATAATATGATAGTAAAGAATTAACATTTTACCCATTATAAATTCTAAAATAAAAAAATTATACATTTTACTCATTTTTAGATACATTAAAAAACACCGGTCATTACATCTTACCAACCATAAACCTTCTTATAACAAAGAATCCTTAGGTGTCAAACACAACCAGGTTCTAATCCTAGGAACATAAAAATGTATTTTATCATAACCGTCCAATGACCAGCATCATAGTGTTCACAAATCTATATGTTTGGACTAAGTTGGATGGATAATGAGGAAACAAGAGTTTGTATTTGAAGAATTTTTTCTTTTCTGGTAAAAAAGGATAAATCAAGTAAAATTTTAAAATCCTTTATAAAAATGGTGATTTGTTTTTGATTTTTTATCATAAATTTGATATGTTGTTATAGAAAATAGTGATGTAAGACTTATGAAGGAATGACGGAGAAAATATGTTTCCATTCGTTTTTAGTTTTTATTGGGAAGATTGTTGTTACTGGAATACATGGAAGTAACAATAATTTCCTCAAAAAATATGAGTATGTTGATGGTAATCATTAAAAGATTTAAAATGATGATATAAAAGGTTCATGATAAATTCATATGACCAAAAATCAATATGGTTGGTTTTTTCAAAGAATATTTTTTAGGTTGTTCCATATCCTACTGTTTTCCAAATATCTGTGCCTCAAAATGAGGATTTTTTTGGCCAATGAATGTTTTTATGAAAAGGATTTTATGAAAGAATGTTCATGGACCATGAAAGAAAGTTCATAGAATGAATAGTATGTACAAAAAGTAATGTGAAAAATCAATGAATTAAGGATTCTTTATACCAGTTCTATGCAGATAGTGAAGCACGATATGCGGACCGCATAGGAGAAATAGTTCACATGGATAACTACAGTTCGCGAAAGGCATGAAATTTGTGGTGAATGATTTTTTTTTCATGGAATGGAGGAGGGGATCCATTCATAGATAGAATTGGGCACCAAAAAAGAAGAATTTTTGTACACAGATCACGTATGAATAAATAGTTCACATAAGGAGCATAAATGCGGTGAAGGATGTACCGCATCAAAACATTAGGAAAATCGATTAAAAAAATTTAGGGAGTTATTTTTCAATTTAAAGGACCCTAATCCCATAATTATGATAGTAATTTTTTTTAATATAATATCTTCCCTCTAAGGAATAATTCAGGGATTTCCATAGTGTCGGCAAAGAATGATTCTACAAAGGAAAGCATTCGCAAAGAAGAGATTTCCCAGAGATGGAAGTTATTTGGGGGGGATATTTCCATGATGGGGATAGTACACAAATAGAGTTTGTGGGATTAGTTTTTCTGGACTAATAAAACATAAAAGAAATGGGTTTTAGGTGTATTATCATCCCAAGAAGCAAAGGTTGTTCACTGAATAGGGGCACTACATAGAGTATCAGTAGTCTGTGGAGCATCAACCGTTTGTAGAGAATCAGCAATACATAGGAAATAAACCATCATGGATAGTGAAATATCATGGTAAAAGAGGTGGTCTATGATTCAATTAGGCCATAATGTTAAATTCAGTTCATATAGGATAGAATATGTTCACAGAGGAGTCATGATAGTTCGTGGAGGACTCAAAAAAGGTCATACCATTTTCTAGTCAGGAAAATGAGTAATTGTTTTAAAAGATCCAATTATTGAAATATGTTCAAGAATCAGTGAAAAATTAAATTGCATAATTTTGTTATATAAGAATCACACACACTATTGGATTATTTTGAATGTGCAACTTGTTTTAAAGGTCTAATCCTACTCATTGTATTCCACACAAAATAATTATTTTTTAGTGGATTGTGTGGTATTAGATTGTTTTCAAACCATAACAAGGATGAAGCTACTCATATATTGTGGTGAACATAGTTAATTCTTGTGTTTCTGTGGATCTGTGTTAAGATTTTTTTTATAAGGGATATAATTATTTAACAATATGTTAAGGTTGTTTCATAAGTTAGGAAATGTAAAGGAAAAAGATATCATTGATTCACTTCCTCCCCCTCTTAGTGGTACTTGAATACTAACTAGGACACTTCACTCCCAACACAGAAAATTTTCAATGATGAATGATCTGACACTCCCCCTATACGATCATCCTTATCTCCACCTCGCAACATCATCTTTTCCCACTTACCAAGAATAGTATCACGTATGAATGCGGAAATTCAACTCATAATAAGGGTAACCACCCATAAATGTATAATAGTGATCTCTACTCCATATGTCTTACATTATAACATTCCTCATGTATAAACTCAATACATTTCATACATACAATAAGAAAACATATTTAAAAGGATTGGGTCATAAATGATGCATTTCTAGTTCACTCAGGATGATTGAAATATATGGGGAATGTTTATCTATAAACTCAGAATATTGTAATATCTCATTGATAGGAATGAATATATATCCCCATGCCAAACTCACATCAATCCAAGATGTACTAACATTTAATTTAAACCATTGACCATATCTCCTGAAAATATTTTTCCATGTCCTACCATGGGTTCACTACCATAATACACCCGCTCAATCTCAAAGATACCTCTCATCACAATGAAACCTCCATTAATATTACATGAAGATATTGATCACTTAGCCCAAAATAATTTCCTTAAATCCAATTTTACTTATCTTAAACATGAACACTACTCGATTTATGAATTTAAATGGTACCACATGTAACCAAAACAGATCATTATCACCAACTGATGATCCCACATGTCATCCAACATAAATCTATAATGTCTATACTAGATAAAATGTCAGTCTCATAAAGGTATAATATAACTTATAAGTCCTTTAAAAAATCAAGAACATATTATATTCAATGATTTATTACATGATCTCTTATTACTCATTGTCATTACTATCATGAGAATCTACCATCTCTATGATAACTTTCTAATAGTGGAAACGCTGGTTTATCTGGCCTAGCACCAAAACAGTCATTCCCATATTTCCCATCATTTCCATATCACCCATGGTACTTCATCAAGAACAAAAGGCATTACTATTACCATATTGAAAAACTGAAGGGACTCCAATGCATCGATCTTTACATGAGTGTATAACTTAGAAAACATACAAAAAGGAATCCAAAAAACATGGACCAACCTAAATCATTGATTACCATTGATCAGAATAACCACTGACCTACATACTTATAAGTTATAATTAAGGTCCTTTAGGTCTCCCACATAGCCCTACTAATGAATTCATATATCTAGGTCACTAGGTTCGACCCACATATCCCATAAGTTAAACCTATCAATAAGGTCATATCTCATGGGCATCGTCCATGCACCTATCCCCATGTAAGGAATCTAATGTTCCTGACAACCATCTCTAAGTGAGTTAATGATAACATCGACCTATAAGGGTAAAAACCATTCAAACGGTTTTAATTATATTGGTTTCCAATTCCATTGTTATAGGGTAAAACCCAATAAGTTATAATTGGAAACCCATTAATATGTAATCCATTAAAAACTATTATATTTAAGAATAACTCTACCATCATTTCCTAAAAAACAATTATCTTATTAGGGTCCTGATCCTCTCTGAGCATACTCATAAGTTAATTCTCCTCAGTGGGTCATGATATGAATATTGGAAAGATAAATAATGACTCTCAATGGGCGTCCATATTGGGTAATACATACTCCAAGTCCTATTTCACTATAAACAGTGACAAAATGTATACTTAAAAGGAATCAACTGACATCAATTACATATACGGTTTGAAAATATTATCATAACATCATCTCAATGACATATTTCCTACAAATAACTAGTTTAGTTATGTAGAATTGTATTCAAATCAATACCATAGAAAACTAAATATCTTGTTACTAAAAAATTTAATAACTATCACTTAGTAAAAATATCCTATAAGGGATATAACACCTAGTTATCATGTTCTTTATCAATATACTAGGTTCACATCACCTCCTAATAAAAAGGATTGAGAAATCACCCACACTACCAAACATCACACTGTAGATCTACATGACCTTCCATTAGAAAACAAAATCAATGTATGTGTTGTCCTAAATAAGTATAACAACATTAATAACCTATATTGTAAAACACCATTTTTTTTAAACATTAAACAGTTGACCTCTTTCATCAATAAATCAGTCACTAGTAGGCCTATAACATGTGGATCATACATGCCAAATATGAAGCCAGAGTTTCCTCTTGCCTTTTTCAGCTAAGACTAAAAATCAAAAACCAAGATCTCACCAATGGATGGGATCTATAGGTCCATAATAAGTCAAAAAAATAAACACAATATCTAAATCTTTCATAGTTATAATCATATAAATTTGTAACATTTCATATTAAAAACCAAAATACCATATCCTTTGCAGCATGGACTTCTTACTAGAAAAAGTGTTCATGATAAATCAGTATGATATCCATGAATGGTTATGAAACATTCCTAATACACATATCTACCATATCCCAAATAGAAATACAATAGGAAATGAAATTCTCTGATACAACTTTGTAATTTCTCGGCCTATATACTACTAAATCAGTTCCCTAATCTGATTCACCACGAGGACTTCTGCATGAATCCCCATATGCCAAATGTTTCTGACTAATAGTGAGGGAATATAGAATGATAGTGAGGATACTATGCCCTAGTATCAGAATAGGTAAACAATGGAAGTATCTAAAAATAATAAAAACTTTTGAATAAATAGATTGAGGAAGCAGTAAATATAGACATGTCTATAACAAAATGGAATGTAGTAAAATCCTGAACATCCATTCCATGCATACAACACTCATCACACACTAGGCCATCCATGCACACATATGAATAAATAAACTGAAATCAACGTATATGGATCTATGAAAAACTTTTAGATGAACCACATACATGGCCTCCATAACACTATTGTACTTCTCCAACATGATAATAAGAATCCACATAACATCTATTCATGATCTTGAATCCCTAGGCCTCATCCTTGTCTATTATGAACCAATTCTCAACTACAAATTTAACATAAGGTATGAACACACATCTAGGTTCATGTACATGGGGGTTCGCTATATATTTCAATAGGCCACCCCTAATGGTGAACCCATAACATTCATCCATAAGTGCATTATCATGTAATATGCTCATCCTAGTTGAACTATAATTGAATAAATAAATAAAAAAAATCAATACAAGTTCCCATGACAATGTTCTACTAGATATCATAAGAATAAGGAAATGATCTATATTTCATAACACTCAATCCATGTATAGTTATGTTGATCCTTGGGCCTGTGATTCAGGTTGGGAATAAATACTTTTTCCAGTGCTGGAATAGACTTAGAGAAAGCAACATCACCATAGGGTGATATATTCCCTAGCCATGGGCTCAACTATACTCTCTTATGGTCATTATAATGAATGTTTCTTTTTAAAAAAATAGAAAAAAAGTAAATATATCACTTTTAATTTATATATACAAAACTAGGACCCAAGTAACATAGCCAAGGAATCAATATGTATCGATAAAAATTATAAAATAATTAAATTTACCCTATGATTCCATCAAATGAATTCCTATATGGGAATAAATGTCTTACTAGAGGCATATATCATCAATTTTCCCTATGAGTATATCCAAGTAAAACATACATGGGAATACCAGTATCAATCAAAGAATATATAATCCATATTCCCTATGAATATATCCAAGTCATTCCTATATGGGAATCTGAGTATAACTCAAGGTGAATATAGTCCATTTACCCTATGAGTCCATCCATGGAATTCCTACATAGAAATCCAAGTATGAATCATGGAATATATAATCCTTTTTCCCTATGAGTATGTCCAATTAATTCCTACATGTGAATCCAAGTATCACTCAAGGTGTATGTAATCTATTTTCCATGTGATTTAATCCATGGAATTATTACATAGGAATCATAGTATCAATCCTGGAATATATAATCCATTTTACTCATAAATCCACTCCCAAAAAATACTACATGACAATCCACGTATCACACGATGAATATACAATATACAATTTATTAATGACTAATCCACCTGACCCTAGAGAGAATCATAGGCGTCGCTCAAGGAGAGAAGAATTAATCATTAAGAGTACCTCAAATCAATGATGAGAGAACTATTTACAAAACCACATTCAAATTATTCTCATAATATGGATATCAATAGGTACATCAAACCATCTTAATAGAGAAACAAACAAAAACAATTCTCAGAAGCTTGATCCAAGAAATACATTTGGGTATCCCAATCTATAAGTAGACTCAGCAGATGGAGCCAATAATGTACATTTGGGAATCCCTATTACATATCGTATCACGTTAAGCACATTATCCACAACTCCACAAAAACATATTACAATCCTAGATACATAAATATTAATCAACTGAATGCATAAATAAATGAGTGAGGGTGAAAAAATTCCTAAACCAACCACTCCTACCATAGCCTCTCAAGCTCAGTAGTTCAATATGGGTTCTAAGGAGACACCCACAACCAACTCAACCTGAACCACCGATACACTAGATCTGGGTCCATCAAACCTCAGGGTTCCCACTAGGTCCCTCAAATTAGGTATACGGTAGTTATAAAGAAAGTGATCCTTGATTTTAGAAGGTATATAAATGCATCCAATATGGGATCCTTATAAGAAATAAGTATGGAGAGTCATCCTTCATGTGATCCTTTAATGAAATAAGTATATAGTGGAATCCGACATTGGATCCATGGAATGTTTAAGTGGTGGAATCCTACATGGGATCATTGAGAGTATCTATATAATCATCAGTCAAGGGACATGTCTATGGACCATCCCAGATCGAGGTCTCAATTTAGGTAGGTCTAGAAACCCATCTGATCTACCTCATCAAATCATTTCGTAGTCCCACTAACCGGGAAATTTCCAAAATACATCAAATGAGGACATTGTAGAATCCATAAAAAGTATACTAACCATTTTATATGACCCTATGGTGGGTCTAATTCCATTTATCACTCTCAAGAGATAACTGAAAATATTTATTTCAGGAATAACCACTCCACTAAGTATATATCCAAAAAAACATATAAAAGTCCTCATAGAGACCTAAAGATTCCAATATTTAAATAAATATTGAAAAATTCAAAAAATGGACTAATCATTTGTCTAATTATAAAACTATGATTTAATGGAAAAAAAATATCAAAAGGGTAAATAGGAAGGAGTACAGGACATGTACATGCTAGTACACGACATGTAATCTCAATGCCCCACCAAGGTGTGTACTGAAACTAGAAATGGCTTGTAAAGCCCATGTAAATAGAATTTACCATACCTGGGGTACCGAAACATGTACCTAACATGTTCTAGAAATGTTTTTAGCCTATCGGTGTACAAAAACATGGCATGAACACCACCAAGGGTCTTACCGTGCACTATACATGATAATATTCCCTTACACTTGTTGTTTTGTTAAGCACCCAGCTACATGAGCAATCACAAGTAAAAATCATGTATTCCTGGTAAATTTCTTGTATATCAAAAAATTAATCCTCCTTGAATGATAAATACTCAAGAAATGATTTCCGAAACAACATTCAATGTGATATAGAATTCCAAATGGTAAACTCCTGTGAATGGCCAAAAATACCTTTTTTCTCAAAGCTCTAGATAGACCCACTATGGATCATTAATATTAATTGTAGGGAACAAAAAATAAAAAATAGTAACTATATGGATATTTATAGAAAAACATCAAAAATCCATCCTGTAGATTGAATCCCTTCTCTTTTTACACGGTTTTATGACTAGAAAATGCCGCACGACAATCTCGGTCCTCCCCAACTCCATAGTGACACATCCCTCCCCCCCACTATTTATCAATATTAATATACATTTTAACTCTTTTTCATGTGATGGGGAACACCACCTTGTATTATTTGATAATATAGGGGGTGTATATGAATATATAATACGAAAAAGAAAAGGAATAAAATAAAATGAATGAAAAAGGGTCCTTAGCCCAGCCCCAACGTCCGACATGAGTTTTTGCCTATCCTAGGTAAAATCCCCAATTTCAAACATAATGGAATATATGGAATCAAAAATTGATGATCCATGAAATAAATATATATGAAAAAAATGTTTTAATAAATTAATATTTAACTAATATAATATTTAATAATTATTATTCCCTGAAAATTCGAACAGTTTCGAATTCCACTAAACTATTGTCCTAAAGTGAATGCCCCTTTTGGGACCAATAAAGGGATCAAAAAAATATGATATTATCTTCTTGTGGAAAAGGAACATTTTACTTCCTTTAGGCATCCAAAATAAAAAATTATTGTTTTTTCTTAAATTCACAGTTTTTAAAAAACACTGGTCATAGAAAAGAACATGTTATATAAACATTTAGTTCACATAAGTGGATATTTTTTATGTTATTTATAATAATATTTCATAATAAAAATATATATCATAAAAAATTATTTATATTTGACAGTGTTACTATAGTGACTTAAATAAAATAATCACATCAATTGTGGTGATTACATTTATAAATTTATAAAATATTTTTTTCCACCCATAAAATAGAATTTGAGAAAGTGGTATTTATAAGGGTAATTAAAATTTCATTTAAAATATTTATTAATCAGTTTCATATCTATATTTTCATATTTCTACTCAGATCATTGACATTCTACATATTTAAATCTAGAAAATGAAAATCCCAATGAGGTTTTTTTATTGTATTTATTTTAAATACGTAAGGTTACAATTATTAAATTAATTAAATGGAGAAAGAAGATGATGATAACGATTAGTTTTATGGTCCTATATTTTGAGGAGGAGTGTTTGTTTTCAAATTTTTGTTTGAATCCCTTAATGTTGGCTAATTAAATATTTATTGAGTGTGTGGGGAAACTCATGGGTGTTCATGGGGTTTTAGACAAAAAAGAAAGGGAAAATTTGGACATCCTAAGAATGTTTCATGGTTGGAATATAGTTAGTTGAAACTAGGCACCCAAACCATACTAGCCGGGACGTGGGTGCACGATGAGGTAAAAAATGAAAGGGGGAAGAACAAATCATTTGGGCTTGGATAAAGGCATTCTATATGGTTGGAAATTGATTTTTTTAACCATTTTGGATCCCTAGGTAAATGTGTAAAGGGACCCTTTCAGACTGAGGATGCTGCATGGTTGGCGCACGGTTTGTCACAATGTTCTGACAAACCATGCTCCCCATTAAAAGATGGTTTTTACCTTTTTTCTCCCTTGTCAATTTAAGTGTTCTAACTAAATCATTCCCACATTTCATTTCTAAAAAACCCTAATGATTAATGAAAATGACCAAGTATTCCCATGGATAGATCTCCATCATTTCTCGGCCATTTGGAGTGCTATTATGTATGAATTCAATCACTATAAGATATTAGGTTGAGGTTTATAAGGGTTGTCGAATCCTAGTAAAAGGATATATTTAAGCCTGCACTCATCTTAGAATTTAAGGTAAATTGCCTACATGTTATATCCCATAGTATTGATGTATATTTGTTCATGTGTGGTTGTGTTATTGCTTCTATATTGTTGTGTGATTTATTCCATTAGGGATATTTTGTAAAATGGTTTTATAAATGATGAATTAATCCCCTTATAATCCTAGTGGGATTAATAAAGGTTGACTTGACCAATTTAGGACCACCCATGGGGTGTACCAAAATTCTGAAACATATAAAATTTTAATATTAAGATTATAATTGACTTGTTGTAAGGGTGATACCATGATAAACACATTGATATGCAACGTGAGTTAAAATGGGAATGTTGACAGTGATTTCTAGACATCGGTAATGTCTTGAGGGATTGTTTGGATTGATATGAATTAGGTTGGTTGAAATAAAGGGATTTTGAAAACTTAATTATGAATTGTTTGAATGAGAGGGTATGGATATGTCATCGGTACTATCCTGTGCTTGCACGAGAAGCCTATCCAGACGATCATGCAAAGGCGGAGAGCTACTATCAGGATGCCGATGCTGGGGAGGGGAAGTACCTTGTAGATAGTCGGTTCAATTCCCTAAGACCTTCGGGTCATGTAATCTTCTAAGACTAAGGGCCATGTGATCTCTGATCCCATGGGCCTTGTAAGGGTTCCCCCTCATCCCTTAAAATGGGGGTTATCAAAAATCAAAAAAATGAAGGCCTTCGGGGCATTCAAGAAAAATGGGTTAAATTATGGGTGTTGATGAATATGTTAAATAGATAAGGTATGTGATTTATGAATTATGCTAATGGGTAATACATGATAAATTTAAATGGGTTAAATGGGTTATGCAATGTAAGTGGTAAATTTGATAATAGTTTAAGGCTTCATGTTAATTCACATGTTGAATAATTATGAGATGTGAATGTTATGTGTGTTGATTTGTGTATGTTATGTGAATTAGTATATGTGATAAATGGATAAATAAACATGTTAATGTGGCTTGGAAGTTGTGTAGTATTAGACTTTAGGATGTAGTCTCGTGGGTCAGGTGAGACTGAGCCTTTAAACCTCACCCCATAATGTATTAGTTAGGGAATGGGGATGGGGCTCTTTGCCCTTAACAATAGCATTTTATGAGACTAACTGGATCGAGGCTCGAAGGTAAGTGTGAGGTATTTGTTTATGAATTTCTTATCCCTATTGATATATGTATGTTGACATAATCTCATATGAATGATAACTGACCGGCTTGGGTCGTAGTGTGAATGATGTAAATGACTAACCCATGGAAAAAATGATGAAAATGGTTAAGGTGAATATGTTTAACAAATGACACCGATTTTGTCTTTTGTTATCTATTAATTTATTTACTAGTTGAATGAAATGTCTATTTAAACTGGATATTTTTTTGACATTGTTGTTTGTGGCCTATGGATTTGTACTCTTACCCTTCTCTGTTTATGATTGAGTACCTGAACAAATTTAATGGATGCAGTTCTACACATGAGAAAAGGCCCTATGAAAGAGAGTTTATTTGGGAATGGGATATACATGTATTAGGGATCTAGAAATGGATTCATGACCTATTTTATGGTTTCTTACATTAGACTTTATTTTTTGTGTTCCATCACTTTTGGCACTTTTTGTGTGACATGGCATATTTATTGGTTAGCGGTGGTTTGTACCCTCTTTGGTAAATGATTGGTAAATCATGTTCAAGTTTATTTTTATTATTTTATTCTTTTAATATGATATCTTCTATGAATTAATCTAATAAAGAGGTTATAGTCAATCTATGTGATATATTTGACCCTCACTACTAGTAGGAAGCCTCTGGCATATGGGGTGGCAAGCCAAAGGTTAGGTGGAGACCCTAATCAGAGCACCAAAATAGTGGATTTCAGTTTGGGGATGTTATATTTGTATTCTTGTATAAATATATTCTAGGAATCCATCCCATAGATCTAATTATTAGAGAGATAGATTTAAAATAATAGAAGGAAATTACTAAAATAAGGAGTCCATTGATATCTATTTTTTTGAGTGGGTAAGAGTGTTTAGATATTGGAATAGTATAGGATCTTTTATTAAAGAGGTAAACACTAGATGGTAGATTTAGAATATATTTTAGAACATTAGAGTTCAATGGATACTATAATTAGTAGATAATATCTCCTGAATAAAGGTTTTATTAAGCCAATTTTAATATTAGAATTAAAAGTTAAATAAATTCATTGAAATAATAAAATATTGAGAATTATTTTTCTATAAATACATTGTTAATTATTTTCAACAGGTTAATATATATTTTTATATTTTATAATTCCATTTAAATTCAATTGAGTAGTCTCCAAGTGATTATATATACTCTAAGATGAATTTAGAGAGTTTTTAGTAGATTTGATGATGTTAGGATTTATGGATAATATATTTGTGCTTTCCTCATAATTGAATAAATGGAAATGCATTGGGAGTAACTTGTATATCTAAGATACTTTAAATGATATTTTTAAAATATACTAAAGCGTTCTCTTCCAATGTTGAAGTTAATGGTTTGATAACAGATTTATTAAAGGGAATTACAAAAATCATTAAAGGGAATACTATACCTGAGATATGAAAAATATCCATATGATACCAAATATATACCACATAGTTTTTTTATGATAACATAAAAAGTCTATGAATGAATATATTTTTCAATTTTATTCATAGAAAAATTAGTTTATATATAATATATTTTTTCAATGGAATACCTAAAAAAATATTTTCGGATTATAAAAAACCAAAACAAGAGTTATTTTTTAGAAAATAATCAAATGAAAAATCCTAAAAAACTCTCTATATAATGTGTAAATATTTTAAAATATCTGTGGAAAGAGTTATCTGTTGAAAAATTTACAATGAAAAAACACCATGTAACTTCTATAAACCCTATGATGCATACATATTTTATATAGTGTGTTTTATTTTAGGGTTTTATACGTTTTTTATTTTTAATGGTAGTTAAATGATAAAGAAGAAAATTACTTGATAATTCTAAGCTAGAATATGAATTTAACAATATCACTGGCTATTGGATAAATCCATAGTTCAATACTATAATATGTGGAAATTAAATATAAGGAACATGGAATTATATTTATTATATTTTCAAATTGAAAGATTTAAACTTCGTTATTCTGATCAAAAGAAGAAAAAAATGGAGTTTTTTTCCTGTTTAAATAGAAAAATAAAGAATATTATTCAATTGTCTTAATTTATGGAGTATTTAAATATTAAAAATATAGAAAATAATATTTAAATATTTTATTGAATTAAAGGTAGTATAAATAGAAAAAAAATATGATGGGTGAAATCTATATTTATATTATTTTGGAATAACATAAATATCGAAGAGGGAGAAAGAGAAATAGTGTACCTAATACAATATTGGAAGAAAAAATAATTATCTATCAAATAAGAATAATAAAATTACATTTAGTACATCATATGAATTGGAAATGTGGAATAAGGATAATAAGAAGAATTAGGTATGAACTCCCACCCTATGATATTAATATATCGGGGAAAAAGGACGAGGAGGTGGAGGAGACTAAGGAGAAGAAAAAATAAAATGGAGAAGAGAAGAATAAGGGAAGAACACGTATTGGTAGTGGTGAAAACTGATGTTATTATTAATGTTATTTGTATTAAAGTACTTATAGAAGAATAGTGGAAGAAGTCAATATGGATCATAATGATATTTACATGAATTGATCATTTTGAGATTGAGTTTCACATGAAGGAATATGTGTATATATATTAGATTATTCCATTATGGTAGTATAAGACCCGTTACATAAGGAATAAGATATTAATTCTATAATACAGTTAAATCGATAGCCAAAGTAAGATATGATTCAATAGATAATTTATAATTTTCACTGAAGACCAGAATCTATTAGTATAATAAATGATCTATGACTATAGTTATCCATTATAATAATATCTACTGAGCTAGGAGACCAAATAGGTTTTGATTGATAGTTGTTGTCATATGATTAAAGGATGGACACTACTCTTATCTCTCACTCTCTTCTGTAATATGTAAAAATGGGTTTCCACTAATCAATGATATATAATTTCATCTTAATATTGTAATCACATCTCCATATTAATGATTAATTAACGTATAAGAACATAACACCTACACAATAAGGATTATGAGCCCACATTGGAACTAAACCTTGTAATAATCCTATATGATGGTGTTTTTATATTTTTTAATTAATGTTATGATGAGTGTGGAGGTATATTTACCAAATCCATATTTCTTAAATTATATATAGGTTTTAATATAATGATTGGATAATTAAACTAATTATTTAAATGAACTAAAATAATGGAACACTAACTCACCCCAAGTGTTTCTGCATAGTCTTTTTAGATATTTAGAAATATTTTTGATTAGGAGTGACTAGATATCTTACATGTTGATAGAATATTTTCATACATCAATAAGATTTGGTTTCTAATCATGATTGTAATTTTTTTACAGACATCATGAAGAAGAGGTTTACCAACTTCTTATTTTGTAAATTTTTTAATAATTTCAAGCAATATTATTGATTTTTTTGTTTTATGAAATTAAATTATTTTTATATAACATATAATATCAGACTAATTACATAATTAAATGAATAATAATAATTGAAAAAATATACACCTATTGAGATGGTATGAGATTTTCATAACTAGCTAGTAGTTTTTAATATAAGGAAACCCCCACACCAAAATAATTGAGTTCTATTTTTTTTAAACATATATATTTTTCATGAAAATTATAAACATAAATGATAATTAATAAGAAAAAAATATATGTTCATATATAAAAAAACTCTAGTTGATAGGTGTAGTGGATGTAGGTATTTAAAAATACATGATATTTGATTAAAATATTATAATATCCAGATTAGTTTGAAGACTCTGCTATATATGTATATATGTGATACATTAATTGAAATATTTTTAAATGATTTTTAAATACTTATATTATAATTTTAAATGTGTGTTTTTTATTTCAATTTTTTATATTACAATTATACGACCAATATACAAGTAGATATTGTTCCATAAATTATTAATCTCTCAACATCATTCTTTTAAATATATTTTTCTCCATTTATTTTTTCAAATGTATTAAAAATTAATTCTTTCCATTTTAAAGGGAAACTTTTAGAAGAAAACTTGCATTAAATAGTCATAATCTATAATACTTGTTCATATTCTCATGATACTTTCTGAAATTTATCAATTATTTATTTGTGAAACGTATGAATTATCTTTATGTGAATATGATGTATAGTGTGTTCGGTATGACTGAAATTTAATTTATTTCAATTTAAAGAGTCATTTTATTTCCCTACACATGTTTCATATTCAAAATTGAGAAACATTTCTCACATTATCATGATACATTATAAACAAGTTAAATGATTCATTTGTGACATATATGAATTAACATCATATCAATCTGAAATGTGATGAGTCTAATATGACTAAAAGTTTGTGTTTTCAATTTAAACTAAAATTTTAGGACAAAATATGTGTAATAAATCCAAAACTGAGAAAACACACCAATATTTTCATGATATATTAATAAAATTATTGATTATTCATTTGTGACGTGTAAAAATTAACTGAAAATCAATCAAACATGTGGTGTAGTTGATATGACTAAAACTATCTATTTTTATTTTAAAATTTAAATTTGTGCTAAAATTTTGATTCACATACTCAAAATAGAGAAAATACACTTGATGTTTCCTGATCCTTTTGTAAATCAATCAATAATTTATTTGTTTATGTTTAAATTAACTACATGTCATTCTGACACATGTTGTGGCCACTATGACCGAAAGTATGTTTTATCAATTTAAATGTGATATTTTAGTTCAAAACAACTATTATATAGACAAATCAATTCTATTATTCTGGTATATTCATTCTTATTTAGGAAAATGATCAGTAATTCATTTTTGATATATAACATTTTACTACATATCAATCCAGTACATGGGTTGGTTGATATGATGGAAGGTGCATGTTTTCAATTTAGAAATTATATATATTTCAGTTGAAAGCATGAAACACATAGTAAAAATTATAAAATTTACATAGATAATCATTATACAATATGATAATGATAAATGAATCATTCTTGACATGAAGGACTTAACCAATTGTCAATACAATCCCTGATGCATCTGATTTTATAAAAAGTGAGTGCATTCAGTTAAAAAATGAGATTTTAATTCAAAACATGTGTCACATAGTCAAAACTAGTTTCCATACTCCGAATGTAATAATGCATAATGACAATAGTCAGTAATTCATTTGAGACATGTGTAATTTACCACATATTATTTCGAAAAATTGTGTACCCAGTATGACTGAAACTATATATATTGAATTTAAAAATGATATTTTAGTAAAAAATGTATGTCACCTACCAGAAACAGGGTAAACAAGCAAAAAAAAACATGATACATAATAAAAAAAAATCAGAAATTCATTTGCGAAAACTAGGTATTAACGATATGTTATTCTGATATATAGTGTGGCTGGTACAAATGAAATAATCATTTTTTAGTTTAAAAATGTCATTTTAATTCAAAACAAGGATCACTTACTCAAAACTGGGAAAACATGCTATAATTATCATTATACTTTAGGAGAAATATATTTTTTTCATTTTAAACATATAGGAATTAACCATATATCAATTTGATTATTGGTGTCACCAATATTACTTAAAGTTCATGTCATGAATTAAAGAGAACCATCACATTTCATTATGTGAATCACATAATTAAAACTAACCGAACATTGTTGAATTTTTTTATAATTTAAGAAAACAATTCATTATTAATTTTTTAAATATACAAATTAACTACATGATAATCTAAAATGCAGTATAGAAGGTACAACTAGAAGTGTGTTTTTTAAATTCAAATAAAAAATTTATTTCAAAACATAATTCATGTAGTTGAAACTGTGTACACAAGCATGAATGATCATGCTAATTTAGTAAACTGACCATTTATTAATTTTTGACAAATAATAATAAACAAAACATCAATCAGCCATATGGTGAATCTAGTATAATTTAAAGTGTGTGTTTTTTAATTTAAAATTGTAATTTTTATTCAAAAAATAGGCCACATAGTCAAAACAAGGTTATAAATTCTCATATTGGCATGATAGTTTTTGGAGAATTATCAGTTATTCATATAATATGATCAGGAGTAAACGAAACATTTGTTTAACCTGCAATCCAGTTTCAAGGATTAAAATTGTTTTTTTAAATATAAAAATAAAACTTTAGTTCAAAAAATTCTTCACATATCCAAAACTCAGAAAACATACATGGATTTTCCTGATAATTTTAGAAAATCATCGGTACTCATTTGTGACATGTTGAAATCAACCCCACTTGAATCTAATATGTGGTGTGGTTGGTGTTAGTGAAATTTTTTTTAAATATTAAACATAATTTTTTTTTCAAAACATGTGTAATATACTCAATACTAAGAAAACATGCTCAAATTAGCATTATACATTAGGAAAATGATATGTTATTTATTTCTAATATTTCTGGATTATCCACACATCAATCATACATGTGGTGTTGATGATATGTTTGAATGTTCATTTTTTCAGTTATATTTGGTTTTCATTTTTTCAATAGTATTACTAAAATAATAAATTTTTTTATTATAGAAACTCACTTATTTTATACAATGTTGGGTTGATCATTGGAGAACGTCTCAAATAAGTTGATTTTTATTAATATTGGTTGTAATTGATTTTGTTTTTAACCGAATTGGATATCAGTGCAATTATTTTGAATTTAAATTTTATGATTTAAATATCATTATATTGTATTGGTGAAATGTACATATAATTTTCATTATTTTGAAATATTTAAATTCTTTTATTTAAAATGATTTTTATTGGGTGTTTCAGTGTTCTTTTATAAACATCTAACTATAATAGATGGCATATGTTTTATCAGCTCTAACCATTGCACTAATAAAGATAAGATTTGTCAAAATATTTTAGAAATTATATAAATATTAATGATTTTTTGGTACTTACATTATTATTTCTTTAAAGTAACTAATAAAATCTTTTATGTCCACTTTAAAAATTTGATGCTCTAGTTGTGCTACAAAATAAAGGATTTATTAGAATATTTTAAAAAATATTTCTGATAGATATTATAGATCTCCAATTCTTATCAATATTATTATTATAAAAAAAATTGACTATTTGTGACATTTATGAAAATGTGGGGACCACTCATGGTAGTCCTGAATACCCTTTTTGTAACTCTATCTAACACAATCATTTTGCAACCTCTAAAAATGGTCTCCCTCCCTTGAAAAGGGAGGTGGTCCCAGAAGATAAATGTACACCTATGGTACATCCTTGTCCCTACATAATATCATAATGATTCAATTGTGTTAAAATGCAAGAAACTCGTCCCAAGAAACCCCAAAACACCTTTTTTTGGTACACACCCTATCAGAAAGGATTCCCTGTAACATGCAGAAACTGGGCTGCATTCTACCGAATTGTGAAAAATATATGTGTTTACTCCCCTTATAATTTTCAGATATCAGTATTTATGATACCCATATTTTTAATATATGAATTGGGATCACTATAATAGATTCCACTTTAATTTACACTTCCCTTTATCAATGCTAAAAAAATGATGACAAAGAAGATCCATTTGTCACTCCTAACTAAAATCACTGATAATAGAACATAATGAATATTTTGATTTCTATATTCATAATTATATATTTTTAAATATTATTTATTTCACAATATGTATATATATATATATATTATAATATATAAGTAATATATATATATAGTAATATTTTAATAAAAAATTATTATCAATGTTATTTCAATAATTATATATATATAAAATATCAACTTTATATTAATCAGTAATAATTTTTAATGGTATATTTTTTACATTATTTAAAAATGTACATACAAATATAACTGATTAATACTTTATTAAATAGTTGTATAAATATATAAATGAATATAAATGAATATAAATTTATATAAATATCATAGTTGAATATAAATATAGTATATTCATTTTAAATAATTTTAAATAAAGGAATATATTTTTATACATGTGTACACTTGTTTATGTTAGTGGTAGTATGCGCTAATTTTTTTCCATATATGTATGTGTATGTATGTGTATATATGTGTTGCATGTGTGTGTGTTTATGTGTATATATATAAATGTATGTGTTGTGTATGTGTATATTTAATGTGTCTGTGAATCAATATCGGTTTGTGTGAATGTATCTATTTGTATGTGTATGTGTGTGTGTGTGTGTTTGTGCATGTATATATTTGTATGTGTATGTATGTATGTGTGTGTGCATGTATGTGGATGTGTATGTGTATGTATGTTGATGTATATATATATATATGTGTGTGTGTTTGTGTAGTATATGTATATATGTGTATATAAGTTTATGTAGATGTATTTATGTGTATTTGATTTTATATATTTTTGTGTATATGTGTGTGTATGTGTGTATATTCATGTATTTGTATATATGTGTATGTATGTATGTGCATGTACAAGTGCATGTATGTGTATGTGTATGTGTATGTGTATTTGTATGTGTATGTATATGTTTTTGTGTATGTGTATGTGTATGTTTATTTGTATTTGTATTTTTATGTGTATGTGTATGTGTGTGTGTATTTGTATGTGAATGTGTATGTAAATGTGTTGTGTTTGTGTATTTGTACGTGTATCTGTATGTCTATGTGTATGTGCATGTGTATGTATATGTGTATGTATGTATGCGTCCATATATAATGTGTATATATGTATGTAGGTGTATATGTGTACTTATGTGTGTGTATCCATATATATGTTTCTATGTATGTCTTTGTGTATGTGTATGTGCATGTGCATGTGCATGTGCATGTGTATGTGTATGTGTATATACATGTTCATCTTCATGTGTATGTCTCTGCATCATTTGTCAACATTTGTATATAATTTGTATATTTTCATTTATGTATACGAATATATCAATATACAACAAGAATAATCATTTGATATTTCAATTTGACATATCTCATTATAGAATATGTGTACATATATGTACATACATATACATAGACATAGTCACATGAAAATTTATTTATTCATTCTAATGTAAATAACATAATTTTTGTATTAATATATATATATATAATATTTTTATATTTTTTATATTTTTATAATTTATTTATAAAACTTTATTTCTTAAAATTTTATATTTTAAATATATTTTGAATTTATTTAGTTTTTTTATTTTTATAATTTTTATATATAAATCTATATACTATTATTAACAATTCATTTTTAATTAGTAATTTACTGTGAACCTCTTATATTTAAAGGTAATTATAATTTTTTATTCATTTATAATATATTTGTAACCAATGTAACTAATTTCATTTATTTATTTTTAATATTTTTTTGGTTATTTGTTTAATTTTTTTTTATTAAATTTTATTCATTTTAAAAATTTATTCATTTTATATTATTTATACCTTTTCCATATATCTCTATTTTTAATATTGTGTGTATTTTATATATTTGTAATATTTATTCATATAAAAATTTTAATGTATTTATTTGGATAAATATTTATACATTTTTGAATATTAATATTCATTACTTTTAATATGTATGAAATTTATATAATTAAAATATATTCATTTTTATATGAATAAATTTTATTAAAAATATTTTAAAAATAATAATTTATTCATTAATAACAAGTAATCGATTATAAATCAAACGGTTTCAAATTTGATTTTCATTATATTTTTATTTTTATTTTCATAAGTATTAATTTTTTATGTTTCATAGAAATATAAAATTAAAATTATTAATTCATTATTTAATTATTTTTCCAATTTATTAATTTTTAATATTAAATCATTTCTTTTATTTATTCATTTTTAATAATTTTTCACATTAAGTTTTTTTATAATTTATCTATTTTTTATTTTTATTACTTTAATATTTCTAATTTTATTCATTTGTAATAATTATTTGTAATTTTTTTGTTATTAATATTTAATATTTCTAAAAAAATTTATTCTAAATATTTAATATCTATTCATTGTTATTTTAATATTTTTTATATTTAAATATTTATATAATTATTATCTATTCATATTTTAATTAATAATTTATTTTAAATCCTTTTTATTTAAATTCAATATTTTGTATTTATTTATTTTTATTTTTATATTTATTCAGTAATGTTTTTTTTAAAGATATCTAATTTATATAATTTTTTTCAATTTGTTATATTTTTATGAATCAAATAATTAATATTATTTTTTCATTCATTATAATGTTAATAAATGTTTAAAATACATTTCATTGTGCATAATATTATGACATTTATTAATACATTTATTATAAGTAATATTTTTTGTTGATTTTAAATATTTTATGTACTATATTACTTTTAATATTTATTATTTTCATCACAAAGAAATTTTTATTACTCATTTTTAAATCTTTAGTAATTTACTATAATTTTTATATTGAAATTCACTTTTTTCCTATTATTATTTATCAATGATGTGTTATGCGCAGATAAAAGACACATTTATCAGTGCTTATTAGTTAGCCCTTATAAAGGTAGTATTTATCAGTGTTTTTTTAAAGATGATAAATACTTTCCTTTATCAGTGCAATCCATTTTAGCACTAATAAATTTGAATTTTATCGGATCTTTTTAAAAGTGTTTACTAGTCTCCTTCCCCTATATGAAAATAACCAAAACTGATATATTCCATGGTCGCATCATTCCATGTCTCACAGAAAACAAATACTTTTATCGCCTCTATCAAATGTTTCAGATGAATCTATCCTTTAAATTGATAGTATGTTATTCATTACTCGTTTTTATTCTATTTTTCATCATTTTTAATTAATCTTATATCATTTTTGATGTTTTTTGTTTATGATGATAATGTTTTGATCATTCTTTCAGTTCAAAAAAATTATAACTCGAAACTTTATTTAAACTTCTCTACCTTAATCCAGATAACCTAATCCCTTTCAAATTAATTCAAAATATTTCAAATACCTTCAATAAATTTTTAGGACTCGTAAAAAATGGTTTTTTATATTCATTATTTATGTTTTCTACCACAATAGATTCTTAGTCACATATATTTTTCTATGATTGTTTTTTAGGTTATTTTTCTCACTATTTTAAATGTGGTTATAAATTAATGAAATCTGACCTTTTTGAATAAAAGTCAATAAATCTTCATCAATTTAAATTTTCCCAATATCTCATAAAGCATATTCGAATTTATTTTCAAGTACTTAGTTCAATCGAAAATAAAATCTTCAATGATTTTTAGAGTGCCTCAAATTCTTCTATGTCTTCTTCAAACTCAACGAATGCTTCAATGATGCTTCTAATCAAAATATCATCTATCTCAACATAATTTCTTCCATATTATTAATTATATAAATATTTATTTCTACTTCATTTATATGTCATTAATATTTACTATGGAATTTCATCTATGTAAGAAACTATATTTTCATTTTCATAGAGATAACAAATTTAGTCCAGAGAAATCCTTTAATGAATGGACTTTGAGGATTATTCATCATCCAGAGTTTAATTATGATTATGTAAAAAATCTTGATGACCATAACATTTAATCATCTCATTCTCATTTTCAAACCCTCTAGAAACATAATAAAATCTTAAAACGAATATTTTTTTAAAATCCCCCTTGTCACCTAGACAATATTTGAACCACTTAACATGAACTATATAAAACAAAAACCACTACATGATTCCACCTCATCAAAATAAAAAGAACTCAAATTAACCTCTCTAATATATCATCAAAAGGTAAATAATCACTTAAATAGAGAATTTTAATTAATATGGTTCATGAAAATAATCCTAAAATAACAAAAAACTCCTCAAGAGTTTAATGGATCCATGAGAATAATTTGTAGGGGCCTCATATAGTTGGTTAGACCGCATGAGGTACTTGGGTATATCTAGTCTATTTCCTCCTTCAACGCAACCTTATTTGAATTATCTCCCTTGATGAATCCATCAAAAAATGATTTATAAAATGTGGCTTCTTGTAATAAGAAATATGTGTTACAATAATTTATATTCATATAATGTTCTACCAAATTCTTGGTGAAATGAAATTTCAAATCAAATATGTTGACTATATGTGATTGTCTATAAAGAATATCCATTTAGGATTCCATGATAATACATTCTATTATTTTTTTTATCCAAATATGAATATTTCTGAATATAATGATCTGGATATGAATAAAAAATTGAAGGTTTCCAATAATATGACAGAAATTATGAGGATAAGGATAAAGATTTTATAATTTTTACAAAATATAATGCATATAAACTATCTCAAATACATTTTTCATGTTTATGATATGGTTATTAAAGATTAATTTGTCTAGAGGAGCTGAAATACCACTTAATCTATCATGGAATATATTGAAGTTAATTTTTTTTAAACATGGGGAATAACTAAACATTTATAGTGACTATAATAAAACTGTGTTTGTTGGATCATCTTATATGATTACTGGTGGTAATGAAGATGAATATCACATGAGGGATTTAATTACAAGTGAAAATGACGATGGAGATAGTAATAAGAAAATTAAATTGATAGATATAGATGAAATTTATAGTTTTCCAAAATCTATTTTCGAAGTTAATGAGCTTTCAAAGTTTCCATTGTATAGTGGTTGTACTAAATATAACACATTTTGAGCCGCACTGAAGTTGTATAATATAAAAGCTAGCAATAGTTGGAGTGACACCAAATTTAATGAACGAGTTACTCTCTTGAATGATATGCTACCAAAATATAATGACATTCTTTTTCGGAACATATGATGTTAAACAAATCCTACCTTCAATGGGAATTATATCTAAATGATTAAATGCATATTTAAATGACAATATATTATTTGAAATATATAATAAATCACATTTAAAATTTATAATGTGTGGTGTGTCTCAACACAAAAAATAAGAATAAAAATCATCTAATATTGTATTGTAATTTACAATAATTCTAGGGATTATGTGCCTATATAAAAGTAAGGAGACTATAAGGAAATTAATGCATCACAAAAAATACATTAAATAAAGATGATATTCATCATTTCCCTGTAGAATATCTTCAGTGGGATAAAATTTATCATGGGAATCCTAAATTTTGAAACATGTTGAGATACCTCCATCTTATGATATATATATGTGTGTTGAATCCCTTTGTTATAAAATGTATCAATCATAGTAAAAGACCAATTATATTGGTAAATTATAACTTTATACCATGGTTATGAAAGAAGTGAAAATATATTATATTTTCTTTAATTATATCACGACTAAAACAATTTATTGATGATATTGATTTTTATTTGGCACTATTGATCAATAATCAAAAATTAATGTGGGATTCCAGTGTTACATTGTAAGATTCAAATAGAAATAATGATTTTACATTGAGAACATTGTTGTCTAAGATGATAAATAATATTACTACTTTTGGAAAAAAAAATTATGATATAAAATTAACAGAATACTAGAGTATCCCATTTGCGAACAAGGTACATACTTAGTTATGTTGAAACACTTTTTCGAGACTATATATCCATAACCTCAAATGTTTTTATATAAAAACATAAATATTGATATTAAATGACATAATTTAATGGAAATTCAAAAGAAGGTACAAAACCATCTCCATTAATTTGCTATCAAATGTTTGATAATGTAAAATATATTGTAAACACCTTTTGTGAACCTTTCTTTTCAAAAACCATATCGAAAATGGTTCAAAGAAGATAATTTTTTTGAATTACCACAATGGAATTTTTTGTACATCAAAAATTTTATTGATATCATGCAAGTAGAATAAAATGTATCTGATAGTGTAATTAGCACAATCATAATTAAATTTTGGAAAACATGTCCTGGATACCCTCTCAAAAATGTATAATACCCAAATGTTCACATAACCAAAGGTTGTTCTATATCACTATTGGCTAAAAACAAGCACCCGAGCATCAAAAAATCCACAGGGAATTATTTTTTCCAATCTAAAGAAACAACATGGAATATATATCAATATATACATTAGAGATAAAAAATATAAAAAATAAACATATGAGTTAATTGAAAGAAGCTATCAAAAATGATACGACTGAAAAGCAGTCAGAACATCCAAAAGTACAAGTCCCACATAAAGGACTACAACACTACAAAACTGACTACTCAATGAGATATCGTGGGTAAACTCCCACCATATACACCAACCCAACTACCAAAACTCCTCGTACCTCACTGTGGTTCCTTGAATTTCCCTACATCAAAATACATTCAATGGTCTATGCACAACTGAAGTGGTTCACAGGGTGTGAGTGAACATTGTTAGTAGGATACCAACCAGGTCTTCCATATAATGTCTTTTTACAACATTATGGACAATGATCAAATTTTAAGAAAAAAATTGTGATATACAATTGAGAAGTATTTATATAGAAATCATGAAAACCATTTAATTTCCCCCTTTTTCGCATTTACAAAACAAGCTAGGTAAAATAGTTCAAACCATTTCATTTACATCAAACACTACCACAAAAACTGTTTTTCGCAGAGCCCCCTTTATCAGCGCTAACGAAAAAGCGCTGATAAAGGGGGGGTCCCTTTATTAGCGCTCAAAAAAGCGCTCATAAAGGGACCCCCTTTATCAGCGCTTGCTTAGTAGCGCTGATAAAGGGCCCCCCTTTATCAGCGCTTGCTTAGAAGCGCTGATAAAGGGGGGCCTTTATCAGCACTTTTTTAGGGCAGATAATGGGTCGGCTTCAAAAAAAATTAAAAATATATTAATATATAAATATAGTTATATTGTTATATAAATATAATATATAATTTTTAAATATATTTTAGATAAGTATAAATGTACATTTACACTTATTATACTTAATATTTAAGATATTTAGTGAAAATGACTTATTAAAAAATTAAAAAAATATTTTTAATTAATATTTTGATAATCATTATGGAGTAATAGTCATTTAATAACAATTTGAGGACTAAAAAATTAAAACTATTAAAAAAAGATCAAAAATATGTTGAAAACGCAACTCAAACTTCAAACGGCCATAACTTTTGATCCGAGTGTCCGTTTGAGCTCTACCACATATCAAATCGAAGCCTACGACGAGATCTACGTCGCTGTAAGTCGGGGGAACCCTAGTCAAGCGTTTTTCGAGGCCAAAAGAGGACGATAAGGCCTCCAAAACTGCGTTTTTTGTCGGGGTACACATATTTTTTAACATTTTGTGGATTTTCAAACTCGTTTAAGGGGGTATTATTGGATTTTATTGGTGGGGACTAAATTTATTCCAAGGTATTACATTCATATTGATATTATGTCTTTGAAATTTCATCCTTTTTATAATGAACTGCTATTTATAATCAAATATATTACTATATGTACATATTTTTTATATATTCGCACCTAAAAATTAAATTTTTTAAATAAATAATTAAACATATTTACATATAAAATATATTAGAAAAATTTAAATAATAACTACTATCCATTTTATTTAAAATAACAATATATGAATATTTATATACCTATATATTAATCTAACTATATATATATATTAATCTAATAACTATATATGTGTTAATATAACTAAATATATATATTAGTATTACTATAAATATATATATTAATATCACCATAAATATATATATTAATATCACTATATATATATTAATATAACTATATAAATATATATTCATATAATTATATATATGTTAATATAACTATATATATGTTAATATAACTATATATATGTTAATATAACTATATATATGTTAATATAACTATATATATGTGAATATAACTATATATATGTTAATATAACTATATATATGTTAATATAACTATATATTACTATACGAATAAATATAACTAAAAATATATATATATATATATATATAGATATATTAATACCACTATATATATATTAATATTACTATATATATTATAATATAACTATATATATATATATATTATAATATAACTATATATATATATTAATATAAATATATATTACTATACGAAGAAATATAACTAAATATATAAATATATATATATAGAGATATCATGAATTGGAAAGAAAATCAAAATAGAGTAGTGGTAAGGGCTTAGGCACGCAGGGGGGAGGTCTCGAGTTCAAATCCTGGTGGAGGCAGGGGTGTGCGCGCATGGGGAATATTGGAGCAAGCACTGTTAAAGGGTGGAGGGGGTGCGTGGGGTGCGTGGGGTGTCGTATAGGGGTCGAAAAGCGCTGTAAAAGGGGGGGGGGGTTCAAGCGCTATAAAAGGCCCCCCGATTGGCAGTATTTTTAAATTTTTTTAAATTTTTTTAAATTTTTTTAATTTTTTTTTAATTTTTTTAACTTTTTTTAAATTTTTAAAAAAATTTAACTTTTATCAGCACTTTTTTAAAAGCGCTGATAAAAGGGTCCTTTATCAGTGCTAAAACGAGAGTGCTGATAAAGGAAGTGCTGATATAGGACCCCATTATCAGCGCCAAAAAAGCGCTGATAAAAGACCCCTTTTATCAGTGCTTTTTTTAGCGCTGATAAAGGGGTCCTATATCAGCGATTTTCGGAGCGCTGATAAAGGGGACCCCCCCCCCCCCCTTTATCTACGCTGGATTTATCAGCGCTTTTCTAGCGCTGATAAAGGCCATTTTTAGCGCTGATAAAGGCCATGTTTGTAGTAGTGAAAGAAAAGAAAAAAATTAAAGCATGCATCACATATTATATCAAATCCTTGGAAGTTGAACATTAAACTAAAAAATATAAAAACTACCAAAGTATATGTGAAATCACACTATAGATCACTACAGCTCATGATAGCTAGGAAAAACATACCTAACCATATAAAATCGTGTTGATAATGTCTATAGATATATGCATTGAATCTAGATAGCAGAGGAACACCCCTGAAGGATAACCCCCAAATTAGTCTATGAAGTCCCTATAAATATAGGAATAATAATCAAAAGAACACCCCATGAGTGAACCCATTAAAAAATAGACAATTCCAATTACTACACCTTCCACCCAAGTACCCAAGTCTTCCAATTGGATTTATTTTCCCAAAGAAATCATCAAAAATACAACTTGAAACCCATTTTAGAAAAACATTTCATAATTATTTGAAAAAATACATTTCTATTTCCAAAACAATGGTGATACAAATATTTCTCAAATAATAATTCCCATACACAAAAATCAATCATGATATTTATTTTAAATAACATTTTTTAAAACCATAGTAATACAGCTGATCCAACAAAGGTTAGAGACAAAACCACATACCTCAAACTCAGGTCGTGCATGCCCACAATGGGATCCACAAACATGGATTAATAACAATTAAATGATAGAGGCCATATAAAAAATCCTTATTTAAAAAAATATGTTTAATAAGAAAAATTTTCAGAAGATAGCTCAGGTCACAAAATACCTCAAAGAGAACTCATGCCACACAACAAAAAGCTCAAGGGTTGGCCTATAGAGGAAGACCACACAATGAATATAGAAAGGATCAATAAGATTATCGTCACACATTGATTAATCCAATATCACATCAAAATGGTGCTACCATTATCAATGGGAAAAAAGAAGCATAAGGATTATTCACCTGGTGAAATTCACTGCAACTGAAATTGAGATTATTTGAAGAACAAAGTGATCTAGATGGAGTGGAGGTATCTAATATATATTGAAAGAGCTCTATGGTTTGTAGGGAATGATATTTAGATGAATAAAATAACAAATCATCCAGGAAACACCATAAAACACAATCCATAATACTTACGTGCTGTGAAACCCATTTCCACATCATGTTATCAAAAAATAAAAAAATACCTTAAAATCCATCGCCTTAGGTTAAAAATACTATTTGTTACAATTATATGGTTTTAAAATTTTTAAAAGTGTGTAAACACTTCAAATCATGAAATGCATCCATAAAATCATTATAGAAACCATTACATGACATGAACATTTTAGATGACATGTAAATATATTTCATGATGTGTAATCATTGAATGATTTGTAATTTCCTTGAATAATGTAAAAACTAAATATTCTGGTCAAAACACCAAACCAAAATTGGTGGTCTTTGAACTCAAGGGATAACCCCGCAAAATTCTTAATAAATTTATATCTGAACCCCATTAATACCAATAACATATATCCCTTATCATTATGTATTTTTTCCATGAAAATTCTCTATATCATTACGAGTCATAAAAATTCACCCAAATAAATAGGGAAATGAAAAGAGAGAATAAATATAGCTGAAATTTGGAAAATTTATGTTACTAACTACGCACCATAATACCTCAATATGACCTATGGAAAAATTATGTATGGAAAAGAGATGGGGGGCACTAATCCCTCATCATGGTCTTGTTCTCACAAGTCTCATGAGAATCAGATTCATTCCTCCATAATAATATGACCAAAATAATCAACTTACCCTGATAAACATTCACTAGAGAGTTGATGATCTCTATTGGCTCTTCCACAATAGAAACATTTGGCTCTAACTAAATATTTTCCCAACTAAAAATGTGAGAGTTATCATGATGGTATTTCTTATGCTGTGATTTATTGAAAACATCTTGAATACACATAATGTAAATTAGAAATTCAATCCTATAAGTAGCCTTCACAAGATTCTCAGTGATGTCGTACAATCCAACACATCTCAAAGACAACATTTCATATTTTTCATGTTGATGGTGAACTATGAGAAACATTAATGAAAACCCAATATTTATGGAAAAACTCCATTGCAAAATTCATCAGATCAACATATGATTAATTTCAACTATGAGGTATAACCTTATTTTATCGTATAACTATAATCTAACCTAATGTCTACTAAATGAGACTCATTCCCCCCCAAAGAAGAGTTTCGCATGTCTTACCAATAAACAGGGGACCTGCATGGGAGACCATAGAAATAATCAAATAGATCCACTCTAATTGACGTCTAATAATATTAGTTATAAGAAAACAAATATAGTCGTAGATGGACATCCAATGATATATCAAAATCCATGATTCAGTAATGGAACATATCCTTTAAGATCTAAATAGGATACTCTATCTAGACATATTTCTATGGACGGTATGATGTCCTCAACTTGAACAGAGTCTACATAAACTGTTGTACACTCCTCTAGAAACCCAATGAAAACCTAAAATACACATATGAAATAATGGAATAAGAAAACTCATATAACCGCATGTTCTTATGCGCACATGGGTTACCCAAATCAACAACATTAGTGGCGTCCCTGATCATTATAAAATGAGATTACCCTGTCAACCAACCATTCACCACACTGATAGAATCCCCCCCCAAGGGAGTCTGTGGTAAGAAAACAACAGAATCCATGGATACCTCATCCCGTTTCTAAAATAGAATTGAAAGAGGCTGAATAAAACCACAATGTTTTAAATATTCTACATTTATCTGTTGGTGGGTGTAATTGTGGTACACAAAACCTATAATGTCATGCATCATACCCAGCTACCAAAATCTCCATCTCATGTCATATAATATCTTCATAGTGCCCATATGAATATAAATGAAGAACTATCAAATCAAAAGCAAACTGATCTCTTTACAGATACTATAATGACACAATGATCCCCAAAAAAATAGAATACCTTTTGAAGAGATAGAACTACCAGGATCACTCTCCCTAACATATAGGGTTTCTTGAATTGATTTTAACTCATAAAACTCATGTTAATTATAGATAATAAAATCAAGGAGAGATGATGATAATTAATCATTTGATAGAACCATTCATGAAACATCCTCTTAATAATCTAGGTGAAACTAAGGGAAGATCCACATAATGTTCACCTCTTCTTTAAATTATAGAACAACCAGTGATAGAGATTTATTACCGAAGGCATCTTCAATGACATTCCCCTTCACTGGGGAGTAAGCGATATCAAAGTCAAACATATGATGGTATTCCACCCACTTCCTCTTTTTTAGATTCACGTTGTTCGGATAAAGGATATTGATCAAACACTTTTATGTAGGAATGCCCCTTAACCTATCCTTAACAATCTAGTCTCTCTAACACTTACGTTCATGCATAACCATAAAAATCTCTAAATCATGAGTGGGGTAATTCTTCCCATACTGTTAGAGATAAAAAGTGTTGTAATACGCATCATGGTTAACCTGAATATGTACACAACCCAAACCAACATAAGAAGAATAATAGTGAACCATATACCTATTTCTAGTCTTAAGTAAGATCAAGATATGAACTGATGTTAGAAGTCATTTCATTTATTTGAAAGAAGACTAACGCCTTGAATTCCATATGAATTCCACCACTTTCCTAGTAAGAGAAGTCAAAGGTGAAACCAAAATTTTTTAAATCCTTTATGATCCATTGATAATATCCAGTATGAGAAAAGAATTTCCAAATCTCCAATACATTACGTGTTTCTTCCCAAGACATGACAACCATTATCTTCTAAGTATAATAGATAATTAATACCTAGAAATAACTTTCCTTAATAAAATCCCTTCTTGAATCAAAAAATTCATTTCAAAATATTTCTATAGAAATATTTACTCTTTGGGATATCTAGAACCAATCCCAAATGGTACTCACGATCAATCCCATATATTTAATAAAAAAATATCAACCACAAAAACTACCCAAAAATGTGTTCTTATGCAATTGAAATATTAAATTCATAAAATCCATGAAAATTTGAGGAGCGTTAGTCATACCAAATTACATCAAAAAATAATTATGATGACCATACATGAGTTAGAAATCTATCGTTAGTATATAAGATTCCAAAATTTTAAGATAATGTTATCCCATCAAAATATCACTCTTTGAAAATACATTTCATACTTCAACTAATAAAAATACCATCCATAAGAGGAAAATGATACTTATTCATAACCATTACATAGTTTAACGTTTAATAGTCCATGTATTATCAAATTGGGCCATTTGGATTCTTGGGACATACCATAAGGTCTTCCAAAGTCAAAAAATAGTGTGGAAAAAACTTTCTCCATCTCACCATCCAACTCAATCCTGAGGTCTTTTAGATCATCTAGTTCCATACGATAATAGGGTATAAAAATCTGATTTTTACCTAGAACTAGGTCCATTATAAACTCTACCTCCCTCTCTGGTGGACGAACAAAGAAATCATCTAGTAAAACCTTAGGAAAGTCTTAAAACATTGAATGAAGATCAACAATAGAAAAATTATTAGTGGTTTTAACTACTACAGCCAGAAAAAAACTTACGAGATCTATTAGAGAAGGGCCATCATGACCAAAACTCAAGTCCCACTCACCTTGAAACACCTAAGAGATCTCATTGGATAGCAGAAACATGAAATACTGATGATAATAATCCACATCATCACAGTGACAGATAGGAAAATCCATCCCGATGATGACCTAAAATAGATCCAGATTTAGAAAATGGAAATTCAATAGTAACTCAACATAAACTATTGATAGAAGTAAATAAGGACACCAAACCCCTACTCTATACCCTTCCTAAGAGTTTTTTATTACACTATAACAATTAATATTATCACTTTTTAATGTTTAATAATATCATCAAAACAAGTAGATATAGATGAGTTAGAAGAACCTATATCAAATAATGAAATCACTAATGAATATATAATAAGGATGGTACTTCTCATTGTCCCTAAAACCACATATATCTAATCTTGAAACTCATCTACTACATGAACTTGATTCACCCCCGAGGCATGTGGCTAGATCTCTATTGTTTTTGAAGCATATTAAAAAAACAAAGTAGTCATTGGAGACAATTATACATTAATAAAAGAAGTCAATATCCTATCCTTATTGAAATGATAATGATTTCCATAATTCCCACAACTTATGTAAAACTTCATTGGTGTAGAACATGAACATTGGGTGTGTTTTACCTTGACACACTAGAAACAAGTCAGGTCCACACAACTAGATCTATCTAATGGTGTAGAGGAGACCTACCTATGAGAATATCCACCATGACTCCTATGATTATCTTCCCAATTACAATTTTCCCCCGTACTCCAATAAAGTCACCACTAGGTGTAAGTTAATGGTAAGAGTAACTAAACATTCCTACCATATGAAACTCTCATCATAACACCGTGTCGAACATCTTTTCATTTTCCAAAAGATTGAAAATAAATACATGTGATTAGATATATAATTTCAAATCCTATAGGTACATTGGAACATTCATCTAGTTATTCATTACTACTTGTTGGTAAAAAATCCTGATTAATAAACCAACTTGTGTATGCTAACGCAAAACTCTCTCCCTACTGCAAAGAGAGGAACTTCAGTGACATCACCATCATTAATGAGTATTGAAAAAACATATGGAATAATAAAGTCATGAGACCATTCCAGTCTAGTCCCATATGAATGTCTTCCTATACCATTTAATCCTTACATCTCTTGATATAAACATTAAGTAAAAATTCCACATAATTCAACTTACAACTTTTTGGAGTATCGAATAACCAAAATATATTATCGATCTTGTACAAACTATCATATACATCTTATAGTCCATTCGTATCCTTAAAGGATGATGGATTCCATTGTATGAACTCCCATGATCAATTCTTTTCCCCTTTAGATCCCAGTTATACATCAATAGCTATGTCCTAAACTTACAACACATTTTGGTTGACAATGTGAAATTACTGCATGATATCCTCATTAATATTCTGATATATTGGTGGATTCCCTTATAGAGAATCTGCTTCACCCTCTTGAGGATCCCATGAGAGACATCTCGAAACAGGATAAAAGATCATAAAATATAATAATCTCATTTCAAACCATAAATCCATAATAAAAAACTAATATTAATTCAAGAACTAACAAAAGGATACATACATCCCAATATCTTGTGGTAACATAAGTCTCATTGTGGAATGTGTTATCTAGGAAATCACTAAAACCTACCTATCAGGTAAAGAAATCCTATCTCCATCCTTCTAAATCTCAGGATATATGGATTTTTTAGGGAATTAATTCAATATATGATACTAAACTATGGTCAACCCGGTCTTTATATACTCTCAAAATGGAATCTGAATCTAATTTTCACATACAAAAAGGGTGTTCTGAATCCCCATGTGCTGGAAACGAGCGCCTAGAAAATAAAAAAACATAGGGAATAATTTCTCCCATCTTGAAGCAGCCACAATATATATATATATATAATACATAGAGTGGAAACATAAAAGATTAACATATTCCATAACTGAAAGAAAACAATTGAAATGATGAACCTGAAAAGCAGCCAAAACAACCCAAAGTAAATTTCAAAAATCAAAGGACTTATAAAATAGAAAACTAAATATTCTATGTCATAGAGTGGGATAAATTCCACCATATCACCACCAAATTTCTATACCCAACTGATTAAAAATTCACTACTTGACCTTGATTTTCCTTGTATTGAAAGTCATATAATGTCTCACACACCAATTAAATGGTCAACATGGTGTGAGATAATAGGCTTAGTAGGATCCCACCCAAGTGTTCCATATCATTTCCCTATAATATAATCTATAAAATTCTTATATTTAAATAATACAAGGCATGATATAGAGTTAAAAAAATTACATAAAATGAATGGAAAAATTTTAATTTCCCCATTCTCTACATTTTAAAAATGGAAAGTATAATAGTTTAAATAAATTCATATAGATAAAATTAGTCATTTAATAGACACACATGCATTACATATCATATCAAATCCATGGTGGTACAAGATTAAACTATACAAGCCAAAAATAGCCAAAGAACAAGTAACATTACACCAAGGATCACTACAAGTTAGAATAACTAAAATAATCATAAATAAACATTGAAAATAGAGAACATAATGTATCATGATATGTGCATCGAATATTTTGATAAGTGGTACACACCAAAATTTAAATACCCCAATAAGAATATTATGTCCGTAAAAATGGGCATAGAGAATAGAGGAATTACCCATGAGTGAACCCGTGAAAATGGATGATGCATATTAATACACCTCTGACCTAAGTACTCAAGGTCTCGAATTTGAATTATTTTCCAAAACCATTTCATCAGAACTATTATTTGAAAATAATTTCAGAACCTATTTCCCAATCCTTTGAAAGTAAAATTTTAATTTACCAAAAAGGGGAAACCATCTTTTCTCAAAAACTAATTCCCACTCACACAAATAAATCATTTCAATTAATTTAAAAAACTAATAAAACCTATGAAATATAGTGCATACGACATAGGAATTAGATAAAATCACCTACCTCAAAATCATATCGCACGCATCCACAACAGGATCCACCTATATGGAATAATGAAAAGACATGGACAAAGGAGCTAGAATCAATACTTACATATCATATTAAATTCAAAAATAAAAATATTTGACAATGATGTCAGATTACAACATACTTCAAGGAAATGTCATGCTGCACCATAACTAACACAAGTGTTAACCTCTTGAGAAAGGTCACATAATAGTTCAAGAAATAGTAAAGAATAATATCATCACAGATCAATAAATCCCTAAAATTAAACACAATTATTCTATCATGAGAAATGAAAATGAATAAGAAGAAAGATAACTCACCCATAGAAACACACTACAACTACAATAGAGATCAATCGATGAACCAAGAAATCTAGAAAGAGTGGTGGTCTTGAAAATCATCAGGGTGTGCTCCTAGGATGACAGGGAAGAGCCTATGACTGGATGAAATAAAAAAAATCATCTATTCAATGTATTAAAAAGTTTTTTATAATTACTTTATATGAACAAAAAATTCATGTCATGTAATCAATCAAAACCAATAACACTAAAAACCCCATCACCTCAGGTCACAAATCCGGATTTTATCATTATATAGTGTTAAAATTTCTATTGATGTGTAAAACCTTCACACTATGAACTACATTTAGAATGAAAACCTATAAACCATAACATTTCATGAACATTTTTGATGTCTTGTAAAAAAAATTCACAATATATAATCATTACACTATATTTAATTTCATAGAAAATTGTAAAAACTCCAAATTTTTCTCAAAATCCCAAACCAACATCGCTGTTCGGAAAACTCATGGAGAACCCCAAAAAATCCTTTAACTCATTTTACCCATACTATATTAATTCAAATAAACCTAAATCCATAAACCTTAGGACATTTCCACATAAAATTATTCATATCCTCGAGAGTCCCAAAACACACCCAATTAAAGTGAGAAATGAAAATATAGAAGAGAAATACATTAAAGTTGATAAGGGGATGTTACATGAACCCAAAAAATATTGAATTAAGTATTCGTTGGAAATGATTAAAAGTTTTATATTGGAATAGTTTGTTCTAGTAAAGTGCAGAAGGTGTGTTTTTCGTCCTCCAAATATTTATAAACATTCTATGAAAGAGAGATATATGTTGTCCAATAAGATGAATGATGTAAGGGTTGTATAGGGGTAATCATAAAACATAAATAATACCATGATAATTAATTATTTCATTATAAAGAGACTTAAATCCCATGACTGTCATGTTTTTATTGGAGATCTAATGTTTATAGATTTAATTCTCATTTTTCCTAACAATTTCAATTATACATTAATTGTTTTTACATTTCAAAGATATATAAAATAAATATATAGACCTGATGATGTTTCTAGATATGGAGAAGTAAATTTTTCCCTTATATTGTTAATTATATAATTTATTACCTCCTTTATTCTTTGATATAATAGTTCACTTTATGGTTAACTTGGTTAAATAGATCTAGATATGTGATCCTATACAATAGAGTCTAATGTACCCCATTGAATGGTAAATGATGATTTTGAAAGGGTATCTCAAAAATAGAATTTAAACCGAGGGTTTTATTATATATTGATTTATTTTTTTGGAATAAAAATAATTATATACCGAATATGTGTCCAATGTGGAGAACATTGTCCTACCAAAATGTTACTATAGTGGGGAACATGTGGGTGAAGGAATTTTTAGCATATATATTGTCATAATTTCCATTACAAGGTGGGAGTAGGATCACCATTACATTTTACATAATAATTTAGTGGTTTCAACAAATTCTCAAAACCATAAATTAATTCTTAGGTAGTTGAATCCATTCAGGGTTTAAATATGGATATCAAATACAAATAATTGACATGTCATAGGATGGTTTGATGACCATATTTGTAACGAGTCAGCAAGAAATATGAATTCAATTTTAGAATGATTTCGATGGATTTAAGGGGGACCAAGTGTGAATTTATTATATTATAATTGTTATAATATTAATGGTTATACAATCTATAAAAATTAATATGACGAAAACAATACCATAGAAATAGTGGATTTACTCTTGTGGTAAAAGTGAAGCATATATGATGTACGGATGATATAAATACAATATATATGAATATGTAATTCTTTGTAATTATTAATAAAATATAGGAGTTAGATTATATGAAATTCTAAGCACTGTTTGTTCACTAAAAGTGTGTTGATAATATGATATCACTTAAAAACAATTATTTGGTATTCACTAAATTATGTTTGTATATGGAATAGTATAAGGGTGAACCAATTATAATGGAATCACATGAAGAATAACTTACTTAAATCTCGATTACTATGAATATAAAGTGGTAAATTGTAATGTTATCGACAAAAAAAACTATAGGGTTATATGTCAATACAACTGAGGATGCCTCTTTCGTTATGGAATCACAATCATTTAATAGTGGTTCCAATATAGAAGTGGTATTGTTTGGGATACGAGACCATAAAGAGGGTATTTTGGTACACAATAGAGGGGTGAAATCCCTTAAACAATTTATTAAAATGAATATAACTCAATATTAATGATACTGTTTTTAATATACATTGTTTTTCCTAATATTAATATCTATTCACTCCTAAATTCATGGAATATAAATTCAATTTTTAACTACTTCTGTAGATAATGGAATATTAACATTCCAATTCTTCATATCCTAAGGAATAATATATTTCCACATATGATTATCCTCTTAATCCTAATGAACAATATTTTTCTAAAAAAATTTATTATACCAATCATGAAGAAAATTATATTGAAAATTTTGAAACCATGGAAATAGTATAAGGTGAACAATTTATGTTTGAGAACAAATAGTGGCATCATAGCGTGATAATCTAAATTAAAATTATTAAGGTGAGAACAAAAGTTTAAAATTCAAGGTTGGATGGAATGTACGTGACCATCCTATTGATCCCAATAATTCCATCTTAATTAACTAAATATGGGTAACCACACAAATACATGTTGATATTTATATAGATATATTAAACAATTTAGTACTCATGATTATGGTAGAAATTTTGAAATATATTCGGTTAAAATAATGATATAGTTTCTAGATTTTAATAAAAAGTAAAATAATTAAACATTTATTTACTCTTAATAATCCCTTACAGAGTTTATATATTATAGATTAGTATTAAATTAAATTTGTATTAATGGTCACTAGAAAGATTCATAAATTCTTTCAGGTTCTATTTGTAACATCCTATGTAAATGAAGAATAAGAAATATTTCATATTTATTAATATTTGTGAATTAAATATTAATTTTACTTTTTAAGTGTTGATATGTTCGATATCGTACCTGATACGCAACAACGAGTTTCTTTGAAATCTTACGTAGCACACTAATAATATAATATTATTATTTTAAAAGGTAGTTAACTCCTAGCCATTGTATTTGCGGGAATGAAAAAAACTAACTAAAATATGATTATATATTATTGTTAAATATATTTACATTATCCGATAAAAAGTTAGAGGCTTAAAATGTGAATGAATCTAAATTTAAGCATAATTTACATTAAAAGGCCGATTTATCGCATTTTAATGGAGAACCTTTTTTAAATATAGTTTTGGTCACTTTATTACATTATTTATGACCAAATAAAATTCTTCTTTAGAATGGGGACATCAAAGTTTACCTTTTGTAAATTTGTTGGAATTTTTTCCGATAAAGTACATTTTTTTAATGAATAGTGAAAAATATTTTATTTTAATTCAAAAGTGCCTTTTAATCTAATTTATTTATATGGTTCGATTATATTTTTAATTGGTTTTAATGTAAAATTAAAATGTATTTTTACCATTTAATCCAATGTTGGTCATTGGAATTAATTTCACATTGAAATTGGACATAAACAAGTATCAATCTTTTGATAGTTCTTGTTTCATAAAAACCCGATATTTGTTTTGATAACAGGAATTAATTTTAAAATTTATTAATTCCACTTATATGTTATTAATTTGAAAAAATAGACATAATTTTGGAATTCATAATATAAAATCTATCTTAGGCTTATGTTTTGGTATTTTTCTGAAAAACTTCAATTTTTGATGAATAGTCAAACCACTTAGTGGTAGTTAAAAAAACTGACCTTTCCGTTTAAATGAAAATTTACCAATTCTGTTAATTGATTTTAAAAAATCCAACATGCATGTTTATAAAGAATTAAAATGTGGTTCATTAAGATGAAAATATTTTTTTGTTGAATAGTAACATTTGACCTTTATTTACCGCAGTTAAAGTTAAATAGGGTAATTCAATGTTAAAATAAAAGTTTAATAATTCAAAATTACCTTAAAACATGTCTAAACCTTATTTTTGAGTCATTAATGACCATGTGAATCTTTAGGTCTCTTTTGGGACCCCATTGAGCCACTTGGGAGTGATAATGACAATTTCGATTAATTAATTTAAAGTAAAGGCAAAATAGACATAAACAAACATCCTTTAGTAGTTAATTTTTATATGGTGTTATATAAGTGATAGTTTTCACTATAAATATTCATTGAAAAGCTAAAAATATTTCCTACATGATAGTATTTTTTTTTAATTTTTAGATATATAATAAATTATATTATTTATGACATAATAATGATGCAGTGTTTACCTCATTAATAAATCATTTTTATAAATAATATTATAATGATTAACATATTATCCAAAAAAATTCCAATTCTGATTGGATGATTTTATTTAGACCATGAGTCATCTTATAATCGACTTTAATGATTTTTGGACGATTAGAAACCGAATATAATTATATAATAAAATAATATTATCACACTTTCCTAAAGATTCCCTCCTCTCCCTTATAAAAGGAGACCAATTCGAACCAATTCGTCACACCTCTCATGTAATTTGGATCTTCCAAAATCTACCCAATTAATCTCCCTACATCCCTCTCTTCCACCTAGAAGCCTTACCTTAGGAAGAAGTCACTTAAAGAAGTCCTTTTGGTTCAAACCAAAGAAAGTTAGCTAAATTAACGTTACTGGTTTCTCTTAAATTGATTTCTTTTATTTTACTTCTCCAACCCCAAAACTATTTTTATTCCTTTCTTTCTTAACAAAATAATTATCCTCAATATACTATGATGTTTTTATGAGTAGTATTTTAACTACACTTACACACACATATATCTAATGGGTGATGAACATAATGTTTCTGTGGATGGAAAACAAACATCTCACGAAATGATGACTGTTCGATTATCTCTTACCGCCTCTCATGGTGGCCATTATAATGGCACTATATTTATATATTATACGGTCCTAGCCTTAAAACTTACTTAATCTTGAGTTATTAGAAGATTACACATTGAGGATCTATTTATGTTTAGAGTTTTAGAGAATTAGATCATGAAACTTTCATTACATTTCACATTTAAAAAAGTGGTTATATAAAATACAATATACATTTTTCCCATAAACGGAAAAATATTTAAAATAAAACATGTATTATTTCTTGACACTTCCCTGAAACTATCATCCCATCATGTACCTTTCCCTTGACCTGCGAAAAACATTTCAAAAACTTGGGATGAGCATAAAAAGCTCAGTAAGGGTTATAAAAAGTATAGAAAGGAAACATGAGTACATATATACATAAGAATGAAATCATTCATTACCCATAAATCATAATCACATTAACATACCTCATAAAATCATGAATAAATCGTAGAAATCATAAGACATATAGGTAACTTGGGGCATTCATAACATTCTTACATGGGGAGTAACCCTCTTGGTTACATTTTGAATACCCATCACAGTATATTCCCAAAATCTCTTCGGAGAAACCTTAACGTTTAACCCCTTTGAATTACCCAATGCATTGGAGAGATATATCGGGCTCACCTGCCATTAGTTTAACACGGAACCACCCGTCTTCAGAATAATGCCCAAGAACCACAACATAATCGTATCACATAAAACATGCATAAAGGAGACATAACATTTCCACCTTTCAATCACAAGATATCAATACAACACATTGATATAAAAACATTATCAAAAAAAATTTTCAATACAAAAAAGAAAATAAAAGTAATACATTGTATTTATTTTTCTTTTAAAAAAGGTATGTCTTGTAGAGGAATCCGAAACTCAAATAATGGTCACGGCGGTAGAGAAGTCGTTGTCACCGCATACATACGACAAAAACATTCCCTTTTTTCTTTTAGTAAAACGATTCGTATAAAAAAGATTCCTTTCGGATAAATGTAAAGTTCAAAGGGGTTTATACACCGTATAAAATAAGGTTGTGTATAAAACAAAATATTCCTCAATGAATGGAGATTGAGACGAATTCCCTTATAAAAAAGGTATCCTTAAATTAAGGATAAATCAATCTCATAATTACGTGTGAAAAATATAAATACACCCAATATAAGTGTATATTAAGTGTAAAACCACCAGATGTCATTCACACATATTCAATGGATGACATATTCAATAACTACATGTTGAACCCAAAAAATTGATATTGGGTTAAGAAGTTCCCTTGGTAAAATTTGACAGCCTAACAATGTTAATTTAAAATTCATAAAATTAGTTTATGAGAGAGAAAATGGAATCTCATCACTTGTACATATATTTTACATCAATAAGGATATAGAAGAATATATCCCAATATAAATATATGTAAATTAAAAGACATAAACAAATAAGTCTTTTTAAAAGAGGAGTGTGAAAGGTTCCCTTACCGATGTGGGCAACTTTCAAAATGTACACCCCATGAAAGAAGGGTCATAAAATGAAGATGTAACTACCCATAAATGAGAGTATATTATACTAATAGTAAAATAATGGGAAGTACATACACAACACAAAAAGGAAATAGTGTCCAATGTAGCATGAATCTCACGAGAACAAAAAGTGAGATGAAAATCCCCTTACGAAATTTCAGCAGCCTAACGGCGCCACATAAAACTTCCAAAAATGGATTGATGAGATAAAATAGGGACTCTCATCACATGAACATATAAATAAAACAAAGAGTAACATAAAATAACATCCTCTAACATAAGAACATGGAGCATAAAATAAATGACATAAAAGAGAGTACTTGCAACGAAAGAGAGATGTAGGATTCCCTTACCTTGTCTCTGACATGACTTGATCGTTATTTAATATCCTGAATAATAAAATTTGGACAATTTATAATTTTTTAAGGACCTAATTTAAATATTATTATTCAGTTCATATCACATATTATAATGTTATAATAATTGGTTAATAAAGTGAGTTCATATCAGACGTTTTTTTGTCGATGTTCAGTACATGAGTAATAATTGAACTTGTTGGAAAAACATTTTCCATGTAGTTATAGGTACATCATCTCCATAATAGTATTCACGTTTTAAATATCATATATATCCAGTATATATTCATTTTATTCTATTCCATAGCATTTGGAGATAAAAAATTAAAAGCGTCGTTCGTGAGATAGTAGGCCGTACGTACGCATGAACGCTACTTTCATTTTTTGTCATATTAATGGGATTAAAACAAAATGAGAGATATATATATATATTATAATTCCAGAATTATTTACATCATTTATATGTAATATATTACATATATATGCATTATAGATATGTACTTATAATAGTACATAACATTTGGAGATAAGAAATGAAATGTACCGTTCATGGAGAAGGTAAGCTGTACGTACGCATGAACGCTACTTTCATTTCATTTTTTTTGTATTCAATTGAATGAAATAATAATTATATAAAGGTATATTATAATTCTAGTAGGATAAAATATGTAATACCATTAATTAAATCCTTTATACGCCCCACATATGCATTAACGAATCTAATCACTTTGAGGGGGCTGTAGTCTCCACTTCCTAAAATGAAGATATCGCGTTTACCCATTATGGAAACCATAAAGGTATGCCATAAATGAAAGATACAGAAGATTAAGGAAAACATAAACATATTATATATCATATATAAATATAGTGACATCTTAATAGCCATCTTTGAAGGTTTTAAATGAATATTGAACAATCATCATTTCGTGAGGCAGTAATTCAGCATCCATAGAAACAGTATGTTCTTTAACCATTAGACGTAGGTGTGTGTAAGTGTAGATAGAATACTTCACATAAAAACATCCTAGTATATTTTAAGATACTGGTTTTGTTCTAAAATAAAAGAATAATGTGAGTTTTTGGGGTTGGAGAAGCAAAATAAAACAAAAGAACAAAGGGAAGACATTACCTTTAAATCGGGTAACTCTCTTTGATTTGAGATCAAAGGATTCCTTGGAAAGGATTCCGCCCAATGTGAGGATTCAATGATGAAGAGAGGGATATGTAGAGATTAAATGGGCAGGTTTTGGATGAGCCAAATGCTTGAGAGGTGTGTGGAAGGTGGTAGAGATGGGGGCCTTTTATAAGAGGAGAGGTGGTCACTCTTGGAAAGTTATAAAATATTACTTTATTATAAAATGATTTTCGGATTTAAAAGTTCCCAAAAGTAAATATTTCTAAGATAAAGTGATAAGGTTTCTAAATACACCCATCCAATAGGTTTGTGACATGTTTAAGTTATATTTTTAACATTATCGTTTCATTTTATTTAAATCCCTTATTAATGAGGTAATTGTTGTATCATCATGATGTCATAAATAATTTATTTTATTTTATTTCTAAATATTATAAAACAAATACCATGATGTATGAAATCGTTTTATCTTTCTAATGAATATTTATAGTCAAAAATATGACTTGTATAACCGAATTTAAAAATTGTTTTAGTAAAACATCTCATGTTTGTGACATTTTAATTTTAACTTTAAATAAAAAGGTATTTATGTCATTTTCCAACCAAAGTGGCTACATGGGGTCCCCAAGTTGACCCATGGATTTTTGTGGTCTTCCATGACACATCCAATGAGGGTAGGACATGTGTCATGTTCATTTCATATTATTAAAACTTTATTTTTACCTTAAATTACACTAATTACCTCTAATCGCGATTAAAAACTTAAAAGTTACTATTCACCAAAAAAAATTATTTTAATCCCATTGAACCACATTTTACATCCTAATGACAACCATGTATGTCGTATTTTTGAAATTCAAATCACAGAAGTGGAAAAGTTTCATTTAAATGAAAAATTAGTTTTTAAACTACCACTTAGTGGTTTCACTATTCATCAAAAATTGATGTTTTTCAGAAAAATAACAAAAAGTAACCCTAAGGTATTTTTGATATTCCAAATTCAAAAATTATGTCTATTTTTCAAAATTAAAAACAAATAACTTGCATTAATTAATTTAATAATTAATTCCAGTTGTCAAAACAAATAGCGTGTTTTTAAGAAACAATATCTATTAAAAGATTGACACTAGTTTAAGTCCAATTTCAAAGTGAAATTAATTCCAATGACCACTATTGGATTAAATGGTAAAAATATATTCTAATTTCAATTTAAAACCAATTCAAAAAATAATCTAATCATATAAATAAATAAGATTAAAAAGTGGTTTTGAATTAAAATACAACAGTTTTCACTATTCATTAAAAAATGAACATTATCGGAAAAATACCAAACATTTACACAATGTAAATTTTGATGTCATGATTCTAAAGAAGAATTTTATTTAGTCAAATATGACACATAAAATTGTCAAAAAGTGGATTTAAAAGAGGTTCACAATCAAAAGGAAGTTAATCGACCTTTTAAAGAATATTAGAATGTTTATGCCTAAAATTGGAATCATTCGCATTTTTAATCCTCTAACATTTATTTTAAAAAGTAAAAATATTTGAAAAACATATATAATCATTTTGTAGTTAGTTATGTTCATTCCCTCCATTACAACGTCTAGGCGTTAACTGCCATTTAAAATAATATTATTTTATTATTAGAGTGCAACCTAAGATTCCCAAGAAACACATTGTTGCGTTTTGGGTACACCATAGAGCATAACGTCCCCTTTAAAGTAATATTAATATATTATTCACAAAATATGGATTAATATGAAAATATCATATACTTTATTTACCTGGGGTGTTACATCCTTCCCCCCTTTTGGGAATTGCGTCCTCACAATTTTAAAATTGGGCTTGGAAACCTCATTGAAAATCCCACATCGGAACAAGAGTCAGTAAAAAAATCACTTTAAAATAGAGAAGTACAAAGGTCACCCAAGTTAACCCCTAATAGGATTCCATGTCTGAAATTATGGATATAGAGGATAAAAAAAGGGTCATTTTCTGATGGAGAGTGATAGTAAACATGTCTAGGAGAAAGTTAACCATAAGAAAATCACAAAATTTTGATGGGTTAAACGGTATTCGATTCCCCAATAGGAAACGTTAACAGACAACATTTTTGTTTTAAGTTACTCTTCATTGAGGAATTTATTTTTGAACCTAACTAAATCATAATGGAACATAATTACTTTTCATGTAGACTTTCAATTTTTACTAGATTCCTTAATCAAACTCATATTTTCTCCAAAAGACGAGTATTTAGGAAGACTTGTTGGCATTTAGAGTACTATAATCAACTTCATGAGAATCACCTAATCCATAAAAGAGAACTATATATTTCCTAGGTCTTTTGACAAAATCCAATACCAAAATTGATAGTATGAGTTCAGATAATCCACAAAAGTATAATCCTTTATAAAAAGAAAATCTATTCTTAATCTCCAAAATTTGTCCAAAAAAACCCAAAGTTCAACGAATACCATTTGATAAACAATTTTCCATAAAATTATTCAATGTAAACCAAACTAAGATTGAAACACAAATATTTGAAGGATTTAGTCACATAGTCTTCCAAGGTACAAATTAACTTTTATCTCCAAATAGCATCAGTTTCTCTTAAATTCTCATATTGAAAAGTAATTAACCTAATCACATATCTTCCATGATAGGATAATAATTTCCATAGATAGCCCAAAATAAACTTACTCTTGATTCCTAAAATCATCTAACTAATAAGAATATGTCATACTAACCAAGGACTTCACGTAGTCCAGTGGTAGGAGATAAATACCAGTCGCACTTTGTTTGTGGGTTCGATTCCCACAGCTTTGTCCGACGCGATGGGTTGTCCCACGGTCTGCGTGTTGTCCTTTTTCGAAAACTATATAATTCTTAAAACATTCCCCAAAATGAGAAAAAATCTTCAAAAATAATCATAACTTATTTTAGCTTCAAGTTTATCTCATTCCTTTCATTTTACATCATAACATATAATAACCCATAATTTCCTCAAAAGTAAGGATTATATAAACCCTAATGGTTACCTTTATAATTATTACCTGAAATTCCACATCAATTGGTCATCTCGTACCTGATGCATTACAGAACATACCAAGGTTCAAGTGGTTGATTATGACTCATTGCTAGTTGGTTTAGAACAACCACGAGTTTCCTCATTGAATCCCCCATTTCATCCAGTCTCTTAATCAGAGAACCACCACAGTTTCATTCAAACCTATTGTCACTTTGGGGACTTCTAGATCCATCCATTCACTAAAAACAGAAATGTCAGTGTGATTATATCAACAAAACCATCATGTACTAATGAGGAAGATATAATTACTCATTCACTTTATCTAAAAACTATGAGTATTTCGGAAATCCTAACCATTATGGTAATGTCAATTATGCATAAAGAATACCCTAACCTCTAAAGTTATCTAAACCGACCTCTAATACCAACTATAAGGCCCCAGCCTTAAACCTTAATTAATCTTGAGTTATTAGAAGATTACACATTTAGGATCTTTTCAGGTTTAGATTTTTTGAGAATTAGATCATGAAACTTTCATTACATTCCACTTTTAAACAAAGTGGTTACATAAAAGGCAATATTCATTTTTCCCATCAACGGAAACATATTTAAAATAAAACATGTATTCTTTATTGAAACTTCCATGACACTATCATCTGATCATGTACCTTTCCCTTGACCTGTGAAAAACATTTAAAAAACTTGGGATGAGCATAAAAATCTCAGTAAGGGTTATAAAAAGTATGGAATGGAAACATGAGTACATATATACATAAGAATGAAATCATAATTTACCCATAAATCATAATACCATTATCATACCCCATAAAATCATGAATAAAACATAGAAATCATAAGACATAAAGGTAACTTGAGACAATCATAACATTATTACATAGGGAGTAATCCTCTTGGTTAAATTTTGAATACTCATCACAGTATATTCCCTAAATCTCTTCGAGGAAACCTTAACGTTTAACCCCTTCGTGTTACCCAATGCATTGGAGAGCTATATCAGGCTCACCCGCCCTTAGTTTATCACAGAACCACCCATCTTCATAATAATGCCCAAGAACCACAACATAATCGTGTCACATAAAACATGCATAAAGGAAACATAACATTTACACCATTCAATCACAAGATATCAATACAACAAATTGATATAAAAACATTATGAAAACCATTTTCAATACCAAAATAAAAGAAAATTAAAACATTGTATTTATTTTTCTTTTAAAAAAATGTATCTCTTGTAGAGGAATCTGAAACTCAAATAATGGTCACAACGGCGGAGAAGTTGTTGTCGCCGCATATGTACGACAAAAACATTCCCTTTTGTCATTTAGTAAAATGTTTCGTATAAAAAATATTCCTTTCAGATAAATGTAAAAGTCAAAGGGGTTTATACACCGTATAAAAGAAGGTTGTGTATAAAACAAAATATGCCTCAATGAATGGAGATGGAGATGAATTCCATTATAAAGAAGGTATCCTTAAATTAAGGATAAATCAATCTCATAATTATGTGTGAAAAATATAAATACACCAAATATAAGTGGATATTAAGTGTAAAACCACCAGAGATCATTCACACATATTCAGAGGATGACATATTCAATAACTACATGTTGAACCCAAAAAATTGAAATAGGGTTAATAAGTTCCCTTGGTAAAATTCGACACCCTAACGACGTCACTTTAAAATTCATAAAATTAGTTGATGAGAGAAAAACTGGTATCTCATCACATGGAAATACATTTTACATCAATAAGGATATATAAGAACATACCCCAAAATAAAAGGATGTAAATTAAAAGACATAACAAAATAAGTCTTTTTAAAAGAGGAGTGTGAAAGGTTCCCTTACCGATTTGGGAAACATTCAAAACGTACACCCGATGAATGAAGGGTCATACAATGAAGATGTAACTACCAATAAATGAGAGTATATTATACTAATAGTAAAATAATGGGCAGTACATACACCACACAAAAAGGAAATAGTGTCCAATGTAGCATGAATCTCATGGGAACAAAAAGTGAGATGAAAACCCCCTTATGAAAATTTGGCAGCCTAACGACGCCACATAAAACTTCCAAAAATGGATTGATGAGATCAAATAGGGTCTCTCATCACATGAAAATATAAAGTAAAAAAATAGGAATATAAAATAGCATCCTCTAACATAAGAACTTGGAGCATAAAAGAAATGACATAAAAGAGAGTACTTGCAATGAAAGAGAGAGGTAGGATTCCCTTACCTTGTGTCTGACATGACTCGATCGTTCTTTAATCTCCTGAATAATAAAATTTGGTAAATATATAATTTCTTAAGGACCTACTTTATATATTATTATTCAGTTAATATCACATATTATAATGTTATAATAATTGGTTAATAAAGCGAGTTCATATCAGATGTTTTTTGTCGATGTTCAGTACATGAGTAAAAATTGAACTTGTTGGAAAATAATTTTCCATCTAGTTATAGGTACATCATCTCCAGAATAGTATTTATGTTTTAAATATCATATATATCCAGTATATATTCATTTTATAATATTCCATAGCATTTGGAGATAAAAAATTAAAAGCACCGTTCGTGGAGACGGTAGGCCGTACGTACGCATGAACGCTACTTTCATTTTTTGTCATATTAATGGAATTAAAACAAAATGAGAGATATATATATTATAATTCCAGAATCATATCCATAATTTATATGTAATATATTACATATATATCCATTATATATATGTACTTGTAATAGTACATAACATTTGGAGATAAGAAATGAAATGTACCGTTCCTGGAGACAGTAAGCCGTACGTACGCATGAACGCTACTTTCATTTATTTTTTATTTGTATTCAATCGAATGAAATAATAATGATATAAAGTTATATTATAATTCCAATAGTATAACATATGTAATACCATTAATTCAATCCTTTATACATCCCACATATGGCATTAATGAATCAAATCACCTTGAGGGGGCAGTAGTCCGCACTTCCTAACATGAAGATATTGCGTTTACTCATAATGGAAAACATAAAGGTATGGAATAAATAAAAAATACAGAAGATTGAGGAAAACATAAACATATTATATATCATATATAAATATAGTGACATCTTAATAGCCACCATTGAAGGTGTTAAATGAATATTGAACAATCATCGTTTTGTGAGGCAGTAATTCGCCATCCATAGAAATAGTATGTTCTTTAACCATTAGACGAAGGTGTGTGTAAGTGTAGCTCTAATCCTTCACATAACAACATCCTAGTATATTTGAAGATACTGGTTTTGTTACAAAAGAAAATAATAAAGAGAGTTTAGGGGGTTGGAGAAGCAAAATAAAACAAAAGAACACAAGAGAAGACATTACCTTTAAATCAGGTAACTCTCTTTGATTTGAGCTCAATGGCTTCCTTGGAAAGGATTCTGCCCAAAGTGAGGATTAAATGATGAAGATAGGGATGTGGATAGATGAAATGGGCAGGGGTGGCCGAGACAAAGGCTTGAGAGGTGTGTGTAAGGTGGTAGAGGTGGGGGACTTTTATAAGAGGAGAGGATGTCACTATTGGAAAGTTATAAAATATTACTTTATTATAAAATGATTTTCGGATTTAAAAGGTCCCAAAAGGAAATATTTCGAGGATACGGTGATAAGGTTTCGAAATCCACCCATAAAATAGGATTGTGAAAATTGTAAGTTATAGTTTTAACATTATCTTTGCATTTTATTTAAATCCCTTATTAATGAGGTAATTGCTGCCTCATCATGATGTCATAAATAATTTAATTTATTTAATGTCTAAAAATTATAAAAAAAAATCATGATGTATGAAATCTTTTTATATTTTTAATTAATATTTATAGTAAAAAATATGACTTGTATAACCCAATTTAAAAATTGTTTTCGTAAAACATCTCATGTTTGTGACATTTTAATTTTAACTTTAAATAAAAAGGTATTTATGTAATTTTACAACCAAAGTGGCTCCATGGGGTCCCCATGTTGACCCATGGATTTTCGTGGTCGGCCATGACACATCCCATGAGGGTAGGACATGTGTCAAGTTCATTCCATATTATTAAAACATTATTTTTACCTTAAATTACACTAATTACCTCTAATCACGATTAAAAACTAAAATGTTTCTATTCACCAAAAACTTATTTTAATCCCATTGAACCACATTTTACATCCTAATGACAACCATGTATGTCGGATTTTTGAAATTCAAATCACAGAAGTGGTAATGTTTCATTTAAATGAAAAATCAGTTTTTAAACTACCACTTAGTGGTTTCACTATTTATCAAAAATTGAAGTTTTTTAGAAAAATACCAAAAATTAACCCTAAGATATTTTTGATATTCCAAATTAAAAAATGATGTCTATTTTACAAAATTAAAAACAAATAAGTTGCACTAATTAATTTAATAATTTATTCCCACTGTCAAAATAAATAGCGTGTTTTTAAGAAACAATATCTATTAAAAGATTGACACTAGTTTAAGTCAAATTTCAAAGTGAAATTAATTCCAATGACCACCATTGGATTAAATGGTAAAAATATATTGTAATTTAACTTTAAAACCAATTTAAAAGATAATCTAATCATATAAATAAATTAGATTAAAAATAGGTTTTGAATTAAAATACATCATTTTTCACTATTAATTAAAAAAATGAACTTTATCGGAAAAATACCAAAAATTTACACAATGTAAATTTTGATGTCCCGATTCTAAAGAAGAATTTTATTTTGTCAAATATAAAACATAAAATTGTGAAAAAGTGGATTTAAAAGAGCATCTTCATCAAAAGTCAGTTAATCGACCTTTTAAAAAATATTAGAATGTTTACGCTTAAAATTGGATTCATTCGCATTTTTAATCCTCTAACATTTATTGTAAAAAGTAAAAGTATGTGACAAACATATATAATAATTTTGTAGTTAGTAATGTTCATTCTCGCCATTAAAACAGCTAGTCGTTAACTACCATTTAAAATAATATTATTTTATTATTAGAGTGCAACGTAAGATTTCCAAGAAACTCGTTGTTGCGTTTTGGGTACACCATCGAGCATAGCGTCCCCTTTAAAGAAATATTAATATTTTATTCACAAAATATGGATGAATATAAAAATATCATATTATTTATTTACCTGGGGTGTTACATCCTTCCCTCCTTTTGGAAATTACGTTCTCGCAATTTTAGAAATGGGCTTGGAAACTTCATTGAAAATCCCACATCGAAACAAGAGTCAGTAAAACAATCACTTTAAAATAGAGAGGTACAAAGGTCACCCCAGTTAACCCATACTAGGTTTCCATGTAGGAAAATATGGATATAGAGGATAAAACAAAGGGTCATGTTCTGATAGAGAGTGATAGTAAACATGTCTAAGAGAATGTTAACCATAAGAAAATCACAAACTTGTGATGGGTTAAAGGGTATTCGATTCCCCAGTAGGAAAAGTTAACAAAAAACATTTTTCTTTTAAGTTACTCTTCATTGAGGAATTTATTTTATAGCTTAACTAAATCATAATTAAACATACTTACTTGTCACATAGACTTTCAACTTTTACTAGATTCCTTAATCAAACTCATATTTTCTCCAAAAGGTGAGTATTTAGGAAGAATTGTTCGCATTAAGAGTACTATAATCAACTTCTTGAGAATCACCTAATCCAAAAGAGATATCTATATATTTCCCAGGTCTATAGGCAAAATCCAAAAACAAAATTGTTAGAATGAGGTCAGATAATCCACAAAACTATAATCCTTTATAAAAAGAAAATCTATTCTTAATCTCCAAAATTTGTCCAAAAAAACCCAAAGTTCAACGAAGACCATTCGAAAAAAAATTGTCCATAAAATTTTTCAAAGTAAACCAAACTAAGATTGATACCCAAATATTTGAAGGATTTAATCACATAGTCATCCAAGGTACAAATTAACTTTTATCTCCAAATAACATCAGTTTCTCTTAAATTATCATATTGAAAAGTAATTCACCTAATTACATATCCTCCATGATAGGTTAATCATTTCCATAGATATCCCAAAATAAACTTACTCTTGATTCCTAAAACCATCTAACTAAAAAGAATAAGTCATATTAACTAGGGACTTCACGTAGTCCAGTGGTAGGCGATAAATACCAGTCGCACCTTGGTTGTGGCTTCGATTCCCGCAGCTTTGTCTGACGCGACAGGTTGTCACATGGTCTGCGTGTTATCCTTTTTCCAAAACTATATAATTCTTAAAAAATTCCCAAAAATGAAATAAAATCTTCAAAAATAATCATAACATATTTTAACATCAAGTTTATCTCATGCCTTTCATTTTCCATAATAACATATAATTACCCATAATTACCTCAAAAGTAAGGATTATATAAACCATAATGGTTACCTTTATAATTATTACCTGGACTTTCACATCGATTGGTCATCTCGTACATTATGCATTACAGAACATACCAAGGTTCAAGTGGTTGATCATGACTCCTTGCTAGTTGGTTTAGAAAAACCACGAGTTTCCTCATTGAATCCCCCTTTTCATCTAGTCTCTTAATCAGAGAACCACCACAGTTTCCTTCAAACCTATTGTCACTTTGATTCCTGCTAGATCCATCCATTCACTAAAAATAGAAATGTCAGTGTGAGTATATCAACAAAACCATCATGAACTAATGAGGAATATATAATTTCTCATTCACTTTATCTAAAAACTATGACTATTTCTGAAATCCTAACCATTATGCTAATGTCACATTTGCTTAAAGAATACCCTAACCTCTAATGTTATCTAAACCGACCTCTAATTCCAACTATAAGGCCCCAGCCTTAATCCATACTTAATCATGAGTTATTAGAATATTACACATTGAGGATCATTTCAGGTTTAGAGTTTTAGAGAATTAGATCATGAAACTTTCATTACATTCCACATTTAAACAAAGTGGTTACATAAAAGACAATATTCATTTTTCCCATCAACAGAAACATATTTAAAATAAAACATGGATTCATTATTGAAACTTCCTTGACACTATCATCCCATCATGTACCTTTCCCTTGACCTGTGAAAAACATTTCAAAAACCTGGGATGAGAATAAAAAGCTCAGTAAGTGTTATAAAAAGTATGGAAAGGAAACATGAGTACATATATACATAAGAATGAAATCATAATTTACCCATAAATCATAAACACTTTAACATACTTCATAAAATCAAGAATAAATCATAGAAATCATAAGACATAAAGGTAACTTGAGGCATTCATAACATTCTTACGTAGGGATTAATCCTCTTGGTTATGTTTGGAATACCCATCACAGTATATTACCTAAATCTCTTCGGAGAAACCTTAACGTTTAACCCCTACACATTACCCAATGCATTAGATAGCTATATCGGGCTAATCCGCCCTTAGTTTATCACAAAACCACCTGTCTTCATAATAATGCCCAAGAACCAAAACATAATCGTATCACATAAAACATGCATAAAGGGAAGATAATATTTCCACCATTCAATCACAAGATATTAATACAACACATTGATATAAAAACATAATGAAAACCACTTTCAATACCAAAATAAAAGAAAAGTAAACATACTATTTATTTTTCTTTTAAAAAAATGAATGGCTTGTAGAGGAAGCCGAAACTCAAATAATGGTCACGGCGGCGGAGAAGTCATTGTCGCTGCATACGTACGACAAAAACATTCCCTTTTGTCGTTTAGTAAAATGATTTGTATAAAAAATATTCCTTTCGGATAAACGTAAAAGGCAAAGGGGTTTATACACCGTATAAAATAAGGTTGTGTATAAATCAAAATATTCCTCAATGAATGGATATTGAGACGAATTCCCTTATAATGAAGGTATCCTTAAATTAAGGATAGATAAATCTCATAATTATGTGTGACAAATATAAATAGACCCAATATAAGTGGATATTAAGTGTAAATTCACCAGAGGTCATTCACACATATTCAAAGGATGACATATTCAATAACTACATGTTGAACCCAAAAAATTGAAACTGGGTTAAGAAGTTCCCTTGGTAAAATTTGACAGCCTAACGGCGTCACTTTAAAATTCATAAAATTAGTTGATGAGAGAGAAAATGGTATCTCACACTTGGACATAAATTTTACATCAATAAGGATATTTAATAACATATCAAACATAAAATTATGTAAATTAAATGACATAACAAAATAAGTCTTTTTAAAAGAGGAGTGTGAAAGGTTTCCTTACCGATTTGGGAAACTTTCAAAACGTACACCCCATGAAAGAAGGTTCATACAATAAAGATGTAAATACCCATAAATGAGAGTATATTATACTAATAGTAAAATAATGGATAGTACATACACCACACAAAATGGAAATAGTAGCCAATGTATCATGAATCTCACGGGAACAAAAAGTGAGATGAAAATCCCCCTATGAAAATTCGGCAGCCTAACGATGCCACATAAAACATCCAAAAATGGATTGATGAGATCAAATAGGGTCTCTAATAACATGAACATATAAATTAAACAAAGAGGAATATAAAATAACATCCTCTAACATAAGAACATGGAGCATAAAAGAAATGACATAAAAGAGAGTACTTTCAATGAAAGAGAGAGGTAGGATTCCCTTACCTTTTGTCTGACATGACTCGATCGTTCTTTAACCTCATGAATAATAAAATTTGGTCAATTTATAATTTCTTAAGGACCTCCTTTAGATATTATTATTCAGTTCATATCACATATTATAATATTATAGTAATTGGTTAATAAAGTGAGTTCATATCAGATGTTTTTTGTCGATATTCAGTACATGAGTAAAAATTGAACTTGATGGAAAAGAATTTTCCATGTAGTTAGAGGTACATCATCTCCAGAATAGTATGTATGTTTTAAATATCATATATATCCATTATATATTCATTTTATACTATTCCATAGAATTTGGAGATAAAAAATTAAAAGCACCATTCATGGAGATGGTAGGTCGTACGTACGCATGAACGCTACTTTCATTTTTTGTCATATTAATGGAATTAAAACAAAATGAGAGATATATATATTATAATTCCATATTTAAATCCATAATTTATATGTAATATATTACATATATAGCCATTATATATTTGTACTTGTAATAGTACATAACATTTGGAGATAAGAAATGAAATGTACCGTTCATGGAGATGGTAAGCCGTACGTACGCATGAACGCTACTTTCATTTATTTTTTTTGTATTAAATGGAATAAAATAATAATGATAAAAAATTATATTATAATTCCAGTATGATAAAATATGTAATACCATTAATTCAATCCTTTATATCTCCCACATATGGCATTAACGAATCAAATCACTTTCAGGGGGCGGTAGTCCGCACTTCCTAAAATGAAGATATCGCATTTACCCATAATGGAAACCATAAAGGTATGCCATAAATGAAAAATACAGAAGATTAAGGAAAATAAAAACATATTATATATCATATATAAATATATTGACATCTTAATAGCCACCTTTTAAGGTGTTAAATGAATATTGAACAATCATCGTTTCGTGAGGCAGTAATTCGCCATCCATAGAAACAGTATGTTCTTTAACCATTAGACGAAGGTGTGTGTAAGTGTAGATTGAATACTTCAAATAACAACAACCTATTATATTTTAAGATACTGGTTTTGTTACAAAAGAAAAGAATAAAGAGAGTTTAGGGGGTTGGAGAAGCAAAATAAAACAAAAGAATACAAGGGAAGACATTACCTTTAAATTGGGTAACTCTTTTGATTTGAGCTCAATGGATTCCTTGGAAAGGATTCTGCCCCAATTGAGGCTTCAATTATGAATATAGGGATGTGGAGAGGTGAAATGGGCAGGGGTAGGTCGAGCCAAAGGCTTTAGATGTTTTTGTAAGGTTGTAGATGTGGGGGCCTTTTATAAGAGGAGAGGAGGTCACTCTTGGAATGTTATAAAATATTACATTATTATAAAATGATTTTCGGATTTAGAAGGTCCCAAAAGGAAATATTTCTAGGATAATGTGATAAGGTTTAGAAATACAATCATCCAATAGGTTTGTGACAAGTGTATGTTATAGTTTTAACATTATCATTTTATTTAATTTAAATCCCTTTTTAATGAGGTAATTGCTGCATCATCATGATGTCATAAAGAAATTAATTTATTTAATGTCTAAAAATTATATTAAAAAAAACCTGATCTAGGAAATCTTTTTAGCTTTATACTTAATATTTATAGTCAAAACTATTACTTGTATTACACAATTTAATATTTTTTTTAGTAAAACATTTCTTGTTTGTGACATTTTAATTTTAACTTTAAATAAAAAGGTATTTATGTCATTTTCCAACCAAAGTGGCTCCATGGGGTCCCCAAGTTGACCCATGGTTTTTATTGGACGGAAATGACACATAAAAGGAGGTTAGTACATGTGTCAAGTTCATTTCATATTGTTAAAACATTATTTTTACCTTAAATTACACTAATTACCTCTACTCGCGATTAAAAACATAAAAGATACTATTCACCAAAAAAGTTATTTTAATCCCATTGAACCAAATTTTACATCCTAATGACAACCACTTATGTCAGATTTTTGAAATTCAAATCATGGAATTGGTAAAGTTTCATTTAAATGAAAAATCAGTTTTTAAACTACCACTTAGTGGTTTCACTATTCATCAATAATTGAAGTTTTTCAGAAAAATACCAAAAATTAAACCTAAGCTATTTTTGATATTCCGAATTCAAAAATGATGTCTATTTTACCAAATTTAAAACAAATAAGTTGAATTAATTAATTTAATAATTAATTCCGCTGTCAAAACAAAGAGCGTGTTTTTAAGAAACAATATCTATTAAAATATTGACACTAGTTTACGTCCAATTTCAAAGTGAAATTAATTCCAATGACCACCATTGGATTAAATGGTAAAAATATATTCTAATTTCACTTTAAAACAAATTAAAAAAATAATCTAATCATATAAATTAATTATATTAAAAAGAGGTTTTGAATTAAAATACAACATTTTCACTATTCATTAAAAAATGAACTTTATCGGAAAAATATCAAACAATTTACCCAAAGAAAATTTTGATGTCCCGAATCTAAATAAGAGTTTTATTTTGTCAAATATAACACATAAAAGTGTCAAAAGGGTGATTTAAAACAGGTTCGTCATCAAAAGGCAGTTAATCGACCTTTTAAAGAATATTAGAATGTTTACGCTTAAAATTGGATTCATTCGCATTTTTAATCCTCTAACATTTATTGTAAAAAGTAAAAATATTTGACAAACATATATAATCATTTTTTTGATATTTATGTTCATTCCTACCATTATAACGGCTAGGCGTTAACTACCATTTAAAATAATATTATTTTATTATTAGAGTGCAACGTAAGATTCCCAAGAAACTCGTTGTTGCGTTTTGGGTACACCATCGAGAATAGCGTCCCCTTTAAAGTAATATTAATATTTTATTCACAAAATATGGATAAATATGAAAATATCATATTATTTATTTACCTGGGAAGTTACATACATCCCCCCTTTTGGGAATTGCATCCTAAAAATTTTAAAATTGGGCTTGGAAACATCATTGAAAATCCCACATCGGAACAAGAGTCAGTAAAAAAATGACTTTGAAATAGAGAAGTAAAAAGGTCACCCCAGTTAACCCATACTATGATTCCATGAAGGAAAATATGGATATTTAGGACAAAAAAAGGGCCATGTTCTGATGGAGAGTGATAGTAAACATGTCTAGGAGAAAGTTAACCATAAGAAAATCACAAACTTGTGATGGGTTAAACGGCATTCGATTCCCCAGTAGCAAAAGTTAACAGACAACATTTTTGTTTTAAGTTACTCTTCATTGAGGAATTTATTTTTGAGCTTAACTAAATCATAATGAAACATACTTACTTGTCACGTAGACTTTCAACTTTTACTAGATTCCTTAATCAAACTCATATTTTCTCCAAAAGGAAAGTACTTAGGAAGACATGTTCGCATTAAGAGTACTATAATCAACTTCTAGTGAATCACTTAATCCACAAAAGAGAACTATATATTACCCAGGTATTTAGAAAAAATCCAAAACCAAAATTTTTAGTATGAGGTCAGATAATCCACAAAAGTATAATCCTTTATAAAAAGAAAATCGATTCTTAATCTCCAAAATTTGTCCAAAAAAACCCAAAGTTCAACGAAGACTATTCGATAAACAATTGTCCAGAAAATTATTCCATGTAGACAAAACTAAGATTGAAACCCAAATATTTCAAGGATTTAACCACATAGTCTTCCAAGGTACAAATTAACTTTTATCTCCAACTAACATCAGTTTCTCTTAAATTCTAATTTTGAAGTGTAATTAACCTAATCACATATCCTCCATGATAGGTTAATAATTTCCATAGATAGCCCAAAATAAAATTACTCTTGATTCCTAAAATCATCTAACTAAAAAGAATAAGTCATACTAACCAGGGACTTCACGTAGTCCAGTGGTAGGCGATAAATACCAGTCTCACATTGGGTGTGAGTTCGATTCCCGCAGCTTTGTCTGACGCGACGGGTTGTCACACGGTCTGCATGTTGTCCTTTTTCCAAAACAATATAATTCTTAAAACATTCCCCAAAATGAGATAAAATCTTCAAAAATAATCATAACATATTTTAACCTCAAGTTTATCTCATGCCTTTCATTTTCCATCATAACATATAATAACCCATAATTACCTCAAAAGTAAGGATTATATAAACCCTAATGGTTACCTTTATAATTATTACCTTAACTTCCACATCGATTGGTCATCTCATACATGATGCATTACAGAACATATCAAGGTTCAAGTGGTTGACCATGAATCCTTGCTAGTTGGTTTAGAACAACCACAAGTTTCCTCATTGAATCCCCCATTTCATCCAGTCTCTTAATCCGAGAACCACCACTGTTTCCTTCAAACCCATTTTCACTTTGGTGCCTGCTAGATCCATCCATTCACTAAAAACAGAAATGTCACTGTGTTTATATCAAGAAAACCATCATGTACAAATGAGGAAGATATAATTACTCATTCACTTTATCTAAAAACTATGACTATTTCTAAAATCCTAACCATTATGGTAATGTCACTTATGCTTAAAGAATACCCTAACCACTAATGTTATATAAACCGACCTCTGATACCAACTATAAGGCCCCAGCCTTAAACCTTACTTAATCTTGAGTTATTAGAAGATTACACATTGAGGATCATTTCAGGTTTAGAGTTTTAGAGAATTAGATAATGAAACTTTCATTACATTAAACATTTAAACAAAGTGGTTACATAAAAGACAATATTCATTTTTACCATCAACAGAAACATATTTAAAATAAAACATGGATTAATTATTGAAACTTCCTTGACACTATCATCCCTTCTTGTACCTTTCCCTTGACCTGTGAAAAACATTTCAAAAACATGGGATGATCATAAAAAGCTCAGTAAGGGTTATAAAAAGTATTGAAAGGAAACATGAGTACATATTTACATAAGAATGAAATCATAATTTTCCCATAAATCATAATCACTTTAACATACCTCATAAAATCATGAATAAATCATAGAAATCATAGGACATAAATGTAACTTGAGGCATTCATAACATTCTTACGTAGGGAGCAATCCTCTTGGTTACGTTTGGAATACCCATCATAGTATATTCCCTAAATCTCTCCGGAGAAACCGTAATGTTTAACCCATTCACGTTACCCAATGAATTGGAGAGCTATATCGGGGGTCACCCGCCCTTATTTTATCACAGAACCACCCATCATCATAATAATTCCCAAGAACCACAACTTAATCGTATCACATAAAACATGCATAAAGGAAACATAATATTTCCACCTTTCAATCACAAGATATCAATACAACACATAGACATAAAAAAATTATGAAAACCATTTTCAATTCCAAAATAAAGTAAACGTAAAATATGGTATTTATTTTTATTTTAAAAAAATGTATGGCTTGTAGAGGAAGCCGAAACTGAAATAATGGTCACGGCGGCGGAGAAGTCGTTGTCGCCGCTTACGTACGACAAAAACATTCCCTTTTGTCGTTTAGTAAAATGCATCGTATAAAAAAGATTCCTTTTGATAAACGTAAAATTAAAAGGGGTTTATACACCGTATAAAAAAAGGTTGTGTATAAAACAAAATATGCCTCAATGAATGGAGATTGATATGGAGTCCCTTAGAAAGAAGTTATCCTTAAATTAAGGATAAATCAATCTCATAATTATGTGTGAAAAATATAAATACACCCAATATAAGTGGATATTAAGTGTAAAACCACCAAAGGTCATTAACTCATATTCAATGGATGAAATATTCAATAACTACATGTTAAACCCAAAGAAATTGAAATTGAGTTAAGAAGTTCCCTTGGTAAAATTCGACACCCAAACGACGTCACTTTAAAATTCAAAAAAGTAGTTCATGAGAGAGAAAATGGTATCTCGTCACTTTGACATAAATTTTACATCAATAAGGATATAGAAGAAAATATCCCAACATAAAAAGATGTAAATTAAAAGACTTAAGAAAATAAGTCTTTTTAAAAGAGTAGTGTGAAAGGTTCCCTTACCGATTTGGTCAACTTTCAAATTGTACACCCCATGAAAGAAGGGTCATACAATGAAGATGTTACTAACCATAAATGAGAGTATATTATACTAATAGTAAAATATTGGGTAGTACATACACCACAAATAAATGAAATAGTGGCTAATGTAGCATTAATCACACGGGAACAACAAGTGAGATGAAAATCCCCTAATGAAAATTCGGCAGCCTAACGGTGCCACATAAAACTTCCAAAAATGGATTGATGAGATCAAATAGGGCCTCTCATCACATGAACATATAAAGTAAAGAACGGGTAATATAAAATAACATCCTCTAACATAAGAACATGGAGCATAAAAGAAATGACATAAAAGAGAGTACTTGCAATGAAAGAGAGAGGTAGGATTCCCTTGCCTCGTGTCTGACATGACTCGATCATTCTTTAATCTCCTGAATAATAAAATTTGGTCTATTTATAATTTCTTAAGGACCTCCTTTAAATATTATTATTCATTTCATATCACATATTATAATGTTATAATAATTGGTTAATAAAGTGAGTTCATATCAGACTTTTTTTGTCGATGTTCAGTACATGAGTAAAAATTGAACTTGTTGGAAAAGGATTTTCCATGTTGTTATAGCTACATCATCTCCAGAATAGTATTGATGTTTTAAATATCATATATATCCAGTATATATTCATTTTATATTATTCCATATCATTTGGAGATAAAAAATTAAAAGCACCGTTCGTGGAGACGGTAGGCCGTACGTACGGATGAAGGCTACTTTCATTTTTCTGTCATATTAATGGAATTAAAACAAAATGAGATATATATATATATTATAATTCCAGAATTATATCCCCCATTTATATGTAATATATTACATATATAGCCAATATATATATGTACTTATAATAGTACATAACATTTGGAGATAAGAAATGAAATGTACAGTTCATGGAGACGGTAAGCCGTACATACGCATGAACACTACTTTCATTTCTTTTTTTTTTGTATTCAATGGAATTAAAAAATAATGATATAAAGGTATATTATAATTCAAGTAGGATAACATATGTAATAACATTAATTCCATCCTTTATATGTCCCACATATGACATTAACAAATCAAATCACTTTGAGGGGGCGGTAGTCCGCACTTCCTAAAATGAAGATATTGTGTTTAACCATAATGGAAACCATAAAGGTATGCCATAAATGAAAAATAAAAAATATTAAGGAAAACATAAAAATATTATATATCATATATAAATATAGTGACATCTTAATATCCACCTTTGAAGGTGTTAAAAGAATATTGAACGACCATCGTTTCGTGAGACAGTAATTCGCCATCCACAGAAACAGTATGTTCATTAACCATTAGACGAATGTGTGTGTAAGTGTAGCTCGAATCCTTCACATAAAAAATCCTAGTATATTATCAGATACTGGTGTTGTTACAAAAGAAAAGAATAAAAAGAGTTTAGGGGGTTGGAGAAGCAAAATAAAACAAAAGAACACAAGGGAAGACATTACCTTTAAATCACGTAACTCTCTTTGATTTGAGCTCAAAGGCTTCCTTGGAAAGGATTCTGCCCAATGTGACGCTTAAATGATGAAGAGAGGGATGTGTAGAGATGAAATGGTTAGGGTTTGGCTGAGAGAAATTCTTGAGAGGTGTGTGTAAGGTTGTAGAGGTGGGGGCCTTTTATAAGAGGAGAGGAGGTCTCTCTTGGAAGGTTATAAAATTTTACTTTAAAATAAAATGATTTTCAGATTTAAAAGGTCCCAAAAGGAAATATTTCAAGGATAAGGTGATAAGGTTTCGAAATACACCAATCCTATAGGTTTGTGACAATTTTATGTTATATGTTTTACATTATCTTTTCATTTTATTTAAATCCCTGATTAATGAGGTAACGATTGCATCATCATGATGCCATAAATAATTTAATTTATTTAATGTCTAAAAATTATAGAAAAAATATCATGATGTAGGAAATCTTTTTAAATTTCTAATGAAAATTTATAGTCAAAACTATGACTTGTATAACCCCATTTAAAATTTTTTTTAGTAAAACATCTCATGTTTGTGACATTTTAATTTTATCATTAAATAAAAAGGTATTTATGTCATTTTGCAACCAGAGTGGCTCCATGAGGTCCCCAAGTTGACTAATGGAATTTCTCAGTCGGCCATGACACATACAATGAGGGTAGGACATGTGTCCAGTTCATTTCATATTATTAAAACATTATTTTTACCTTAAATTACACTAATTACCTCTAATCGCGATTAAAATCTTAAAAGTTACTATTCACCAAAAAAATTATTTTAATTCCATTGAACCACATTTTACATCTTAATGACAACCATGTATGTCGGATTTTTGAAATTCAAATCACAGAAGTGGTAATGTTTCATTTAAACAAAAAATCAGTTTTTAAACTACAACTTAGTGGTTTCATTATTCATCAAAAATTGAAGTTTTTCTGAAAAATACCAAAAATTCACCATAAGCTATTTTTGATATTCCGAATTCAAAAATGATGTATATTTTACAAAATTCAAAACATATAAGTATCATTAATTAATTTAATAATTAATTCCCGCTGTCAAAACAAATAGTGTGTTTTTAAGAAACAATATCTATTCAAAGATTAATACTAGTTTAAGTCCAATTTCAAAGTGAAATTAATTCCAATGACCACCATTGGATTAAATGGTAAAAATATATTATAATTTCACTTAAAAAAAATTCAAAAGATAATCTAATCATATAAATAAATTATATTAAAAAGAGGTTTTGAATTAAAATACAAAATTGTTTACTATTCATTAAAAATGAACTTTATCGGAAAAATACCAAAAATTTATAGAAAGTAAATTTTGATATCCCAATTCTGAAGAAGAATTTTATTTTGTCATATATAACACATAAAATTGTCAAAAAGTGGATTTAAAAGAGGTTCGTCATCAAAAGGAAGTTAATCGACCTTTTAAAGTATATTAGAATGTTTATGCTTAAAATTGGAGTCATTCGCATTTTTAATCCTCTAACATTTATTGTAAAATGTAAAAATATTTGACAAACATATATAATCATTTTGTAGTTGGTTCTGTTCATTCCCGCCATTACAACGGCTAGGCGTTAACTACCATTTAAAATAATATTATTTTATTATTAGAGTGCAACATAAGATTCCCAAGAAACTCGTTGTTCCGTATTGGGTGCGTTATCGAGCATAGAGTCCCCTTTAAAGTAATATTAATATTTTATTCACAAAATATGGATAAATATGAAAATATAATATTCTTTATTTACCTGGGGTGTTATATATATTATATATATTATGGTTATGTTTTCTTTATGCTTTTGTATTTTCTATTTATAGAACGCCTTTATGGTTTCCATAGTGGGTAAATACGACAATCTCATTTGAGGAAGTGAGGACTACCTCCCCCTCAAAGTGATGTGACTCGGTAATGCCTTATATGGGATGTATAAAGGATATAGTTAATGATATTATATATGATATTATACTGTAATTATAATATACCTATTTATCATTATGATATCCAAATCATGAATATCGTTCTGTATATAATGAACCATTGACCATGTGAACAACATGTGATTATAAGAAGTCCATTTTTGACTCAAGTACCAAATAACGACAAAATGGACGTTATTAACATAAATGATTAAATAATTTTCATAACATGGAAATAACTGATATAAAAGAAATAATAAACTTGAAAAAGGTTCTTAAGTAAGTCGAAATTAACTTTAGTTTATTATTCATGAGACTAAAGAACGATCGAGTCAAGTCTGACACAAGGTAAGGGATTTTCTTATCTCACTTTTAATTCTGTGAGATTTACATTGTTCGCCACTTATTCATTGAATGTGGTGTATTGTGTACATCCATTTGATATATATTCTCATTATTCTCATTATATTCAAGGTATTCTATCATTCATTTGGTGGTTAGTAACTTCTGGTCATACGACTCAGTTGATTACAACACGGTAAAGGGTTTCATCTCACTTTTTATTCCCTAGAGATTCTTGCTATATTTGACACTATTTCCTTTTGTGTGTTGTATTTACATCCCATGATTGTACTCTTTGTGTAATATAATTTCATTTATGAGTATTTACATCTTTTTTGTATGATCCTTCTTTAATGTGGCATATGTTTTGTAAGTTACCAAATTTTTAAGGGAACCCTTCACCCTCCTGTTTTTAAAAGACTTATTTTTGTTATGTCTTTTAATTTACATATTATTATGTTGGGATATGTTCTTCTATATACTTATTGATGTAAACATTATTTCCAAGTCATGAGATACCATTTTTATCTTTTCAATTCATTTTTAGAAATTTAATGTGATGTGGTTAGGCTGTCGAATTTTACAAGGGAACTTCTTAACCCAATTTCAAATCTTTGGGTTCAACTTGTACTTATTGAATATGTCATCCTATTAATATGTGTGAATGAACTATAATTGTTTTACACATAATATCCACTTATATTGGGTTTATTTATATTTTTCACACATAATTATGTTATTCATTTATCCTTAGCCTAATGTATGTTCTTTATAATAGATTTCATCTCAATTTACATTCCATTGAGACTTTTTTTTGTTATACACCAATTCACTTTTATATAGTGTATATAATGTACTTTGAAAAAGTATATCATGAATCCCTTTATTCTCATGATATTATAATGTTTTTATTACCTCAATTATTTGTATACAAGCCTCTCTCTTTTTGTTAAAAAAACTCTTTAACTAAAATATCGTTTTAATTGTTTTAAAGATTTATTCTTCTAAATATTTCTCATTAATGACCATGTTTTAAAAATGGGTTTTAGGATTTATTTATATTAACATTAATTTTTTCAAATGATAATTCATTTAAAATATTTACAGTGGTATGGGACACTTTGATTCAACAATATAATTTTTAAATGGTTTTGAAAATGATTTGATAAAGCATTGATTATTTCAATACCTTGATTTGATATATTGGAATGTGGAAATGTTATCTTTCCTCTATACGTGTGTTACGTGTTATGATTATGTTATAGTTTTGGGGAATTGTTTATGTATATAGGTGGTTCCATGATAAACATAGGGTGGGTGAGCCCGAGATAGCTCTCCTATGCATTGGGTAACATGATGGAGGTTAACGTGATGTTTCTCCTAAGAGATTTAGTGAATATACGTGATGGGTATTTCATGTGTAACTCTCTATGTAGCTATGATAGCTACAATGTAAGTTTGATATGGATTCCATAAATAACCTTTATGATTTATGATTTTTGTGTGTTATTCATAAATCTTATGATTTTATAAGGTATGTTATGATTGAATTGTTTGATTTCATTGATTTGTATTTATTGATAGGATAATGTTTTCCTTCATTATTTTATAACCCTTATTGAGCTTTTTATGATCATTCCATGTTTTTGAAATGTTTTCCATAGGACATAAATATTAATAGGGTCAAGGATGGGATCATGGAAAAGTCATTCTATCTAAAACATGGAACTAGACATGTTTCTTTTTAAGAGTTTTTATTTTATGAAAAAATGGATACTGAGTAGTAGTGTCTACTTGTAATATTCAAGTTGTAATGTAATAGTTATGACCTAATTCTCTAAAACTCAAAACCTGAAAATGTCATCAATGTTAATTATTCATTTAATCAATATTATCTAATTTTAAGGCCATGTCCTAATAGTTGGTATTAGAGGTCGGTTTAGACAACTTTAGGGATTAGGAATTTTCATTAAACATATGGTCAGTCCCTATAAATTATTTTAGGTAAATCCTTGATTTATAACTTTTTAAGATCAAATAAATTAAGTTACAAATGGAAGGAGGAGGATCTCAAACGCCATTCCTATCTCTTCCTGATGACATGGTTGTAATAATTATTGCAAAGTCATGTTCGGATGATTGTGAAACTTTTTCTAGCATACAACTCTCTTGGAAGTAGTTGTTTGAGATATCAAACACCTCCACTATACCTCGTTATCATCATGAATCATGGGTTGTATTTAGAAAAATCATATTCTTACAATATTCTCATATTTTCACTAAAGGTAAATATTATCAAGGTATTTTCAAATATTTTACCTTATCACAAGATTTTGAAGCATATTATGATTTTAAAAAAGGTACTAAAGAAGGAGACCCTTGCGCCACCTATTTATATTTGATTTTAAAATATAGTTTCTCAAAACTTGCTTATTTTATTCTAAAAGGACCGTTAATTGAATGTTTCAACTCAAATTCAGTTTGACTATTTTATAGAAATCATGTTTTATCAGATGTTTTGAAATTATTTTCCATACATGATTATTTTCCAAAACTATTTTTCTGTGTACACCCCTATGACCCATTCTGTACAATGTGTATTTGGATGGAGGATGCAAATGATTGTGAAGGATATCTAAATCATTTTTCCAATGCATGGACCTTCTACATACGTGAACAAGATGACGATGAAACCAAATGGACACCATGATCAAGGTATGATGTTCTTCATTTTGGGGATTTTTTTATTTTATTATATGGGGCTGAAATAAGACTTCAAGAATTAAGATGTTGAGATCATAATGAATTTGGATGAAAATGAAATGTATAAGGAAACCTTTGAGGTTAAAAAATGTTATGGTTATTTTTGAGTTTTATAAAAAGGACAACTCGTAGGATGGGTGACAGCCCATTGCATCCGGAAAGGCTGCAATAATCGAACCCACAACTGAAGGGGCAACAAAGGTGAATCGCCTAACACTAGCCTACTTGAATTCCCTGGATAGTATGACTTATTATTTTAGTAAAATGATTTTATAGAATAAGAATAAGTTGATTTTTGGAACTTATGTTTTATAAAATGGATATACTTTGTTTATAAAAATGATTTAGTGATTAAGTGATAAAAGATGTGAAGAAAGATGTTATCTCTTTTGAGGAAACACTATATGTTGAAGGAAGATAGAATACTACGAGATTTCAAATGTCCAATAATGGTTGAAAATTTATTTTGGAAGAATCTATGTTTTTATTGTGGACACATGATGATTTGATTTATTTATGAAAATGATTAACCTATCATGGAGAATATCTGATTAGGTTAATTACATTTTAATATGAGACTTTATGAGTAACTGGTGTTACTTGGATTTAAATGTTAATATATATATATTGGAAGTCTATGTAATTAAATCATGATGAGATTTGGGTTACAATAACAGGTTTGGATTACATTTGAATAATTTTAGTGACAATTGTTTATTGAATGGTCTTTGTGGAACTTTTTGTTTTGTTAGACAAATTTTCGATATTATGAGTAGTTTTTCTTTATGTAAAAGTTTATCCTTTTGGGGGATTATCTGAACTTACACTAAATGTTTTGGTTTTAGTTAATATCAAAAGATACTGGAAATATATAGTTCATAATTTGTGGATTATGTGATTCTCTCGAAGTTGATTATAGTACATCTTATTATAAAAAAAAGTCATCCTGAATACTCATTGTTTGGATAAAATATGAGTTTGTGTTAGAAATATAGTAAAAGATGATTTTCTACATGACAAGTAAGTAAATTTCCTTTTGATTTTGGTTAAGGTCATAAATAAATTCATCAATGAATAGTATCTTTAAACAAAAACCTTTTCTGTTAAATTTTCTTACTGCGGAATCAAAGAATGATTAACCCATCACAAGTTTGTGATTTTCTAGAGGTTAACTTTCTCTTAAACATGATTTCTCTCACTCTCCATCAGAACATGATAGTTTTTTTTCTCCTCCATATCCATGTTTTCATGGATTCCTAGTATCTGTTGTCTCAGGTAACCTTTTTACATCTCTTCCTTTATTTTAAAGTGATAGTTTTATTGACTCTTTTTTTTCGATGTGGGGCTTTCAATGAAGTTCCTGAGCACAATTTTAAAATTGCGAGGATGCAAATCCCAAAAGTGGGGGAGGGAGGATGTAACATCCCAAGTAAATGAAGAATATGAGATATTTTATATTTATTAATATTTGTGAATTAAATATTAATTTTAATTTAAAAGTGTTTCTATGTTCGATAGTGTACTCGATACACAACAATGAGTTTATTTGAAATCTTACGTAGCACACTAATAATATAATATTATTATTTTAAATGGTAGTTAAATCCTAGTAGTTTTATTGGTGGTAATAAAAAAACTATCTACAATATGATTATACAAGATTTTTAAATGTATTTACATTATCCAATAAAAATTTAGTGGCATAAAATGTGAATGAATCTAATTTTAAGCATAATTTACAATAAAAGGCCTATTTATTGCCTTTTAATGGAAAACCCTTTTTGAATATAGTTTTGGTCCCTTTAATACACTCAATATGACCAAGTAAAATAATTCTTTAGAATGAGGACATAAAAATTTACTGTTTGTAATTTTTTTTAATTTTTTTGATAAAGATATATTTTTATTGAATAGTGAAAAATATTGTATTTTAATTTGAAAGTGCTATTTTATCCAATTTATTTATATGGTTAGATTATCTTTTTAGTTGGTTTTAAAGTGAAATTAAAATATATTTTTTCCATTTAATCCAATGTTGGTCATTGTAATTAATTTCACTTTGAAATTGGACATAAACAAGTATCAATCTTTTGGTAGTTATTGTATCTTAAAAACACGCTATTTGTTTTGATAATAGGAATTAATTTATAATTTAATTAATGTCACTTATATGTTTTGAATATGAAAAAATAGACATAATTTTTTAATTCAAAATATTAAATATAGCTTCGGCTTTACTTTTGGTATTTTTCTGAAAAACATCGATTTTTGATGAATAGTGAAACTAGTTAGTGGTAGTTAAAAAACAGACTTTTCCATTTAAATGAAATTTTACCACTTATGTGAATTGAATTTCAAAAATCCGACATACATGGTTGTTATCAATATGTAAAATGTGGTTCATTAAGATGAAAATAATGTTTTTGTGAATAGTAACTTTTGACTTTTATTTACCACGGTTAAAGGTGAATAGGGTAATTCAATGTTAATATAATATTATAATAAATCAAAATTACCTTAACACTTGTCCAAACCTTATTGGATGATTAATTAATGACCAAGGGAATATTTGGGTCTATTTTGGGACCCCATTGAGCCATATGGGAGTGATAATGACAATTTAGATTAATTAATTTATTGTAAAGGAAAAATAGACAGAAACAAACATATTTTAGTAATTAATTTTTATATGGTGTTATATAAGTGATATTTTAGACTATAAATATTCATTGGAAAGATAAAAATATTTCCTACTTGATATTATTTTTTTATATTGTTTAGACATTGAATAAATTAAATTACGTATGACATAATAATGATGCAGTGTTTACCTCATTAAAGAATAATTTAAATAAATAAGATTATAATGATTAACATATTATCCAAAACATGTCCAATTCTGATTGGATGTTTTTATTTCGACCATGAGTCATCTTATATTCAACCTTAATTATTTTTGAACCATTATAAACCGAATATAATTATATAATAAAATAATATTATCACACTTTCCTAAAGAGCCCCTTCTCTCCCTTATAAAAGGTGACCACTTCTAACCAATTCTTAACAACTATAAAGCCATTTTTATCATCCAAACTCTGCCTAATTAATCTCCCTAAATCCCTCTCCTCCACCCAGAATCCTCACCTTAGGTAGAAGGCACTTCAAGAAGTCCTTTTGGATCAAACCAAAGGAAGTTACCTAAATTAAAGGTAACAGTTTCTCTCAAATTGTTTTCTTTTATTTTACTTCTCCAACCACTAAACTCTTTTTATTCCTTTATTTAGTAACAAAATAAGTATCCTAAATATACTAGGATTTTGTTTTGATAAGTATTTGAACTTAACATAGACACACCTCCATCTAATGGGTGAATAACATAATATTTCTAAGGATGAAAAACTAACACCTCACGAAATGATGATTGTTCGATTATCTCCTACCCCCTCTCCTGGTAGCCATTATGATGGTACTGTATTTATATATATGATATATATTATGTTTTTGTTTTCTTTATTCTTTTTTATATTCTATTTATAGAACCCCTTTATGGTTTCTATAGTGGTTAAATACGATAATCTCATATGAGGAAGTGCAGACTACCGCCCCCTCAATGTGATGTGAATCGTTAATGCCTTATGTGGGATGTATAAATGATATAGTTAATGATATTATATATGATATTATACTGTAATTATAATATACCTATGTATAATTATGTTTTAATTCCATTAAAATAATAAATATAAATGAATGTAGCGTTCATGTGTACGTACGAATTACCGTCTCCATGAACAGTGCATTTCATTTCTTACCTCCAAATGTTATGTACTATTATAAATACATGTATATACTGGATATATATGATATATATTATATCCAAATCATGAATACCATTTTGGATATAATGAGTCATTGACCACGTGAACAACATGTGATTATAAGAAGTCCATTTTTTACTCTAGTACCAAATATCGACAAAATGGACGTTATTAACTTAAATGATTACATAATGTTTATAACATGGTAATAAGTGATATAAAATGAATAATAAACTTGAAAAAGGATCTTTATCAAGTAAAAATTAACTTTAGTTTATTATTCAGGAGATTAAAGAACTATCGAGTCAAGTCGTACACAAGGTAAGATATTTTCTTATCTCACTTTTAATTTCATGAGACTTCCATAGTTAACCACTTATTCATTGCATGTTGTAACACCTCGAGCTTCCACGATACACTTCTCATTCAAAAATTCAATAGCTTGCATTGTACGCAACTTCGAGTTCTAACACACCGCGACTAATCAAAGTAGCCATTATGAATAGTAATACCCACTTTTTAAAATTATAGAAATTTTATATTCAAAATGGAATTCATTTTTGAATTCCTAATATTGAAATTAGCCTATGTTGAATTTTTTGTAATTTTCTGAGAACATCCAAATTTTTATGAATAGTGAAAAATACTTAAATCAAATTTTTTAATAAAAATAATTTATAGTGATAAGTTATACTATTTAGTGGTTTTAAAGTATAATTAGAATATATTTTTACCATTTTATCCAATGGTGTTCATTAGAATTAATTTCACTTTGAAATTGGGCATGACCAATTGTCAATCTTTTGATATAAATTGTTTCTTAAAAACACGCTATTTGTTGTGACAGCAGAAATTTATTATAAAATTAACTAATGAAACTTATATTTTTGGAATTTTGTAAAATAGAAATCATTTTTGAAATCGGAATATCAAATATATCTTAGGGTGAATTTTTGGGATTTTTCTGAAAAACTTTAATTTTTGATGAATAGTGAGACCACTAAGTGGTACTTATAAAAACTGATTTTTCGTGTAAATGAAATTTTACCACTTCTGTGTTTTGAATTTCAAAAATCCTACATACATGGTTTTCATTAATAAGTAAAATGTGGTTCAATGAGATTAAAATAATTTTTTGGTGAATAGTAACTTTTAAGTTCTTAATCGCGATTAGAGGTAATTAGTGTAGTTTAAGTTAAAAATAATGTTTTAATAATATGAGATGAGCATGAAACATGTTCTACCCTCATTGGATGTGCCGTAGACGACCAACAAAATCCATGGGTCAACTTGGGGACCCCATGGCGCCACTTTAGTTGGAAAATGACATAAATACCTTTTTTTAATGTTAAAGTAAAAAATGAAACAAACATGAAATGTTTTACTAAAACAATTTTTACCTGGGGTTATACAAGTCATATTTTTGACTATAAATATTCATTGGAATGATAAAAATATTTCATACATCATAGTATTTTTTTTATAATTTTTATACATTAAATAAATTAAATTATTTATGACATCATTATGATGCAGCGATGACCTCATTATTTAACGATTTTAATAAAATGATAAGATAATGTAGAATCCAAGGAATACAATTGTCCAAAGACTATTGTATGTGTATATTTCGAACCCTAATCAGCCTAGCCACGAATTATATAAGTGTGGGATATTTATAATCCGAAAATCATTGTATAATAATGTAAAATTCCCTTACTTTCCAAGAGTGCCCCTCCTCTCCTCTTATAAAAGGCACCCACCTCTACCACCTCATTCACACTTTCAAGCCATTTGGCTCGGCCAAACTCTGCCCAAATACTCTCCCAACTTCCCCCCTTACTCCTAGAAGCCTCACTTTGGGCATAATTCTTCCCAAGGAAGCCTTTGGCTCGAATCAAAAAGAGTTACCCGGTTTTTAGGTAATGTCTTCTCTAATGTTGTTTTGTTTTATTTAGCTTCTCCAACCCCTTGAACTCTTTTTATTAATTTTTTTTGTAAAAACAAAAGTATCCTCAATATACTAGGATGTTGTTATAAGAAGTATTAGAACTACACTTACACACACCTACATCTAATGGTTAATGAACATACTGTTTCTGTGGATGGCGAATTTCTGCCTCACGAAACGATGATTATTCAACACTCATATAACACCTTCAAAGGTGGCCATTAAGATGTCACTATATTTATATATGATATATAATATGTTTTTGTTTTACTTATTCTTCTGTATTTATCATTTATGTCATACTTTATGATTTCCATTATGGGTAAATGCGATAATTTCATTTTAGGAAGTGCGGACTACCGCCCCCTCAAAGTGATTTGAATCGTTAATGCCATATGTGGGATGTATAAAGGATGGAGTAAATGGTATTATACAATATATTATACTGTAACTATATTATACATTTATATCATTATTATTTCATTACATTAAATACGAAATAGAAATGAAAGTAGCGTTCATGCGTACGTACGACTTACCGTCTCCATGAACGGTGCATTTCATTTCATACCTCTAAATGTTACGTAATATTATAAATGAATGTATATACTATATATATATGATATATATGATATCTACATCATGAATATAATTCTGGATATAATGGATATTTCACCACATGAACAACTTGTAATTATAAGAAGTTTATTTTTGACTCAAGTACCAAAGATCGACAAAACGACCGTTATTAACTTAAATAATTACATAATGTTCATAACATGGTAATAAGTGATATAAAAGGAATAATGAACATGAAAAAGGTTCTTAAGTAAATAGAAATTAACTCTGTTTTGTTATTCAGGAGGTTAAAGAACGGTCGAGTCAGGACAAGACGCAAGGTAAGGGAACTTCTTAACCCAACTTCCATTCTTTGGGTTAATCTCCTACTTTCAAATTATGTCATGATATTATTATGTATTATTTTGTATTTTTACTTTCTTTATGTGTACCTATAGTGAATACACAAAATAGATCTATTTTATTTTAAAAATGATCTTTTTAAGGACTTCGTCTCAATCTCCTTTCATTGAGGAATATTTGGTTTTATACATAACTTTCTTTTATACGGTGTATAAACCCCTTTGACTTTTACGTTTATTCAAAAGGAATCTTTTTATATGAAGCATTTTACTAAATTAAAAAAAGGGAATGTTTTTCTTTCCGTACATATGTGGCGACAACGACTTCTCTGCCGCCGTGACTATTATTTGAGTTTTGGCATCCTCTACAAGCCATCATTTTTTTTAATGAAAAATAAATACAAAGTTTAAACTCACTTTTATTTAGGTATTGAAAATTGTTTTTAAAGAGTTTTTATTATATCAATGTGTTGTATTGATATCTTGTGATTGAAATGTGGAAATGTTATGTTTCCTTTATGCATGTTTTATGTGATACGACTATGTTATGGTTTATGATATGTTTAAACCTATTCATATGAGGAATGAATTGGACTTAATAAGTGACGAGTGGAGCCCGCTATAGCTCCTCGATGAATCGGTAGGTCTCATGAGACAAACTAGTGTCTTGGCACGAGGCCTTGACAAAATCTTATTTGCGGTCTTGGCATGAGTACTTGGCTACGTGGTTATGATAGTCCGACATTATGCATTCCATCATTATGAAAGTGGTTATTGATATTGCATGTGATTATTCGACCAGTAGAATATCTATGTGAAGAAGTAAATGGAATTATCTCAGTTTACTTTTTCCATATTATGTTGATGTTCAAGTTTAAAAGGCTTTTGTTTTAGTTATACATTTCCTTAGATGTTTATGTTTATTTATGAAAGCTTTCACAATATTGTTATCCTTACTGAGCATCTGAGATCACCCCTTTCAATGTTTTAATATTTTCGAGGATGTGAAGAATTATTTTATGAATGACCTATAGGGATAGTCAGAAGAGGATATGAGTGTGGACTATGAATACTTTGTTATTAGTTTTTCACTTTATGATGTAATGTAACATTTATGAATGTATCTAGTGTTTCCAAGGCTATTAAACTAATCGGTCTTTCGAGACTTGATCTTTTGTTATCATGCCAATGTTACGAAGTAATGCACCGACTCTGGGTAGCTGGGGTCAGGGCGTTACAGTTGGCATCAGAGGCAGTTTAGTACTAACCTTGGAATCTAGATTTAGATAAACTCTGATTAGAGCACATAGCCCAAAGATAGACTTTGAGGATTAGTATAGAATAACTTCATAGAATTTTGGTATTATATAGATTTTGTGAGTTTTCCAAGCAATACATCCCTGTCTGGATACGAGCAGGTAGAGGTGGCTCTGGAATAGATGTACCTAGGGGTAAAACCCGAAAACACCGCTTTGAGCTAGACTCGAACGGGAACTGGTGCACGACAACGGGCCTTGCTGCACTCTTGGTTACGACACTCCTGGAGGATATGCTTATGATAATTCTCATTTTCTTTACAAACCGCTATGAAGGGTTATGAGTATATACTTTATCAAAGAAAACATTTCTTTTTATGATTATGGATTATATCCATAAATAGTTCAATTTATGTAAAGTGTTTTACAAATATGGAATTATGTATTTTAATTCATAAACTATTCTAGTTTATGCCATTGTTTAGAAATGGCGCCTAGTGGAAGGAATGGAAACTGTATCAATGCACGCACTCCGTGTAGGGATTGCCCTCCTGCTCAAGATAATTATTGTGGATCTGGAGATACAACTGGTGCTGATCAACTTATTACCATACTGGGACAACTCACTCAGGTTATGAATAATAACCTTAATCGTATAGAGCACCCTGATCCGCAACGTGGAGGATCAATGTTAGACCGCTTCATGAGGAAACAACCACAAACATTTAATGGGGGTACAAATCCATTAGTAGCTAAGCAAAGGATAAACTCCTTAGAGAAAATATTCCATGCCTTGGGGAGTAGTGAAAGGGAAAAGGTTATCATGGCAGTTTACTGCCTCACTGGAGATACTGATCAATGGTGGTAATTGATTCAAAACAAAAAGGAAGATGATGGCATATCAAATATGGAATGGAGGGAGTTCAAATATATTTTCTTACAAAAATACTTTCCTCATGAACATAGAGAAGACATGGAAAGACAATTTTTGAGTCTGAAACAAAAGGAGGATGAGAATGTTGTAAAGTATGAGGCCAACTTTACAAGGTTAGCTAAGTATGCTACAGATTATATACGTAACCCAAGAGGTAAGATTGATCGTTTCTTTGATGGGTTAAAACCATTTCTCCGTCGAGCTTTAGTATCACAATCGTTCTCAACATACGATGATATTGTCTCATGTGCTATCAAGACAGAAAAGGAATTCTCTAAGTCTTATGAAAAAAAAGTAAAGCAAGAGAAGAAGAGAACGGTGGAACAAGAGACAGATTAACGGAAAAAGGGAAAGAAGGATTTTCCATTATGTGATAATTGTGGGAAGAATCACCCTGGTACTTGCCTAAAAGGAAAGGGATTTTGTTATAAATGTGGAGAAAAAGGTCACCAGGCGTGTGATTTCAAGGGAAAGAAAGAGGATATCAATGTTGAATGCTACAATTGTAGGGAAATGGGGAATTATGCAAATGAATGTCCTAAGAGTCAGGGCAACTTACCTCAGAAAAGGCCAAGGGATCAAGGAAAATCTTATGTTGTTACTATAGTTGAAGCAGAATAATTAATGTATTGGTGCTTTTGGACTCATGGATTATATTCTGGTTATTAGAATAATGTGATATATATATATATAAGGATTGTACTGCAGTACTTGTTGATTTTAGTAAGGTTTTAATATGATTAAGGTAATCATATTTTTAGTATGTGACAAAAAGAGAAACTATAATTTGTTTGGGGAATCTGATAAATTGATTTTGGAATTAAGAGACCTTTTAGAGAAAGTCTGGACAGAGGTATTTTGGATAACTATAAAGGATGGAGTGGATTAATTTGATCATTGGATAATATTGTTTATGGTTAAAATATTTATGAAGATTATTTTTGGAATATTTTAATACTATAGTTTTAGGAAAGGGACAACCTGGAGGGTGGGGCATAACCCGTTGCGTCGGACAAAGTTGCAGGAATCGAACCCACAATCATAGTGCGACAGACCTTTATTTCCTACCACTAGCCTACAGGAATTCCCTGGTTATTACAAAATAATTTTACTAATCTAAATTGTATGTGTTAACATTTGGAACCTTATAAAATTAGGATAAGTATAATATTTTGGAGTTCTATTATCTTTTTGAGTGAAAGATGAGGTGACGGTTGAAACTCTAATTGTCAAGCATAAATATATATATACCTATCTCTTATTCAATGAATAAATTAATTCTTAAACTTTAGTAAAGGGATATTAAAACAAAAAAATGTGTTATCCTAGTACCTTATGTCTTGTTGAACTGATGATATTTTAAATCAACATAGATTGAAGGCTTTGAGGCCCTCAATTTGACAGTTGATTGTAATTGATTACCTCAATCACTCCCTACAAATATTTATGTTTTTCCTCCAATTATATGTCTCTAATTTCCACCAATGTTCTCCTAATCGAGATCATAATTGGGTGGTGACTTTTTCATTTCCCTTTCCCTCTTATTAAGGCTAAATTTTATTAATCTTATTTCCGATGTGGGTTTTCCACAAAGATATTTTATCTTTTCAACCTTTTATTTTCCAAGAAAAATTTCAAATTGCGAGGACGCAATTTATTGAAGGTGGGTAGAATGTAACACCCCGAGCTTCCACGATACACTTCTCATTCAATAAGGCAATAGCTTGCATTGTACGCAACTTCGAGTTCTAACACACCACGACTAATCAAAGTAGCCGTTATGAATAGTAATACCTACTTTTTAAAATTATAGAAATTTTATATTCAAAATAGATTTCATTTTTGTATTCATAATATTGAAATTAGCCTATGTTGAATTTTTTGTAATTTTCTGAGAACTTCCAAATTTTTATGAATAGTGAAAAATACTTAAAACAAATTTTTTAATAAAAATAATTTATAGTGGTAAGTTATACTATTTAGTGGTTTTAAAGTATAATTAGAATATATTTTTACCATTTTATCCAATGGTGTTCATTAGAATTAATTTCACTTTGAAATTGGGCATGAACAATTGTCAATCTTTTGATATAAATTGTTTCTTAAAAACACGGTATTTGTTGTGACAGCAGGAATTAATTATAAAATTAATTAATGCAACTTATATGTTTGGAATTTTGTAAAATAGACATCATTTTTGAAATTGGAATATCAAATATAGCTTAGGGTGAATTTTTGGGATTTTTCTGAAAAACTTCAATTTTTGATGAATAGTGAAACCACTAAGTGGTACTTATAAAAACTGAATTTTCGTTTAAATGACATTTTACCACTTCTGTGTTTTGAATTTAAAAAATGCGACATACATGGTTATCATTAAGAAGTAAAATGTGGTTCAATGAGATTAAAATAATTTTTTGGTAAACAGTAACTTTTAAGTTCTTAATCGTGATTTGAGGTAATTAGTGTACTTTAAGGTAAAAATAATGTTTTAATAATATGAGATGAGCATGACACATGTCCTACCCTCATTGGATGTTCCATGGACGACCAAGACAATCCATGGGTCAACTTGGGGACCCCATGGAGCCACTTTAGTTGGAAAATGGCATAAATACCTTTTATTTAATGTTAAAGTAAAAAATGACACAAACATGAAATGTTTTACTAAAAAAATTTTTACATGGGGTTATACAAGTCATATTTTTGACAATAAATAGTCATTGGAAATCTAAAAAGATTTCATACATCATAGTATTTTTTGTATAATTTTTAGACATTAAATAAATTAAATTATTTATGACATCATTATGATGCAGCGATGACCTTATTATTTAACGATTTTAATAAAATGAAACGATAATGTACAATATAAGGCTTACACTTTTCCAAAGACTATTGGATGGGTATATTTCGAACCCTTATCACCTTATCCACGAATTATATATGTTTGGGACCTTTAGAATCCAAAAAGCATTGTATAATAATGTAAAATTCCCTTACATTCCAAGAGTCCCCCTCCTCTCCTCTTATAAAAGGCCCCCACCTATACCACCTCATTCACAATTTCAAGCCATTTTTCTCAGCCAACCTCTGCCCAAATACTCTCCCAACTTCCCCCCTTAGAAGCCTCACTTTGGGAAGAATTCTTCCCAAGGAAGCCTTTGGCTCAAATAAAAAAGAGTTACCTGATTTTTAGGTAATGTATTCTCTAATGTTGTTTTGTTTTATTTAGCTTCCCCAACCCCTTAAACTCTTTTTATTCATTTATTTTGTAAAAAAACAGTGTCCTCAATATACTAGGTTGTTTTTATAAGAAGGATTCGAGCTACACTTACACACACCTACATGTAATGGTTAAAGAACATACTGTTTCTGTGGATGGAGAATTTCTGCCTCACGAAACGATTATTGTTCAACACTCATATAACACCTTCAAAGGTGGACATTAAGATGTCACTATATTTATATATGATATATAATGTGTTTATGTTTTACTTATCCTTCTGTATTTCTCATTTATGGCATACTTTATGATTTCCATTATGGGTAAACGCGATAATTTCATTTTAGGAAGTGCAGACTACCGCCCCCTCAAAGTGATTTGAATCGTTAATGCCATATGTGGGATGTATAAAGGATGTAGTAAATGGTATTATACACTATATTATACTGGAACTATATTATACATTTATATCATTATGATTTCATTCCATTAAATACGAAATAGAAATGAAAGTAGCATTCATGCGTACGTACGGCTTACCGTCTCCATGAACGGTGCATTTCATTTCTTACCTCTAAATGCTACATAATAATATAAATGAATGTATATACTGTATAAATATGATATATATGATATCTACATCATGAATATAATTCTGGATATAATGGATATTTCACCACATGATCAACTTGTAATTATAAGATGTTTATTTTTGACTCAAGTACCAAAGATCGACAAAACGACCGTTATTAACTTAAATAATTATATAATGTTCATAACATGGTAATAAGTGATATTAAAGGAATAATGAACATGAAAAAGGTTCTTAAGTAAATAGAAATTAACTCTAGTTTATTATTCAGGAGGTTAAAGAATGGTCGAGTCAGGACAAGACGCAAGGTAAGGGAACTTCTTAACCCAACTTCCATTCTTTGGGTTAATCTCCTACATTCAAATTATGTCATGATATTATAAATATTATTTTTTATTTTTACTTTCATTATGTGTACCTATAGTGAATACACATAATAGATCTATTTTATTTTAAAAATGATATTTTTAAGGACTTCGTCTCAATCTCCTTTCATTGAGGCATATTTGGTTTTATACACAACTTTCTTTTATACGGTGTATAAGCCCCTTTGACTTTTATGTTTATTCAAAAGGAATCTTTTTATATGAAGAATTTTACTAAACGACAAAAAGGGAATGTTTTTCTTTCCGTACATATGCGGCGACAACGACTTCTCCACCGCCGTGACCATTATTTGAGTTTCGGCTTCCTCTACAAGCCATCATTTTTTTAATGAAAAATAAATACAAAGTTTTAACTTTCTTTTATTTAGGTATTGAAAATGGTTTTTGAAGAGTTTTTATTATATCAATGTGTTGTATTGATATCTTGTGATTGAAATGTGAAAATGTTATGTTTCCTTTATGCATGTTTTATGTGATATGACTATGTTATGGTTTATGATATGTTTAAACCTATTCATATGAGGAATTCATTGGACTTAATAAGTGACGGGTGGAGCCCGCTATAGCTCCTCGATGCATCGGTAGGTCTCATGAGACAAACTAGTGACTTGGCACGAGGCCTTGACAAAATCTTATTTGTGGTCTTGGCACGAGGCCTTGGCTACGTGGTTATGATAGTCTTGCATTATGCATTCCATCATTATGAAAGTGGTTATTGATATTGCATGTGATTATTTGACCAGTAGAATATCCATGTGAAGAAGTAAATGACATTATCTCATTTTACTTTTTCCATATTATGTTGATGTTCAAGTTTAAAAGGCTTTTTTAGTTATACAATGCCTTAAATGTTTATGTTTATTTATTAATGCTTCCTCAATATTGTTATCCTTACTGAGCATCTGAGCTCACCCCTTCCAATGTTTTAATATTTTCCAGGATGTGAAGAAGTATTTTATGAATGACCTGTAGGGATAGTCAGAAGAGGATATGAGTGTGGAATATGAAGACTTTGTTATTAGTTTTTCACTTTATGATGTAATGTAACATTTATGAATGTATCTAGTGTTTCCAAGGCTACTAAACTAATCGGTCTTTCGATACTTGATCTTTTGTGATCATGCCAATGTTACGAAGTAATGCACCGACTCTGGGTAGCTAGGGTCGGGGCGTTACACATGTGGTGTATTTTGTACGTCCATTTGATATATATTATCATTATTAACATTATATTCTTGGTATTCTGTGATTAATTTGGTGGTTATTAACTTTTGTTCATATGACTCAGTTGATTACAACGCGGTAAAGGGTTTCATCTCACTTTTTATTCCCTTGAGATTCATGCTATATTCTCCACTATTACCTTTTTTGTGGTGTATGTATACCCATGATTGTACTATTTGTGTAATATAATTTAATTTATGAGTATTTAAATCTACGTTTTATGATCCTTCCTTCATGTGGTGTATGTTTTGTAAGTTACCAAATCGAAAAGGGAGCCTTTCACCCTCTTTTTTTAAAAGACTTCTTTTTGTTATGTCTTTTAATTTACATCTTATTATGTTGGGATATGTTCTTATATGTCCATTTTGATGTTAAATTTATTTACAAGGGATGAAATACCCTTTTTATCTCATCAACAAAATTTCTGAATTTTAACGTGATGTGGTTACGCTGCCAAATATTTACAAAGGAACTTCTTAACCCAATTTCAATTATTTGGGTTCAACTTGTACTCTTTGAATATGTCACCCTCTGAATATGTGTGAATGTCCTATTATTTGTTTACACTTAAAATCAACATATATTGGGTGTATTTATATTTTTCATTCATAATCATGAATCCCTTTATTCTCATGATATTACAAGGTTTTGATTACCTAAATTATTTGTATTCAAACCTCTCTATTTTTGTTAAAAAACCTCTTTAACTAAAATATCCTTTTAAAAGTTTTAATGATTTATTCTTCTAAATATTTCTCATTAATTTACATGTTTTCAAAATTCGTTTTACGATTTATTTATATGGACATTAAGGTTATCAAATGATAATTCATTTAAAAGCATCAATGTGGTATGAGACACTTTGATTCAAAAAAATCTTTTTAAATGGTTTTGAAAATGATTTGATAAAGAATTTTTTATTTCAATACCTTTATTTGATATATCGTAATGTGGAAATTTTAACTTTACTTTATACTTGTGTTATGTGTTATGATTATTTTATGGTTATTGGGAATTTTTTATGTATACGGGTGGTTCGGTGATAAACCTAGGGTGGGTGAGCCCAAGAGAGCTCTCTAATGCATTTGGTAATGTGATGGAGGTGAATGTGATGTTTCTCCTAAGAGATTTAGGGAATATACCATGATCGGTATTCCAAGTGTAACTCCCTATGTAGTTGTGATAGCTACAATGTAATTTTGATATGGATGCCAAAAGTAACCTTTATGATTTATGATTTGTGTGTATTATTCATATATATTATTATTTCATAAGGTATGTTATGATTGAAAATTATGGTTCCATTTATTTGTATTTATTGATGGGCTAATGTTTTCCTTCCTTATTTTATAACCCTTACTGAGATTTTTATGCTCATTACATGTTTTTGAAATGTTTTCCACATGACTTAAAGATGGATAGGGTCAAGGATGGGATCAAGGAAATTTCATGCTATATAAAACATGAATTAGACATGTTTCTTATTAGAAGTTGTTATTTTATGGAAAAAATGGATACTGAGTAGTAGTGTCTGCATGTAATATTCTTGTTATAATGTAATAGTTATGGCCTAATTCTCTAAAACTCTAATCCTGAAAAGATATTCAATTTAATTATTCAATTAATTCAATATTATGTAATGTTTATGTTCAGGTCCTTATACTATTACAAAGCATCACCGCCTGGATGATGATGTGAGAGTAAACCTACACCGACCACAATATAATCACACATAAAAAACCCAAAAACATGGAATGGGTTTATTATTCATTGTGAGGATACGAAATTTTAGATGAGTTATTATTATTAACACATTACTTGGAAATTTTTGTACTAATATGTTTGATTAATAATTTTAATTTATGAAATAAAAAATGTTTGGTAAAAATAAAAAAACATGAATCAAAACCCATATTTCACCACTATAAATAGAAGATAAGGTATGATTCACTTAAAAAATTGTATGTATTTTTAAATATACATTATTTTTTTGATGATATATGAAATAACATTGTAATTTTGTTCCTTTTTTATAAATAGATTAGTGACTCAAAATCCAATGACACTTTCATCACACATCATGAATCATGGATAGAGGATTATATAAAAACACATAATTATATTAGATGAAAAAAATAATATTTTGAATAATGTATATGTATAATATAATAAAAATATATTCCTCTTTAAATTGGTTTGAAATAAAAATTACTACTTATTTTACAACATTTTTATCTAGTTTAGACTCATGAATCATCGTCGGCTATACCGGATGAATGAATACATTCTGTGACCTTGAATTGACAAGAATAATATTTCCATGTCTATGGTGTATGTTTTAGAGTGTAACCTCAAACATATTTTTATGAAAAGAAATGGATAAGGGGATAGATATTTGAATATGGATGAGATGTGGCCCGGATAAAATGTTATATATTAAAAATTAATTGGCAGACTATGTTGTTAGTAAATGGTATGGGATATAATCAAGGATAAGAAACAAAAAACAAAAACAACCAATATATTATGATCCACCCCCAAAATCCATTTTTGAGCCTAGTTATTCCCCACAAAGTTCATCCCTACCAGAGGTCATTAATTTTTACATAACTAGTTCTTTGAAATTTGAATTTGGAAAATAAAAATAACAGTAATATACCAATATTCTATAGAATGAAATTATTTTTGATTTTTACTTATCAGCACCCACCCATAAACTTTTTAAAATAGGTATAATGTATAATATATAATAATATATTCCAAATAACCCAAAAAACCAAAATGATCATGTGATAGTAGGAATTAACAAAGATCATAAGAGAAGTTCCAAGTTACCTATCCCCCTAGATGATCTATAAATTGAGACAGTCGAACTTGTTATTGAAACTTTCAAACCTTTTTTATTTTATCTTGTAAAAATAAATTTTTATATAAATGTATATCCTTTACAATTTATTTTATATGAAAAAATTTCACAAATAATGAAAGAATTCCTAAAATGTGGAATGTTATTATAGATGGAGAAAAGGAAGGGGGAATATAAAGTCAAATTAAAACAATCTTAAAGATCAAATAACAAATATAAAATTATACTATAGAGTATATTTACACTTCTAGTTTAACATCCCCATTTACTAATATGAAAAAAGAGTGTATATAAAAAATTAAAACAATATAATATGGTATTCATTGATTTTTAAGAACTAATGTACAAATAATCCATTACAAACTATTTTGTTCTTGAGAATGGGGGTGAGGTTTTAATTCATGGAAGAATGAGAGTATCAGTTGAAAATTTATACATGATAAAAAAATTTATAAATTTTTTATAAAAGAATTGATATTCACTATTTATTACTATTATATACTATTCTTTTTTATAGATGTATATATTAGTACTATTCGATGGTAAAACCCTAAGAAAAAAATTTCATACCCATTACAACTCACATCACATTTACAAAAAAACATTATTGGAAAAAGATAAATATTTTAAAATAATAGAAAAACTAGCCACAATGTTTGAAAAGAAAAATAAAAAAAAACTCTTCTTGATAACTATGATATTTGGGTTATACAATATAATGTAATCATATCAAATGTATTTTCATTTATTTCATTAATTAATAATTTTATTAAGATCATTGGTTACTCATTAAAATTAATTTGGATACTCCAAAGTTATTTTTGATTAAATGCATAGATTACTAATAAGTAGACCCTACCTGTTTCCATTTATAATTATTTAGTACACCAAATTCAACATTTGACAAATAAAATTCTTATATATGTTTTATATTTAGTTTAAATTAATTTTTAATGATATTAATTTGTTTAAATATCATCAAAATCATTTTATAAGGATATTACATTAGAAAAAAATCCTATAAATTTATACAACATTAAATGTATTTCTATAAAGGTGATAATATTTCACATTAAAAAAATATCAAAAAATTAATTATTTTCCTCAATGTTTAAACAACATTTGAGACAAAATAATGGAAGTGATTATGGATATTTTATTTTAATGGTTTAAAAAAAATAATATTCATTCAAGAAACTAACATCCCCAGAGAGGTATTTTTCTTACAATCTATGGCTTCACAAAGAAATTTCCATAAATAAATATTATTTTAATATAATGGTTCTCATGCAACACTAACCACTAAAATACTAGAACTCATTTTATTAAAAAAGATTTTTTCTAATGTATGGAAGCCATTGAATAAGTGTATACAATTAGTTTTAGCTAACTTATGAAATAAAGGTCATTTTTAATATTGTTTCAATAAGTGCGACTAAGAAGATAATAAAATATTTTTTTCATTATTAATTTTTTTTATAAAATGTAAATATAAATTTTTTTTATACCTTTAAGATTAAAACTAATTTTAAAACAATAGTTTATATACCAAAAAATGATTTCTTATAAAGAAACATTTTTTTAAAATAGTTAATGATTTTTTTGAATAAAATTTAAAAATTTAATGATATTGATTTTAATAAAATAAACACATTTTTGATCATATCAAAAAAATATTAACTTAAAATTAATTTTTTTTGTTTCTTTATAAAAATAATGATTTTTAGGTGAATAGAAACAATTAATTTTTTTTAAATGACATGTCTTTTATGAAATTATTATTATTTATATTTGAATTATAAATTAATTAAATATAGTTATATTACTAAATATGTCTTTCATATGTGATATTATAATTTTAAAAATGTTTTTTTAAATTTATTAATTTATATATTTTGTTTTTTTAACTAAAGTTATTTTTTATCAAAAAAAGATATTTTTGATACATTATTCTTTTGGTATTTATATTTTTTAGTAATATAATAAAATAAATATAATAAGGAGTATTTAAAACTTGAAATCATTATTTCCAAATTATTTAACAAGGATGATTTTATTTTCAATAAAACAAGTTTAATTAATTTGGTAAAAACTAGATTCCTCGATAAAAATAAAAAACAACTAAAAAGGGTTTTACCAAGAAAGAAAAAAATGATTAAAAAATGTGTGGGAATGGGTGGTTGAGGAACATATAGAACTTCTACATTACCCACTCTATTATTTCATAATTTTAATTTACATTCCTTTTGAGTGATTTCCAGTATTAATGTTTTTTGGCATATTTTCGAAAATTAAAACCTTTTCCATTTACAAAGCCATACAACTCTCCTCATTTACCCTCACACCATGACCCACATAGATCATAAAAAATAGGGAATGTATCTAGTCAAAATTATTATCAACATTCATGAAGTTCTTTCCTTCTCAAAAAACAATCCATCAATGTTTCAACCCCCTATTCCAAGGAGACAATCTCAGAAGGGATGTATAAATTTCAAACTGCTCATTTCTCATTTCTATTTCTTTATCTGAACTAATTATTTATAAAATTAAATTTAAAAATAATAAAATGAAATATTAATTGTCATTATTAAACTCTTATTTAATTAAAATTACTATAAAATCATTGACCACCTTTTCCTTTTACTTTAATTAAAACATAACCACTATTCATCCATTGTGTGGACTATCGTTATCATGATGCAATATGATTCATTTTAATTATCCTTATTACAAGGATGGTGATAATAATAAATATACTATACTATATTAGTATTATATTACTGATATATATTATATTTTAAAATGACAAACCATATTACTCATTTTCATCTTTCAATGAAAATAAATCATTATCCATACGTATGTGTGGACTACCACCCCCATGGAACGATTTATTCTTGTTTTAATTTTTACCACCACCTAAAATGGCAATAAATGAGAAATATTTTCATGTATAAACATTTTTTGAGAAATTTTTAAGTTTTTTTAAATAAAAATTGTATATCCAATTAACAATATGACCAATAAACTTATGTGATGAATTCAACCTCCCAAAATAAAATTATAAAAGAATAAAATGAACTCCTTGTTCTATTAAATAACATTTTATAGGTTATCTTATACTTATAATTATTTCCAATTATGATATATCATAATAATAATCACAAAATAATATCATTATTTATTTGGTATAATTATATTATATCTAAACCACTTCGATATTATCCATTATTAATGGGATGTTCTTACTTGGGTCGGTTTAACTACCTACATGAACAATGATAAAAATTAAGATCTTGGATGAAAATACAAATTTAATTTCTAATAATATATGATATATTTATATACATTATGATTTTTTTCTTTATATAATAGTAATATAAAAAATATAAATCAATATTTAAGAAAACACCATTCATTTGATAAGTATCGTTGTAACATGCTCACCACGAAATTCACCATTAAGAATTGAAACAAAAAATCCTATTGAATGAAATAATAAAATTATAAAAAATTATAAAATAAAAGTTCTATAACCTTTAATTATATAGGATTTATTATATTTGGATTAATAATTAACAATAAAACATTTATTATTAAACTAGATCAAAACAATTGTGATCACCGACACCTGATATTAAAAATAACTAGTAACAAACTAATATACATGTAAAGAATAATTATAAATAAATTATATAATGTGTTTTAGATATAATAAATATTCTCAATTGGGTGATTATAATGAGTAATTTTTTTGATATTTGAGGTTAGGATGCATTTCGAATAAGTAAGAATTGAGGTAAGGGGTTCTTTTCCACAAATTTAATTTCTTAAGACATATATCTTAATGTACACCGTAACATATTTAGTATGGACCAGTTACTATGTAATGAATATATTTTATGGTATTCAGTTAGTTTTAATAACCATATAATTTTCTATTTTGAATGGATTTTAATTCAATATATACTACTTTTAGGGAGTTTTGTTAACTAAACACTGTTCACTACGTTATAATAATTCTTATTGAAAATCTTTCTTCCAAGATTATTTTCTCCCAAACTATGATTTTCATTCATAGTAATTTATTGTAATTATCCATTAATGATGAATTTAATCTTTATAAAAAATATATCATTGTAAATAATAATTCTCATTCTCTTAAAAGATGATTTTTCTTCCTTGTCTAGATTTTCATTCTCACCAATGTTAATATTTATAATTGGAGTCATAATTATATGTTATCTAATTTGACCTCAATATTTTCATTCCTCTATATTAAAAAGTAATTTTATATAATATTTTCAGGATGTTGGTTTTATAAAATTATATTTAAAGAATTAAAAAGGTATTTTATATTTCCAAATAAAGTGTTATATCATCAACCTCACATTTTATTTGATAACCTTCATTCCATTCCTATGATATGTAACTAAAATTTATTTTAAAATTTAAATGTTTTCAAATATTTCATTTCACCTTTTTGAAACTTTTGTGTCTTTTTTTCCATGATCCATCATTAAGGAATATTTTTAAAAAAATTAAAAAAATCAAATCACCTTTTAAAAAACATATTTTAAAAGAATCCCATAACATATTCACTATATGATTATGTTATAGTAGTTTTGAAATCTATATTATGGGAATGATCTATCATAGCCTTTTTCATACCTAATCATCCACTGTGTGTAAATATGTGATATATTCCAATTTGTTTTATGAAACATCAATACTTTAGTACATACATCTATTTAAATATTTTTATTTCATTGATAGGTTATGTTACATGAAACTCTATCTTTAGATGAAAAAAATATAATATTAAAATATAATTTTTTAAAGTTACATTTCTTGATTTTTAGATAAGATAATATGAATAGGACTAACTAAATTATGGAAATTCTTGGTTTAAACATGTATACAATGAATTCATTTTTTATAAATTCATTATAAATAAAAATTATAATCATTTGAAAATAAATTAAATGTTTTACTAAAAAATGGTTTTTATGAATGCACGGTGTTTTTCTTTAAATAAATTAAATTTATCTACATTTCTAAATGTTTATAGGGAAATTTAATTATAGTAAATTATATGAAATTTTTTAAACATTTATATATAATTTCAAATATTAATGAGTTATGAAAAATATAGTCTTAGGTTTAAAAACTGAATTTTTCTAAAAGTAGGTTTCATTATGTTTTATAAAATTATATTAAAATTAATTTATACCACATATATGTATTTAATTTGATAAAATGTATTACATATTTGGAACTAGGATGTTCAAAAATTTTAAATAGGCATCTCTTATTTTTTGTTAATATGAATAGTAACTAAGGTAAAATTTATCACCTTGATAAAGTGTGAATTACGTTAATCTGGGATAAAAATAAGTTATAATGTCATAATATTTCGTACCAATTATAATTTTAAAATTTTAATTATAATATTATCATATTAGGCATTAAATATATTATTTTAATGGGTACATGTCTTTGAAAATAACCTATATAATATTTAAAACAAAGGAAGTTAGAAAGTGGCACTCTTAGTTTTGATTATCTATTATGTTTTAACATATGGAAGTTATTAAGTAATTAATTAACATAAATGTTTATTTTAAGAATATTTTAATTATTTTCATGATGAATATTGATTTATAATTTTTAGTAATTATATAAATACATTTAATTTTTATGCACCATTGTAGAAACATTAATTCAATTAATATGAAAATATAATATATAAATTTTAAAATATTAAAAATAATATAATTTACTTGAGTTATATTATTTCATGATTTTTAGGTAAAGATAAAATATTACTGGTATTTAATAAGAATATATTTTTCATAAAACTTTTTATTTATGTTGTTTTAGTCAAACTAAATGAATACATTCAATATTTACAATAATGATATTTAATCAAAATAATAGTTTGGTAATTTATTTAGAAATCAAATAAATATTTAAATATTACAAGGTGGAAAATATATGGTATAAAATTTCATAATTTGATAATTTATTATTCAATATTCACCTTATAAGTAACATTATAACACATTAAGAGTGAAAAAGAGGGTACCATGTTTAATGTTAAAATTGGTTAACTACGTGGTTGAACCAAAACATAAGGATTAATAAACCATATAAAAATGTAATTTTATTCTAATAATTTCAAACACATACTATCTTAACTTAAAATAACTATAATGTTTTTGTAATTTGGGATTAAAATGAATTCTTTAATGTAATATATTAATAAATTCAACAATTGTTCATCCCCTCAATTATAACAAAGGAACCCATACACACTCTTATATAAACAACATGGGGACTTATATCTCAATTAAAACCTAAAAGAATCTATTATAAACTTCCTCATACATAGTCTATATGATCTGGAAATCCCAAAAGACCATCTGTAGTCTTCTTAATTTAATATCTAACAGACTTGATTCGAAGAAGTGGTAATCAACTTAATCGATAAATTCCTTTTTAATTATTCTCTAAACACATTTAAATATACTATAATATTCATAAAATATTTAATTAATAATCACCAATATAATATTATGTTATTATTATTATGATACCTCCGTTATTTTATAATTTTTTCCAATATATTGGAAGTGAATGTGTCGCTCATGCGTATGTACGACTTACCATATCTTCAAAATGTTAAAATTATTTTTTATTATCAAATTATTGGATGGGTATTAAAATTGATTTAAGGTTAAAATATTATATTTATTACATAATTATTATTCTACAATGATAATTTCATTTCTAATCTCATACCTTCTAAACCATTGGAAAATGATAACGTCACTCATGCGTGTGTGGGTACTACCTCTTCCCTGAAGCGATGTGATGCATTTTTCATTTACAATTTACATGGATGGAAGTAAGGATAGTTTTTATAAATATATATGATTAATTTTCATAATAATTAGTTTTTTAAGGTGAATTGTTTTCTACAATTCTATAATTCCATCCGTCAAAAAATGAAAATAAAGTTCATGCGTTTATATGGGCTAGCATCTCCAAGAACATTGAAATTAATTATCCCGTCTATACCATTATGGCTGAATTTAACCATATATATATATAATGAATATATATGACATAATAATAATTTTAATTATGTTGGTATAGAAGTTTAATAAATTTAATTTATTATATAGGTGGTAAAAATTTGATTCAGATCAAGTCAATCTTGAGGTAACGTATTTTCATCTCACTTTTATTTATGTGATACCAATTCCATATTCAATACTTGTTTCTTTTATATTGTGTATACACTATCCATGATTTTATTTTATAATACTTCTTATGAGATTTATTTTTCTTCACATATCCATCTACAATTATTTATTTCATGGGGATTATGTTTAAGATATTACCATAATAGTAATTTATTAATGTTTCACTCATATTATAACAAGTATTTCTTATAGTTGAATTTACATTGAGGAAATTAAATAATCCATGACTAATAAATAAATTTAATTTTATCTCCTCTAGTTATCTATAGTAATTCTTGATATCCATTGAGTTTCATTAATTTATGTTATTAAGAAATCAAAATAATTATTTTAGGGAATTCAACTTCATTTATATCTTCAGAAAAAAATATTTTCTATTTATTATACATGATTTATAAAAATATTTTCAATCATGTTTTTAATATTATAAAAATATTTTTTAAATTCATTATTTTCCATATTTTATTTTATAAAAATTGATTAAAATGATTCTTCTTATCATTTTCCGAATGTGATGACTTTTAAATTTTTACAAAAATATGAAAAGAATCTTTTCTTTTAACTTATATGATGTAAATGTAATTTTCTAGAATAATGAAAAACCAAATATTTTAATATTACATAATATGTTTCCATAATTATTTTCAATGAATTTTTTTCCAATCCAGTTTGGAAATGTTATTATATTAAAAATTATTTTCAAAGTGAAAATGTAATTTTCCTCAAGAATGTCTTTAATGAAATTAATGGTATTTATATTAATTAATGATATAATTAATTATTGATGAATATGTTTTAATAGGGATGAAATCGAATGTTACAATCATGAAAATTTCTTTCAATGGTTTATGAATATTAGGATGATATATTTTTAAACCATTTATTGTAATGGGTTATTCTAGGTTTAATGGATAAATATTTAAGAAACCTATTTTATTTTCATAGGTTCATTTTGGATGATATAATGGATGTTATTTATGATCTTGTGAAACAAACATTTACAGTTTTCATTATGTTATTTCTAGTCCAAAAATAAATATCCCTCCAATAAATACTGTAAAGTTTTATATATCATAACATAACTTTGAGAAACAATTTGATGTGGTTAATAAATTATTCTAAACAGATTTATGTGTTAAATCCATTATGGGAAACAAATTTATGTTCAGAAACCAATATTGGAAATAGTTTTTGGGTTATGAAAAGTATTTATGTCATTATCATGGTATTTAACCTTGACATATGAAATGTTTTATATAATAGTGATGGTACTGCACTTTTATGAAATGAACGTATGGTTCATGATTAATTTATGATTTTTTCTCACACTTATGAGTCCTGTATATTGAAATGATAAGTATTAATTTTATGAATCATGTTTATGGTCATTGATGGATTGGGTATGAACATTGTATGTTATTGTCGTGATCTTATATCCTTATGTATATATTATATTTTCATATGATTATAGAATAATATCTCATAAATTCACCCTTACTGATCATATGTACCCATCCTTTCATATGTTCAATTTCTCTAATTTATGAAAAATGATTCAAGTATGGTTAGTCTATAATAAATACTAAATGTTAAGGTCTTTATGAGATATGTTGAAGATATTTCACAGGATAAGAATATTGTGTCTCTAGTATGGAAAGACACTAAAACATTTTAGTCCTTGAGAACGTGTTTTTTGAAATTTATTTAATATTCATCTCAAGATTTATTATAATTAAATATGAAAATATTTTGTCACTATATTTTTTATTATAGCTGGGTTTAGTCAATAATTAGTGATTTTTAAGAGAAAACATTTTTAAATTTTTTTGGATAAGTATAGCTTAACATCCTTGTACATTTGTAAATAACCATATAGAACCTATTTAAAACCTAAGGTTCCATATATTTAGAATAAATATTCATGATTTAGAAATCCTATGAAATATATATCATGATTATATGATAGAAAACTATGATTATTTTAAAATCATTATTACACTGGGCATTTCTAGTTTTAGTTGATGGACAAAACCCAAAGTAGTCATGTTGATGCTGAATGTTATAGATAAAGAAATTATTTTAATCTTGAGGAACATAATTTTATGGGATTTATAATGAAAAATATTCATTCTATTCTCACAAAACCTTCACAATCTATGAATCATTCTAAACATCCAAACTGGAAAGGGAGGGAACAACATTATTTTGAGTCCTTCATGAGGAAACACCAAACTTATTTTTGTGACTTTATTGATCCATTAGTTGTGGATAAATGATTACTACCATTGCAAAGTTATTTTTCATACTCTATTTTACAGATCATGAAAAATTCCTTTTTACTTTCTATAATTTTGAAGGAGTGGATTGTTGGTGGACCATTATCAAGAATCTATGACAACATGAAGAAATTAACTACCTAGAGTGGGATGAGTTCAAGAGATTATTTTTTAATATGTATTGTCCTTGTATTCATCATAGGAATTTGGAGGATTAATTTATTTATCTAAAGAAGAAGAATGATGAATTATTTTGTAATTATGAGGAAAATGTTACAAGGCTTGTGAGGTATGATTCTCGTATTACCATCCAACCAAAAACAAATGTTGATTGATTATTTAATGGCCTAAACACAGGTCTCCAAAATACATTAGTTATAAGTGAATTTTATAGCTATGATGAAATAATTCACTATAAACATAAAGTATTAATGTAAATTTATGATTCAAATAATTTTCTGGGATTTGAAAAAAATAAAAAACAATCCTTATGAAAACACATATAAAACACATGGAATGAAATTATGGCCATCTACATACCAGAAATGTGGGAAGAAACATCAATAGAATTTCATGAATGGAATAGGGAGGTGATTTAAATAATTAATGGTGGGTCATAAATCCCATGAATATAAATAGGGTATGAATATTCCTAAAAATAAAATAGATTAAAATAAGTTGCCAAATAATTTTCCACCATAGTACAATGCATCAATTGAAAGGCATATGAGAATTATGCCTTTTAGTGAACAAATTTGATTGTTTTTTATGATCATCACCAAAAACCTCTTATGTAAAAATATAAAGGGAAATCTCAACTGATTATGAATATGTAACTGGTTTACAAGATAGGTCGGGTGAAAATAACACTTTTCATCGACTCAAGAATAGGTATGGAATTATTTGATTATGTATATTCCTAACACTATTATATCTAATTTATTTTTAAAGGGTATCAAATTACTTGATCCACTATTAGATATTTATTTAGTAGTAAAAATTATAATGGTATTGTGGTTTCAACTCAAATATATAGTTCTCTCTGATTTATGTTTTTGGTAAAGTTATTCCTTCAAATATTTCCATTGTCCAATTATTTATATTTGATTTGATTTTATCAGTGGATTGGATTACGTTATACTGATCCCATATCTGTTATTGAGGAATGAAAATAAATGATTCCCTTCCAAATGAACCCATTATCATTTATCAGTGTGAGGAAAAATAGGAAACTGTATTTGAAATCACATCAATTATATGGATCTCGATTCCTATTCAAATGGAATGTTTGTCTCAAATGGTTGTGGAGAATCCCAACATCAACGATATGTCGATTTAATGGGAGTGAGTTGATTTTATACTGGAATAATTAACATATATTACACAAAATCATGATGTAGAGTTCTCAATAGAACTCATACAAGGTTCTATAACTATTTCAAAGACTCTCTATAGAATGGCCCCTATTAGGTTATAGGGAATAAAGAAGTAACTCTAGGAGAATCTTAACAAGGTAATCATTCAACCAAGTGTGTCACATAGGAGTTTATCTATTCATTTTTATCTATTAAGATGTATTAAAGTAAATTTTTATTTATTGTCAGGAACTAAACAAGAACACAATCAAGGACAAGTATCCTCTACCCTTTATTGATGGATTATTTGATAAACTATGTGAATGTCAATACATTTCTATGATCAACCTTTATTATGGATATCATCATATGAGGGTTAATAATTTGTATATACTCAAGAAAACATTCCATAAAAGATATAAATTCTATGAGTATATAGTTATTAAATTTGGTCCTAAAACTTCTCCCAGTGAATTTATTTATTTAATAAATAGAGTCTTTATATATTACTGTGATATGGTTGTGAAAATATTTATAGATTATTTTCTTATATATTCTAATAGGAAGGAAGAGAATTAAGGCCATTCTGTAATTGGTTTTAATACCTTGAGGAAGGAAAATATTTACAAAAAAACCACCAATTTGGAATATTGGATTAATAATGTTTTATTATTTTATTATATATTCTCATGTGAGGGTAAATTTGATGATCCTTCAAAGACATAAGTTATTGAACATTGGACCAAACCATCCATGATTACATATATCCATAGTTTTCTTTATTTATCATGATATTATCAATTATTTTTAGAGAAATTGTCATGATGTATAATCTTATAACCATGTTAACTCTGAAGTGATCCAAATTCCACTGTATAGATGTATGTGGGAAATTATTCAAAGAGATGAAGAGTAAGCTATTCAGAATAACTATGATTACACTACCATATATTAAAAACATGTTTTTAATCTATAGTGATATAACAAATTAGAGAATGTGACGTGCCCTAATTCATAATGATATGTTTATATCTTATGCCTCATTAAAATTGATGGTTCATTAGTAAAATTACCTAAATCATGATTTAGAGTAACCTTTGTTAATTATATTAATTAAATATATCAAGTCATTATCTTTATTGTGAAAAGTGTTACAATTGTATAGATAAAAATATTTAAATCATATATTGAAATAGAATCTGTTGAACATGTTCCATAGACAATGGTTGGAATAGATAAATGATTATGATTATTAAATATATTACAAACCCAGATAATTAAAAATCATGGAAGATGCTCTGAATCGAAATGATCATGCTAGATTTTCGATGATAAGGATCATAAAGGATCCAATAATTCCTAATTTTCAAATGATGGATCTTGAAATAAAAAGGTAAAGGGTGAAATGCTATCTTTCTCAATTGACTGTTCATCCACCCATCTAAGTGAATATTAATAAAGCATAGAAAGAAGATTTCAAGATACATACGAAGTTGATAAATGTTCACATTTTTGAAATTGATTTTGATTGGTAGATAATGTTCATAAAACATGTATCTGTTTCATCCACATCAAATTTGATGAAGGATTTTTGGATGAGGCTCATAGTTTATCATTTTCTATTCATATAGGAACTAAAAAGATGTATGGAGACCAAAAAGAGTATTTTTGGTGGGACAATATCAAGAGAGACATTACAGGGTATATATATTGGTGCATGGGTTTTCAACAATTTATGGTTGAGAGGAAAAAAAATATATGGTGATATTAACATCATTACCCATACTATAATGGAAATGGGAAAACATTACCAAATACATTGTTGGTGGAATCCCTAAAACATATAAGCAGGACAATATTATTTGTGATGTATTAAATTTCATTATACTTTAAACAGACTTCATTTTAATCAGATTTGATTTATCTCTTGATTATATTTATAGGTTATACATTAAGGTAGTGGTAAGTTTACATGGAGAACCACATTTTATTGTATCTAATCGGGATCAATGGTTTACCTCGATTTTCATGAAAATTCTTCAACAGGGTCTTGATAAAGAGATACGTTTCAACACAACATTTCATTCCTAGACATATAGTTTGTTTTGGAGAACCATTCAAAACCTAGAATATTTTTTTAGATATTTCTATATGGAATTCAATAGTTGTTGGGATCAACACCTTCCTTTGGTGGAGTTTTCTTATAATAATTACTCTAAATCAATAATTATAATGGATCATATTGAATTACTCTGTGGGAAAAAGTACAAAAGTCCAGCATGTTAGGATGAAGTTCTAGAAATAATGTTATTGGGACCTAATATAACTAAATAAATTATATAAAAGGTTATATCCATTTAACAAGACATAAGGGAAACACAAGTTTGATAGAAATGTTATATAGATAATAATGAAAGATATCTAGTGTTTAATGTTGGTGAAAATTTATTCTTAATAATATGTCCTTATAAGTGGGTTATGGGGGTTCAAAGGATGGGAATGTTTATCCTTATATATATTGTCCCCTTTTAAATTCTTTATTGTGTTAGGAAGGTAAAGTATCTTTTGGAACATCCACTTAATATCTATCAGGTTCATGATGTGTTTCATATATCTCTCCCAAGGAAGTACATACATGATCCTTCACACATTCTAAATGTTGAGTACATAACACTAGAATAATATTTTTCCAATTAAGAACAATCGGTGGAGATTCTGGATCAAATAAAGAATGTTCCACGAATAAAGACCACTCGCGTGTTCAAAGATTTGTTTGGTGAAACCACATATTGAAGAAAGATATATATGAATATAATATTTTGATAAAATAGATATATCATAATTTTTTGTATCAAATTGATAAATTTAAGTGTATAAATTATTTTTATGTGTTGTATAATGTGAAACCTTTAGATTTTATTGTAGCGTCCCTCCTATGGATGCACTTAATGTTGCCACAAGATGACAGGAAAAATGACTTCAATTGAATCTCCCCGGATGCTAGAGGCTTCTGACTAGTAGTGAGGGACTAGGGTGTGTTTGTGGGGAAACTATTACCTTTTAGATCATAGTGAAACACATCAATATATGATAAAAAATAAATAGTCAATGAATTAATAACAAAAATTCAAGAGAAAATAATTATAATAAAAATAAACCATGAAATATAAATGACAGTTGATATATGAAAAATAAATGATAGAAAACAAATGATTATGTTGATCATGTATTGAAATAGAAAATTATACAGTACAAGGGAGACATTCATATACAAAATTCTATACAAAAATACAAAAGGGTGAAAAGTTTTATCTACTATAATCGGTAGCACATGCTCGGTCCTGTTCTCCAGTACTACATCCTAGGACATATAATCAAGTATAAGAAGCTGGCCACTTCCCTCTATCCATAATTGTAGTAAAGATGTTTTCTAGGGAACCAAAGGAATACCATGAATGGTGTGATATATACATAGTAGGCCACCACTAATGGCGTCTAGATAAATCTATTATATGCAACATAAAATGATAAATGTACACATAATAGTGAATAGAGGGAATAAAATAAATAAAACATGATGGTCTTGGTTTCAACTAGATACTTGACCACCACTACCATCTTAAGAATGAGTTAGATGTCCCTAAACCAAGGGAGATTGTACAAAAGTGATAAGGAGTATAAATTTGGGTCATCGTAAACAAAGGATCATCTATGGACTAACCCCAATCATGTGATTTGGCTTGGAAGATGTGTCCATAGGACATCAACTAGTAATTTTATTGATATAATAATATGACATCAAATGTAATCTGGGAAAGGAAACCATCAAATCTAGTTTGGTATTTTGATCCCATCCAATGACATCCATAATGGAATTCCAATTTTCACTATAGGTACTCCCAAAATACAAAATACTACAGAGCCCATCTATTGAAATATATAAAATGAGTCCCTGATACCACTCTCAGCAAGGGGAAATAATGAACCTCTTACCCAATCCAATGTATCTCAATTAGAAGACTGATTATCACGTGATAAATGGAATAACCATCATTCTAACGAGCATGCCCATGATGCCATCCTAAGGGAACCAATTTTACTCATGGGTACAAATAGTCCACCAAGAGAGAGCCTCCAAGGAAATATAAGTGTCACTCATGGAATGTACAATAGTTTCAATTACAATGAATAGTGATCCCATCCACGATGTCCATATGTCGATACCTGTTTTCTCCCACATAACAGAAGAATAAAAGTCTTTGAAATCATGATAAAATTTCACTAAAAATCAAATTCAATATCAACATGCTAAATAAGATATCTAGTTCATTTTATTCATTGGAAAAATATATGGAATAATGAAATAAGAAAAAATCATAAGGATTTTGTAATGGGATTACATCATTGGGAAAATTACAAGGGCCTAACTCATATACATTTAGTTACCTTAATAATTTCACCTTAAAAACATTTATTACAAGGGAATCTATGCACCTCAAGGGTGGTATAATAGTCGATTGAAAAATGGAAATTAGGATGTTAAATAATGGAACAACCATGTGGTGGATCCCATGAAGGAGAAAATCCCAAAGGTGTGATTTGACAATATCTACAACAATATAATGCATAAAAACAATTAATTTGATTAATTAATTATTTTAGAGGCAACACCAGAATATTCTGGCATGCTGCACAATGCCACACAATATAGAAATTGAAAAAACATAAGGAAATAAGCTAGAAAACCTAAATTAGGTTAATAAAAGTCTACTCATCTATTTTTGGACCTCAAAATGAGTTTGAATGAGAGAAATTGTAAGATTAGTAAAATCCATAAAAATGGGGCCACAAAAAAATAGAACAACTGAGACGAATGTAAACTAGAAAAAGGAGGATTAAGAGTGTAGAATGTATTGAGAGGAGCCTAACAAATCTTACTATGAAGGATTTGAAGATCGTATGAGGGAGATACAAAATAAACAAGGAGTAGCTCACATCCGTTGGAAAATAATAGAGATTTGAGTTTTTTAGATTAAAAAAGTTTGAGGGAAAATTATTGAAGTCACCCTCCAACATAGGGATGCATGTGTTGTATACACAGTTTTCCAAACCATATGTTGACCACGTTCCCGATTCTACTCAAGGAGGGACCCCACAAGGGCTTTGTGCATAGTTTTACTAACCATATGCTAGTAGTTTGTATGCCAATATCACGGTGGACATGAAACTCCACGTAGGAGTGTGAACATCATTCAAGGTTTTAATAAACAACAGGGTTTACCTTTTCCATTGGATGACCTATACGGTTTGAGTCATATAGTTATCACTAACCATGTGACAGCCATGCGTCTCATCCTACCATACCGTTATCTAAATCTCTGAGCTCCAAAAGGGCCTTAAATTATCCTAAACCACACCTTACCCATTAAATCCCATGAATAGTATAAAAAGATAGGTTTTAAATAGTAAATTAAAATTACATAACTATATGAAATGATGATATGTTATAACCTTCCATCCTTAAAACAAATCATAACTGAGTTTCCCTTTTCATGGTGGAAGTTCAGCTTTTAGGAAGAGTTACATCCATTGAACATTTACATCAATGTCCAACTACCAAGACTCTTATATAACATGAATATGTTTCCATAGAACTCAAAATAATGGGTCTAGAAAACCTTGAGGATCATCATGCTTCGATCAATGATACGTATCAAATTCTCATCAAACGATGCACCCACATCCATCTCAATATTCTCAAGGTCAAACAAAAGAGATGGAAAATCATGGTATTTTCAAGTCTATCATATGTTGGGGATATGTTTTGTGGATTGATACTTATGAGGTAACATCAATTGATAGTCCACTGGCCCGACTCTCTCTGATATCTCAAAGGTCCCAACATAATATTCTAATAACATTCCCAATCATTGAATTCTTATATGATCAAATCTAGGCGAAACACATTAAATGAACCAATGTTCCACCACAAACTCCAATGGTCTATGATGATGATCGATATAATTCTACTTCCTAGACCTATATATGACCATCCATTTCTAAATCATGTTTACTTGATCTGATGTCTCCAAATTGTGAAAATGACCTAGTAGTGATTCATCACCCTCCTTTAACGAGTATAGAGGTAAATGAAAAGGCCTAACATAAAGATCCTCATATCGATCCATATGAATCATTTCCTAGAAACTATTATTACAGAAAAACATGATATCATCAATATTATTTTCCCAAGAAAATTTGAAATCAAGGATGTATTCCTGAATCATTTCATCACACACACAAACATGGTATGATCAGAGAGCCTATTGATCTGAGGTTCAAATGATGTAATCAATATCACCTATAATCCCAACTCCTTCTTCAATACTTTCTATAACCATTATGCAAAGAGGTCATCTCTGTCAGAATTGATACAATAAGGAACATCTATAAGCACCAATGTGACTTGGATATATAGACTCCCCATCTCATCAACTGGGAAGGTTTTCAAGATTAGTATGAAGATTGTGACTTTATACAACATATCAATGATCACGCATACCACAATGTTCCCTCAAGGGTATCATGGAAAAAAAATCACAAAATTCAAGGTGATTTGATTCCATTTTCACAAAGGAATTGATAGAGGTAGTATATGTACAATATGTCATTGGTACTCTCCCTCAACCTACTGATGAGTGCAACAAATCATAATGAAACATGGAATCTTTCTCTCTATACCTAACCACCAGTACTGATGAAAGATGTATTAGTATTTTGGTTATCCCAATGTAAACAACCAAAATAGAGGCATGATATTCCTACATCAAATCATCATGTATAATAGAAAGAACCCAGACACACAAATAGAAGAACATGTTCTCATTTTCATAAACAACCCAACCAGGAAGTGATTTCTCACTTAAGAAGATTTCCCTTAGGATGATTCCATCCGAATTAGATAGTTGAATGATATTATCCCACATTATAATACAGTATTTCACTACCATAGATGCTAAAAAATGTTTCCCTTGTTTTTTGGGAAACATTAAATGTATCTCAGAAATAAAGGCCATCAATTGACACTCATTGTTTGACCCATGGATGGCTTGTGTTTATGTTTTTCAGTATACAACATCAGCAACAACATAACCCTTTCCAGGTGTATTTGAAAACATTAAGTTTAATGACTACAAATATTAAACCCCCAAACACAACCTCATATTCAAGTCACACTATTTGGAGATGTATTTTATGATTTTATGATTAGTGTAAACAATAATCCTCTCTCCCAAAAGGTAATTTCCCCAGAAGTGTAAAGCATAGGCAATGAACTTTAGATTGAGGATGTTCATTGGGTAATTCTGCTTATGAGGTATCATCTTATAGGACACATATGGTACATCCTGATCACCCTTCATAAAAAAATATCAAATATTGATTCATAAATAATCACAATAAATAGTATAGCTCTTTCTTGGCTTTGGGAGAATTAGTACTAATGTTGAAGTTAACATCTCTTTTAACAAATGAAAATTTATCCTATAGGCTAAAGATAAAATGAATTTCACACCATTATTAGTCATTCCCATAATATACAATGTTAGGCATGATAAATATTGAATTATTAGCCTAAAATATTGATCCATTCCCCAATAACAAGTTTATATCAAAACCATTCATTGTATTCTCTTAGGAAACAATAAGGCTCACCTTATTTGGGTCAATAGATACTCCCTATTCTGAAATGATGTGACACAAAATGTTAACAATACTAATCCAAAAGTATAATTGTATTATCATTTCATAAACCCTGTTCCCTCTTAGTGTATTTATCATGATCTCAATATGGTTTTAATGGTCATGTTTAGTGCAAGAATACACTAAGATTTCATATATGAAGAATACCATAAATAAATCCTGGTGTGGGTCAAAACCTAATTCATCAGAGCCATAAAAATGGTGGGATCATTATTAAGTCCTAACGACATATCTAGATAGTAATACAAGACTTTTATACTTCATAATGCATTAAGTTGTATGAATAATGGTCTCACATGAACCTAATGGTAGCCTGACCTCAAATCTATCTTATAGAAAACTTGTGTTCCGTCAATATGGTTGAAGAGGTATTTTATATGAGGAAATAGATATCAGTTCTTCACCATTATCTGGTTCAACCATAAATAATCAACACACAACCTAAGGGTATCATCTGTAATTTTTGGAAAAAAGAAATGTGAACCCCAAGGTGATGTATTAGGTCATATGAAACCCCTTTACTCCAGATCTTATTGATATTTATTGAGTTCCATGTTTCTATAGGTTCCATTCTAGAGGGTGGAATGGACCCCTGTGCCACACCTTGGACTATATTGATAGTTAACTCAACCACTCTCATAGGAGTTAATCCAAAAAAAATTTCTGGGATGACATCCCTGATATAATCCACCATATGAGTGGATTTTTCATTATATATTCCATGATCTATCATAAAGAGACTAGCCATCTGAGTTGTCACTCTACATATCCAATGATTCTTGGGTCTAGATAAATTTCATAGATATCCAAATATACCTTATGAATATAATAACAACCGTTTAGTGATGTAAACTAAACTCTCCAATGATAACATTCCACATGGGTGTGATAACGCACTATCCTGTCTATACAGATAATTATGTTGAAACTAGTCATCCTGAGGAATAATAATTTCCAAAGGAAATGATATAAACCTATCTTAAGTAGGAACCTATGGAACTAGTGTATTCCCTCTGATTGGACCCCTAACGATGTATTGAGAGACATAACTCCATCGAAGCGCTCTATTAGAAGGCCCATAATTTGAACAACTACAATTGATATAAATGTTTGTGATGCACCAGCTTAAAAAGGTATGAAACTATAGTATAGGATACCAAAATAGTACCTCATACTATATAAGTTCCTAGAATATACTCCTCATGTATATAATGCACTACATTGATATACCCTGAACAAACTTGAGATTCCCCCAAACTACCTTGTGTAGGTATGTTTAACTGGAACCAAGCCTTTTAGATCTAAATACCACAACCACAACCAAAACATTTTCCATATCAGCTGGTAGAAGAACAACTCTAAGAAAAAACATGGACCAATGAACTTTTTACCTAAAAACAGTTTTGTATGGTTCCCCTTTCACTAGGAACCAAGGGAAAAGACAAAATGAAGCACTGAATATGGCCCATTTTACAAATATCTTGACACTCAATCAGGTTCCTCATACATTGGGGCTTTGAATTACCTATCCTTCCACACTGATGAAATTACACATAGCTATTGATGTGTTTCATCTGACTGAAACTACCCTTATGTGGACCCCCAATGTGACACTTCTTTCTTCTTGAAAATCTCTCACCCTACCCCAGAACTAAACCACCTTGGCTCATATTTCTTGTGTGCCTCATGTTTTTTACTGAAAATAGGACCTCATTAACTATCTCTGAAACTATAGTAAAAAAAGATGTTTACCAATGATTAAATTATTTATACTAGCCTTTCATAAAATGATATCATGGTTTTCAAATCATAACCGGTCAGAGTCATTGGAAAATGATTAAGCTCGATGAATTGATTAGAACACTCAAACATAGAAATTACACTCTACTGAAAATGCATAAACTCTCAAGAAAAATTCTCTCCTAGAATATTCATAAATAATTGAACACATAAGGATGTTTTTATGTCTTCCTAGACTATACCACCATGACAATGAGCTTGATAATTGACATCCCACCAACGATTGGTGGAGTCATGTAGCATGTTGGTATAGATAATGACCCTCCACTTTGGAGACATTTCAAAATTGGCGAGGACAAACATCATGGCCTCTAACCATATCTCAGAAGACTTAGGTATTCCATCCCTTGAGAAGGTTGGAGGATGTTTCTACTAAAACTCCAACGTCAGCTTTTCCGTAGTAGGTTCAGGTCACAAAGAACCATGTATATAATAAATAATTTTAAAGAAGCTATTAGATAATTGAGAATCAATTCCTAGTGGATGATCAACCTGAGGTGCCCCAGGTGGCACTACATGAGGTACATTGGGTGTCTAAAGGCTACCAATATTAGATCTTCTCATCTCCACATTCTTGATGTTTGAAATTTGTAAATCTTGGTGGGATGAATCAAAATTTTTAAATATAAATATTCATATAATATTAATAATGGATTGTAAATGATAATTCAGAAAATAATATGTACAAATATCTCATATGACAATTCACACCTCTCTTACAACTCATAGAGTCAGTTCTAGGTGATCAGAAGGAGTCACATAAGGATCAAAAGAGACAAAACCTACATACCACTACAACGGTCAGGTTAGGGTGATGGAATTGTATAACTCACAAGAATTTCTGGTGTATTCTATTTAAAATTTGTGTAATAGAGGGAACACCCTTGACTTTTCATTGGGAATCCCTATTTATTGATAGCCATTTTAATTTAATACCTTAAATTATTGAAATTAGTTATTATTTACTTGAATAATAGCATCTCAATCAAGTTATATACATCACCAATTCAAAATTTATAAAAGAATGTACAGTTTATAGATTGAAATTAGCACATCAAGTAACTAAGATTTTACCTTTACATCTGGTATGAAGATTTAACGAGTCAGGTATAGGGATTTGAATGAACAAACAACAATTTGAAAAAAAATTATCGGTCTCTACGATTTACTTTGGAATTCATCATTCATGTCATCTAAAGTGGAAAAATTAGTTAATTAAGGTGTATTCATAACACTATGTGAGAAAACAACATTTAGATTAATGTTTTAAGTTTAATTAATATAATTATGTCTTTCCTACAAGATCACTAGATCACTGAAATATATAAAAAAGAAGGAACCACAAAAAGAACATGCAATATAGACCATGAACTCTGAAATATATATATGTAAGGGAATAATTTGTGACATTTAATTCCTAGGGTGCTTAATATGATGCATTAGTTTATACACCATCATACTATTAGGCCTGGGTAGAAGGAATCCAATCATAATAATATCAAAAAACTAAAAAGACAAAACAACCACATTACCTAATGGTGAAATTCGTAAAAATGTAATAGGAAAAACCAATAAATGAATTGACCCATCCCAGGTAATTTAGGGTTTCCCCTGTACATGGGTATGATACTCTGAGGCATAGGCTCATTACAAAATCCATTTGTTCCTAGTATCCTCTCTAAACAAAAATATTAAGACAAAAGAAAAAATAGGATCTGATACCACTATTTATCATCCCACCTCAAGAGTCACTTAGTGGTGCCTCGAGACGGTTTCTAGCAAGACATGAATCATGACTAACTATACAACGGTGGTTGTAAACTAGTAGTGAAGGCTTAATGTGTGTCTATGGAGAGTATATTCACCTATAAATCATATCGAAGAACAATGATATAATTTTAATAAGAAATATTGTATGTAGTAATAAAAAAGACATCAAGGGAGTAATAATAATAATAAACAAAATAATATTAATTATAGGAGGAAGATGAATAATAAATGATAGTTACCAAATGAGAATGATCATCATGTCATGTAGAAGTAAAGATATCAGGTAAAGTGAGATATATATGTACCATATGATATAAAAATATACAAAAAGGTAAAAATAGATGTTTCTACTAGTATTAGAAGCATAATATTGGTCCCTTTCTCTCATACTCCATCATAGGACTTAGAATAGAACATTATAAATTGGTAACTTCCCTTTATCCATACCTGAAATAATGAAGTCTGGTAGGATACCAAAGAGGACTATGCATGGTGTGAGATTTACTCAATAGGCCACCACCAACGGTGCCTCGATCAAAATAGTTCATTCATTATAAAATGATTTGTGTGTTAATAATAGTGAATGCAAGAAAATAAATTTTCAAGAAATGATAGTTTGAGTTCCATATAGATATCTGACCACCGCTACCTACTTTGGCCTAAGATGGATGTTATTTATCTAAGAGAACCAATAAAAATGAGATAATATGTGTATAAATGTGTCATCAAAATAAATCAACTGGTATGGACTGACCCCAAGCATGTGATTTGTCATGGAAGATGTGTCTCAAGGACCGCAACTAATAATTTTCATGATTTAATAATATGGAATCACATGTAATACTAGCATGGAAACCATAAAACCCAGTATTGAATCCTGAGCCCATCCCAGGTGAGATATAAAGGAGTCCCAAGTTTTGATAGATGAGTCCCAAAATACCCATTTCCATAGAACTCATCCATGGTTATCCATAGAATGATTCCCTTGTATCACTCTCAACATGGTTAAAGCATGAAATAATGAGCCTATCATAGGTATCTCACAGAGGGGAAGGTGTATCACATAAAGGATGATTTGTTAGTCATTCTAGTGATCCTTCATTGGTACAACCCCAAGGAAACCATTGTCACTCATGGGAATAAATAATCCACCCAGAGAGCCTATCCAAGGCAAGAAAATGTATTATATAGTAACATCTGAGAGTTCCAAGTACAAAGAACAATGAGCCCATCCATGGAATTATTACGTCGAGAACAATTTTTGAATCTATTTCCTATGAATATAGGAAATGGAAACCATGATCACATGTCACCAAAAAATAATTGAACAATAAACATGATAAAAATCTACAAAAATAATTTTATTCAACCTGAAAAACAATGGAATATGGAAACAAGTATAAAGAATAAGGATTATGTAAAGGGACTAAGAGATATTGAAAAGGGAAACGACCTAACTCATGTCTAGTCAGTTCTCTTAATAATTTTTCATTAAAAACAAGTACTACAAGGGAATATATGCACCTCAAGTTTGGTTAAATTGTTCAATGAAAAAGGGATATTACACTACTAAATAAGGGAACACCCACGGGGTGTCTCCCATCAAGGAGAAAACATCATGTTGTGATTAACCACTACCTAAGACCATAGATAGCATATAAAAAATTTAATTTTATTAATTAATTAAAATAAGGATATTTATAGAATCATCCAAAACATGGAACAACGATGCATAATGTAGAAAGTAATGAAAATCAGGGAATGAAGTTATACCACCTACCATTGGTTCATAGATTACCACTCATCCATGTTCAACCCTTGAGTCGAGAAAGAATTATAGATATTAGGATAATTTTCAAGATCCTTAATAATTAGGCAAATTATTTTTTACCATAACAGCACAATAGAGGATATTAGTATGTTGAAAAAGAAAGACGAAGAGTGTATATATTACCGAGAGGAATCTAATTCATCTAATTGTGAAGGATTCTGATTTCGAATGAGGGAGATACCAATTAACCTAGTGGAGGTGGGGGAAATCCCATAGAATGACAATGATGATCATAGATTCTGTGGAAAATAAAAGTTGTAGGATTCTTTTTTTGTTAATATAATTTTTAAGGAAAACCGTAAAATCAGCCTCCAACACAGGGTTTCAAGGTTTGGATGCACGATTGTAAAAATAGTGCACTAAACATGCACCTAGTTCTATGCAAGGAGGGGCCCTACATGGCCTAGGTGCACATTTTATCTAACCAAGCCCCAACCATGTGGTATGAAATTCTCAAGGTTGTCCTGCAATTGTTTATGGGCATAAAAGCCTCATTGAATGGTTTTAGGACATTATACGGCTTCCCCTTTACACTGGGTGACCCACATGGTATGAGTCGCATGATTATCCCTGACAACGTGTTAACCATATAAATCATCATGACATACCATTCTCTAGAACACGAGCATTGAACAATCCCTAAATTTTCTCGAACCATAACATATCCATTTGAGCCCATTATTTTCATAAAACTAGATTTTTAAATAGTAACATAAAAGATCATAAAACTTCGAAAAGATTGGATGTTTCAACCTATCCTCTATAAAAAACTCCTTGCCATGTTTACCTTCCAAGGGTGGTAATACACCATCTAGGTAGAGTTTTGGCCACTACACACATAACTCGACCTCCCCCTCTATGTTATCATCCTGAACATTGTTAGGTTTTGATAGCACCCAAACCATTGGGACTATCCTGCATCATATAGTCATCACACTATGATCAAGGATACATTTTAGATTATCCTAAAGGTGTTAATCCAACTTTAACTCAATATCCTAAGGGTCAAATTGGTGATATGAGTCAATATCATACTGGGGAAGCAGTGATACATGAAATACGACATGGATAGAGAAACAAAATTGGTTCTAAAATTTCTTCCACATGAAGTACGAATATATTTGTGGCCGATCCAAAGTAAATCTGGACTCGACAATTCCCATAAATACATACAACCATACCAATAGGCTCATTTCTCCAAGACATCTTAATGGTCAACATGACTTTGTAATTGGGATCATTTCGGATGGTGCCTATGTGAATATGATGGATCCTGACTCCTCCATGGAATCACAAGTTCTTAGAAACTATCATTGTGACATCCAACTCAGTGATCTTTTACATGGTGTGATAAAAATGTATGAGTCTGATGCATTCGAATAGAGCCCTTACTCTCTGTGATATCAATGCTCTCTACGACCCACTCTTTGACCACCCCTATGCAATTCTCACTGAGTCTGACGCTACCCCTTCTAATCTATGGTGTCACCTCTTCTAGACAATGAACATATTTTCTCCAGGGAAAGCTCAATGAACCTCAATGACCTTCATTGCCTCAAAATAGATCCCCCCTCTATCAAATTACATTTATGGAACCCTTTCATATTCCTAGAACATGTTTTGAAAATACATTCTTGAAACCAACCAATGGATCATCAAAGGTATATGGCCTATATGATCCGTACATCCTAGAATTCTTCATAACCACCACATATAATGGGGATTCCCATCGTGAGGGAATATAACTTTTACAAAGTATGGAGACCCTTATAGGATCTTGAGGCTTCATGAATCATAGAGCCTTCAAGAATAACTTTTCAAATAAATATTCATTTGCTAAGGCGATGGTCTATTCCTTTGAGAACCTCCCTTTGCAAAGCATCGGTCCTTTGCAAAGGTCATCCTCTTCATGAAACACCAAAAATTCAAAAAGTTCTTCCTTATTGTGATGCCTCAAAGCTCTACAAATACCCTCTCTGCAATATCTACTCCTTTGCAAACCCATATCCCTTGTGGGCCTACCAGCATGTACCTAGTGATATCAAGGTACCACGAGTGGTGCTTTAGGTTGTCTTTCCCTCCCTTGTGCTTCTTCACATAGGCATGTTAATCAATATTTATTTTTTCCCTAGCCACACTAATATGGAAACCCCCCCAGTGGATCACTCCACAACCCCTTCGACCAAATAAATTGAAAGTTCCTTCACTTCACACAAGGTTAATGAACACAAGTTATGTATCCCATAACAGTGAGGATTAAATATCAACTGTCTGAGCTGTAGGACGTTAAACTGTCAAGCATCCACATCCTCAACACATGATGTAAAAATGTAATCACCACATAAGTGAAAATATTTAGAGTACCATTAAATGGATGTGAACCAGCACTATCCCACTACTCCACTCCTGCTACTCTTTGTCTCCATGTGTGTCTTGGTAAGCCTTTACGTAATCCCTGACACTTCTTGATAGGGTGCTCCAAATATAATGGCCATATCCTCCTCACAAATATGGACTCTTACACATGATTCTCTCTTATTGTAAGTCCCAATTTTCCTTCCCTCATGCCTCCAACCACGTTTAAGCCCATGTTTCCTCATTTGACCACCAACCACACATATGCCCCATTCTACTCTTTACTGATGAAACTTTTCCAACACGATCATCAATTCTATAGCTTCATCTTGTTTTTCACACTAAGCATGACTGATGTGGGATTAGAGTAAGCATCAACCATGAAATCCTCTTTGGGCCTCTAACCATGCGTATGCCACAAATCCACTCTCTACAAACATACATGGATTTTGATCTTTTCCCTCTTTTGGTGAGGTGTATAACAAACATCCCCGAGGTTCAAGCCCATCACCCATCAGTGACAACTACCTCACATCAATTCTCTATCATCTCCCATGTTGTTAAAGAATTCTTCCATTTTTTCCCATTTGATTTCAAACTTTATAATATAGAACTATGTGGGTTTTAATACGTATCTCATAGATAGGGTATTTAGGAATCCACCCTAAGGTTCAACCCCAAAACACTAGTAAATTTCAGTGTCCCCATTGTTGGTTCCCATTTCCTTGGTTTTCCTCTCAGAGGTTTCATACTAGTTACATGGAAGATAACCATGTGTATGACCCACACTCAATCCATACTCCTCCAACCATGATTTCCCCTGTTGTGATGGGCTGTTAACCACACATAAGTCCCATCATGTCTCCTGGTTGTTGTCCTTTGTGTACACCTTGATTTTATGTCGTAATCCTGAACTACAAGGACTTTGATTCCCTGTAAATGGGATATGTAGGAATCCTCCATAAGGTTCAATTCCATCATTCATGTCCCATACCGCTCTTTCCCTTGAGCTTGTGTGTCATGGGAAGATCATTCCTTAACTCGGGGGGGGGGGGGGGTCTACATCCATGAGGTTTGATCCGTGCATACATTCTCAGGATCTTCCTCATCAGGTGACTCGGTGCACCATCCCAGAACTACATAAGCATTGATTCCCCACCATAGGGATATGTAGAAATCCTCTATGATGATCAAGCCCAATACAGAAACCTTCACATAGGTTCTCAATTCCAACCCCATTCACTTAACCCCTCAATAGTCCATCCATATACATCCGGATTTTTAACAGGGCATCAAAATCCAGGGGAAGTCATGCCATCTATATAGAATTATAGCCATGTGTAAGCCCCATATTATCTTTAAGTCATTTTCCTTTGTGTAAACCCTGGTTCTATATCTCACCCATACAAACTATGTGGTTTTTGATCCCTGTCTCCTAGATAGCTTATATAGGAAGCCTCCATAAGGTTCAATCCTAACAAATGGTAATCCATGGAATCTCCCTTGTTGGGACCCACTATACTCTAATTAACTCATCATGTAAGTTTCCAAGTACTATCTCCAATGGAAATACCTATCTAATCAACTCTTATCTATGTGATAATTAGTTCGATCCATCTCCACTAAATGTTAAACTCGTGGAATACCTCATGTTAAACATGGGATATGAGAAAAAACTTGGATAAATTCCTCAATAAAATGATTCCCCACTTTCAACATGGGATTCCTCAGGCTTTAGTTCCCTTGAGAAGCCCTGTCATAATGGAAAATACAGGTATACCAGTGTTCTAGCATCTAGAAAGGTCATTGATGCCCAATGTGACTACTCCAATAACCATAGGCTTCTTCCTAGACTTAACCCCTTGGAATGTCTGGATAGGAGCAACATAATCAATCGGCATACAAAAATATATGACACTAGGAAGGGTTTTACATATAACGTATTAATATTTAAGGGAGACTAGGACTAGGCAACAAATTCTAAGGAGGAATCATACATGGAGAGATTGGAAACCCATCATACCATTTTGATCAAGACGAAAACATCCTTGAAGAAGTTATGGATGTCACCCACCTTTGGAAATTGGGAATGCAGGGAAACCGTCTGTGTGTCCTCATAGATGAATGATCACCCCAGCGAAAGAATCTGAAACAGAAATGGTGAACTCGATGTGAATTATTCTCCTCAAAATGAGGGTTAGTATTTTTACGGTCATCAGTAGATAATCCTATCACATGATCTAGCTATAGAGCTCCATGTCCCACCATAAAAATATTGTTCTTGGTGTGAAACTCACCAGTATTTAGGGCAGTTAATTGTTGGGGATCTCGGTCAATGACGTTGTCAGCATGGATCATTCTATCTACCCATGGTAGACGTGACTATGATGGGGGACATGGAAATTCTTTCATACTATTTTTACTAATTGATTAATCTTTTTTTCTTTAAAATATCTAAGAAATAGGTATAACAAACCAATAACCTTCTTCCCCTTGACATAGGGGCAGGGGAAACACAAATGTTCTCATCCCACATGGCTACCACTTTTCTACGATGACTCCCAAAACCACAGTCAATGGGAGTCCATGCCCTGTCTCACCATCATAACATATTCAATGGAGGGTTTTCGATACTATTGTTTGATGATATGAATATGTGGGAGTCATCCTGACACATGATATGGCCCGTCAATATTTGGTGTCTTCTGCGCCATTTAACCACCTTTTTCTCCAATGGCCAAATAGGGAGCCACTCCTCCCAATTCTGACGTTCAACTGTTTTAGGAGCCTCTCCTCGGAACACTCTTATGACTCAGTATCTTACATTGAAGAATTAAGGGCTGTATGATCCCTCCCAGCTACCACTATGGCCATGGGACCCTCAAGAAGGGATCCCACGAAGCCATATCAACTCTATCAGACGGTCGTGTATGCTAAAGAGCATGCGGTCCATACCCCTTCACTGTTGGCCCTAGTTCTGCTGACACGAAATCAACTTTGGAATTATGCTCAAGAGGATACCCTCTAGGATGCATTATCTTCTACGACACTAGTGGATTGATCCACCACATACATGTGTTACCATCTCTCTGTTACTACCGAACAGGGGCACCATAACACTCGAGTGGGATTGAGATCCCAACCACCCTCTAGGCATGCTGGGTTGACTCTTCCAGTCGCCGATGTAGGCAGCAGTCATCGCAGGTGGACCCATGGTAATGAAATTTAGTACAGAGGTCCTCCCCATAAAATTTCCATCCAGAGTGGAGGTCCCCCCACTCCCATGTTCAGTATGGATGTCTTCCTCAAACAACCAACATCATTCTAGGTGAAGGTCTTCTCTACCTTGTTAATACCCAACCCAAAGGTCCTCCTCATGCCCATGGTGTCAAATATGATGGTTATTTATTTGTTTCTAGATATCGATATTAAGGTCCTCTCCACATCATCACCATCTCAAGCGAAGGCCCTCCCCAGGAGATATTCAATTAGCGTGAAGGTCCTCCCCACTCCATTATCCCCAACCATGAAGGTCCTTCCCATGATCTGTACGACATCATCCATGACGCACCCCACACTCCATCACATCTAATTTGAGGTTTTCACCACTCCATCATCAACCAACATAGAGGTCCTCCTTCAGCTGGAGATCTACCATTCTATGAAGAACCATCCTGGGGTAGGATGGTGGGTCGTCGCTGTTTGAGAAACAACTCTTAGAAGCCATAGATCTCTATCAATCTTGTCCTCATTTCAGAATATGAAGTAGAGTGCGATCTGACGAGGAAAGTTTCACATCCATCCTCTATTTTGTGTGTTGGGAAAGGAACCCAGTGTATTAGGTTCATCCTCCTAGAAAGTGAGATGCACTAGATCCCTGAATCCCTCCACAGATATATCAATGGGGAGAAAGATTTGTATCCTTTCCAAGGTATAGTTGTACAATCCTCTCTATCATCTTCAAGATCATTATCTACTTCTACAAGAGACTATGGAGAACCATTTTGAGGACCGTTTGATGAAGAGCACCAGCCCAACTGACTGGCGATGATTACCACTCATATATGGGAATTGGTCTTCATTACCCCTTCTTATAGGGATGTGGTGTTGCAGTTAGAATAGTCCATAGAAAGCATCCAAAGATGAAGTGGTTTGTTGGATCATGATTCCTACTCTGCACCATCTATTTGACCATAACAATGGTCTATGTCATTACCATTACTGGTCTCTCAACCGCCCCTAGTTGATGTGTGGGGAAACAATGGTCTATAACCCGAGTATGAGAAGATAATTTTGTGTGAAATTTGAAAGGAATACCATTTCCTTGAGATTTTCTGGACAATGGAATCCACAAGCATCAACGGTCTGAAATCCCTAACCTAGGACGAGAATTTTTTCTTTAACTAAACCATAGTGGCGATGCATTTCAGTCTCTATTTTTAATCATTAGCTTACCCAAAGAGCACATAAAACTTCGATGAAATGGATTATTAGTGCCACATAGTTTAGTTGGCCACACATCCCATTGCACAACACCCTTCATTGCCCAATCATAATCGAATCCTCCAACAACGATGTGTCCAGAGCTTTACAGTTCTCTGAAAAATTATTAAGGAGGCTTTACCATATGTATATATCCACAAATGGGGATATTTTTATGCCCTGCATTTCAATCCTATCTTGCACTAACATGGTTCACTTAGAGATATCGAGGATATACTTTTGGGTTCCTCACATTGATTATGTTCATCCCAGAGATATACCTTGAAGGGGGAACCTGCATAGAATCCGGAGAAGAAGAATAGCTTGCTGTGGTAGCATAACTCCCAGAACATCCTACAGGTGTCCACACTCACCAAAAAAGGAATATTCTTAGACGTCATGTGCCTTCCAAGTCACTGCTTCTCAGTTGAGACCACAATAAGGGTAAAGAGAATGTTAAGACTTCCAAACCCCCAGACCTATCTGGTTTAGTGCATAAGATAGTGGGAAATCCTACAAAAAAATATTGTTCCAACAGATCACCAAATAAAGAAATGTGGTTGATGTGATCCTCACTGATCATGCCATAGAATGGAGGATATATTACAATGATCTTAGACCGAGGTATCAAGTACATGGGCATGTATAATTTCCCCTAGGTGATTTTCCTCCTGGTGATCTTTACAACCCTTCATAGCTCGATAGGTTAGAAGCCAGTTTTTATAGAAAAAGATCGTAGTTTGTGTCACCAAATCCACCCAAGATGCATGACAAAACACCATAGGACCGGGAATAGGTTCCACTAGCCACTCTTTAGGATCCACCAGCAACTCATTAGTTTTTTCTAATGCCCCAAGGGTTATTCACATATATCCTTGAGTAATTCCACCCATCTCTCCATGATCTGTCGGTCCCACTTACCATTTTTAAGAACATGCCAACGCATTGGTGGTCAGGGACCCTTTCCCTGACTAGAATCCTCATCAAGATGATCCAATGGCTGCTATGATCGCTCTGCTTGAGGCTCTTAAAACTCGACATGGGGAAATACCATTTGATGGTAAGCTATATTTAGCCTAGGGGGATAATATACCAGCACCCCTGAGTTTTATAAATCCTAATTTCCCCTGTTTCAATGAGACTGTTGATCTATTGCAGCATCTGGGTCACTTTATTTCAAGGTGTGGACCCATGTGGGGAACTCCATCACAGAAGGAGGTTGCTAAGCTCTATTGTTTCGTACAAATTTTGTAAGGGAATGCATTTGTCATGTATAACTAGTTACCAATCTGTTCCATAGCTGGTTGAGAGGATCTTCGTAGGCAGTTTCATTACCAGTTCATTTGCACCACCTAGAAGATTAGTATTTTTGACCTCTTCAAATAAATGAAAAGGCTGGATGAGTGAGTAACACACACTATTTCAAGGTGGAAGTGTGTCACATATTCACTCGATATTTTATAATATCGGAAACAACTGCTAACAATGTGCTTGAGGATTGTGAAAATTGAACTAGTTCCATCTCTCATTACTAAGAACTTACGAAACATATTTCAGGATTTATTTTATATGGCTCATAGTCTAGAGGAATCCTTATAGCAAGCCCAGCAGGTACACCCATTTTCTACGATGAATCCTGTTAGAAGAGTTAACAAGGTTGAGACCGATTTTATTGCATAGTTAGAGTTCCCTATACAACAGTAGCTATGACTAGAAGATCCACCTACATAGCCTCACCGAGGTCCACTGCCTCAAGCACAGACTTCGTCTCAGAATTGCTTGCCTCATAACTGGAAGGTGCCATTGAATAACACACCACTGTCGTAAAGGCATGACAACCCTGTTCCACCACCTCACGGGGATCCAACCTCCCATTTGGGCTAGACTCCCAAATCCCTTTTATTGGATCCGAGAAACATGATCTACTCATTCAATGAAAACCAGTTCTTCGGATAGTTTTTAAGAGCCTTGGAGAAGGGTATCCTAAGGTTTCTGGAATGTCGGAGGCTGGAAGAGGCAGATCTCACTAATCTTCCCAATTACATCCTCTATCATTGGTTCCTTGGGAATACACTCAAGTAGTGTTATGTGTCCAAAAATTGGCTCTAAGACTAGGTCAACAACAATGTAGTCATATTTGGAACAGCCCTAGAATAGTTGTCATGTGTGTATACAATGAACGATAGTGATAGCGTGGGTGGATTAAAGAATGTATCTCACTGTGAGTTTCAAAAGTATTATTATTGGATAGTATAAAAGGTAGTCGCTCTGGCCCATGGAATTATCTGCACCAATTTGAATAAACCCCGGCCCTCTGAATTCATTGTGTCACCCCCAGCTGCAACTTCTGCATCGACATCCCACCATTCACCATCGTGAGGGAGAAGGCGCCGTAGGCCCAAGGGGAAGCAATTTTCCCCACCATTTTCAATGCCATCCTATACTCATGGAAAATTCATGCCCCTAGAGATGGGGATTTCCCCCATAATTCACCCATCAATGGAGGAATCTTCATCAAATTTTCATGAGTACACCTCATTGAACAACGTTGAGTTAGTGGACCCATACATGAACCCATGGATGAGGAACGTTAGATAGACCCTTATAATGACCTTAAGAAACACCAGTTTTGATGAACCCATGGGTTTGTGAAAAATCAAAATGCATTGTCCAGTGATTCTAATTATGTCTTGCATGGAAATGAGACCAGATAGCAAGCCTAGTGCAGAGTGCAGTGTGCCCAACATTCTCACCAAGTTTCGTCAGACTCATCCCCATTGTCGTTTGTATTTCTTGATCAGGTGGAATCCCAACAACCGTTATAGGAAAAACTATGTTTTTTTGGGATAATTTTCATTCATCTTCTTATCAGCTAGTGGTCAGTCTACATTTTTCGACTAATGAGAAGTGGGTCTTTCTGAGCACCATCCATCATCTTTCAGTTCGACCTGCAACTCCCATCATGCCTCCAGCCACTAAGAGACCTAATTTCAGCAAAATTGTGTGTCCAGAACGAAAGTACGATGTTCTTAGGAACCATTCAAGTATTCTTCTGAGGTTCTCAATCATTGAGGCTCTGCACCAGTAATCATACATGCATGAATCCCTTGCATAGGAATTAAGAATAACCCTCAAGTTTTAGAGATAGGTTGAAGCTATAGATGCCTTCCATGATGAGATTTTCAAGAAAACAGAGGGTCATGACATCCTCTCATTATTGGGAGAAGATGAAAGTTATCCTATATAGGGGCACACCCATTTGATGTATGTAAATGGCCAGTTAAATGGAGTGGAGGCTAGCTGATATCTCATTAAAAGAGGTTCTATGAACAATCTTATCCCAAACGAGATGCTCCACAAGATGGAACTGTCTTAAATATAGTTGAATCCCTCTAACATGAATATTTAAGGTTATGAGAGGGAATAGGAGATGAATATTGATAAAATCTACTTGAAGACCCAATTCAGTGATCTGATTGCAAGTATAGTGTTCATGGTTGACATGTTGGACACAGATTATAATACATTGATGGGTAGACCATAGATCCACCTGCATAAAGAAGTCTCTTCTTCGTATCACCAATTCATTTTGTACTCCCTCAATGGTTGAGTGGGTGTTCTCTAAGGTGATGTGTCTCCCTTTTCTTCTTGAAAATTACACTATATATATATTGAATAAAACAAGATCAACGAAAATAAGGTTTAGGACAATGAGGTTGAACACACTACCGTTGTGTCTGAACCATCGATATACATGTATGATGCCTTCATTCTCCCAATTCACTGATTGGAGGCCATAAACCCCCGACCTGAGGAACTATTTTTTATTCTCTCCGATGACGGAAAGCTCATTCACCAGTAAAAGGAATGAAAATTGATCACTTAATACTACTACATGTATCAGTATTGATTGATCCTAGAGCCACATACCCCTATAAGGTATCAATATGTTCTCCCCATAATAAAAACAATATGTCATACGTTCATGTTCCACCGGGCTGGGTTAAACCAGCTCAAGCCAGCATGCCACTAATACATTGATATTATCATGTGTGGCCCATTATCTAAAGGTATTAATGGAATAAAAATGATATCTTTAGTCACCACGGTTTCAATAGAATAGGGGTCCCCAATAAAGATTTAACAGCTTCTTAGGTCAGTACCAGCATCCCGTCAGAGTTAGTCAATTCAGAAGAATAGCTTCTAACTGAAGAATCTCGTACCATAGACAATGAAGAGGATTTAGAGGATTATCTTCCTGAATTCATGGAAGGTTTATCCACTATGTTCAATGAGTTGGTACATGTGAACCTTGGCACTGATTTAGATCTAAAACTGGCACTGATCACTGTAGCTATGCATGGAGAAGAGGTACATCGATACATTGATTTCTTGAATCAAAGTCGAGATGTATTTTCCATGAGCTATGATAAAATATTGGGACTTGATCCTCAAGTCTCTATCCACTACCTTGGTCTCCCAATTAACCATCGATGGTCCAAACAACCTCCCAAAAAGATGCACCCCTCTCACGAGGCCACAGTCGATGCCGAAGTTGATAATCTCATTAAATCCATCATCATCAGGGAAATCCAGTACCCAAAATGGGTATCATATATAATTCCTATTCAAAATAATAATAGGAAGATGAGAGTTTTTATCAAATATTGGGATATAAATCTCCATTAACAGAAGGATGAATTTCCCCTTTCTCTGATAGATATCTTGATCAACTCTACAGCTGGGATCCAAGCTCTCTCTTTCATGAACAGGTATTCTAGATATAATAAAATCTGAATGGCTGCAGAGGATGAATAATCCACTGCCTTCATAGTAATAAAATGTACTTTTTGTTACCAGGTAATTTATTTTGGTCTGAAGAATGAATGTGCCACTTATCAGCATTCCATGCACCACATATTCAAGGCGATTCAAAGGACATTGGTGGAATTCTACATGGATTATTTGGTAGTAAAATATTTCATGGGTTAGGTTTATCTCATAGATCATGAGATAGTGATAAGCTTCCTCTATTCCTAACATCAAAATATAAACTCCCTAAGTTGTGCCTTCAGGGTTCCCTCTAGAAATTGTTTCAGCCTCATCGTCAGAAATAGATGTATTGAGATCGATCCAGAGAAGATAATGGATAACAGTCAGATATCTCCATTGAGTAACATTTGGGAGCATTGAGGCTTTCGAGGACACTTATACTATATATAATGATTCATTTTGAATCTGTCTAGAATGTTTAAGACTTTCTCCCAACTCATGAAAAATGGTATCGAATACTAGTGGGATGAAGAGTATCAGGTTGAATTTGTGGAGATCAAGCAGTACCTACTTCAGCCTATAGTTTTGATTCCACCAGTCTCTAGAAAGAAGCTGGTCCTTTATGTGACTATTTTGGAAAGATCCCATGGTTCCATTCTCACTCAGAAGAACTACGAGGGAACATGGAAGAGTTTGTAATATCTTTGACTCATGATCCTCAATAGAAGGACCAAATATTCATTTATCGAGAAGATCTGCATGGCACTAGTATTCACGATGTGGAAGTTGTAACATTAATTTTCGTACCATGAGATACAACTAGTGTCTCACATGGAATAATGGAAGTACATTCTAAGGCACCCCAAGCTGATAGACCATATAGCTATGTGGGTAGTAATCCTTCAGGGGTTTGATATATGGTTCACTTAAAAAAAGATGTTAAAGGTTGCGCACTAGCATACTTTCTTGCTGCCTATCCATCCCCCATAGTGCAGTATCTGGATCATGACTTCATAAATGAATCCATCCTCTTAATGTATGAGACCATGTTGTGTTGGTAGATTTAAATCAATGGTGCTTCTAAAAACACTATTGGAATAAGACTCAATTATCCTACACTTAATAGTGTAGGTATGGGTATTATCTTCACCATGCCTGCATTGAATTTCATTACCTATTCTATCTTATTGTTAGATGGCTACACCAAAAAGAAGGTAGAGTATCAAGCTCCCATAACTAGAATCAATCTTTCCCTCAGATTGATGTTCTCCATTTGAATGTGAATGTAGATACTGAGCTAGTCATCAAGCAGATCAATGATGACTATGTTGTTAGGAAGCCGAAGCTCATACACCTAATAGATCACACTCGCCAATGGATGGCCTAGTTCCCTTATACCCCAGAGATCATGCACATTCCCCAGAAAAATAAAAAATCTTCTGATGCCTTGAGCACCCTTTCTATATCTATTATAGATCCTGACTAGGATCACCTCATTGTCCATGTGTCACACTAAAGAGTCACTGCTCCCATCACTCCGGACAATGATGATAGCCCACATGTATTCCATATTATAGCTGATGCATCTAAATCATGATCTCTAGGTCCCACATTACATAGTGAAGAGACCCCAGATTGGACAAATCATGTTGTTGAGTACATCCAACACAGTTCTCTCATAGCAGACAGAGCTGAAAATGATAAAATTTGCTGGCATACAGTACAGTTCCCCCTATGGAGCAGCCCCAGCCTCGAGTAGATCCTCAATAGGTGTTTATTAAAAACGGTTATTGTCCATTGCATCCAACTATGTTTCCCTAGGTTATGCAGTAACTTCACATTGGATTATGTAGAACTCATCAGGTAGGGTCGAAAATCTATAATTAGATCTGAAGGTTGGACTACATTTTTCCCACAATGGTTTGTGACTATATTGTGGTCTCAAAGAGGTTCAGTGTGTTCCAGATGCTTTCCAATTTTTTTGTATAAGCCACCTAAGCCTCCCCATACTACCATGTACTCTGGTCCCTTCATGTTCTAGGGTCTAGATTTTGTGGGAATGTATCAACCAGTTACAGCTCACCAATGAAGATTCATCATAACCATCAGGGATATCTTTTACAAGTTGGAAGAGGCTATCCTGCTCAAGGAAGTCAAGAACTGTTCCATTTATGATTTCATGAGCTCCAATATCATCTAATGATTTAGTGTTGTTCACACCATCCTCATTGGACAACGTATTCTTATTCCACTGAGGAGACTCCACATTCCATGGTGTATAGAATGGAGGTAGTCATACCCATCGAGATTCAGTTTCCATCACTCCTCACATCTGTCTATGATTAGCATATGTCATACAGGGTAGCAGAATACTGTTTGGATAAACTAGAAGACCTCGATGAGAATATTCTATGGGACTTGTATAATTTGTAGAAGAATCATAACAATATAGCTAGTGAATTCAATAGGAATGTTCATCTCTTTTCATCCCTATAACGTGACACAATACTGGACCTGATAACACCAATGATACCTAGAAGGAAGCAACCAAATATGGAGCCCAAATGGGAGGGACCTTATGACATTCACAAGGTTTACCCCAATTATTCATACTCTCTAGTCACTAAGGATGGTGAGCGGAATACTCCCCCCACAAATACCAAATTCTCCAAGAAGAACTTCACATTATTTGTTCTTTCATCCTTCATAATGATAAACTACATATGAAACATGCTCTATAACCTTAAACTAAGATCCACCACATCTTTCATGACCATAAACTATAAGTGGAAAACACACCTCATGGCCTGAGATCTATGACCATAAACTAAGATCTCGATCATCCCTACGCATGACATGAAACTACACGGGTACTTCCATGATTCAAAAATGTCCCTTATATGGGCCTTCATCATCATTCACAATTAAAAGGACCCCCTAACGGCCCTCTATCATTCAACCTTGGCTAACCAACCTTTCTGGGAAAACATCCCAGAGAATCTAGAATGATAATTTAACACAAGACCTGTATTGAGAATATGGTCAGTGATCGATGATCAATTTTTTATCCCCATTACAGGCCACACAGGATGGATAATTTTTTTGAACATGGTCAGTATTTATCCTGGATTATTATCAGAATCCCTATGGTCTCCCAAATATCTATCATGATGATTATCCTTTTTCAACCATTATGTCCCACACACATGACATTAAACTGGGTATCTACGGTACAATATCTATAACCATAAAATTTTATCTCCCTCATACATACCGTATGATGTTAAACTGCATGAAATTTCAGGAACTACATGTGGCTTGATTCTCATCCTCATGGGATACATAGAATCACGTGGACATCTCATCTTTAGGTACAGCCCAGTTTTTAGAAACATTCTCTTTCGTTTGTCCTATTGGAATATGTTCTCATGCGAGAATGTGGTGTGGTGTGTGATTATGTCCTCCATCACGTCTTGTTTGAAATAAACAAACCACGTGACTATCTCTAGATCTCTCCATTTTCTATCCTTACTACATGATTTTAAACTGCATGACACTTAAGAACCACATTTGTCTTGATTCCCATCCTTATGGGATACATTGCAATGCGTGGACATTTTTTCAATAGGTCCAACCCAATTTTTCCTCATCCTTACCACATTTCATTTAACTTCATGAAATTTTAAGAAATACATTTTTCTTTATTCCCATCCTTATGTGATACATATTAATGAAAAATAATTTCATCTTCAAGCCCATCCCCAGTTATAAAAAATTCTCCTTCCTTCTGGCATGTTAGCCTAAGTATACTAGGAGCACGTGGTATAATGTGGACTTTTGTTCTCACTAAGTTCAGTTATACAACTACCACATCACATGTCCCACTTTAGGGGTCCCACCTCTATGTCCTTACTGCATGACATTAAACTGCACGACATCATACGAATGATGTATGGCTTGATTCCTTCCCTCACATAATTTTTAGGAATGACTAGACATTTATTATTTTCATCCATCCCATCAAACATCTCAATATCTTTGGTTTTCCCCCTCTAGGATTAGTTATTTTCGAGGGATTCATGTTGTGAGGTGAATATTGTTTTTCCTCATTCACATCGGGTTTTCAACAACTGCACCATGTGAACCTCCCTCTAGAATGTCCCCTTTACATTGCATCCTTACCACATGACTATAAGATGCACGACACTTTATGAAGTAAATATGGCTTGATTCCTACCCTTACAAGATACGTATAAACACTTGGGAACTATTACATGAGTCCAGACCAAGGTCCCTCGACCTTTTTTGACCCCTTGGCCTAAGGTTCCCCATTGGGATTGTGTGTGGTGTGATGTGGATTATTCCTATCCTCATTCATGTTAGGTATGATTTACCATTCCATGCCCATTACTTTTAGAACCTCATTCTTATGCATGAATCCAAACCATATGACGTTAAAATATGACGACTCATACCACATGACCTTAAACTATGGCATCTTTTCCACATGACATTAAATTACACGGGTTGGTCCTGTCATAGGACCTTAATCTATGACACTATCGTCCAATCCACACAATAAATAATTATAACTGCATTATGTTGTTTTATCTTGAGAGGGAATCATGATTGGCATCAGTCATCCACCATGATATTTTTCAAGGCCCACATATTCCCTGATTCCTATAGTGATGTGCAGATTCTCCATCATGAGTTTGTTGCCCCCCCAAAAAAAACCCATGGAAAAGAACAAACAAGATACATAAAATGCATCTTCTTTCTATTTATGGTCTATACCTGCATGATAATCAACTTCATAACTACGTGTGGATTGATTATTACACTTTTAGGATACATAGGAATGCCTAGGAACTTCTCCTCAGGTCCAGCCCCCAATCCCTCGTCCTTTTCCAGCCCCTTGGCCCGGAGTCCATTAGAATCACATGGGCTGGTGCGTACTTATTTGCTCCTAATTTACCCTAGGTTTATTATATCCACACCATGTACATCCCTTTTGGTATATCACATCCACCACATTCAACCTTACCGCATGACAATAAACAACATGGAACTTCATAACTACATATGGCTTGATTCCTGTCCTCATGGGATACATAAAAATTCCTAGACATTTCGTCTTCGGGTCCAGCCCCAAGTTTAACAATCCATTTCCCCCCTTTCCTCCACTCTTCTTCAAGAGAATTTTTCTTTTAACTAGACCCATCTACCCTTCTTATTTCTCATCAACGTGCTCAGATGCATTGTGGTATAGGACTTACAGTGTTGGATTCATCATGGACATCCTTTAGTTCCATTTACATGCTTTATGTATCCTTGTATTTTGGCCTTCATCATCTTTCACATCAAAAAGGACCCCATGAATGGTATGAATACCCCACCTTATGGCTCACTAACAATTATGGGCCAATGTCCTAGAGGATTTTGATCAAAATTTTGAGAACAGTTCCATATTTCGTATACAGTTACCGGTCAAACCTCACATGTATGTTCCTAGTTCAATGTCACACGATATGAATGATATACTTAAAATACAGTCAATAGTTATCCTCCATCATTATTCCATATTAAGTATGCCATAAATATTGGTCCTATGATTCACATCCATCTCTACTTCATGATGTTCATGTGGAACATTGACACCCTCGGTGTTATCCCTCTGCTCAACTTTCTATGTTGTGAGGATGAATCACTGTCTTGGGGTCATCCTTAACACCACACCACTTCCCCTATACTTTTTCTCCTATGTGTTGTAAGGATCTTATTCTCCATTTTTCCCACACTGAGTATAGATCACAAAGGCTTATGGATTTTGTTAACGTTTATACACACTTGGAAGAATCTAACTTCCCTATGGTTCGATATATATGACCATAAACTAAGATTCATTACATCCTTATTGTGTGATGCTAAAATAAGTCTTCCTCATCCAGGCATTGTAATGATAACTTATCCATCTATATGATTTATTCACTCGATTAAAATTTAATCTTCTATGTATTTAATTCCTTCCATACCTTCTTCACGAATGATTTTTGGGTTAATTCCCATCCATATGAGATACGTACTGACACCCAGACATTCTGTCTATAGTCCAAACACATCACCATTAACCCTCTTGCGCCATTTTGGCCTGATTTCCCTCAGATGTATGCGGCGTTTGGTGGAAATTATTCCTTATTTACATTGTGTTTTCAATAGAGACACCACATACATCCCTTGAAAATCTATCCATGTTCTTCATCATTACCGCATGATAACAAAATGCCTAGGCACGTCCCAAGCACATGACATTAAACTAGTAACTATGTGGTATGAGATCTATTACCTTAATCTATGATTCATACAATCTATGTTTTCACAATGTGAAACTATGTAACAATTATGATTTTTCTTGGTTAAGAGGATAATACCCCTTTTGTGTCAGGTGTTTGTCATACCACCCCCAAGAACTACATGTTTCTTGATTCACATCATTATGAGATATGTAGTGAGGCCTAACATCTTTTCCATGGTCCAGTTGCATCCTCCTTCACCTTCCCAATCCTATTGGCCTAGGTTATATGTGGTATAGTGGTGATAATTTTTTGTACTCATTTGAATTAGTTTGAAATAGTTGTGTCATGTGATTCCTTTGAAAGTAAAATTCCTTGTTCATCACACATCCCATTATTTGGATCTCCATCATCTTTCAAATCCAAACGGACCCCATAATGGTATGGATGCTAGGCTGTAGTGATCTCCTACAGTCTTTTCCCAACACCCAAAACGATTTCAAACCACAATTTGATTCAAGTCCCATGTCTCGAATATGGTTCGCGGTCAATCAGGATTTTGTGTTCCCATCCCTAGATAACGTGAAAATGGATTTTTTTTGAAAATTTTGAATAGTTATACTTCATCATCATGCCACTCCCATTACATCATGAATATTGTATGATAGGATTAGCATGTTCAATGACCCTTTCTTTTTTATAAATCATCAACACCACTTGGTGTTGTAACCCCACACATTCGCATGCATCGAGTAGGAATGTTTGCATGCCTGGGGTTTCCCCCGCCCAACATATCCTTCCCACTATTTCACCCACTCATTAGGTGGGCAAGGCCTTACATCATTCCTTTTTCCCTACACCAAGAATGGTTAATGTAGGCTATGGGTTTTTGGCCGAATAATACTCATATATGAGGTTGTGTGACCTTACGGTCCAAAATCTATGACCTAAAACTATGGGTTCCCAGTCCATGTAACAAAAACATTAAACTGTTTTCTTGGTCCAAACATATTGATCTTAAAATGAGTGTAATTTCCTAGTCATATGAATTTAATCTATTTCATACAACTTCCTCACCACACAATGCTAAACTACGGGTTTATAATCCTTATTTTTGTGACGTAAAACAACAAGGAATACTTATCCCTCGCCAGAGAAGGCCCTGTTCAGAGTAGGTTTGATCTTTACTCATACAGTTATGCAAACCCAATGTGCATTCATCGTGGTGGTATAATTTTAAGAGTGATTTCATTATTCAAACAACCCTTTATTCCATATTCATGCTTTCTGTGTTCTTCATTTGGATCCTCATCCTCTTTCACATCTGAGGGAACCCCCCTAACTGTTTGGTTTCATTCCATTTTGGCTCACCTACCATCCTGGGCCATAATTTTAGAATACATCAGATAAAATTTCGATATAGGCCTCATGTTTTTGAATTCAGTCAAAGGTCACCCCTCATTTTTTTACCCTATTTCTAGGAAATGTGATGCAGCTGTTGTGTCGCAAACATGGTCAGCAATTATTCTCTAACATCACACCACTCTCACTGTGTTATGAAATTTGGTTATTGTGATTCAAAATTATCCTAATCCCCTTTGTTCAGGATTATTCAAACTCCCCTAGATTTATCCCTTTCATACACTAGTGTACATTTGAGGAGTTTCGTCTATCATGAGACCCATATTATCTATTCCAAACCTCTATGTTATCTAAAAAACCATTCGTGGTCACTCAAACCTTGAGTGTTAATTTGTTAAAGGCTCTTACATCAGAATCTAACAATTGTGTGGTCATCCCTTATTTATTTCACCGGGAAAGAACCACAAGATCTATGGTATTTATCACTAGTTTTTTTGCAGGTGCGGTCGATATGTAATAATTAGTTCACATAATATACATGTCCATGCATGAAGAGTAAGTAAAAAAATAAATTATGTATCAGTACGGATAAAGAAATACCTATATGGGTCCACTCCGATAATGGAATGCTAAAATTACACCACTTTTCAATGTGTGTCTTCCAGAGAATCTTTGTGTCTCCTGACCTCCACCAATTCATCAACAAACATGATGAATAAATTCTCGTCTCTTCTCTATATTTGATCTCACTCTTCTCAAACTCCTGTCACATAGTGGTTATCCTGAGTCAATTATTTTGGGCTTCTTCCAATTGGTCCTTTAGATGCTCAACCAATCATGTCTTCTTTTAGATGAATCTGAAGAGATCTCTTAGTTGCTCATCAAGGTGTTGGATCACCTACTCAACCTCTTCAAGCATCTATATGTTCTTTGATTACATTTTGACATCTCGTTCATGGCATCTCTCCAACATATTCTCCACAAGGTAACATCATACCAGCTTGTGTGTATGTCATGCATGTTCCCCTTAGTCTCATATATCCCCTAGCCAGTGGTGGGGTGATCCTATCTAGTTGATTCACTCTTACTTGGAAACCTATTTGATGAATCAATTGATCATCTTCCAGGTGTGACGTCAGGTCTTCTCGCTGCTCTTGATTGCATCAGAGCTAGATTATTCGAGCTGTAGAGGATCAGCATGCTCAAATTAATGGAATGCATCTTGGAGCTCGACATTTGGATGTCCTTCGGACACTGCATTCAAAGAATTGGACTCCTAGTCTTCAGATTGACCTTCGTTTCCCGACTCCACCTCAATGATCACAACCAAACCAGCATCGAACATTGCCCCACCAATACCATCACTTTCCATTATTAGTTTCCCTATGGAAATATGTCATGGTCCGTTGTGGAACTCGATTCCATATATACTAAAACACCTCATTAGAGGGGAACCTCAGGACATCCATCATTTCATTCCAGTAGCATGTGTGTCATCCTGAAAACTGTGTTGGTATTGCCCATATTAGCCAATTTTATCTATCAGGTAACAAGTAAAACTTATTAGCATGAAACATACCATGGTCGTCCACATGATCTGACCTCAATCCTAGCATCACTGTGATTCCTAGGTTCAACCCTATGTATATTATTGCGAGCTCTAAAGAATATTAAGAGGCCACCACTACTCCCCCAGAACAGCTAGATTCTGTAACCATTATCTCTCTGGATACAGTTCCTTGCATTTGGTTCTCTGTTCCTGTCACGCCTTCGTCCCCATCAGTGGGGGTGGTTAGTTCAAGATTCTCCTACATTACTGGTGTTATTTGAGAAATTTAGATAAGGTAAGAAGAGCAACGACACAAAGAAGGGGAGTAGTAAATCACTTATAGAGCTACAGAAAACTCTCCCAAGAAAGGTAGTTAAACTCGAGGGTCTACATAGACTCGTTCGAGCCCAGTAAACGTGACTCGTAGAATTGACTCATTGACACGTAAGAGTCTACTTCAATCATATCGTGTTCCATAATTTGAAACTCCCCTGCAGTAAGAAGTTTATCAACCTAATTTATAGTATATAAACCAAATTTCATCATAATCAAGCCACATCAAAATTAAATATAACAATTAAATTTAAAAAAATTGGGTTTCATGCATCTCAAATTTTTCAATAATAATATTTGAAAACAAAACTAAAAAATTACTGTAAATTTGAATTTACATCAAAAGGAAACAACCCAGAAAACACAAAAGGAAAAATGTTGGGGGAGGTTCTCTACGCAAGGAAGCCCCCCTTTCGAATATCCAGGATCTATTAGGTATAAATTGGGATCGCATAATCCCAAAATATGGAATCACAAAACTATGTTTATTATTCTGGTAATATAACAAATAAACCAATAAATATAAACTAAATTCATCTAACAAATTCCACAAACTAGAATCAACAAATGATTTTCAGTAGCATCAAATTCAAAAATAGAAAGGTAAAATATGCTTCTAATTAAATCAATATGCAATCAATCGAATGTTCAGAAATTCGACAAAAAAAATGCCGAAAGTAGTAAAATGGACACATAGATGTAACGTGCTTCGGCCATTTGGCCTATGTTCACGGGGCAGAATCATCAGGGGTTGTTTTAATATACAAGAAACAATTACAAGAGATAAAATATAAAGAAATAGAAAAAACATGAATCTAGAAAACTAGGAATATCAAGTCGAGACCCCCCTTACCAGGGGGTCAACTTACCTAGTGGAAACCCACATGTTGTCGAAGCATTAACTGAATCCCTCGGTAACCAAGAGAGACAATGATTCTGTACAAGGTGTTCAGTAATCAGAGATCATCCGGTATCTGCCATCCAGGTCCACCGCTGATGTCTAACTCCTCTGCACCTGTGTAGATGCATTGTTGTTGTCCAAGAACGTCATGGCTGTCCAGGTGCATAGCTGCTGTCCAAGAACGCTGCGACTATCCTGGAGCGCAGCTGCTATCCCAGAATGTTGCGGCTGTCCAAGGTTGATGTCGTCTGAGATCTTGAACTACAGCCACCACTATTGTCCAAGAATCATCATCGTCGTGCAGATCTGATCTAAACCATAAAATCAATGCAACTCATGTTCTTCGGACGACATCCAGGAACCAAATTCTTCAACATGGATGAACCAAAAGAGATCCTCCCCCTCTCGGCTAGAATCCTCGGTTAGTGTTCACAAATCATGAACCAACATCAAAGATGATCGACCCCAAATTAGAGCCTCCATTGCAACCCACTATTGCCGAATAAATCCCAAAAGGCCAATTCTGAAAAACAAAGAATCGTCGCTACTGTTTGCTTCCCCTTTTTGAGTCGCACTATTGGAATCCACCCAAGCCATCGACCTACTGAACTGCACGCCAATTAAAATTTCAAATATGTATTAAACAACGATTAATATTAATTCAATCATAGACCAAAAATTTAGATTAAAATAAACAACAATAAATAAAAAAACAATTAGTAGTTCACTTTAATTGAATTCTAAACCCGCATAAAAATGAGGGGTTGCAATTAGGAAAAACATAGGCACCATGTTCCCCTGAGAAAGATGGGTTGTGTCAATTTGTTGTCCTCTTCTTCTTCTGGATTCTTCTTGTGTTCTTTTGGGTGCAGTGGATGGTGATTGTATGGGGGCATATGTCTGGTGGAGTGGGGATTGGTGGGGTAACGGTCTGCTGCTTGGTGCATGGAGCTGCTGCTGCTGCTGAGGCTTCTAGTCCCAGTGTGGTTTCTTTCCAGGTATAGTTCTAGGTTCTATTCAGTTGTGGTCATGTGTTGGGTGACTCTATGCTGTAGTGTTCTTGGTTTTGGGGTGTTTGTGGCTATAGTTTTGATGGGTTGTGGTGCTCTGGTCGGAAATTTCTGTTGGCTGGTCTTCTGCATATGGTTTTTTCCATTTATTGTTTGTTGTCTTCTCGGTTGGATGTAGGCTGGATGTTTGGTGTTTGGTGTGGTTTTGACTATGTTCAAGCTTGGGTTGTGGCTGGTTTTTCTGGGGGAGAACAAATTACATCAACTTTCCTGCATCTATTAAATGGAAGAAGGGAAGAATGACTCCTTTGAGTACCCAAACTACATGTATAGACACTGACCTTCCCACTATTGATAGCCACTTCTACCCCTTTTTCCAGCAACTCGTCCACCTATTGAAAACAGAAACAAAGTTCTTATTTCTTATGATTTTAATGAAATATATAAACATGATCAATGGCAGGTTAAATGGATTAGAGAAACACACCTGAACTTCCACGTTTTTTTCAAAGATCAAGAGCACCTCATCATATCACTATCTTCAGAACACTCATTTGACAATAAAAGAGCAGTCAACATTGAAAGAGCCAACCTGTGCATGATGCAATATTTTTCCTTCCATCCCCAGAACCCCCAACTAAATATGCGTCAACTAGTCCTTAAAAGATCAGTCAACATTGAAACAAAATGATATTGTAGAATAATATTTCCATGAATTCATGAAGTATACAGGTCTAGAGAAGGATACATTATAAAGAAAAATCCCAACCACTATACCAGAATTAATTTGATCATGTCAGTATAACCCCCAAAAATATATAAGTTAAAATAAAGATCAGTTCCGAAAGAGTCCCACTTAAAAACAATGTTCAAAACCAAAAAGTTGAGACATTAGAGAATTAAGAATCAATAAAAATACAAAATAGATTTGATTCTTCCACCACCCAAAAGATCATCCTCCCCATCATCATCATTTTCAGCCTCACTAAAACCATGAACAGCTTGAAGATTTTGAGCAACATATTCATCACCATCTTGATCACTATCATTTCCTATATCATCATGAACTTCCATATCATCTAAATTGGGATTAGAATTATCAAATGCATCTTTTTTCCTCATCCTTTTCTAAAAGATCACAATAATCTGCTTTAGTTATCCATTCTTCATCGGAGGAAATATCATCAACAACAGAAGGCTCATTAATTTTTTTCTTATGGTCTTTCGCTTGTTCAATTTTAAATTGAACATAACGAACACCAAATCATTCATCTTGCTTTGGTGTAAGCGGTTTCTCCTCTTTGTATAAACCTGAAAATACAAGATAGAAATATGTTAAATGTAATAAATCAAAATATTAATGTAGGTAGATTAATTATCATTCTCAACGTACCATCTCAAATGCACTCCAATTGCGCTCACATCCAGAAGAACTAGAGGCCAAACTCAAAACATGGATCAAAAATCTCTTCAACATAGGGACATCATACCCATATGAATCCCACCAATCAGCTGGTGTATTTTTATCACTCATCCTTTTTGAAAAATCCATACCCAGCAAGCATCTCGCATTTTTGAAGTGGTCTAGATACAAATATATTTGGCCTCTCTCCTCTTGGGTGGACACTAATCTATTCAAGAAATCATATAAGCCAATTTTGACTGATGCACCACCCCGGAAGTTGGAACTATATCGAAATTGAGGATTTAAATAATAGGCAGTAACATGCAATGGCTTATTGAGTTGAACAACCCACCTCTCATCAATTATTTACCAAATAGGCAGATAGATGAATATTAAATGATAACAACATAAGATTAATATTCAATGAAAACCACATAATAGTAATAAAAAATAACACTTTAAATGATGTACCTTTTCCTGGTATTACTGAAATTTTCCTTAATTTATTCCTTTTCTCGGTCCATCTCCTCATACAGAAATATCATCAGAATCCATAAGACGAAGTACATTAATGAGAGGGAATGCATCCCTTAAAAAGTAACGACATCATGCCAAAAGGATGTATCTCACACGGTTAATTGCACCATCTTTCCATATTTCTCTTTTGCAAACCTACTACACATCCATTTTTGTGATGTAAACATATTCATTAGTGAACCTTTATGCTCACTAAGGCATCCAAAAGTTATATATGAGGTAGAAAACCGGGTGATACTCGGTCTAATCAAATCTCCCCCTTTTGTGAACTCCTGGAGCAAAGGAATGAGCATAGTCCTCTAATAGATATAGGTTGTCACCTTTTTTCCCCTAGAAATGGTCACCTTGTAAACATCTAATTTTTTTTCCAAATCCTCTAACATCAAATCAATATAATGACCAGCACAAGGAGACCAATACAAGTTCTTTCTTTTTAACATCAACATCTCTCTCGCAACATTATAATTTGAAGCATTATCACTAAGTACATGAACAACATTTTATTCTCCAAAAAAATCCAAAATCTCATCTATCATTTCAAAGATTTTATCAGTAGTTTTTGATATATCAGATGTATCAATTGATTTTAGAAATACAGACCCTTTTGGGCTATTTACTAAAAAATTACAGATCGATCTTCTCTTCTTATATGTCCATCCATCAGACATAATAGAACAACCAGTTTCTTTCCCTTGTTTTATATACTCCTCAAGTATCTCTTGTGTGTAAGAAACATCATTCTCCAAATGCTTCTCCCTTATATCATGATATGATGGAGGTTTATATGCATTTCTATACCTTTAAATCATCTCACACATCTTCACAAACTATGGATTTCTAGCACAATTAAAAGATATAGAACTTGTGAAAACAAATTAGAGAAACTTGGGCATTTGTTTCCTCAAACAACACCTTTTTCAAAAAATAATTCATAGAAGGTTGTGCATAATTAAGTGAAGACTGAGTCTCACTATATTTTTTCAAAAACCTATCAATCATTGTGTCATATTTCCCCGAAAAAGAAGAATTCATTTCATCCCCAATATAATGAATAACATTTCTTATTTTATTACTCAACCCAATATTTATAAGAAGCATACTTGAACATTCTTGTTTCGCTTCAACTGACACACTTCTGCATGGTGCTACATTTTTATTAGTTTGAGCAAAATGGTGTTTCAATTGAATAATCCCTCCTAAAAACAATTTTTCATAGAACTTTCATTTAACATTTTCCCCATTTTTATCAACATAAAAACCATATTACCAAGAAGAATCACACCTATTTCCACTGTAATTTTTGTATATAATTTAAATTTGGATAGATGAGGAAGAAATTATCCTAAGCCAAAATCAGCATTCACTGAATCATAAAATGAAACAATAAAAAAATACACTAATCCACAAGAGACAACCAATTAACATCACACAAATAACAATTAAAATCAAAAAAAAATTAAATTAGAATTCAGAACAACAATTCAAATTAGTTCAGGAATCGACCAATGATTCATATTAAAATCAATATTAGTAAATAAAAAAACCAGACACCAATAAATAAATTTCGAACACCCCAAATAATCATTAAGAGATCACAATGGAAAACTTGCATAAAAATGAATGGATTCTTTACAGGATGGATTCCAATCACACGTCACCACATTTACCACTTTTTTAATAAATGAAAAAATATTCTCATAATATTCCTATTAAACTTTCTAGTGAAACCACCAAAATAGTTGACTGAATCGGTGAAGTATTCCTTAATCCCAACCTTTTTCTTACCAATGTACTATATATACCTAGTTTTAAATTCAATTTGTTTTCAGCTGGGTAAATACATAAAATCCATGCTCGTAATCCTAACTATTTCAAGGGATGATGCATTATAATTTCTAACCGCTACACTTAATCCTATTAGATAGGATGAAAAACAACATGTGAGTTACATCAAGGTTAAATTCCTAATGACAATTAAAGAGTCACTGGATGATTGTGCTTTGCTAATATCACATGTACTGATATTGTGATTTTATATGAAAGGACATGCAGGTGTGTTCTCCGAGTATATTCATCAAACAAAATGGCTTACATGAATTGAATTATAATTAGAATTACAGGGAATATATAAAAAACCCCAATCACCTATCATGTACCGGTTGTCCTGTGTAATGAGAGGTTGAGGTGGGATGCTTCTCACACCTCTGTGTGATGCGATGTCAAGATAGACTGAAGTCCAAGAGCAAGGCTGCAGTAGATTTGTGTACTCCTCATTACTGCCGAAGAAATAGAGCAGTAGAAAAAAAAAGAGTGTGAGGAATGGGAGAGGAGAGGAAGAAATTAAAACCTGAAACCCTAGGTGCGAGGCGTGCTACCCCTCTGGATGCATTAAATCCACTTCATTCCGAGTTTTTTTTAACATAATTTTATTCACTCGATTGACTCAGTGAGTTTTCCTGAGTCAACGAGTTTGATCCGAGTCTGCATTTTTGCAAACTGATTCCACAGAATACTGATTCCAGCAACGACCTGAATTAGTGGGGATGAGAGAAAAGGTCAACTCGTATGAGGATACGAGTTCCCTCGTGAGTTTAACTACCTTTCGCCCAAGGAATTTCCCCCCAAGGACATTATTTCTATTTCTTTAGGAGATTCTCTCTTTGAATTTACCTACTACATGTTTCAATGGAAATATTCCCCACTGAGTTCTTCCTCATAAGATTCATCTGCATGACCAGGAAAATGAAAACGTTCTTCCAGCAGAGTCTCTGTCAGTATTGGAGATGTAGTCATGTTCTGAGGCACCCTTACCTAGTGTGTCATTGGTTTCATGTCTCCATGAGAGTGTATTTCATTCTGCAGTTCCATCCTAAACTTTCTTCCAATGCTTGGGGTAGCATTTTAGGTAGCCATACAATGAAAAGCCTTGTTCTCCCAGCACTATCTCATGCTTATTCAATTTTGTCAATAGGTCGTTGACACGGAGATACTGTTGTCTTTTTTCCCAATCTTTCTAGGCCTCCAGAAAGAATGAATCAAAAGGAATCTTTACAAAATGATATTTTTTATTTGATGCCTGAGGGGGATTCTGAAGAATGCCTCAATATGATTCACCTCTCTCCTAGGTCTACCCATAGGGTTCCACTATGCCCAACACTACTACCTCCCTCTCCACACCTCCAGCCAGCACTAGTCTAAGGTCTAATGAGTAATGGCCTACTTCCACTGCTGCTACAACCTCATCACTTTGAAACACATTTTAACCTCCTTCTTAACATCCCCCCATCATAACATTTTGGCGTCGAGATGTGGATACCACTGATTTGATGGCCCAGTTAGTGAGTCGCTCCAACATCTCACCAGGGAAGGCGACCTCCCAACATTGTGCTTAATTATGAACCTATCTGAATGTAGCATTGGATGGTGGAAACTAATTACACATGTTCCCATATTCCCATGTAAACATCATCCATAGTTGCCGCATCATGCATGTGTGGTTCTAATGACGTGAATTTGAGTACACCTGTGGGTTCATCCTTTATATTCACTAGAATTGTTGTGAAAACCAATTTGAGGTATATGGACCACATATAGGTTCACAGTCTATTCGTTACAGAAGAAAAACACCCCAAAAAGATTATAGATATGACCTATTTTCTATATTATTTGTGTCGTCATTAGCTTTTTCTCCGGTTAGAAAAGTGAATGGGTCGAAGTTGAATTGGTATGCATGCCCCATATTACCTATCATAGTTACTGATCCAACATCAATGGGGAGATCCCTGAAATATTCAAAATTTCAAGATAAGAATACATATTAATAGGAGTGATGGTGTTTAGATATTCAAATCCCCCTCCCTCCTCCCCCCCCCCACCCAAGTGTGCCACACTCTAATTGTACAAGAAGTGGAATGACCCACACACCCATATCGGCATCCTTCCCCCACTGATGTGATAGAGTAGGTGGTATTACTTCATCAGAACCAGTTTTCTGAGGTTGATTTAATTTTCAACAGATATTTTATATGACATGATGAATTTACTTGGTTATACCCCTATGGGGGAATCTATAACTGGTAGAATCCACCCACAGATCAATGTCGAGATTAATCTGGCCAACATATCTATTAAACACTACTTAGTTATGACATTGTAACCCCACATTTTTTCACTCGTTTTCTTATAGGATCTTCCATTATAAACCTTCTTTGCCTTACTGAGCTCCTTGTAGAGTTGTGGGATTCCTTGCTGGTAGTCTTTATTCCTCCAGTGGGATGTTCAGAAAATGGACTAACCAATTCTTAATGTGAACATCTAGGGTATTATACATATCATCCTATATACTCGGTAGTAGATTTAATAATTCCATCTCCAAAGGTAGAATCATCCACATGTCCTCTTACACATTCAAGGAGGGGAGGAACTCATCATACCTCCCTCCCAATATTTCGATTCCAGAAATATGATGAAGGCCCTAGAGGCTTATGCCAACCTCCCTGTGTTCTACAAGGAATGTGTTGGTATCTGGAATCTACCAACTTATAAATTCTGGTATAAACTCCTTTAGTTGAGAAACACTTAATTGGGAGGCCCATGTTGCTTTGTACATGCCATCCCACATTAGTATTCTCAAACTCTTCAAAGGATACACATGAATAGTAACCCCAGACCCACTCATCAGTGAATTTTCAACCCTAACGCATATCCCAGTTCTTGATCCACCCCATGTCTAGATTCATGCGCCCTTCCTTAATAATTTTCATGTACAGAGGTGGAGAAGTCTCCTTCACTAATGTCTTTCCATCGATGTTATTGAAATTATTGTAGAGGCAATCTGTTGTGACTAGGGTAATATCTTTTCCAATGCGCTTATCTATAGCCCTATACCATTGATATTGCTTGGGGGTTCTCCCAAACTAGTAACATGTCTTGTCTTTATTGGTATTTCGGATGAAGACATCATACCATAAGCTGAAGCAATATAGTAGAAATATCTTACACAAGAGATATTCAATCTGTGCCTCCCTTAGTAGCACCATCAAATATTGGTGATCAAATGTTCTCTAGATGTATTCCCCAATTTGAATATTATTCACCATGGCCTCCCTCCAATCTGTGTCGGTACAAACCACCCACAAAAAATTCCTAAGCAATCATTGGCCTATGGCTTAGAAAAAAAGTTTTTTTTTCTGGTAGGGCTGTGAAGACCATCGTAGAGACCCTTCATGAAGGCGGTTCTCAAAGAGACATTACTCTATGAAAAATTATTGATCTCGAACTATGTCACAATGTAGAAAATAGATCACAATGCATTGGTTTTATAAAGCATTTGTGGAGCACCAGACCAAAGAACTTGGTTTGTGTAGTCGCGTTCATTGGGAGGACTGATTCGCAAAGAGAGAAAAATGATGTAGTGAATCACTGAGATCCAAGTATGAAAAAAGATCCATTATCATCTATTTATTTTTGTGGTTAGCCTGGTTTTCACAGCGACAGTCACCCGTGCTTCAGGTCACCCATCCCCCACACTTCAAGGCATCCTTCGTGGAACACCTTTTCCTATGTCACTCTGTGATACCACTCCAAAATTCCCCTTTTCGCAGCCGCATCGTGATGCCCTCCTCAATGAGGATTTTCAATGATGCTGAGCATTCATTATTTGCGATGCAACTCCATGATGAAGATTTTTTATCCACCTTTTCTCAATCATCTAGTTACTTTATGACTTACACTAAAAATTTATCCCTCGTTTCCCTCAAATCCCATTCTGAGGGGGGCATTTTTTGGCACCAAACATTGATCCACATGAGGTAAAAACAACGTTGTGGCCATTACATAGTAAATATGGACTCAAAATTTCCATTAAATCCATATTAACATTCTCAAAATGTTCATTTCATGGAGACCTCTTCAAGGACATCCCACCTTCATGATCGTGGAAATTTGGTAAAGACACTTTTTGAGTCCGACAAATCATGATGCCTCCAAAACATCACATGTTCTCAATAGCACGCTCCATAATGACCGCCTCGACGAACATTTACAATGAATGATAGACCCTCTGCGAGTTTGATGCATTTGGATGGAGACCTTCCGCTACATAGAGTCATTATTATCTATTCCCGGCTTTGAGACCACCCCATTGATGGACCACTCTGGGAGTCTGACCAGGGCCAATGCTACCCCCTCTGTTATGCGATGTCATCTCATCTTCATAGAACCTTGATTTTCTCCATCATAAGCTATGCAACCCTCACCAAACTTAGTTTCCTTTAAATTGATTCCCCCTATTTCAAAAAACTGTTACTCAACCCTTTCAACTTCTAAGTTCTTGTTTCGCAATGACATTGTGAAACCAACAAATGGACCACTAAAGGTATTTGGCCTCTATGATCGATACCTCCTCCTATTCTTCATGACATCCACATATGGTGTGAATTCCCTTCTCAAACGTATACTACCTTCTCAAAGGATGGAACCCCTTCGGGGATTTCTGGGCTTCTTGAAGTTCATAGTAGGCATGAAGAACACTCCAAATAAAGAGTAATTTTCAAAAGTGAAGTTCTACTCGGTTTAGAACCTCCCTTAAAATATAATTTGTCCTTCTCGAAGACCTTTTACTTCGTGAAGGAATCCTCTTAACAAAGCAATAATTTTTTGCGAAGTCTATCATATTTGAAAAGCACTAATGATTCATTAAGTCCCACTTTACGATGTCTTCTACAATGCAAAACCATCACCTCTTTCCATGCATTTTACTTCATCTCATATTCATGATAAGAAATATTTCTTCTTATATATCCATGATAAATTAGACCCCCCCCATTGGATCAATCCAAAACCCCATTAACCAATGACATTGATGGTGCCTTCCTTTCCCCAAGGATAAAATTCAAAAGTTATTTATGTCCTATGGGTGAGGATTAAATCCCCATAGTCCGAGCTGTAGGATGTTAAAATTTGAAGAATCCACATCCTAGAAACATGATTTTAAATTGTGATCACTGTTTGAGTGATAGGACTGAGAGGACCGTGATGGGGATGTACACAATCACCCTCTCACTCCTCCTCTCCTACTGTGCTTTTTTGCAATGTGCATCTCGGGAAACCTTTGGGTAATCCATGACACTCCTTGAAATGGTCCTCTAGGTATGGTGGTCATATCCTCCATATACATCTAGACCCCTACTCGAGCTTCCCACCTAGAGTAATTCCTAATCCACCTTTCCTTAGGCTATTAATCACTCAAAATCCCATGTTTCCACTTAGGTAATCCCACCACACATAACCCATGTTCTACTCATCACTGATTCTCTTTTTGTGACACGATTGTCAAGTATATAGATACCTCTTATTTCTCACACAAAGCATTACTCACATGGTAATATCGTAAGATTTAACCATGAAATCCTCCATGGGCTTCTAACCATGCGTAATCCCCAAGGACCAATCTACCAAAAAATGTTGAATTTGATATTTTCCCCCTTTAATGGATGTACATAGGAAGCCTCCCTGAGGTTCAAGACCATCTCCCATCGGTCTTAATTGCTTCACATCGGTTAACCCTCATCTCGCATGACATTAAACTATATTCCCTTTTATCCCACTTGACTTCAAACTGTATGCTCTTGAACTATATGGGATTTATTCATTTTCCCCTAGCTGGGGTATGTGGGAAGCCTTCCTATGGTCCCCCCAAACACCGGTAAATGTTATCATCCTTTTTGTTAGGACCCACAACCTTGGTCCCCCCCTTAGAGGTGTCAAACCAGTTCCTGATCAGCTAACCATTCAAAATCTCCACACTCAATCTGTATTACTCCAACCAAGAGTGCCCCTTACAATGCGATTCTAACCACAAATAAGCCCCAATAGGTCTCTGGGTTGTTTTCCATTTTCGACACCCCAATTCTATGTCATATTCATAAACTATGTGTACATTGATTCCCTAGTACACGGATATGTAGTAAGCCTCCCCAAGGATCAATTCCATCATCCATGTCCCATCCTGGTTTCTCCCTTGAGACTTTCTGTTTTGGGAAGAGCATGCCATAACTTGGGGGGTTCTACTTCCTTCAGGTCTGATCTATTCATACATTCTCAGGAGTTGCCTTCTTAGGTGACTCATCACCCCATCATAGAACTATGTAGACTTTGATTCCCCACCACATGGATGCGTAGGATACCTCTTTGAGGTTTGATCCCAATTCTGTTACCTTCACACAGGTTATTGGATCCATCCCCATTCAATTCACCCCACAACACTCCATGCATATCTATCCAGATTTTTACTCAGGCATCCACATCTTTGTGAAATCATATCAACCATACGGGCTTCTAGCCAAGCGGAAGCACCGTCATATCTTCAGGTCATATCCTTTTTTTACACCCCAATTATACATCCCACCCATACGAACTACATGGGGTTTGATCCCTATCTCCAAGTCTAGTTACATAGGTAGCCTCCATGAGGATTAATCATAGCCTATGGTAAACCTTAGAGTCCCCCTTATAGGGAACCACCATCCTATGATTCACACATCCATTAACATTCTATGTACTCCCTCATATGGAAGTACCTATCTATTCCACTCTCATCAGTGTCCTGACCAGTCCAATCCATCTATGCTAGACGTTAGACTCACGGTATACCTCTTGTTGAACATGGGAAGCCAAGGGAAACATTAGAGAAATTCCTCTAACATTGGATTCTATGAATCCGATGTTGGATGCCGTGGGCTTTTGTGCCCTCGAGAAGCCCTGTCATAAGAAAAAATCATGGAATACTATTGTTCTAGAATCCAGGTACACTAGTGATTCCCAATGCGACTACTCACCTGACCAAAGGTTACGACTCAAAAATGAACCCTTTGAATGTCCTGATAGAAGAGGCGTAATCAACAGAAATCCACTTAGATATGACACCAGGAAGAGATTCACATACCATGTATTAATCTATAAGGGATACATAGACTAGGTGATGAGTTCGGAGGAGGAATCCATGGAAGGAGAGACAGACATCCCATCATCCCATTTCAAATCGGGAGAAAAATAACTAAAGGAGTGATGGATGACACCAAACTTTGGAAAGAGGGAATGCAGGGAAACATTCATCTCATACTCATATATGGATTCATGCCCTAGGGAAAGAATTGTAAACAAACACCATTTTAGTAAAAAACAATTTATAGGATACTAGCCTCACTCTCTCCACTATCTCAAAGGGAATAACATGACATGGTGATATATTTCCCCATCTATGAATTCATCGATGAACTAATTGGGTTGAAACACATAGAAATACCTGATGTCCCACCTCAAAAAATAGAATCCTTTAATGAAGTCTGATATATATAATTTTACTTGATTGATTTGTATCTATACCCTTCTAAACCACTTTAATATTCTCTAATGTCTCCTGAATGAGATGCAGACCCAGTAGTGTAGCCTCAACAAAATCTGACCAGTATAAAGTTGAACATTAGAGCCTAACATTAATAGAATTATATAGATCCATCTAAATCATTGTATTAAAATTGTTATCATTGGAAAATCAACAAGAGGTATATTTTCTTCCCATGAACATATGAAATAAAGTGCACATTCTCGTAGAATTTCCTCTAGCACCCATATAACATTATTAGACTTCCCATCAGTCTGAGGGTGATACATTGTACTCAATAGAACCTATAAACCTAGTTCCTTATACAGCCCTTTCCATAATTGTGATGTAAAGTGGGAGACCCGATATGAAATGAAATAACAGGGAAAACCATGAAGGCTCATAGTCTCTCAGATATAGATCCTCCCTAGATCATCATATGAGATGGATTGGTAGGAAGTGTGTGACCATGGTCAATATCTCGGTGATCACCCATACTTCATCGATGTCTTGAGACGATATTAATAATCAAATTACGAAATCAATTGAAAAATTGTCATAGCCCATCTCTAGAATACCTGAAGTCGGTGCCTTGAAACATGATGTGTAAATTTTCAACAAAATATGTACTGATATTTCATACATCATGTCCCATATAGAGGATCAATTCAGTTTAGGTTCTGGGAAACCAGCTACTTCTGACATGCATCTTCAGTTGAAAACTGGCCCCAGAAAAATTTATTACAAAAATGTAGGGTGAGCATAAGAATCCCTAGTAAGGGGTTTTAAAATAACATAATATACAAAAAGTAAATTTTTAAACCATTCATTAATATTTTCCATAAAAATATTTCTTAATAAAAATTGTAACACATGTAACATATCATAACAATTGTCTAGGAATTAAAAGAGCTCAATTAAAATCATCCTAATAGGATTACAAGGAATGTGATTCAATTATAGGCTTGCTCTTTCAGAGTAATAAGTAAAAGACAAAATAATTATGACATATGAATATGAAACTATAAATTTAATAACTGAGAGTGATACATAATCCATGTTACGTGTAAAGGTAATAACTTCAATTTCATTCATTTCTACTGTGAAATATACACGGGCTAATAAATCATTGAGTGTAAAATAAATGTCATGTCATAAGCATTAACTTATTCTAATACTCATAAGTATTGGATTTTAAAAATGAATATTATACTAGTAAAATATCCACATGGTTAATTAATTATCACAATCAATATGAGGGAATGTATAATATCAGACCCTTTCAAAACCTCATGTCAAGACTCTAAAATGTCAATAGCCTCGTGCCATGACTTGATAGTCTCATGAGAACTATGGATGCATCAAAGGGATTTCATTAACCAGTCCTTAACTTGTTATACTGAGTCTATTACATTTCTCAAATACCACAAGGGGTCGTATATTCATAATTTCCCATACCAATTTAAATATTTAATTTTCTCATTTCATATTATTCAAGGTGTCCCATACCACTTTGAATAATTAAATTCATAATTCCATAAAAGTCCATAAGAGTTATAATTACATTCATTAGCATTTACATATATATAGTGAATCAAGCATATAGGTATTAATTAAAGAACTATCAAATACATGGCTATGTCATTGACTGGTGAATATGATAAGTAGATTATAGCATATGTGATAACAGCTAATGCAATGAAAGAAATACAATTCATGTTACATAAAATGATAACCCTGAAATTCTGAGACATTATTAATCAATACATGTTGACATTTCACCTAGATAAATAATGGATTAAAAAGATATATAAACTATTTTGGGCAGGGTATTAAACTGATAGATTCTCATAGATTTATTACTGAAATGCTTTGGTATAACATATCACAAGGGTAAACATTATGCTAAAAAAATAAATCATGAGACTCAACCATAACTAACACAATTTAATATATATATATAATTAATTCATAAAAATTAATATGAAAGTTTCAAACCCCAAATTTTATACTATTGTACTCTCCACAATTATTAATCACATCATAAGTATAATATTTGAAAAATCCACAATTAGGGTTTGTGTAAATTGTTTATACAACAGGGTATATATAAAGAGTAGTTATTTAAACAAAAACATATTTTGAAAACATATGTTATATTCTTTCTTAGCAATCCTTGAAAAATTCTATGTAAAATTGAAGATTGAAGTTAATTTTCATACACAAATATTCACATATTTGAATACACATTATGTTTTAAAGGGTTTAAACCAAAAATTCGTTGACACCCAAATGAATTTGATATTTTATTCACATTAATTAAATAATTACATAAATTTTAAATCATAATATAAAATTTAAAAGGTTTATTTATGAAATAAATTTATAAAAATGTAAACCATTGTCATAGAAATATATTATATAAATAATCGGGTATACCTAAGGGTCTTACACCCAGATCAATAGACACATACATGTTTATAAAAAATGTCAATAAATCATTGATATACAATGTTGACAGACTTAAAAATGGACCAAAAGGGGATTTATAAAAACTATATAATTAATACAACCATGTAAATATATATATATATATATATGTATATAAAAGTTTTGTACAACACATAATTCCTTATGTTTCAAAATTCTAATTAAACTTGAGAATCAATGTTTAAAAGTCTTATAACTAGATATAATAATGATTTATATAAAACATTATGGTTGTATATATATATATATGTAACCAAATATATATATATATATATGGTATGTAAACACATTTTCTATGAGGTAAAATATGCTTCAGGTTTAATAATACCACATAAACATGAAATCCAAAAGTCCTGAATCGGGTATATGAGGGTTTATGTTCAAACCACATGAGTGTTTATACATACAAGAGTATAAATATATATATACAGGTGTGTAAACGTTCAACACAAGAAATGAAACATAAATTCCCTTACCTGGTTTGAGGAGGAGGAGAGGCTCGAGGAAGACTCGTGGGAGATTGTTGGAGGTTTGAGTGGGGGAAGAACTGAGGGGTTCTTGGGGTGAAACTGGGGGTTTATAAATTATACTATGTTTAAAATATAGTGAATATTTTAAATTCTAATAATGGAAAAAACTGAGGCCTCTATGGTTTATTAATTGACTGTGGGATTCATTGTGGATAAAACGTAAGAGGGAGGCCAGCGGGGTCACGGGTGTGGAAATGAAGAGAAATGGAGGGTAGGGTTACTAGTCCAGCGTAGGAGGGAGAGAAGAAGATGCCGCATGAAGAGAACAACTGAAAAATGAATGGATGTCAAGGACATGATCTGATGTTGATTCGATGGTTGGGGTAAATCCACAAGATTTAAAAGGATGGATGGTCGCGATTATATCTACAGCTTGATCATATGGCTCTAGTTTACGAGCTGTTATAAAATTACATGGACGACTGTGATTAAAATGTAATAATTCTAACAGCTTAGAGTGATGTGGTGATTTAAAATATCTCAGACGGCTATGATTAGATCCATGTCATATCAGATGGTACTTAAAAAATGTGGTGGATTCTCCAGTTGCTGAGGATCGAGCGCCAGATCGAAATTGATGTCCCAGATCACGCACGACGTGATCCGACAACCTCAATTTGATCCTGGAAATTCTTTTTCATCCCACATCAAATCATAGGGATGTTTCATAGCCCTTTATAAGCCTATCGCTCTCAGCCTTATGCCAGATTACTCCTCCCCCCTCCCCGTACCACCCTGTATTGAGGTCTACCAGCATGATCTTGCGCCCACCCACGCCTCCGTGTTGCCCCTCATGAAAGTTCCTCTAGTCCCTTCATGCTCTTTTTTGTTCCCTTTAGGGTAGATATGTCCCCTTCTTAGGCCGGTTTATCCTGAGTCTGAGGGCAAGGCTAAGCTACCTATCACATGCTACCCCCCTCATCCCAGCTAGAGGGATGGCCCCTGGTGGGCATTTTGTTTTAATAAATAGCTAACTAACAATATGTACCAAGAAATCATAAAAAATTATAATCATTTTAACTATCAAGAGAATATCTTACCTTCTATAAAACATGATTTTTAATTTAATCATTTAAAGAATTTAGTTAAACCAATTAAATTATACTTTTCCTTGACTAATATTATAACTAAAATTATTTATAATCATGTTTCCAAATTCAGATACAAAAAGAATACCTCCCTTTAAACACAATGTTATAACATAAAATTTAAAGTTTATATACAAAAACTATTATATTATTATCAGAGACCTTGTTTAAGCATTACGAAAGAAAACATTTACAATATATTTGAAATATTTGAAAAGTGTTTTAAATTCACACCTCATTTTAAAATCACATTATGTGTATCCCAAAATATTAAACCCTTTTCCTTTTAAAGCTCATAATAAGAGGTTATATAATATTTTCAAAACATAAATGTTTGGAAAAACTATATTGGATATCTTTGATTAGACCCCTGAAATGACCAATGACTATAATTATAGTTGTTATATCTCAATAGTCACAAGTGTAACACCCCAAGATTTCATAGTGTGTTATTTCTTCAAAATAATTCAATAACTTGCACTACACGCAACACTGAGTTCAATCACACCATTAAAAGAGGTCATGAATAGTATTAACTACATTTTGAACTTTATATAATCCTTATAATTTTAGAATCCCTATTATGAGTTTCTTAGTCATAATGCAAGAACAGATTCATTTTCAGTATTTCACTTTTATCAACTTCTAATAGTGAAACCTTTTTAAATACAATATTTTAAACTTTTTGACTAAATGGGGACATCAAAAATTTAAAATGAAACACCCCAAGCTTCCACGGTACGTTTCCCTTTGAATAATGTGATAGCGTGTGTTGTACGCAACACCGAGTTCTAACACACCATAACTAATTAAACTAGCCGTTGTGAATAGTAATACCTACTTTTTGAATTCATATATATTCTATATTTCAAAATGGACTTCATTTTTGGATTCGGAATATCAAAATTAGCCTAGGGTGAAATTTTGGTACATTTCGGATAACTTTCATATTTTGATGAATAGTGAAAATTACTAAATTTTAATTAAAAACAACTTTTTTAATCAAAATAATTAATAGTGATAAATTGTGAATTTGAGTGGTTTAAAAGTATATTTAGAATATATTTTTACCATTTAATATAATTTTGTTCATTGGACATAATTTTACAATTAAATCAAACATAAACAAGTGTCAATCTTTTGATAGTTATTACCTCTTAAAAACACGCTTTTTGTTTTGACAGCGGGAATTAATTTTAAATTAATTTCTGCCACTTCTATGTTTTGAATATAGGAAAATGGATTCCATATTTGGAATCAGGATGTCCAAATTATGTAAATAGGTAACTTTTATTTTTACACATTTTGAATAATTACTGCGGTAAATATTTTATTTACCATGGTTAAAGGGTAAATCCGGTAAATAAGGGTTACAAAATAATATTATAATAATACAAAATTACCCTAAGACGTGTCCTAACCTTATTGGTGGACACATACCCGACCATGAGCATCCTTGGGTCAATTTGGGGACCCCTTGGAGCCACTTGTATGTGGTAGGGACACATTATATTAATAAAGTTAAAATAAAAATAAAAATGGCATAAGCTTACATCTTTTAGAAGAACAATTTTTACATAGGGTTATACATGTTGGATTTTCGATTATAAATATTCATTAGAAAGATAAAACTATTTCCTACATAATGATATTTTATTTATAATTTTTAGACATTAAATAATTTATTTTATTTATGACACGATGATGATGCAGTAATTACTAAAATAGTAAAAAATTAAAATAATTGATCTTATAAATACCCAAATAATTACAATATGAAACTTTTAATTAATTAAAATAATTTTCTATGATAATATGATATATTAGGATTGATTTAATTGACTTTGTTCGAAGTAATCAATCTGTTAGGAGTTTCACAAAAATCAACTATTGAATAGTGTCAAAATTGACATAAAAGAGTTCTTAAAACAAATATTATATTATTAATTGATATTAAATTCTTAAAAATCTAAGGTTCGGCCAAGAGACTTATATTATTATAGGTTCCTCATTAATGGACCACTTGGGGGTCTCTTGTATGTATATAGTAAGTTTATTAACCATATTATATAAAAATACAAAGAGACATTGTAAAAGTGAAACTAATTAACTTAGAGTTAATACTTAAAGATAAGGTTAATATAAGTACCCAAACCTGTCTAAATTCTATTGGTTGAGTGGTTTTCGACCTATCCCCACCTTAACCTTTGAATAGTCAACTTTGGAGCCATTAGAAACCGAATATGAATTTATTATAAATTAATATTTCTAGCTTTTCCAAAGGTGCCCCTCACCCCTCTTATAAAAGGGCACTCCTACTTCTCATTTCTTCACACCTCTCAAGCCACTTGGCTCGTCAAAACTCTGCCCAACTAAGCTCCCCACATCCCTATCCTCCTCCTTGAAGCTTCCCCTTAGGCAGAAAGCATTTCAAGAAGTCCTTTGGTTCCAACCAAAGTGAGTTACCTAAATTAAAGGTAACAATTTCTCTTAAGGTATTTTCATTTATTTTGCTTCTCCAACCCCCAAAATCTTTTTATTTCCTTTCTTTTGTAACAACACCAGTATCCTAAATATACTAGGATGTTTTTATAATAAGGATTCAAACTACACATACACACAACTCCATCTAATGGATGATGAACATAATGTTTCTGTGGATGGAAAACTAACGCCTCACGAAATGATGATTGTTCAAATACATCTTACCACCTCTCATGGTGGCCATTATGATGGAACTGTAATTAAATATGATATTAATGATATATATTTTATATATAAGCTTCTGTAATTCCATTTTATTTCATTCCATTATTCGTTTCATGTTGTATATACATACGATAATTTCATTTGAGGAAGTGCGGACTACCGCCCCCTTAAAATGATATGACTCGTTCATACCACACATGGAACGTATAAAGGATGGTGTTAATGAACTTAAGTAACATATATAAAATATTATATTATACTGGAATAGTAATATACCTATGTATCATTTGGATTTGATTCTTTTAAAATGAAAATCAAATGGAAGTAGCGTTCGTGCGTACGTACGGACTACCGTCTCCACGAACGCGATAAGATTCATTCTCCATCATATCCATTCAAGTATTATTCTCATTTTAGGGTTAAAAATAATGTTAATGTCATTCTGATTATGAATAAGATATAATCTATCCATTACAAACATGTCTTACGTAACCAAACATTTAAGAAGAACGAATCGATTATCACCCGAAACGACGATAATACTAAGATATTATTAATAAAGAAATGTTAAAAGATCATATATGATATCATATTAATGTATATGATTCTTGTATAATTTAATAACAATTATTTCACCATTATACAGGAGGTTAACCTACCCCAACAAAGGAAAAGTACAAGGTAAGGGTTATTTCACAATCTCTTCATTATCCGAGGTTGTATTATACATAATAATCTACTGGGATCTCTTTATCATCCACATCCATGTTTCTTAGAAATGTATTTCAAAACATTTGTACTATTTACAAGAATATGGGTTAAAGTCATTTATACCCTTGTTTGACTTTTTATAAGAGGTTTATAAAGGAATCTTTCCGTCGTTTTCAAAACAAGGTCCTTTTTAACCTTTTCGATAGAATTGAGGTAAGAATGTTTTTTTAACTTATACGGAGGGTGCGGTTATTTTACGCCGTTATAAAATCTTCAAAGATTTCCTTACAAGATTATAAGAATATTTTCAAAGAAAATGTTTTATTTTATATGGATCTTAAATGGTTTCAAAATGAAAAGAGATATTTCTTTAAAAAGAATTTTGATTTCATCTATGTCAACATCCTTTGATGGATTTTAAGATTATTTGAAGTTGATTTATTATGATACAAAACTTCTATATTGTATTGAAGGTTTTGTGATATGTTTGACTATGGATGTGCTATTTTTATACCATTCATAGTTTATGGTGAAATTATTGACATTACGTATGCTAGTTTTAATACGAATGTTTATGTTATGTTTAAACCTTTTCATATGGGAATGCATTGGACTTAATAAGTGACGGGTGGAGCCCGCTATAGCTCCTCGATGCATCGGTAGGTCTCATGAGACAAACTAGTGTCTTGGCACAAGGCCTTGACAAAATCTTATTTGTAGTCTTGGCACGAGGCCTTGGCTATGTGGTTATGATAGTCTGGCATTATGCATTCCAACATTATGAAAGTGGTTATTTATTTTTGCATGTGATTATTCGATTAGTAGAATATCAATGTGAATAAGTAAATGGCATTATTTCATTTTACTTTTGCCATACTATGTTGAAGTTCAAGTTTAAAAGGCTTTTGTTTTAGTTATACATTGCCTTAAATGTTTATTCTTATTTATGAATGTTTCCGCTATATTGTTATCCTTACTGGGCATTTGAGCTCACCCCTTTTCTATGTTTTATTTTTCCCAGGTAGTGAAGAAGTAAATTATGATTGACTTGCAGGGATATTATGAGGGGTTTATAGTGTGGACGTTGGAAACATTATGTTGTTGTAGTAGTTTTTCACTTTATGATGTAATGTAAAACTTATGAATATATCTAGTGTTTCCAAGGCTACTAAACCAATCGGTCTTTCGGGATTTGATCTTTCTTGTGATCATGCCAATGTTACGAAGTAATGCACCGACTCTGGGTAGCTGGGGTCGGGGCGTTACAGTTGGTATCAGAGGAAGTTTAGTACAAACCTTGGAAGCTAGATTTAGATAAACTCTGATTAGAGCACGTAGTCCTAAGATGAACTTTGAGGATTATTATAGAAGAACTTCCTAGAATTATGGTATTGTAGAGATTTTGTGAGTTTTCTGAGCAATACATCCCTGTCTGGATACGAGCAGGTAGAGGCGGCTCTGGCACAGATGTACCTAGGGGTAAAACCCGAAAACACCGCTTTGAGCTAGACTCGAACGGGAACTGGTGCACGACAACGGGCCTTGCTGCACTCTTGGTTACGACACTCCCGGGGGATATGCTTAGGATAACTCTCATTTTCTTTACAAATCATTTTGAAGGGATTATGAGTATATACTTCCTCAAAGAAAACATTCTTATGATTATGGATTATATCCATAAATAGTTCAATTTATGTTAAGTGTTTTATAAGTATGGGATTATGTATTTTGATTCATAAACTGATCTAGTGTATGCCATTGTTTAGAAATGGCGCCCAGTAGAAGGAATGAGAACTCCAGAAATGCACATGATCCAAAGAGAAGGAAGGATCATATCTTTCATGGTCTTAAGCTAGAATTTATAAGAGAAATAGTCTCCCATGTATTATCATCATATGAAGAAATAATATCATGTGTTGATAAGATAAGTAAAGAGTTTACTGAGTCCTATGGCTTTGAAGGGAAGCAAGAGAAGAAAAGGATGGAAGAGAGAAAGATGGATAAAAGTAAGAGGGAAAAGAAGAATTTTCCCATATGTGGTAACTGTGGAAAGAAACACCCTGGAACTTGCCTGAAAGGAATGGGAGTTTGTTATAAGTGTGGAGGAAAAGGGCACAAAGTACGTGACTGCAAGGGTAAGAAAATGGTTTTAAATGTACAATGCTTCATTTGCAAGGAGTTTGGACACTACGCGAACCTATGTCCCAGTCATCAGACTATGCCGCAAATGATGCTATTGGATAATAATCAAGTTATGATACTACCACAGATGAAGAGGAATGATTAGAGTTCTTATGTTGATTATGTCAATTGAGTGTTGTATCAACAATGTACTTGTTATAATAATTATGGAGTATATAAGGATTGTACTGCAGTACTATTTCATTAAGGACTTGAGATTGTGTGGAACAAAGAAAAGTGACTCATTAGCAGGATAGATTTTTGGAAAATATATGGTTGAGAGAATGATAAACCATAATATAGTTCTGATACTGAGGTAGTGATTTTGGAATAATATGTGATTGTTTTGGATAAATTATATTGGATATTCTTGACTACCTTGAAGCTGATTAATGATTTGTATATTCCATCATTGTTGGGGTTTAAAACATTTTTGGATGGATGAAGTATATCCAGCATTCTATATGGAATAAGGGAGCATGAATGTAATCAATAAAGATTATGGTAATTCAGGATGTTTCAGTGTATTAAAAGAATACATGATGAAGGTATTCATATGCTATTACGGGGTAAAAAGGATCTATATTATGTTTACCTTCCTTATAAAAGTTGGACTGTGAGTTTGGATAGAATTATTTTGGATAGTTCTTGTTTGGATTATTTTGGATTGCCATAAAAGGACAACCCGGAGGTCGGGCGGCAACCCGTCGCGTCCGGCAAGGCTGCGAGACTTGAACCCGCAACCGAAGGGCGACAAGGGTGTATCACCTACCACTGGCCCACGAGATGTCCTGGATTAAATAATGTAGTTTTTTTTAAAAGATCTGGTAGATGAATTATAAATTCGTTTATTTTGGAACCCTCTATGAATAGTATAAATAGAATTTTTTTACGAGTGAATGATGAGTTTTGGTAGAAATTTATTAATGGATAACACTCTAATTATAAACTAAGTATATCTCCTTATGATCTTAGCCAATCTCATAAATAAATTCCTCATCATTAATAAAAGGAACTTAGAACAAAAATGTTGTCCTAGATGGTACCTTAAATCATCACTAATTTATGGCTTTGGGATTGTTGGCCTTTTCATAGCCATGTTCTCTACCACTCTCCATCAGATAATTTATGGCTAGATTTTTCTTCCATATCCATATTTTCTTACATGGAACCCTAGTATGTGTTATTTTCGGTAATCTTCATACTTTCCACTCTTTATTTTAAATAGAGGCCTCATTAATTCATTTTTCGATGTGGGATTTCAACTAAGATATTTTGAAACGTCAAAAATGTGTTATCCTAATACCCTATGTTTTGTTGAACCGATGGTATTTCAAATCATCATAGATTGATGAATTTAAGGACCTCAATTATACACTTGTTTGTGATTGATGAACTCAATCACTACCTATAAATATTTACATTTTTCCTCCGATTATATGTCTCTAATTTCCACCAATGTTCTCCTAATCGAGATCATAATTTGGTGGTGACCCTTTGATTTCTCTTTTCCTCATATTAAGACTAAATTTTAGTAACCCAATTTCCGATGTGGTTTTTCCCACAAATATATTTTCTACTTTCAACCTTTTATTTTTTAAGAACAATTTCAAATTGCGAGGACGCAATTTATTGAAGGAGGGGAGAATGTAACACCCCAAGATTTCATAGTGTGTTATTTCTTCAAAATAATTCAATAACTTGCACTACACGCAACACTGAGTTCAATCACACCATTAAAAGAGGTCATGAATAGTATTAACTACATTTTGAACTTTATATAATCCTTATAATTTTAGAATCCCTATTATGAGTTTCTTAGTCATAATGCAAGAACAGATTCATTTTCAGTATTTCACTTTTATCAACTTCTAATAGTGAAACCTTTTTAAATACAATATTTTAAACTTTTTGACTAAATGGGGACATCAAAAATTTAAAATGAAACACCCCAAGCTTCCACGGTACGTTTCCCTTTGAATAATGTGATAGCGTGTGTTGTACGCAACACCGAGTTCTAACACACCATAACTAATTAAACTAGCCGTTGTGAATAGTAATACCTACTTTTTGAATTCATATATATTCTATATTTCAAAATGGACTTCATTTTTGGATTCGGAATATCAAAATTAGCCTAGGGTGAAATTTTGGTACATTTCGGATAACTTTCATATTTTGATGAATAGTGAAAATTACTAAATTTTAATTAAAAACAACTTTTTTAATCAAAATAATTAATAGTGATAAATTGTGAATTTGAGTGGTTTAAAAGTATATTTAGAATATATTTTTACCATTTAATATAATTTTGGTCATTGGACATAATTTTACAATTAAATCAAACATAAACAAGTGTCAATCTTTTGATAGTTATTACCTCTTAAAAACACGCTTTTTGTTTTGACAGCGGGAATTAATTTTAAATTAATTTCTGCCACTTCTGTGTTTTGAATCTAGGAAAATGGATTCAATATTTGGAATCAGGATGTCCAAATTATGTAAATAGGTAACTTTTATTTTTACACATTTTGAATAATTACTGCGGTAAATATTTTATTTACCATGGTTAAAGGGTAAATCCGGTAAATAAGGGTTAAAAAATAATATTATAATAATACAAAATTACCCTAAGACGTGTCCTAACCTTATTGGTGGACACATACCCGACCATGAGCATCCTTGGGTCAATTTGGGGACCCCTTGGAGCCACTTGTATGTGGTAGGGACACATTATATTAATAAAGTTAAAATAAAAATAAAAATGGCATAAGCTTACATCTTTTAGAAGAACAATTTTTACATAGGGTTATACATGTTGGATTTTCGATTATAAATATTCATTAGAAAGATAAAAATATTTCCTACATAATGATATTTTATTTATAATTTTTAGACATTAAATAATTTATTTTATTTATGACACGATGATGATGCAGTAATTACTAAAATAGTAAAAAATTAAAATAATTGATCTTATAAATACCCAAATAATTACAATATGAAACTTTTAATTAATTAAAATAATTTTCTATGATAATATGATATATTAGGATTGCTTTAATTGACTTTGTTCGAAGTAATCAATCTGTTAGGAGTTTCACAAAAATCAACTATTGAATAGTGTCAAAATTGACATAAAAGAGTTCTTAAAACAAATATTATATTATTAATTGATATTAAATTCCTAAAAATCTAAGGTTCGGCCAAGAGACTTATATTATTATAGGTTCCTCATTAATGGACCACTTGGGGGGTCTCTTGTATGTATATAGTAAGTTTATTAACCATATTATATAAAAATACAAAGAGACATTGTAAAAGTGAAACTAATTAACTTAGAGTTAATACTTAAAGATAAGGTTAATATAAGTACCCAAACCTGTCTAAATTATATTGGTTGAGTGGTTTTCGACCTATCCCCACCTTAACCTTTGAATAGTCAACTTTGGAGCCATTAGAAACCGAATATGAATTTATTATAAATTAATATTTCTAGCTTTTCCAAAGGTGCCCCTCACCCCTCTTATAAAAGGGCACTCCTACTTCTCATTTCTTCACACCTCTCAAGCCACTTGGCTCGTCCAAACTCTGCCCAACTAAGCTCCCCGCATCCCTCTCCTCCTCCTTGAAGCTTCCCCTTAGGCAGAAAGCATTTCAAGAAGTCCTTTGGTTCCAACCAAAGTGAGTTACCTAAATTAAAGGTAACAATTTCTCTTAAGGTATTTTCATTTATTTTGCTTCTCCAACCCCCAAAATCTTTTTATTTCCTTTATTTTGTAACAACAACAGTATCCTAAATATACTAGGATGTTGTTATAAGAAGGATTCAAACTACACATACACACAACTCCATCTAATGGATGATGAACATAATGTTTCTGTGGATGGAAAACTAACGCCTCACGAAATGATGATTGTTCAAATACATCTTACCACCTCTCATGGTGGCCATTATGATGGAACTGTAATTAAATATGATATTAATGATATATATTTTATATATAAGCTTCTGTAATTCCATTTTATTTCATTCCATTATTCGTTTCATGTTGTATATACATACGATAATTTCATTTGAGGAAGTGCGGACTACCGCCCCCTTAAAATGATATGACTCGTTCATACCACACATGGAACGTATAAAGGATGGTGTTAATGAACTTAAGTAACATATATAAAATATTATATTATACTGGAATAGTAATATACCTATGTATCATTTGGATTTGATTCTTTTAAAATGAAAATCAAATGGAAGTAGCGTTCGTGCGTACGTACGGACTACCGTCTCCACGAACGCGATAAGATTCATTCTCCATCATATACATTCAAGTATTATTCTCATTTTAGGGTTAAAAATAATGTTAATGTCATTCTGATTATGAATAAGATATAATCTATCCATTACAAACATGTCTTACGTAACCAAACATTTAAGAAGAACGAATCGATTATCACCCGAAACGACGATAATACTAAGATATTATTAATAAAGAAATGTTAAAAGATCATATATGATATCATATTAATGTATATGATTCTTGTATAATTTAATAACAATTATTTCACCATTATACAGGAGGTTAACCTACCCCAACAAAGGAAAAGTACAAGGTAAGGGTTATTTCACAATCTCTTCATTATCCGAGATTGTATTATACATAATAATCTACTGGGATCTCTTTATCATCCACATCCATGTTTCTTCGAAATGTATTTCAAAACATTTGTACTATTTACAAGAATATGGGTTAAAGTCATTTATACCCTTGTTTGACTTTTTATAAGAGGTTTATAAAGGAATCTTTCCGTCGTTTTCAAAACAAGGTCCTTTTTAACCTTTTCGATAGAATTGAGGTAAGAATGTTTTTTTAACTTATACGGCGGGTGCGGTTAATTTACGCCGTTATAAAATCTTCAAAGATTTCCTTACAAGCTTATAAGAATATTTTCAAAGAAAATGTTTTATTTTATATGGATCTTAAATGGTTTCAAAATGAAAAGAGATATTTCTTTAAAAAGAATTTTGATTTCATCTATGTCAACATCCTTTGATGGATTTTAAGATTATTTGAAGTTGATTTATTATGATACAAAACTTCTATATTGTATTGAAGGTTTTGTGATATGTTTGACTATGGATGTGCTATTTTTATACCATTCATAGTTTATGGTGAAATTATTGACATTTCGTATGCTAGTTTTAATACGAATGTTTATGTTATGTTTAAACCTTTTCATATGGGAATGCATTGGACTTAATAAGTGACGGGTGGAGCCCGCTATAGCTCCTCGATGCATCGGTAGGTCTCATGAGACAAACTAGTGTCTTGGCACAAGGCCTTGACAAAATCTTATTTGTAGTCTTGGCACGAGGCCTTGGCTATGTGGTTATGATAGTCTGGCATTATGCATTCCAACATTATGAAAGTGGTTATTGATTTTTGCATGTGATTATTCGATTAGTAGAATATCAATGTGAATAAGTAAATGGCATTATTTCATTTTACTTTTGCCATACTATGTTGAAGTTCAAGTTTAAAAGGCTTTTGTTTTAGTTATACATTGCCTTAAATGTTTATTCTTATTTATGAATGTTTCCGCTATATTGTTATCCTTACTGGGCATTTGAGCTCACCCCTTTTCTATGTTTTATTTTTCCCATGTAGTGAAGAAGTAAATTATGATTGACTTGCAGGGATATTATGAGGGGTTTATAGTGTGGACGTTGGAAACATTATGTTGTTGTAGTAGTTTTTCACTTTATGATGTAATGTAAAAGTTATGAATATATCTAGTGTTTCCAAGGCTACTAAACCAATCGGTCTTTCGGGATTTGATCTTTCTTGTGATCATGCCAATGTTACGAAGTAATGCACCGACTCTGGGTAGCTGGGGTCGGGGCGTTACAACAAGCATCCCCAAAGGTCATCCAGGGGTAACTTTCGGTTAGATTCCTTATAAAACCAAACATTAGGGTTTCCAAAACTCAAGACAATTGAATAAGATAGTGCCTTTTATACCACTGAGCTCAGTATTGTTTTCATGATTCTGGTTGTGATGTTCTTCATTGTGAATGATCCAAAAAATCTAATTTATTTACTGGGTCTCACCATTGTGTTAGGTGGCCTTCCTGTGGATTTGATAGGGTTTTTATTAGGTGTTTTTTTAGTATACGTTTCCTTTGACCTTGTTGTAATTTAAACGCTTTGGTGTTTTATATAATTAAAATTTTTGGTATTTAGATTGAATTTTTTGTTCAAATAACATGAAAATAAAACCATAATATTAATATTAAATGAGAGATTATTTTTGGGGAGTCACAATATTCCCCTCGACAATAAATTGTGTCCTCACAAATCATTTCACACTACCACACTAAAATAAACTCTCTGACATTTTTTACCATATCCTCCATCATGGTGGATCCTACTATGTGGCTAGATAAATACCCAAGTTAGTGTCCAATTCCACTTCTTCCCAGGCCCAAACACACCTCATACAGTATAAGTAAAACTCATGCAGTGTTCACTCGAGGTTTTAGAGAGAGGCTCGAATGGTAATGAGTTCCGAGATGTCTGAATTGAAAATCTCTCCATGGACTCGTCAGACTATCTCTCATCTGAGAATGTCGATGAAATAGACATGGTCATAAAAAGTGATGCTCATGATCTAGTACATCTAGGTTGTGCATTGGTCCCCTTCCAAGGCAGCCTCTTGAAACCATAACCTAGCCGTAAAATTTTGAGATACGGTGAACCATAGAAAAATAACTTCATGGTACATTCCCTTCACCTATACTCAGTGAGTTGGGTGGTGATTATAAGATGGTAGAAAAAATCACCCCCTTAGCAGGGCCGGAATATTTTTGGATTGTTCGATATCTCGTAAAGAGGTCTGCATGGTCATCGCTGGTTTGTGAAGGGAATATATTTTCATCATAGGTTCTAACCATAATGGAATCCAATACCTCACTGGGAAGAGATAAAATGTGGGGTTTTCCATCCATCTAGAAAAAAAATTCCTGAAAGTACATTCTGTGGAACACAAAAAATGATAAGGTAGAATAAATAAGTAGAAACATATTATATTTTCATAAAAAACGGATACACTTCACCCAGATCTAATGGTTTTCCGAGTTCCTAGTTACACGAATCCCCAACGAAATCTCATAACTCTCTATCTCCTTGAACAAAATGCAACCTGAGCAGTCTGGTTCAATCTCGTGGGTGCACTTATGGTGTCTCCAGAGTGTGAAATGAGGGATTTATAGGTGAGAGACATCAGTATGTACTTGATGTTTGAAAACAGAATGGGAGGCTTCAAATTAAAGGGTTTCAAAGTCCATTACATGACCATAATGTCCATAGGACAAGACATGGCACATATATGCTACTTGGAGGTCTCTCGCTTTTATAGCTTCTTAGAAATCCATAAGGTACTAGATGCCCTCCTATATGGTGAAGCATCTAAAAAGTCCCTCATAGTACATTCCCCGATGTGAGTAGGATTGAAATTAGGTTTTCATTATAAAGAGGTAGTACAAACCCACTCCTTAGTGGAGTTAAAGTACATGGGGAGAGTTTGACAGATCATATAGTTTCTTGCATGTCATACGAATATGGGAATAGTTTACAATGTTATGGTTTCTAGATGTAGAATGTATGGTTTCTAGGGCCTCAATAAGAAGAGACAAAAGATTGGTATTTCTATTTTCTATCTCAAAATTATGAAAACATCATACTTAGTATCCTTAATTAATTTTTTTTAGTTCTAGTTTTCTAGAATTATTTAAACTGAATACTCTAATACCAAATGTCACATCCCCACCCCATTATACCAGGAGTCGGTGTCTTGAAACATGATGTGTAAATGTTTTAAAAAACATTAAATAATATTTCATACATCATGTCCCATACAGAGGATCGTTTCGGTTCATGTTCTTGGAAACTAGCAACTACTGACATGCATCTTCAGTTAAAAACTGTCACCAAAAATATTTATTAAAAAATGTAGGATGAGAATATGAATGACCATTAATGGGTTTTAAAATAATATAATATACCAAAAGTAAATTTTGAAAACATTTATTATGATTTTAGGGAAAATATTTCTTTATGATATGCTATAACACATGTAACATATCATAACAATTTTCTATGCATTAAAAGAGCACAATTAAAAGCATCCATACAGAATTACTAGGGAACATGATTCAATTATAGGCATGCTCAATCAGATTAATATGTAAAAGATAAAATAATTATGACATATGATTATGAAATTATTAATTTAATAACCAAGAGTGATATATAATCAGAGTTATGCATAAAGGTAATAACATCAATTTCATTATTTGCTGTTGTGAAATATAGACTGGCTAATAAATCACTGAGTGTAAAATAAATTCATTCCATAAGCATATACTTCCTCTGATACTCATAAGTACTGACGTTTAACCATGGATATTCTACTAGTCAAATATCAACTTGGTTAATTAATTATCATAAACATAATGAGAGAACTTATAATATCAGACCCTGTCAATACCTCGTGTCGAGACTCTAAAATGTCAATGGCCCTGTTCCATGACCTGATTGTCTCATGATAACTATCGATACTTAGGGGTTCTTTCATTAACTAGTCCCCAACCCATTATACAGAGTCTATTACATTTCTCATATGCCACAAAGGGTCATATTTTCAAAATTTCACATACCACTTTGTATATTTAATTTTCTCATTTCATAATATTCATGTTCTTCCATACCATTTTCAAAAATTTAATTCATAATTCAATAAAATATCATGAGAGTTCTAATTAAATTCATCAGCATTTAAATATATATAGTTAATGAGGCATATAGATATTAATTACATAACTATCAACTGCAGGGCTATGTCCTTGACTGGTGAGTATGATAAGCAGATTATGGCATGTGTGATGACAGCTAATGCACTATTCTAAATACAAGTTTTGTTACATAAATTGATAACCCTAAAATACTAAGACTTTATTAATCAATACATGTTGGAATATCACCTGGATGCATAATAAATTAAAAAGATAAGAAAATATTTCTGGTGGGGTATTAAATTGATTGATGCTCGTACATTTATTTCTGAAATGCTTTAGTTTTATAGATCACAAGGGTAAACATATTGCTAAAAATGGAAATCTTGAGATACAAACATAACTAACACCATTTAATATATATATATATATATTTATTTCATAAAAATGAATATAAAAGTTGCAAACCCCAAATATTAAACTCATGTACTCTCCACAATTACTAAACACATCATAAGTATAATATTTGGACTACCCACAATTATGGTTTTTGTAAATTGTTCATACAATAGGGTGTATATAAAGAGTTCTATTTTAAAGAAAAACAAATTTTAAAAACATATGTTTTATTATCTATTAGTAATCCTTGGAAAATTATTAGTAAAATTGAGGATCAATGTTTATTTGAATACAAATATATTCAAATATCAAAATACAATTTATGTATTAAAGGGTTTAAACAAAAAAATCATTGACACCCTTATGACATTAATATTTTAGTCACACTAATTAAAAATTCCCTAAATTTTAAATCATAATATGAAATTTTAATGGTTTATTTATTAAACAAAATTTTAAAAACGTAATCCTTGATTACACATATAACTTATATGAATAATCGGGTATACCTAAAGGTCTTACACCAAAATCAATCGACAGATACATGTATATCAAAAATGTCAATAAATCATTTAATTAAAATTTTGAGAGACTTAAAACTAGTCCATAAGGTGAGTTACATAAACTATATAATTATATACAACTATGTATACAAATATATATATAAATGTTTTATACAACACATAATTCCTTATGTTTTTAAATTCTACTTATACTTGAGACTCAATGTTTAAAAGTCTTAGAACGGGATATAATAAAGGTTTATATAAAATTTTATGGTTATATATATATATATATATGTAACTGAATATATATATATAAGGTATGTAAACAAGTTTGTCCTGAGATAAATTATGCTTCAGGTCTAATAATACCATATAAACCCAAAATCCGGAAGTCCTGAATTGGGTATATGAGGGTTTATGTCCAAACCAAAAAGGATTTTTTAATTACAATAGCATACAAATATACATAAAAATGTAAACTTTCAACAAAATCATGGCAACATAAATTCCCTTACTTGGTTTATGGAGGAGGAGAGGCTTGAGGATGACTCATGGGAGCTTACTAGAGGTTTGAGTGTGGGAAGAACTGAGGGGTTCTTGGGGTGAAAAGAGTGGTTTATAAATTATATTATGTATAAAATATAATGAATATTTTAAATTATACTACTTGAAAAACCGAGGCTTATATGGTTTAATAATTGACAGGGGGATTCTTTGTGGAAAACACATGAGAGGAGGGGGGATAACAGGGTCATGTGTGTGGAAAAAGAAGAGAAAGGGATGGTAGGGTTACTAGTTCAATGCACGTGGGAGAAGAAGAAGAAGACGTCAGGGAAGAGAAGTCCCAAAAAATGAATTGAAGACCAGGATCTGATCTATACTTGATCTGACATTTTGGGTGAGTCTGTGAGATTTAGAAGGACAAAGGTTCATGATTAGATCTACGGCTTGATCGGATGGCTCTAGTTAACACGGTGTATTAAAATTACTCATGGGTATATGATTAAAACATGTGAGATCTAATGGCCTAGGGTGACGCGATGATTTATAATGTCTCGGATTGAAATGATTAGATTCGTGACAGATCGGAAAACACATAAAAAACATGGGGTATTCCGCTATTACTGAGGATCAAGAGAAGAATTGAAATTGACGGCCCAGATTGCGTGACGGCCCAGATTGCGTGCAACACAATCTGACAGCCTGAATTCGATCCTCTCTAATTTTTCTCATCCCACATCAATTCAAAGGGATGTTTCACTACCCTTTATAAGCACTAATATCTTGGAATTATGCCAGAATACTCCTCCTCCCTCCCGGTTCTGCCCTGTATCAAGTTCTGCGGGTACGCTCTTGGGCCCACCCACGCCACCATGCCGCCACGCATGAAAATGCCTCTGGTTCTCTCATGAACTAATGTTTTCCATTCAAGGTAGCTATTCCCTTTACATGGGATGTACTATGTTGAGGCTAAGGGCTAGGCTTAGCCGCCTAGCACGTGCTGCCACCCTCGACCCGACTAGAGTTCTGGCCCCTGGTTGGTATATTTTTTTTCTATAAACAGCCAACCCGCAAAACTAACTATAAAATAATATATATGTATATATATATATATATATATTCATTTTAATTATAAGAGAATATATTATCTACTATAAAACCTGATTTTCATTTTAAATATTAAAATATTAAGGTACACTAATTAAATTATACATTTCCTTGACTAAATGTATTCATAAAATTATTTATAAACGTGTTTCCAAATTCAGAGACAAAAGAATACCTACCCTTAAACAAAAATTTATAACTAAAAATTTAATATTTATATATGAAAACTATTCGAGTAATATCAGTGGTCATGTTTAATCATTACAAATGAAAACATTTACAAGATATTTGAAATATTTGAAAATTGTTTGGAATCCTCACCTCATTTTAAAATCAAACTAAGTGTAGACCATTATATTAAACCATTTTCCTTTTAAAGCTCATAATAATAGGTTTTATTATTTTTTCATAACATAAATGTTTTGAAAAACTATATTAGGCATATTATATTAAACAATCGAAAAAGCAAACAACTATAATTATAGTAGTTAGATCTCAACAGTCACAAGCATCTTTAACGGTGACCCAAGGGTAACGGTCGGGTAGATTCCTTATAAAACCAAACATTAGGGTGTCCTAAAGTCAAGAAAATCGATGAAGATGGTTCTCATTATATGACTTATGCTCTGTACATTTTTCATGATTCTAATGGTGATTTTCTTCCTTCTGACTGACTCGAAAGATCTTCTTTATTTACATTGTCTTTACTTTGTGTTAGGTGGTCTCCCTGTGGATTTGATAGGGTTTTTAGTCGGTTTTTTTGGTTAGTATAGTTTTCCTTTGACCTTGTTTTAAGGTAAACACTTCGGTTTTTAATTTAAATAAAATGCCTGGTATTTAATTTGTATGTTTTTATTGTATTACATGCTAAAAAAACCATAATAATACTATTAAATGAGAGATTAATTTTGGGGAATCACAAAAATCATTCCATTTGAACTTAGGAATGGGTATATAATATAGAAGTCTATAAGGTCACTGGTGCTCCACCTTAACCTGTTGAATGTTGGAAGAACTTATGATGAAACAAGGAATATACCACTTCATACTTATCCCCCAATACTGATGCCAAATATTTACCTAAATTTTGGTAAACCGATGGTGAATTGATAAAATCATGGATGAGACTCCCACATTGACTCTCCACATATTTGATAAGGGACAGAAACACACCCGCATAATTGCATGATGCCATTCTTATTGACAACCTAACAAAGCAGTGGGTTATAACCTGAGATACTCTCCCTTTGGATGAATTCCTTAGAATCAGATAATTGTCTCACCTGCACCCATTCCAGTAGAGAGGATGTCCCTTTTAGAGCTGCTAAAATCGGCTACTTGTGTTCTTCCAAAACCTCCAAATGTAAATCAGATAGCTAGGCCCTCAACTGCTACTCATAGCTAGCTACCTAAAAAGCCTATGTTTGAGTCTTCCTACATAGGGAATCATCCACTACATCAACCATGTTAGGTGTATAAGAAATATAAAAGATGAACGAATGCAGGTATTCTAGAAACTTTAACCGTTTTAGATTCAAGTCTCAATGTGTGGAGTTTTAATTGAGGCATTTGTGATACATGTAAATAATGAACAACTCTCCTAATAGATAATTCTTCCAATAGAAAAATTCATGAAACAAAAATTCTAGATCATGGTCACGCATCAGGTGATTTCACTAATGAGGTCTCACCTAGTGGGACCAGTACACTACATCCCGATCACTATACATCAGAACTGCCCCCATCATGATTCCTAAAGCATCATATTAAATAGTATATATCATACCCAACTCTAGAATAATTTGGATTAACACTGAATCCAGTCACTATTTGAACTCCTAAAAATATTTCTCACCTGATACAAACCAAATGAATTTAAAACCCTTCTTAGCCAATCATGTAATGGGTTCGTCTAGGCATATGAAATATTGAATTAATTGCCTATAATATGCAGTTATTCCAAAGAAGTTACCTATTTTAAAAACTTTCATATGAATATCTTTGGATACCAGGATTATCACTTTATCTAGGTCAACATATATGGATTCCTATGAAATGATGTTACCCAATAAGCGAACATTACTTATCCAAAAGTATCATTTTCTGAGATTTAAATAATGTTGGTGCTCTCTTAGTGTTTTCACCAATATATCAAGATGTTTGGAATGGTCGTTTTTGGTGCAATAATAAACTAAGATGTATTCAATAATGACTACCATAAATGAATCCCTATAAGGGTGGAAACCCCAATCTTTTAGATGCATGAAAATGGATGGTGAATTCGCAAGACCAAATTACATCACCAGATAGTCAAGCAATCCATAATTAATTACATTTTTTAAATTGTATGTATGATGGTATCACACACATACGATGAAATCATGACCTACAGTAAATAATAGGGAATACGTTCTCTCTTTATAGCTAGTAAAAGAGGTTATATATAAGTGACAATAGATACTGGTTATTTACTATAAGTTGGTTCAATCACCTATAATCCATGACCCACATGAGGATATCATCTTCCTTTTTGTAGAGAAGCATAGGTGTAATGGAAGGTGCTGTACTGGGTCATATATAACCCATTTGTTATAAATCTTTTGGTTATTTCATTAGTTGATGGGGCTCTATTGGTGCTATCCTTTAGGGATTAGGGGGCACTGGTGCCACACCTGAAACTAGATGGATGGTGAACTCTACCTCTATTACATGATTTAATCACATTAAATCATTTGGGAATATGTCCTTGAAATCATTCACCATAGGAGGGGATTCTATAAGCAGCATTCCCTGACCGCTCATAAATAGACTCCCCATCTGGGATATCACTCAACCCATACCATGGAGTTCAGGACCAGCTAGACTCATTTTGATATCCCACACTCTCTTATGATTATAAGAGCTACCCTTGGGTGATGTAGACAATGCCCTCTGGAGAGTATAATCCACATGGGCATGATAAGGAACTATATAGTCCATACTGAGAATGAAATTGAATGTAATAATTTATAGGATAATTAAATTCCATAGGAAATTATCCCCACCAATCTTAAGGGAGAATTACAATAAATGGTTTCTTCCCTCCGATTGGACCCCTAATGGTGTATCAAGAGACAGAATTCCATAGATGTTATTTATTGAAACAACTAAAGATTACATAACCGCTTAACATATAATGGAGTGAAATAAAAAATTATAGAAAAAGAATGAATATAATGTAGAGGATAAAAAAATAGTACCTCATACTGTAAAAGGACATAGATTCTACTCCATTGGTGTAGGATATAATAGGTAGATATTTCTGAAACTCTAGCCCAGAGATGCCACTTGAATTCCTTAGGAAGGTCAGTTCTGTTAGCGATCAGGCTCTATGAAATGACTACCTCATCTACAACAATAATATTATATTGATCAACTAGTAGAAGACCAAATACCATACTGATGTGGATCTATAAACACTATAGATGAATGTGGTGTTGGCAAAAATCCCCCCTCATTTGGTATTGGAGGAAAAGAACAGAGAAGAACTGAAAGTGGCCAATCCTTCCACAACCTAAGAACTCAATCAGGATCCTCATACATTGGGGATTCTTATGACTTGGCCAACCAAACTTGTGACACGCCACATCATTGTCAGTGTGTTTCATATGGATGTCGTTTCCCCTATATAAACCCTCAATGCAGCGCTTTATGCTGTAAGAAGAACCATTAACCACCCTCAAAATTGAACCACCTTGGATCACATTGTTATCATCCCTTGGGTTCTATTCTATAATGAGTTCATGGTTCACTATATCAAAATTGGTATTCAATCATAAGATGTTTACCAACGATCAAATGACATACACTATCTCACCCTCAAATATCCTCACAATTGTCAACTCATCACCTTTGCGAGTAAGTGTAAAATGTTGAATCATAATGAAATGAGAAGTATAACAACCTAATCATAATTTATATTGACATTACATCTCTTTTTTATAACATTTCATAAATTATACAAACACACACCCAAATATATTATTAGTTTGGTTACATTGGAAACTTGGAAACAAAAATAACTCGTTCAAAACATATATGCTTCTTCTCCCTCCCATTTCATCACAACTTGAAACCTTGATGACTTATGAGTCTTAATATATTTCTATATATCCCATGAAAATGAAACATAAGAAATGGTGAGCTAATATTATCAATGAGAGTAAACAAGGGAGACATATAAGAATAAACATGAGCATAGGGTGTATGAGAACATGGTCATAACATTAGAAGAACATACCCAGCATATGAAAGATTATAATGAATCATGCCATAATTATTTAAAATCCATAATACATGAATCATAATGGAATAAAGAGTATACTACTTGATGGAATAACATACGAGTAAAACATATAATTATGGAATTCACATAAACATGTAATATCATTCCCAATAAGTGAAGACACAATGGTATAACTTATCAGGTCACTTCATGGGGACAACCCCTACTGAACGGGACACACCACCATCCACATTCATAGTTCTTTCCTTGTAATATATCAGTATTCCATATCCCATGTTGGATTGGTAAGCTCATTATTACCATAGTGGACCGTGTTTCCGCATGTATTGAGAGGGGATAATGTTTCCGCATATTATCTTTTTGGATTGAGTCTCTGCATCATCCCATGGTAGACCTAGTTTCCCATGCATCCTGCAATGGATCATGTTTCCCCATTACCAATAGTGGATCAGGTTTCCCTATCATCCCATAGTGGATTTATTTCCCCATCATCCCATAGTGGAGGTGGTTTCCCCATCATTATATAGTGGATCATGTTTCCCCATCATCTCATAATGGATCATGTTTTCCCATCTTAATATAGTGGATCAGGTTTCCCCATCTTCACACAGTGGTCCGGGTTTCCCCATCTTCCCATAGTGGATGGGGATTCCCCATATTCCCATAGTGGATTAAGCCTGTTGAATTGATTACCATCATTATATAATGAGATATAAATATTTACCCAGTGTATTGGAGGGAGATATGGATCCTAAATGTGACATAATTAAAACCATACATACATTTTCTATTAGGTCATAAATCATATAATAACCCACAAAAAATGAGCTCCCTAAAAATTTAATCATAACATAAATCATGAGAAAGAAGCATAATTAACAAACATGAATCTAAGATAATAAAAAAAGATTTGAAATAATTATAATAATAGGATCATTGTTTCATAGCACCCTTAAAACATTTGTAACAAAAAATAATATTACCTTATATATAAAATAATTTTTAGATATCACTTGAAATCATTCTCGAGGAAAATATACATTCCATTTGAAAAAATTATTTTAAATCATAAAATGTTCCAAAAAATGTTTTCTTGAAAATAACCTATATCAAATATAAAATAATAATTCAATCCATTTTAATCATATATGAAATAAATTTTCATGAAAGTTCTTAAAGGTCATTTAAATCACTTTTTATTTTTTTTAGAAACCATTATTTTAATGAACAATGATTTATAATTGAAGTGAGAATTGAATTACATGAAATTTATAATATACCATGATTAATTATATTCATGATAAAATATATAAATTTTTTGTATATAAACCTAATAAAGATTATAAGTGCATATCCTAACAATGTGTCTCAAAGAAAAAAATGTAGACAGAATTATCTTACATATTTGTTAACCTTTGTACCATAAAACCTATGAAATAGAGATCATAAAATGGATATATACATACCCATAAAATCAAGTAAAATAACCATACAATATATTAATGGCTACTATAAACACCCCACATATAAAATTGGCAGTGAACATCGCTTTTCTCTCACAAAAAAATAAAATTTAGATGAAAATATCTTAATACTTGAATAATTTTTGAATTATGATATACAATAAATAATAACTTCAATTGATGATTTTAATATCATCTAATAGATAATATTAATGATCTAACATGTTATAGGTAAGTATATACACCCCATAGTAGAATAAAGTGGTGAATATGACATGTATCTAATAGAAAAAAAAGTGATATAAAATTCCATTACCTTTAGTCTTGACTTGCTCTACACATGTTAAAAAATCTTGTATAATAAATTTATGTTTATTATGAGTCTATCATATAAACATAATAATATGTGTAATTCTATATATGATTTAATTATGAATTTCCTCATGAATGTTATTTCCATTTGATTATCGGGTTAAAAAAGGAAGTTATATGATATAATATGATTCTAGAATATTGTTTATGTCATAAAAACATATATATTCATAAAAATAAATCCTTATTACCATTAATGAAATAAAATTGAATAATGAATCACATAGATTCATGAATATGGTTATCCATACATACAATGAGTGACGTTATCATTTTCCAAAAAAAATTAATGGTTGAAATATAGAAAAGATTTTATCATTACAAAAATATAATAATATCATATATACTATATAAAAATAGAGTTTCCATTATAATTCTCAACCATAATAGGTGGTATTGTAAAAATGAACAACATCGTTTTGTGAAGTGGTAGTTCTCTGTACACAACAGTGGTATGTTCGTTACCCATTAGATGAAAGTGTTTGTGAGTGTAGGTAAAACCGTATAATATAAAAAATTCAAAGCATTTTTTGGATACTTTTAAATTATATCAAAATTAAATGAAAATAATTGATATATTTCAAATTTGTAAAAATATAAAAAACATTCATTGATGAACATTACCTCTTCTTTGGGTATCTCCTGTTGATTTCCACAAAGGGAATTCATTTGTTTGATTTTTGAACAAAGTAAGGATTATCTGATAAAGGGAAGAAATTTGGGAGGAATTACGGGGGTACATTGGCTAATCCAATGTATTTATAGGTTTAAATAAAAGATAAGTAGTGGTTCCCTTTTATAAGAGAGAGGAGGGAAACCCCTGGAATCTTCTAAAATATAAAAATAAAATAAATTATATTTTACTTAAAAATGGATCTAAAGTGTGTTATATAAATACAAGGGGAGGATATTTATACATCGTATCAACAAATAATTTTTAGGCCTGTTTATTTCATATTATTATCCTTAACATTTAGCTTTAACCCTTAATTAACCTTTTTAACTCTTACCATGACACCTTTTTTTTCTATAAATGGGTGAATATAGTTTCAATAAAATGAAAAAATAAACATAATAGAGTCAGTTATAAAACTTTAGTATTTATCCCAATTAGTGGGAAAAATATTATATTTTTATACAATTTATATCATTTAAGAAAATATAAAATAATTTAAAATACCAATAATGTCAAATTTGACACTATTCAATATATGACTTTTTATAAAGAAAAAACATGTTATCTTCAAAAAAACACATTTAACATATCGCTAAAAGGTAAAATAATTCATTAATATTCTTTATTTTAATTTTTATTTCAAATTATATTTGTATTACTTTTTTTATTGTCATTTATTTGAGTCTTCCATTAATTAATCAATCCATGCATCATCATTACGTCACCATTTAATTTATATATTTCATTCCTAAACATTATGAATAAATTATTAAGACATAGAAAAACATTATATATTTACAAATAATATTTATATCCCAACATATCCCTTATACAACACCATATTTGAAATATTTGACTTGTTAAAAACTAATGTGTGACAAAATTGACTTTCAATTTAATATAATACTAGAAAAGTGATAATGTACTCCAAGTAGAAATAAAATCATCCCAAGGAATATTTTGGTATGCACACCCTCATCTATTGAAATTAGAACACGTTTTAGGGGAATTGTTTTTGGTTATAACATTATTTTAACCATAAACTACCTAATTTGCCCTTAATTGTGGTCATAAAAAACATTTAAAGTTAATAATCATATTGTCCAAAATAAAAAGGGACCTATTTACAAAAATTGGAAAATATGATTCCAAAATATGGAATCCATTTTTATTTATCCAAAATAGATATTTGGTATACATAAATTTAACATTAATCCCGGTGATGGGGTGAGAAAACATGTTATTAAAATTTAAACATGAAAATGATTGAAAATTTTTTATATCTAAATTAAATCTCAAAATTAAATAAATTACATATATTAGATTAAATTATAAAAAAATGATCAAATTATTATTTAAAAACAATAAAGGATTTAATTGAACGCTATATATTATTTCGATGAAAAAACTTATTTTCAATTAAAATTTAATATTTTTTTTATTATTCATCAATATATGAAACTTATTAGTGAAATATAAAAAATCTAAAAAAAGTATATTTTTGTATTCCTATTTAATATTATAATTTAATATTGGAAAATCTAATATATAAAATTGTAAAAAATTGGATTTAAAATGTGTTATCTATTAAAAGGTTGTAAAATTATCCTTTTAAAAAATAATGGGTTTTATGTGTAAATTTTGGGATGTTATTATTTTATGACAATAAAATATACAATATGAATATAAAAAAATTATTGAATATATAAAATATATATTTCATTCACTAATTTTAATAATTTTCAATTATTATGACAAAACTACTTTAGAAGCATAAAAATATAACCATTTCTTTTATAATGATTTGGTATATATTTTAATTTCTAATTAATCTGCGACTGATGAATTAATATTATAATCCATTTATTTTTATATTTTAGTTAATAAGATTCATAATCTCAAAATTAATGACTAGGATAAATAATATTATATTAAATAATAATATTGTAAAATTGTACTATTTTTCTGTAGAACTCTGTATTACATGTAATGAAAGTTATTAAATGAACTCGACATTATGTTGAACACAACCCGAACATAGTGTTATGCATACTAAAATATAATCCAGGTGTTTCATGTAGAAAAATATAAAATTGGTTTTTGTGTATCATTCAAGCCAAGAATATTGTTTATCATATATAAAAAAGTAAATTCATTATTTTGTGAAATGATAAATTTCGAAAAAATTAAATTAAATCAAAACAAATATTGCATAGAATCTAGGGGAATTACATTATACCCCCCTTAAAATTAATTTCACCATCTAAATTATTCCATGTTTTGAAAGGATTAATATTTTAATGTTATTTTTATATTAACCAACATTTTAAAAATTAATACTAAAACTTCATTTAAAAGACGAAAATTGTTAACAAATCAGTTACTGAAATTAACTAATAATCAGGTTTCCACATATAAGAACATAGGTTGAAAGTGGAAACATGGACAGAGAATACAGAGACCATGTCATTTTTCACATATTATTACATGATTTTAAACATAATAAACTATCAAATTACAGCCTAAGGATAGTAAATTCTAGTGTCTTTAAATGACTAGGAACATAAAAATGAATTCATGGGGCTAAATAAAAAATTTATTTATTTAAAATCAATTCTGAGCTCCAAACTTCCTTTGAGTCTTTACATCTGCATAAGATATCTTGGGGATAACAGGAACAAAGGGATGATCTGAAAAACTGAGTAAGGGAATAAACATAAGAATAAAGCATAGAACATGGGTTAATAGGCATAATAAGATGAAATAAAAGGAATGTATATATATATAGAAGAATAAAATATGTAATAATATAATCATAAAAGATCTAGAAACAACATAAAACATTAAATAATCAGGATTTAAGGCTCATTTCACATGATGGACCAAGATTCAAGGTTAACCACAATGACTATTACACTTGGAGCACGAGTCAAGGCTAACCACAAAAACCATTACACATGACATCTAATGAGACTAAAAATTACTTAATGCATTGGAACAATATTTGGGTTCACCAATCATAATTTTTTCTTGAATATGTGTGCTATAGGAATAATGATTTGTTAAGAATCTAACATAAAACTAAGGGTTACCCATGGTAAGAATTGGGCATCATAATCTTGTACAAAAAGTATAACCTAAGGTAATATCACAATGTTGTTCATGAAGGAAATGATTTAAATTATAAATGGAAATTTATAAGGAAAAATATTAATATATCATGATAAGTTTTGTGAAACGGAGGTGAATACATGTATAAATTGGTGTTTAAGAATCTTTAGAAATAAAATATTTTAGTGTTATTTAAGGAAAATATTAAAGAACATTTTAAGAATAAAAAGGAATAATTTTTTATATAATACCAGAAGTTAATGAAAAAAAGTTTCATTATAAAATTATTTAATTAAAAAAATAATTGTGTACTAAAACATATTATGGAGTTCACTTGAAATTGGGTAAGAATTCAGGATGTTCCCACAAATCGGGATTATTTATTGGGAAGAATTGAATAGGGATCCTTTTAGAAACATGTTTGTACTTGAAAAATAAGGATGTTATGATCATGATAAATGATTTTAAAAGATATACCGAGCATTTATAATAATTAAATAAAAAGAAATTAGAATTTTATTTGGGTAAAAAGAGAAAAAGAATAGCTATAAGGAATAATGGAGGTTTGAGTGGAATCCCATAACTTCTGTGTGAAGGTGTTCATTATTTGATCATCATATTCTAGTTAATCAAATAAGATTAACTAATTAATAAATCTAGAACCATTTATATGTGTATTTTTTTAATATAACTTTATTGATTTCATTTATTTCCTTTTTTATGGGTTAATAAATTCAATTTCATCTTCTGGGAGTGTTTATTTCCTTGTTTTTCATGATTTGTTTACTTTTATACATGTTTGAAAGGTCATGTAATGTGGAAGTAGTTATCTAGGATTTAACTTATATATTATGAATGATATCATAGATGTTAAATTGGTCTTATATATCATTTTGTATTATGGAATGTGTATGAAACATTCGATAATTTGTTAATGATAGTCATTTGGGTTTATTTTCAAATTTTTTTATCACAAAAATCTCATTTTGTTTTATAAATTATAATATTATGTATAAAGTTATTATAGAACATTAAATAAGATATAATATATATATTATAATTTGTTTAGACCGTAAAAATGGTTTCTTGACTAGACTTCATGATGGTAATAGAAATTGAAAACATCACCGTCCATGAATGGAATAAATTAACACATCAAAGACAATGTTTTCATTTTTAATAGAAAATGAGGGGGAATAAGAGATGATGATGAATTATTACATTAAAATAATAAAATTACAGTATATGTACTTTATTGGAGTTATCATAAAATTTTTAGGAGGGAATTTGAGGAGATAAAATTAAAATAAACGAAATTGGAAAGAAATTAAAAGAAAAGAAAGAGAGTTTTACCTCTTGAATCATTCTTGAGAACTATCTTAGGGTATTGGTTTTTTTGTTCTGTTAAGAAAAAAATCCCATAAATTCAGGGGAGGTTATTTTGAGGAAATTTAATCAGAATTTGGCATTGTCTCAAGTATTGAGATGTGTGATGAGAAGAGGTTGTGATGGGTGATATTTACAGTAAAGGAGAGGGGTGATTTCTCATTTATTTATTCATTAGTTTATTATCTTGGCAGAAGTCTATGAATGGGTTGACCATTTCCATCAAATAAAAAAATATTGAAGGATATTTTTAGATTTTGGTCTTACATAATACACACATCAACTATGACTCCAAAATTCATGTATTTATCTTTTTTCATAAATTAGCGTATTTTACTATTCACTAAAAATTCATGCACTTTTGAAAAATTCAAATAATTCACCACAATTATTTTTTTATTTTTAGAATTAAAAAATTCAATTCATTTTATAATTTTTTTTCCCAAATATGAGCAATTTAATATTTAATTAAAACCCTAATTTTATTAAAAAATAAAAATTTTAACATTATAATTTATTTTATAAATCTTTGATAAATGATATAAGGTCACATAAAATTATTTTATAATCATAAAAAAACAAAATATTAATTTATAAATACATTTTATGCAAATAATTTTTTTATAATTATTAAATGAATCATAAAATTGTAAATAAATATTTATGACTTAAAAAAAATACCAACACGTAATTAATAAATTTTAAAATATTTATTTAATTATAATATTATAAAATTATATCATATTGTCACTTATATGATGGATAAATTTTATTTATAATTTACATGGTGAGGTTAATATTAAATTTTTCAATTTACTTTTTATATTGGTAACATTACTATTGCAAATGTAAAGTAACTATTTCATCAGTTTAGGATCCTAATCTTTGATAAATAAATTTTATTTCATTAATTAATCATTTATAATGATTGTATTGTGTTCTTAATTTGATTTTATGTTATATAATATATGACATAATTATAATAATGGAATTTAATTTAATTTTTTGGGTCGTTACATTCTTCGCCCTAAAAGAAATTTCAGCCTCAAAATTTTGTTTTACATTCTATGTTGAAAAGAGGTGTGCGTAATTTTCCTTCATCGCTTCCTCCAATTACCATGTTTCATCTTCATATAAATGGTTACACCATAACACTGTTACCAGGTGAGTAGTTTTATTTAATACAACATTATTTCGATGATCCATGATATTCGTTGTATGCTCCTTGTAAGAAAAATCATTATCCAACTATACCTCCTATAAAGCTGGTAGATGTGAACGATATGGTTTTTACTTTCTTTAGAGGGATACATGGAATACATCATGCTCTTTAGGAATAGTAGTTGGAAGTGATAGTAGATAGGACGCAGTTCTGACATGATCAAGAATCTCAAAGGGGACGATGTACCTGGGACATAGCCTTTCCTTTCTTCCCAAATATCATGAACTTATTCTAAGGAGATATTCAGAGGAATACCATCTCTCCAACATTAATCTCTAGTTCCCATAGACGATTGTCAACATAACCCTTTTTTAAAATTTAGGATACATTGATGTTTTGCTGAATGGTTTTCACATTTTCCATCATTTCTTTGAGCATTTCTGGTTCTATTATCTTAGAATCATTATCAAAATCTCATCATTCCAGTGTTATACAACATTAACTATAAAGGTATTAATATACATCCATTCTGATTCTTGAGTTGAAAATATTGTTGTTAGGGAACTCGAGAAGATGTAGATGTTGGTCCCTTCCTACTTTAAGGTCAATAAAACACACTATGAACATGTTTTCTTATGTATGAGTAGTTCTCTCATGTGAGTCATCATTTCGAGGATGACAGGTTGTACTAAAGCTCAACTCAATGCATAGAGCATATTGGAAATATTTCTAGAACTTCGAGGTGAATCTTGGATCTAGATCAGATAAAATAGATAGTTTTACTCAATAGAGAATTACCACATATTTGATATATAACCCTACAAGTTGGTCTAATGATTATTCCTCTCAAATTTAAATTAATTTAGTGTTCATTGTTTAATTATCCACAATAACCCATAAAATTGTTTTTTCATCTGGTAATATTTGGATGTCCATTAATGATGTCAATGGTGATGTTCTCCCACATTCATTTTAGTATGGATAATGGTTGGATCAACCCTCTATACATTTGTATTTAATCCTTTACTTCCTGACATACTGGGCACATTGATATATATTAATCAATATCCTTTTTCATTTTTTCCCACCAATTGTTCTCTTAGATATCATGATACATATTTATCATTCCCTATTAGAGGAGAGAAGGTCGAGCTATATGCATCCTTTAGAATCACATTTTTTCTCCATAGATCATATGGTAACCATAATTGTGACCCAAATTTTATTCCCTCATCATTATCAAACATAAACTCATAATATTTTCAAATTATAATAGCATCCACCCTTTTCTAAATTCCAACATCATTTATATGAGAATAATTTATTTTATACATGTGGTAATTTTTAAGAATAATTTGATAAAGGATTGATGATATTACTCTCTTAATGATTTTCATGCCCATATTTTGCAATTATAGGAAGATTGAATCCATCTTTGTTCTCAAAAATGATAATGGTGCATCATCCTTTCTACATAGATCATCTACTACCTTATTTTTATTATTAAGATATTAGTGGATTGAGTAGTTATAATCCTTGATAAGATATAACCATATTCTCTGGTGCATATTAAGCTCCTTCTCGGTGAATATATATTTAAGACTCTTTTTTAAGTATATATATCAAACTTCTCCCTTTATGGATAATGCTACTAGATTTTAAATATGAATTTTACAGCTGCTAACTCTAGATCATTAGTAGGATAAGTTTTCATTTGGATTTTCAACTTCCTTACGATATAATATATGACTTAAAAAAATTCATTAGTACATATCCAAATACATTTTTTGAAGAATCACTGAACACAACAAAGAGTCCTCAAATTGTTGGGAGTGTGAGTGTCGACACAATGATAAGCCTCTTTTTGATCTCCTTAATTATTTCCTCACATTATTGAGTACATTAAAACATCACTATATACTATGTAAAACTTCTTATAAGGTTTCACAATCATGATAATTTCATCAAAAATCATTAGTATCACCCAACTATGCCCTAGAAATAATGGATCTCTATTATAGATGTGGTCTTCAACCACACTTCTATTACCACTGTCTTAAAAGGGTCTTCAGATATTTCTCTGTTGCTGATATCATGACCTAGAATGATACTTCATCCATACATAACTCAAATTTAATATACATTTCATATAGTTTATCAATTTGAAAATATTTAGATTTGTATTTAAATTCTTCTCATGTCCCTATACAGATGATCAAATATGTAATATATCTGAGAAAGGGGATACGTGTTCATTATAATTAAATTTTTGCACTCATGATAATCAATGCATGGGGACATTGGACATCCTTCTTTTTATTGAATAGGTCTTTCAACCCCATGGTGACACAATTGGTCATATAAAACCCTTCCTCATAATCTCATATACGTACTTTGTCAACTCATGCAACCCAATGGTGGACAATATATAAGGTGACTTTGATATAGGTAGAGATCCATGAATAAGTTTAATTAAGATCATAACATCTCGATCAAGAGGAATACTATATAACCCTTTAGGGAACACATCGGTGTAGTCCATTACAATGGGAATGTAATAGGGCATGATTATATCCTTTATCTCAATCATTTGATCAAGATATGGTTTCTCAAAAGGAAGTAATATCCACACATGAGACAATTATTCTAAATGATATTCATACTCCTTCCTGCACTTGTACAGAATTTGAGTATGCTATGGGATGTGAAGAGTGATCTTCCTTTCCTGAGAGTTGATGTTCTATTTGTATAAATATATCCAATACATGACCAATATAGAATCAAACTCCACACACAAAATATAATGATATTTTCTAGGGCTTTTTTCAACAAACATTATCTAGGGAGGTATTATATTCTTTTGATTCAATAATTACCCAATTATTAATTTTCACATATAACTGAAGCACTATATTTTGAGGTGGTGTTTTTATAGTTCTACTAAAAGTGAACTGTATGAAAGAATGCATAGAACTAGAATCAAATAGTATATTATCTAATCTTAAATGAATAATTAGTGTACCTATTACCACATAATTTTCTGGTTCAACCTCAGTAGTAGTGATAACATATTCCCTTCATTATTTCCTTAGAGGTTGTTATTGATTGCCTCAAATAACCCTTTCCATAGGGAATTCTTTTGTAAAATGACCATTTTCCATGATGTTAAAACCCTAAACTACAATCTTAGGGATGATCTAAAACATCCTTCCTTCTTCCACATTAGTGGAATTCATCATATTCCTTCATTATTCCTTAGCTAGATTCCCTATTCTTTCATATTTTAATCATTTTCTGATTCTCTTTAAATAGTTCCCAGGATGATTCTTCCCGACGTTTTTTATATGTGGAATATTTTTTCTTCCTTCCATTATGGGATTTATTTGTGATCCACTAATATTAGACTCTATTTTCACCTTTTGTTTACCAGTCCCATGAGACCGCAGAGCGTTTCTGATCTCTAATACCACTTTGAGGGAATAATAAAAAATCTCCTCCTAATTGTTGAAGTCTCAAATCGCCAAACATTTTTATAGACTCATATTTATAATAGTAAATAAGAGACCCAACTTTATTTCAGAATTCATGATAATTATAGAGTCATATATTGAAATATTTGTGAGGTTTTCTTTATAAAAACCTATTGTCTCATCTTCTATTTTATTAATTCTATGGAATTCCATTTCACTATCGAGATAGATGGTTCGGGGAAAATATTTATTGAAAAATATTTTCTTGAAATATTCCCATTACATGGAATCAATTTACTCCTTGGACATCATTTTTTGGATCAGTTTCCACCAATGATCATCTAAACCATTAAAATAATAGAATACCATCACAATTTTCTCCTCTTCTATGAACCGGAGGATAGAAAATATCTTTTTCAATGGAGTTAATCAACTATTCCAGGTGGAGGGGATCAAAATATCTAATAAGAATGGGAGGCCTTTCCCACATGAATTATTATATTGATGTTTTCTCTCTATTATGACAAGGATGGAGTACAACACAATTCAAATTATTATTCATAAGTTGAGCTAGTTGAAATAGTACTATCATGATGTTTTGAGATCCCGTTCCCATCATAATTGGAGTATCATTAGGGAAATCATCACACATCAAATCACATATATTGTTGGGTTGAGTTCCACTATTCCCTGACATTAAATAATAAAAATAATGTACAATAAGGGTGCTTGAATACTTAGCTAATAAGAATGTAAAAAAATGTGATCATAAAAAGGTTAAACTCTTAAAGGAAAAGGATATCCGAGCTTATGATTCCTCAGTTTCAATCTTGAATATCCACAATTTATTTCCAAGCATATACTCATATGGGGTTTTCTTGTTCCCTTAATAATGTTTTATAATGTGAAAATGAATTTATCAAATAATATCCACTGGGGGTGTTAAAACATGTGCATAGTAAGTCACATTTTCGAATACTAGGTTACCCTGAGTCAAGCCCAGAACAACTTGTTAGAGTTGTTACACCAAGGTAAATCTATGATAGGAAAAAAATTCACTTGCAGTATATTGAAAGGGATATTTTTTCTTGATAAACCTCTTACTCTATAGAAACCAAAATATAGGGATGTCTTATTATACTTAGTCTTATCCCAATGGTTCTTACTAAATGTATCTATTCAAAATCCCTAAAAATAAAAATACATTGCCTCTGATACCAACTATAGAGACCCTATACATTATTCACATATTATTACATGATTTAAAATATAATTAACATTTAAATAACAAGTCAAGGACCATAATTTCTATTGTATTTGGAATACCTTGTATATAAAACAAAAAACCTGGGACTAAATAAAACATTTCTTTATTTATCATCCATTATGAGATCCTAACTTCCTTTTATACCATACATTTTTATAGGATAAACAGGGGATAACATGATAAAAGGTATGATATCAAAATCCCAATAATAGAATAAAAATAAAAATAAATCATAGCACATGGGTTAGTTGGTATAATAAGATGACATAAAAGGCATGAATATACATAAGGAAGAATATTATAAGTAATCATAGTATCATAGGAGATGTGAAAACAACCTAAAACCGGATAGAATATGTTTTAAAGTCTCATATAACATGAAGGATATTTATTTAATATTAACCACTAAAACTGTTTTTCATGGATAAAATGTTAAGGCTAACGACAAAGACCATGGAACATGACGTCTGATGAGACAAAAAATTACCAAATGCATTGGTGTGATATTTGGGTGTAACAATAATAACATGTTCGAGAATATGTGTTCCACCTGAATAATCATACATAATGAATCAAAAAACATAAGGGTTACCCATGGTTTGAATTGAGTATCATAATCTTTTCAAATGGGAATAACATAAGGTAATATCACAATGGTGTCCATTAAAGAAAGGATTTAAATCATAAATGGAAATTAATTAGGGAAAATAGGATAGATCATGATAAATGATTCCAAACAAATGTGAATACATTTAAAAATGGCAATTAATAAACTTTTGAAATAATATATTTTAGTGCTACTTAATGAAAATATTGAGGAGAACTTTAGGAAGAAAATTGAATAATAATTTATAAAAAAACAAAACTAAAACAATAATGTTTCCTTAATTAAATGAGTTATTTTAGAATAACAAAGGTTTTATAAAACATATTATTGAGCACACGTGAATGTTGGTAATAATTCATGAAGATCTCTTAAATCAGGCTCACTTATCCAAAATAATTTTGAAGGTAACCTTTTAAAAATATGTATATCCCAAATAAAGTAGGATGAATGAATATTGATGCATGATTTTGGATCATATGAAAATAATTTATAATATTTACATAAAAATAAAATAGAATTTCATTTGTGTAAAATGTGTAGAAGAATAACCTGAAGGAATAATTGTCATTCAGGTAGAATCCCTTACCTTAAGAATGAAGGTATTCTTCACATGACCTTAATGTGTTAGAAAATAAAATTATTTTGATTAATTAATAAGTTAATAAACCATTATAATGGTATTTTAATTATTATATAATTATTAAATTCATTTATATTATTTTTTATGGGTTATGAGATTCAATTTCATGGTATTGGAAGGTTGGTTTCCTTGGTTTTAATGATTTGTTTACTTGTATACATTTATGAATGGTCATATAATGTTGGGGTAATTATACAGAATTTATATTATACATTATTAATGATATTAAATAGGTTAAATTGGTATTATATATCATTAGGTTTTATGAAATGAGGATGAATAATTAGATAAATAGTTATTGATAATCGTGTGGGTTTATTTTGCTGGGCTTCGATCAAAACGAACACATTTTTATTAATAAATTAATATCATGTGTATAATGTGATTGAAAACATCACATAAGATATAATACATATATTATAATGTGGTTTAACAATAAAAAATGGTTTCGTGACCACCCATGATGATGATAATGGAAATTGAAAATTTCATCAGTCTTGAATGTGATAAATTAACACATCAAGAACAATGTTTGAATTTTAGTATAAAAGCAGGGGGAAAGATATATGAAGGTGATTTAATAAACATGAATAATAAAATTATATTATATTTATGTTAATATAGATATTATACCATTTCAATGAGGGTAGGTGAGGAAATACCAATAAAATAAAGGAACAACAAAAGAAATCAATAGAAAAGGAAGTGTGATTTACCCCTTGATTCCTCCTTCTTGGGAACCTTCTTAGGGGATTGGTTTTGAAACGTTGTTACAAAAATAATAATAAGCATGGGGTGGGTATTAGAGAATAATTTATTAGAATTTTTACAAGGCTCGTGGCTTTAGTGGTGCGGATAGAAGAGATGGTGATGAGTGGCATTTATAGTGGAGAAGAGTGGTGTTTTCTCATTATTTTAAACATTAGTTTATTATTTTTTCCCATTAGTATGAATAGTTTGAGAATTATCATAAAATATAAAAACTAATAAATGGTACATTGATATTTTTGGAATATGTCTGGAAGAATTCATCTATGACTACATAATTCATGTATTTATCTTTTATCATAAATTGTCATATTTTACAATTCACTAAAATTCAAGTATTTTAGAAATATACCAATAATTTAAATTAATAATTTTTTGAATTTTATAATTCAAATATCAACTCCATTTTAGAAAAATAAATTCTAAATATTATAACTTTAATTTTTATTAAAATAATAATTTACTCAAAAAATACAGCTTTTAAAATTATTACCGCTTTTATAAAACTTTGAAAAATTAACTATTGTCACATAAAATTATCTTATAATAATAATAGATGAAAATATTTATATATGAATATATTTTATGGTAATAAATTTTATTTTAAATTATTAAATCAATTGAAAAAATTTAACTAAATATTATTAGCTTATTAAAATACCAACACTAAATTTATAATTTTTAGAATATTCCTTTACTTATACAATGATATAATTATATCATATTTTCACTTATAAGATTGATAAATATTATTGACTCTTTCCATAGTGAGGTTATTATTCAACTATATGGTTTAATATTCATAAGGTTCACATTACTATTCCAAATTATTAGTTAATATTTCATCGATATAGGTTTCTTATGTTCTAGAAATCCTAATTATTTAATTTATTCATAATTTGTAATGTTTTATTGTGTTATTAATGTGATTTTATGTGACTATACTGTATAAAATAATTATTATAAGGTAATTTCTTTGATGAATGTTTTAAGTTGTTACATGGATGAGAAATAAGACAATCATGTTCGGATGAAGAGTAATATTGAACATTGATAAGTACAAGTGGGTGATCACAAAACCATAAATCTTCAATGATCTAAGGGGCCATTTGATTCATTGAAAATGATATTACTAGGATAAATCATTTTTCAGTATCCTTTTCGTAGAGTCGAGAATTATTGTATTGTCTATAAACATCAGGAAGTATTTTTACTTATTTTAATTCCTTTTAATAAGCACAATCTCACCCTCTGTACATTCCTTACTTGATTTTATCTCTTACGTCTAGAAGTGATGGTGAATTTTCATTCATGAAGTACTAACAGATCTTGAGGACCATGATACTACATCCCATTTATCTGTAGTTATAATCAATATATTTTAGTTTTAGAATGATATCGAATTTTCTTATATCCTCGTATTGCGATATAGCACTTTAATCATACTGACATTATATAAAGTTTAATTTAAACATTCTTTAAATGGTTAACCTTATAAACCTTATGAAAATCGAAATCCAATTTTTTTGAAAGAATTTAACTAAGTCATCTTAACAGTGACCCCTCATATAACAAAAAATATTTATTGGTTGTCACATTCCAAACATGTGAATACGATTATCGTATATTCTCTTAAAACATGGTAATAACAAAAATTATGATAAATCATTTTTAGAAAACATGCATGATTCCTTATTAAAAAGAATACTAGATATATTCCCAAATTACCAAAAGTTGTAAACATAATCCATGATAATATATATCACCTTTTTAACAAATCCTTTATCTATTCTGAGCTCATAAATACTATCCAATTTACATTATCCATATCATCATATCTTTATCCATAAAATATATCATCTTATCATCCTCAGGAACATGTAATGGGTTTACATCCCTTAATAAAACCTTGACATTAAATTAGTTTCCTAGGTCATAAATATCACTTAACACATTAATGAAAACCCAAAAAGATGTAACTTTACAAACAATCCTTATGTAATTCATTATTAATTGAACATAATATTTTAATTACAAATCATAAAAATGTCAATCATACAACATTATTCTTAACTATTACTCTGGCGCATCATCTTATTCCTTAATACCCATTTCATACAATCTGAAGTATGAATCATTTTTAATCATTTCCAAATTCAATCTAATAATTCATATTACATTTATTGTAAATTATACTATAAGAACAACCCATATCTTTACAATGTCATTTACAGTCTCCTTATCTTCAACAGAAAATCTAACACTTGTACCACCTTCCTAATTCTCTTTGTGAGGTTTCCATTAAGAAACCAATTTTAATAATCCCCATACTATCCATATATTAAACATTCAATGTTATCAATTTTTTTTCTAGTTCTATCCATTGGCTGAAACTAGAAATCATAGAGTTAGAAGCACTTACCTTAATGGAAACCCATATAATAAGGAAAGATCACTTATAGGATGTCTAAATCAGGAAAAATACTTATTTAATATATAGAAATATTGTTTTATCCTAATACATTAACACAAATTTTATATTTAAATGATACATTATGGTTTGTAAAGAGTTTTTGAGTTACTAAAACATATCCCCCAAGAGTGTCAAACCAGGGGTGGCGCATGGCCCGTTGTTGTGTAAAAAGTTGCATTATGTCAGGCCCGACACACCTTGTTAGAGTTTCTACACCTAGGTATATCTGTTCTAGAGCCAAATACACTTGTATTATTTAGATAGTGATTTAATTATTGGAATGCTCTCACTATATCCTTTAAAAAAATTCCAATACATTTTCCTATCCATTAACACATCCTTAGAGTTATCCTTAGACACATCCATAAAAAAATACTTAGAAATATCACTAGGGATCTCACCAAAGTTTTCTCATCCTAGATTCAAAATATTGACTAATCCTTTTCAAAGATACCAACTATAAAGAATAAATTTTAACATACAATAAAATTACATCACATTTTCCTAACCATTCATACATTACAAAAACACACACCCAATGACTGCATTAGTTTAGTGGCTTTGGAAATGTGGACAGATAAACAACTGGTTCACAAAAAATCTACTTGTTCTCCCACCTATTTCTCCATTACTAGAACCAATGTTTACATACAAAACATAATATATTTCATCGTATCCTAGGGAAAATAAATGTAAGAAAGGGTTATCTCATATACTCAATAAGAGTAAATAATGGAAACATGTAAGCATAAATCTGAGCGTATGGGTATGAGAACACGAAGAAAACATTAGAAGATCATACCCTGCAATCAATGATCATAAAACTAAAACATGGAAAAATTATGGGCAATTATTAAGACATGAATAAAAAGGGAATCAAGAGCATTAGCCAGGAAGGCAGACCTTAGGTGTAAGACATGGGATTGTGGAATACAAAAAATCATGTAATTAGAAACCATATAGTTCAAGACACATTTCTAGAAGATATAAAGGCACTTCATGGGGACTAAAACTACTGGGAGGGACAAAACACCATCCCCAATCACAGTCTCTTCCTTGTAAGGGGTCAGTTTTCCAATCTTTCTATATTGGATCAGGTCTCTTGATCTTCCAATAGTGGATTAGGATTCCCTATCTTCCAACAGTAGATCAGGTTTCCCCATCCTCTCAGAGTGGATAGTTTTCTCCCATCATCCAATAGTTTATTTAGTTTCCCCATCTTCCCAAAGTTGACCGGGTTTCCCCATCTTCCCACAGTGGATCAGGTTTCCCCATCATCCAATAGTGGATCTGGTTTCCCTTGATTTCTATAGTGGATCAAGCCCATTGACTTGGTTCCCAACATTACATCATCATACATAAATAATTACCAAATTAATTAGAGGTTGATATAGGTTATAAACTTGGAAAAATAAAAACCATACATATGTGTGACATAAGAACATAAATCATATCAGAACCCACAAAAAATAACTTTTATAAACATTTCATCATAACACCAATCATGGAAAATAAACATAATTCATAAAAATAAATCCAAAATAAGCATAGAATATTTATATAAATGATAATAATTGTATCATTAGAACATATCCCCTGTAAAACATATGTAACATCAAATAACATTATCATAGATGGAAAATAATTTTGAAAAATCACTTGAAATCAATTTAGAGGAAAATATACATTCTATTTTGAAAAATTATTTTCAAATACTAAAACATTTTAAAAAACTTTTTTCATTAAAATAACCATTAAAACATACAAATAAATATTTTAAACCATTTTAAATATATTAGAAATCAAATTTCGTGAAAATTTATAAAATATCAATTAAATCACTTCTAAATAATTTTAATAAAACATTGTTTTGAAGGAACAAAAATTTTCGATCAAAGAAAGAATAACATTAATGAAACATATAATATTATTATAAGAGATATATTCATGATACAACTTGTTAAGGGGAATAATATAAACCACATAAAATAATATTGGGGCATATTATAACATGTTTCTCAAATAAGGAAAAAAGGAGACAAAATTGCTTACTGATTTGGTAACTTTTGAACCGTAAGCCCCATGAAATAGATATAATCAAATAGATATGTAAATACCAATATAAATAATTATAATAATAATATAATACATTCATGTGTATTAAAAACACCACATATCTGAAATATTTGATGAACATGACTTATATCTCATAGTAAATAATGGGGAGAAAAAAATACCATACTTCTTGAAAAAATTTAGGATCATGATATTAAAATAAGAATAATATACATTAAATATTTTAATACTATTATATAATTGAAATTAATGATATACTATGTCATATATATCTATATAAACCACATAATAGAAGTGAGTGGTGAATATTTCAGGTATCTCACGTAATTAAAAAGTGATATAAAAGTCACTTACCTTATATCATGACTTTCCTTAAACACATTACAACATATAATAAAATAAATATAAGTTTATTATACATATATTATAGAATAATATTAATATATTTAATACCATATATTATTTATTTATGAATTTATTTTACATAATAATTAATAGTTCCATATGAAAACAAGGTTTCAGGTAATAGTCGCTTTGTTTATCATTTGTGTTTAGAAGTTCATTCTAGATCATATTTTTTTAATAATTAATTAAATATTTCTGTAATGTAAAAAATTAATTATATATCATATATTTTCTGTATATAAATATTTATAATAAACAAAAATATATAGATATATGAAATGGAATACACTGTTCATGGAGACTGTAGGTCATATGTACTCTTGAATGGTATTTGCATTTTATTATTGGGTATAAATGTAAGAAATTATATGATATATTAACATTATTGAATCATTTTTAGGTCATAAAAACATATATATTTTTAAAATTTCATTATCATTGCCATCCATGAAATATAGGTGAATAACGAATCATATCACGTCGTGGATGTTCTCAGCCATACATACACACAAGTGTCGTTATCATTTTCACAAAATATTAGATGAAAATGATGTAGAAAAGATATCATAAGTAAAAAATATAATAATATCATTAATGTCACACAAAAATTTACTATTCATCATAATTCCCAACCTAAAGAGGCGGTACAGGAAAAACAAACAACATCGCTTTATGAGGCTGTAGTTCGCCACACACAAGAACAGTATGTTCGATTTCCATTAGATGGAAGTGTGTGGAGTGCAGGTAAAAACCGTAATATATATAAATATTAGTACATTCAGGATACATATTTTATTATATAAACATTATATAATGATTATTGATATTTTTTAGGTAGGAATTAAAATAAAAACATTCATTTATGAATGTTACCTCTTCTTCGAGTATCTCATTTTGATTTATATAAATGACACCTTTGGTTGGATTTCTGACCAATTTAAACATTATAGGATCAATTTAAAAAAATTGGAGGATAATTTTGGTAATGTTTTAGTGATTCAATAACTTTATATGTGAGAATAATTGTGATTAATATGTTCCTTTTTATAAGAGATGGGACATACAGTCATGGAATCATTGAAAATATTTAATTAATATAAATTAATTTTTATTTCTAAATGTATCTAAAGTGAGTTATGTATAATATATGATGAGGATATATCGAAATCCTATCCACCAATAATTTTTTGGCATATTTATGTCAAATTATTAACATTATATTTTGGATTTAACCATTAATTAATCCATTTAACTCTTTGCACGATTAATGTGTTTTTTCTATGTATGACTTAATATAGTCACTGTAAAATAAAAAAAAATTATAAACGAGTAATTTATAAAATTCTAAGACATATCATAAAAATATAATGGAATATTACATTTTTTATAAATTTTATATCACTTAATAAAATAATATTTATTCTAAAATATCAATAATGTCAATTTTGACACTACTCATTAGTTGACTTGTTAAAAATTACATAACAACATGATATCTGTGAATAAACTCAATTAAATTATCCCTTACATATAAAAATAATCCATATAATTAGTTTATGTAATTAATTATATAAAATTATATTTATTCTAATTTTTTAATATCATTTATTTAATTCTTACATTAATTAAACAATTTGTGCATCACAATTGTGTCACTATTTAATTTAATTATTTGTTTCCTAAAAATTATAAATAAATTACCATGATGTATAAAAAAAATTTATTTTTCCAAATGATATTTATGGGTAATAATATCAATTACATAACACCACATTAAAAACATTTCTCTTATTAAAAACAAAAGTGTGACAAATTGAAATTCCATTGAATATAATACTATAAAAGTGTTAAACTCATAAAAGTGGCAAAAAGTTCACAGAAAATCATCGAAAAGAATATTTGGGTCACAAAAACTCATAAAATTAAATTAAGACTAGTTTTAGGGTAAATTTATATTAGTTATAATATGATTTTTACCATTAATTATAGGATTTGCCATTATATGTGGTAATAAAAAATAATACTAATGATATTACTCATAATGTCCAAAAATAAGAGGGGACAATATAAATAATTCAAACCTTCGGATTCCAAATATGGGAACAATTTTTCCATATTCATAACACTTAATTAGAAGATTTAAATTATAAATTAATCTCATTAGTAGGGTGAGAAAATGAGTTATTAAATCTAAAACATGCAAAACATTGAAACATTTTTATATCTAAATTGAATGTAAATTTAAATCCAATGGATTATATTTGATTAATTAATAAAAAATATATGTAATTATAACCTAAAACCAATGAAAAATATAATTTAACACTATAAATTATTTTGATAAAAAAATCAATTAGAATTTATAACTTTTTTTAGTATTGATCAAAACGTGAATCTCATCAGAAAGATACTAAACATTAAACCAAAGTAAATTTTTATATTACTATTTATGTTCAGAAGTTAATTCTTTCATATAGAATATATAAAAATTTCAATAATTAGATTTAAAATGGGTTCCCCTATAAAAGGCAGTAAAATTACACTTTTGAAAAATATAGTTTTTTATACAAAAAATTTGGTTTATTATTATTTTAGGACTATAATATATATTGGATGGATATTAGAAATATTTGATTGAATATGTTACATATATATTTCATTAATATTATTCAGCAATTGTAATTAATATATTTAATTTTCAAAAAGATAATTTGGGAGAATAAAAATAAAACCATTTCCTTTATAATCAATTGGTATATATTTTCATTTCTACGTAATTAATAAACAATAAATTCATATTATAAACCATTTATTTTCATAAGTTGGTTAATACTAAATTTAATAGATAATATAAGTGGTATCTTAAATCTTAATATATTATATAAAAATATTTTAATAATATACTACTGTTTGTTAAAACTTAGTACTATATGTATTGAAAGATATCAAAAGAACGTGACATTGTGTGTAACACAACCCAAACATAGTGTTATTTATACTTCATTCTAATATAAGTGTTTCATGTAGTGAAATACCAATATGGTGTTTCATACAATTAAATATATGAATAGAGTTTTTCATATAGAAAAAATTATATTTAGTATTGTGTGAAATGAAAATTATCAAAAAATAAATAAATCCGAAAATATTATTTCACAAAATATCAGAGTGTTACAAGTAGAATACTCTAACACAGGTATTGTTCTTCGATGAAGATGAAAAATATTTTTATCATGGTTATCTCTAAGAATATATCCAAATTTGTGATCATAGATGGATATTTGGAAGCCTTCTAGTACAATATCCTGATAATGATCAGCCTGGGAAATGACATCCCACCAACTCTTGGGAGAATCACATAGCATTTTGGTAGAAATATTGAACCTCCTATTTGGAGGAATATCCTGAGGGAATAATATATATGTCTTAGAATAAATCTATTACATAGTAGTATAAGGTCCATCATTCCTTGGGAAGGGGGGGATGATCCAATTGAAAACACGTGGGTTTTCTCTATTATAGTAGGGGAAGGTAGAGTATCACCCTATACAAACTGCATAAACTAGAATAATCTGTCACTAATCTAAGAATCATTATAAGGCACCAGCCTTAAACCTTACTTAATCTTGAGTTATTACAAGATTACACATTGAGGATCTTTTCAGGTTTAGAGTTTTAGAGAATTAGATCATGAAACTTTCATTATATTCCACATTTAAACAAAGTGGTTACATAAAAGACAATATTCATTCTTCCCATCAATGGAAACATATTGAAAATAAAACATGGATTCTTTCTTGACACATCCTTGACACTATCATCACATCATGTACCTTTCCCTTGACCTGTGAAAAACATTTCAAAAACTTGTGATGAGCATAAAAAGATCAGTAAGGGTTATAAAAATATGGAAAGGAAACATGAGTTCATATATACATAAGAATGAAATCATACTTTACCCATAAAACTTAGGCACTTTAACATACCTCATCAAATCATGAATAAATCATAGAAATCATAAGTCATAAAGGTAACTTGAGGTATTCATAATATTCTTACGTAGGGAGTAACCCTCTTGGTTACGTTTGGAATACACATCACAGTATATTCCCTAAATCTATTCGGAGAAACCTTAACGTTTCACTCCTTCGCGTTACCCAATGCATTGGAGAGCTATATCGGGCTCACCCGCCCTTAGTTTATCACGGAACCACCCGTTTTCATAACAATGACCAAGAACCATAACATAAATGTATCACATAAAACATGCATAAAGGAAACATAACATTTCCACATTTCAATCACAATATAACATTTTATTATATTGAAATAATGAATCCATTCAAAAAGAAACCATTTCCAAAACCATTTAAAACATTTAATAAAGAGATTTTTGAATCAAAGTGTCCCATACCACCTTGATTCTTAAAATTTTAAAACATTAATATCCATATAAATAAATCCTTAAAACCATTTTGAAAACGTGGATATTAATAAGAACAAATAATTAAAACATTTATAACGATATTTTGGTTAAAGGGGTTTTACCAAAATTAGAGACAATTGAATACAATAATTGAGGAATAACATTTAGTCAGAACTTTATAATATCATGAGAATAAATGGATTCATGATATAATACTCCAAAGGACAGTATATACACCATATAAGAGTGAATTGGTGCATAACAACAATGAACCCTCAATAGAAATGTCAAATGTGATGAAATCCCTTATAAAGAAGGTATCCTTAAATTAAGGACAAATCAATCACAAAAATATGTGTGAAAAATATAAATACACCCAATATAAGTGGATATTAAGTTTAAAACAATAAAAGGTCATTCACACATATTCAATGGATGACATATTCAATGACTACATGTTGAACCCAAAGAAATCGAAATTGGGTTAAAAAGTTCCCTTGACAGCCTAACGGCATCACATCAAAATGAGTTGATGAGAGATAAAAAGTGTATCTCATCACTTGGACATAAAATTTACATCAATAAGGATATATTAGAACATATCCCAACATAACAATATGTAAATTAAAAGACCCAACAAAAGAAGTCTTTTAAAAAAAGAGGAGGGTGAAAGGTTCCCTTACCGACTTGGGTATCTTTCAAAACATACACCCCATGAAAGAAGGACAATAGATCATTGATGAAAGTACTCATAAATGAAAGTATATTACACAAAGAGTAGAATAATGGGCAGTACATACACCACTCAATGGAATTTGGGGCAAATGTAGCATAAATCTCACGGGAATAAAAGTGAGATGAAAAATCCCTTACGAAAACTCGGCAGCCTAACGGCGCCACATAAAACTTCCGAATATGGATTGATGAGATCAAATAGGGTATCTCATCACATTAAAATAAAATTTACAGCAAGAGGAATATAAAAGATCATCCCCCAACATTACAAAGAGGAGATTAAAAGAAGTGACATAAAGGAGAGTACTTAAAAAGAAAGAGAGAGGTTAGATCTCTTATGAATGTTCGGCAGCCTAACGACGCCACTCAAAACTTCCAAAATGGATTGATGAGAGAGAATAGGGTCTCTCATCAGATGAACCTAAAAATTACTGTATGTTTAATATAAAAGATCATCCCAATTACAATAAAGATGATCTTTAAAAGGAATGACATAAAAGTGTGTACTTGAAAAGAAAGAGAGGAGTAGGATCCCTTACCTCGGGTCCGACTTGACTCGATCGTTCTTTAATCTCCTGAATAATAAACTTGAGTTAATTTCTACTTCATTAAGAACCTTTTTCAAGTTCATTATTCCTTTTATATCACATATTAAAATTTCATAAACATTATGTAATCATTTAGGTTAATAATAATTGTTTTGCCGATATTTGGTTCTTAAGTCGAAAGTGGACTTCTTACAATTACATGTTGTTCGTGTGGTCAAAGGTTATTTATATACAGAATGACATTCCTGATTTGGATATCATATATATCATATATATCCAGCATATACAAGTATTTATAATATTACATAATCATTTAGAGGTATGAAATGAAATGCACCGTTCATGGAGACGGTAAGTCGTACGTACGCATGAACGCTACTTTCATTTCTTTGTCATATTAATGGAATTAAAACTAAATGAGAGGTATGTATATTTTAATTACAGAATTATATTCATCATTTAGACATATCATTAATCATATATATGCATTATATACATGTACTTATAATAGTACATTACATTTGGGGATAAGAAATGAAATGCACCGTTCATGGAGATGGTAAGCCGTACGTACGCATGAACGCTACTTTCATTTCTATCTCATACTTTAATGGAAAGAAATAATAATGATATAGAGGTATATAATAATTCCAGTATAACTTCATATATAATAACATTAAATCCATCCTTTATATGTCCCATGTATGGCATTAACGAATCACATCAGTTTGAGGGGGCGGTAGTCAGCACTTCCTAAAATGAAGATATCGCGTATACCCATAATGGAAGCCATAAAGGTAAGACAAAAATGAAAAATACAGAAGCATAAGTAAAACATAAACATATTATATATAATATATAAAAATAGTGACATCATAATGGCCACCTTTGAAGGTGTTAAATGAGTATTGAACAATCATCGTTTTGGGAGGCAGAATTTCGCCATCCATAGAAACCGTATGTTCTTTAAACATTTGATGTAGTTGTGTGAGAGGGTAGGTCGAATAAATCTTATAACAACATCCTAGTATATTTAAGATACTGGTGTTGTTACAAAAGAAGTAAATAAAAAGAGTTTAGGGGGTTGGAGAATCAAAATAAAACAAATGAACATGAGAGAATGAATTACCTTTAAAAGTGTAACTCCTTTTGATTTGAGCCTAAAGGCTTCCTTTGAAAGGATTATTCCCAAAGGGAATCCTCTAGGATGAGGAGAGGGATGTGGAGAGAGTAAATTTTCAGGGGTTGGCCGAGCCAAAGGCTTTAGGAGTGTGTGAAAAGAGGTAGAGGTGGGGGCCTTTTATAAGAGGAGAGGATGGGCACTTTTGGAAAGTAAGGAAATATTACATTATTTGAAAATGTGTTTCGATTTTAAAAGGTCTCACATTGATATAATTCGTGTATAAGGTTATAAAGGTTCGAAATCCACCCATCCAATAAGTTTTGGACATGTGTAGTTCATAGATTTTACATTGTCTTTCCATTTTATTTTAATCGTTAAATAATGATGTCATCACTGCATCATTATGATGTCATAAATAATTTAATTTATTTAATGTCTAAAAATTATAAGAAAAAATACTATGATGTAGGAAATCTTTTTATCTTTCCAATTACTATTTATAATAAAAATATGACTTGTATAACCCCACTTAAAAATTGTTTTATTAAAACATATCATGTTTGTGTCATTTTTAATTTTAACATTAAATAAAAATATATTATTGTCATTTTCCAACTAAAGTGGCTCCATGGGGTCCCCAAGTTGGCACATGGCTTTTATTGGTCGGACAGGACTCACCCAATAGGTTTAGGACAAGTGTCATGGTGTTTTAACATTCTTATAATATCATTTTTACCTTAAACTACACTAATTACCACTAATCGCGATTAAAAACTTAATAAGTTACTATTCACCAAAAAATTATTTGTATCCCATTGAACCACATTTTACTTCTTAATGACAACCATGTATGTCGGATTTTTGAAATTCAAAACACAAAGATGGCAAAATTCCATTTAAACGGAAAAATCAGTTTTTATAAGTACCACTTAGTGGTTTCACTATTCATCTAAAATTGATGTTTTTTTAGAAAAATCCCAAAAATTCACCCTAAGCTATATTTTATATTCTGAATTCAAAAATGAAGTCCGTTTTACAAAATTCAATACAAATAAGTCACATTAATTAATTTAATAATTAATTCCTGCTGTCATGAAAAATAGCGCGTTTTTATGAAACAATAAGTATCAAAAGATTGACATTAGTTTAAGTCGGATTTCAAAGTGAAATTAATTCCAACGACCACTATTGGATTTAATGGTAAAAATATTTTCTAATTTCACTTTAAAACCAATTCAAAATATTATCTAATCATATAAATAAATTATATTAAAAAGAGGTTTTGAATTAAAACACAACATTTTACACTATTCATTAAAAAAAATGAATTTTATTGGAAAGATACCAAAAAATTACACAAAGTAAAATTTGATTTCCCGATTCTTAATAAGAGTTTTATTTGGTCCAAAAGAATGTATAAGAGTGATCAAAACTTTATTTAATGACGTTTCGCCATCAAAAGGCGACAAGTGAACCTTTAGTGAAAACTAGGGCATATACGCCTAAAATTGAATTCTTTCCGTATTTTAAGCCTTTATCTTTTATTGTATAAATGTAAAAACATTTAAAAACATATATAATCATATTTTAGTTATTTATATCCATTCCCGCCATTACAACGACTACATGTTAACTACCATTTAAAATAATATTATTTTATTATTAGAGTGCAACGTAAGATTCCCAAGAAACTCGTTGTTGCGTGTTGGGTACGCCGTCGAGCATAGAGTCCCCTTTAAAGTCATATTAATACTTTATTCACAAATATGGATAAATATGAAATTGTCATATTCTTTATTTACCTGGGGTGTTACATCCTTCCCCCCTTTTGGGAATTGCGTCCTCGCAATTTTAAAAAATTGAGCTTGGAAACATCCTTGAACGTCCCACATCGGAACAAGAGTCGGTAAAACAATCACTTTAAAATAAAGAAAGATAAGTACAGAGGTCACCCGAGTTAACCCATACTAGGATTCCAAGTATGAAAATATGGACATGGCGAAAAAAACAAAGGGTCATGTTCTGATGGAGAGTGATAGAAAACATGTTTAGGAGAAAGTTAACCACGAGAAAATCACAAACTTGTGATGGGTTAAACGGTATTAGATTCCCCAGTAGGAAAAGTTAATAGACAAAATTTTTGTTTTAAGTTACTTTTTTGAGGAATTTATTCATAAGGAAACATAATCACTTATCATATTTACTTTTAACTTTTATTATATTCCTTACACAAACTCATATTTTCTCCAAAAGACGAGTATTTAGGAAGACTTGTTCGCATTAAGAGTACTATAATCAACTTCTAGAGAATCTCCTAATCCACAAAAGAGAAATATATACTTCCCATGTCTTTAGACTTTAACCAAAACCAAACAGGCTATTACAAGATCAGATAATCCAGAAAAGGATAACCCTTTATAAAAAGAAAATCTATTCTTAATTCCAAAATTTGTCAAACAAAACCCGAAGTTCAACAAGGATCATCCGATAAAAAATTTTCCATAAAATTCTTCAAATTAAACCAATATAAGATTGAAACCCAAATATTTGAAGGATTTAGTCACATAGTCTTCCATGTTAAATCGTAACATTTATCTCTAAACAACATCAGTTGCTCCTAAAGTCTCGTATTGAAAAGTAATTAACCTAATCACATATCCTCTATGATAGGTTAATCATTTTCATAAATAACCCAAAATCAACTTACTATTAATTCATAAAATCATATAACTAAAAAGAATAAGTCAAACTAACCAGGGACTTCACGTAGTCCAGTGGTAGGCAATAAATACCAGTCGCACTTTGGTTGTGGGTTCGATTCCCACAGCTTTGTCCGACGCGACGGGTTGTCACACGGTCTGCGTGTTGTCCTTTTTCCAAAACTATATAATTCTTAAAACATTCCCCAAAATGAGATAAAATCTTCATGAATAATCATAACATATTTTAACCTCAAGTTTATCTCATGCCTTTAATTTTCCATCATAACATATAATAACCCATAATTACCTCAAAAGTAAGGATCATATAAACCCTAATGGTTACCTTAATAATTATTACCTGAATTTCCACATCAAGTTGACCATCTCGTACATGATGCATTAGAGAACTCACCAAGGTTGAAGTGTTTGATCATGAATCTTTGATAGTTGGTTTATAACAGCCACGAGATTCCTCATTGAATACCCCATTTCATCGAGTCTTTTAATCAGGGAACCACCACAATTTCCTTCAAACCAATTGTCACTTTGGTGCCTGCTAGATCCATCCATTCACTAAAAACAGAAATGTCAGTGTGAGTATATCAACAAAATCTTCATGTACTAATGAATAAGGTAAACACTAAGATACACTTACTCATTCACTTTATCTAAAACTAGGACTATTTCTGAAATCCTAACCATTATGGTAATGTCACTTATGCTTACAGAATAACCTAACCTCTAAAGATATCTAAACCGACCTTTGATACCAACTATAAGGCACCAGCCTTAAACCTTACTTAATCTTGAGTTATTACAAGATTACACATTGATGATCTTTTCAGGTTTAGAGTTTTAGAGAATTAGATCATGAAACTTGCATTACATTCCACATTTAAACAAAGTGGTTACATAAAAGACAATATTCATTCTTCCCATCAACGGAAACATATTGAAAATAAAACATGGATTCTTTCTTGAAAAATCCTTGACACTATAATCACATCATGTACCTTTCCCTTGACCTGTGAAAAACATTTCAAAAACTTGGGATGAGCATAAAAAGATCAGTAAGGGTTATAAAAATATGGAAAGGAAACATGAGTTCATATATACATAAGAATGAAATCATACTTTACCCATAAAACTTAGGCACTTTAACATACCTCATAAAATCATGAATAAATCATAGAAATCATAAGTCATAAAGGTAACTTGAGGCATTCATAACATTCTTACATAGGGAGTAACCCTCTTGGTTACGTTTGGAATACCCATCACAGTATATTCCCTAAATATCTTCGGGGAAACCTTAACGTTTCACTCCTTCGCGTTACCCAATGCATTGGAGAGCTATATCGGGCTCACCCGCCCTTAGTTTATCACGGAACCACCCTTTTTCATAACAATTCCCAAGAACCATAACGTAAATGTATCACATAAAACATGCATAAAGGAAAAATAACATTTCCACATTTCAATCACAATATAACATTTTAGTATATTGAAATAATGAATCCATTCAAAAAGAAACCATTTCCAAAACCATTTAAAACATTTAATAAAGAGATTTTTGAATCAAAGTGTCCCATACCACCTTGAAGATTAAAATTTTAAACCATTAATATCCATATAAATAAATCCTTAAAACCATTTTGAAAACGTGGATATTAATAAGAACAAATAATTAAAACATTTAAAACGATATTTTGGTTAAAGGTGTTTTACCAAAATTAGAGACACTTGAATACAATAATTGAGGAATAACATTTAGTCAGAACTTTATAATATCATGAGAATAAATGGATTCATGATATAATACTCCAAAGGACAGTATATACACCATATAAGAGTGAATTGGTGCATAACAACAATGAACCCTCAATAGAAATGTCAAATGTGATGAAATCCCTTATAAAGAAGGTATCCTTAAATTAAGGACAAATCAATCTCAAAAATATGTGTGAAAAATATAAATACACCCAATATAAGTGGATATTAAGTTTAAAACAATAAAAGGTCATTCACACATATTCAATGGATGACATATTCAATGACTACATGTTGAACCCAAAGAAATCGAAATTGGGTTAAAAAGTTCCCTTGACAGCCTAACGGCATCACATCAAAATGAGTTGATGAGAGATAAAAAGTGTATCTCATCACCTGGAAATAAAATTTACATCAATAAGGATATATGAGAACATATCCCAACATAACAATATGTAAATTAAAAGACCCAACAAAAGAAGTCTTTTAAAAAAAGAGGAGGGTGAAAGGTTCCCTTACCGACTTGGGTATCTTTCAAAACATACACCCCATGAAAGAAGGACAATAGATCATTGATGTAAGTACTCATAAATGAAATTATATTACACAAAGACTAGAATAATGGGCAGTACATACACCACTCAATGGAATTTTTGGCAAATGTAGCATAAATCTCACGGGAATAAAAGTGAGATGAAAAATCCCTTACGAAAACTCGGCAGCCTAACGGTGCCACATAAAACTTCCGAATATGGATTGATGAGATCAAATAGGGTATCTCATCACATTAAAATAAAATTTACAGAAAGTGGAATATAAAAAATCATCCCCCAACATTACAAAGAGGAGATTAAAAGAAGTGACATAAAGGAGAGTACTTAAAAAGAAAGAGAGAGGTTAGATCTCTTATGAATGTTCGGCAGCCTAACAGCGCCACTCAAAACTTCCAAACTGGATTGATGAGAGAGAATAGGGTCTCTCATAACATGAACCTAAAAATTACAGTAAGTTTAATATAAAAGATCATCCCAATAACAATAAATATGAGCTTTAAAAGGAATGACATAAAAGTGTGTACTGTAAAAGAAAGAGAGGAGTAGGATCCCTTTAATCGGGTCCGACTTGACTCGATCGTTCTTTAATCTCCTGAATAATAAACTTGAGTTAATTTATACTTCCTTAAGAACCTTTTTCAAGTTCATTATTCCTTTTATATCACTTATTACCATGTCATAAACATTATGTAATCATTTAAGTTAATAATATTTGTTTTGCCGATATTTGGTTCTTAAGTCGAAAGTGGACTTCTTACAATTACATGTTGTTCATGTGGTCAAAGGTTCTTTATATCCAGAATGACATTCCTGATTTGGATATCATATATATCATATATATCCAGAATATACATGTATTTATAATATTACATAATCATTTAGAGGTAAGAAATGAAATGCACCGTTCATGGAGACGGTAAGTCGTACGTACGCATGAACGCTACTTTCATTTCTTTGTCATATTAATGGAATTAAAACTAAATGAGAGGTATGTATATTTTAATTACAGAATTATATTCATAATTTAGATATATCATTAATCATATATATCCATTATATACATGTACTTATAATAGTACATTACATTTATGGATAAGAAATGAAATGCACCGTTCATGGAGATGGTAAGCCGTACGTACGCATGAACGCTACATTCATTTCTATCTCATACTTTAATGGAAAGAAATAATAATGATATATAGGTATATAATAATTCCAGTATAACTTCATATATAATAACATTAAATCCATCCTTTATACGTCCCATGTATGGCATTAACCAATCACATCACTTTGAGGGGGCGGTAGTCCGCACTTCCTAAAATGAAGATATCGCGTATACCCATAATGGAAGCCATAAAGGTAAGACAAAAATGAAAAATACAGAAGCATAAGTAAAACATAAACATATTATATATAATATATAAAAATAGTGACATCATAATGGCCAACTTTGAAGGTGTTAAATGAGTATTGAACAATCATCGTTTCAGGAGGCAGAATTTCTCCATCCACGGAAACCGTATGTTCTTTAACCATTTGATGTAGTTGTGTGAGAGTGTAGGTCGAATAAATCTTATCACAACATCCTAGTATATTTAAGATACTGGTGTTGTTACAAATGAAGTAAATAAAAAGAGTTTAGGGGGTTGTAGAATCAAAATAAAACAAATGAACATGAGAGAATGAATTACCTTTAAAAGTGTAATTCCTTTTGATTTGAGCCTAAAGGCTTACTTTGAAAGGATTCTGCGCAAAGGGAATCCTCTAGGATGAGGAGAGGGATGTGGAGAGAGTAAATTGGCAGGGGTTGGCCGATCCAAAGGCTTGAGGAGTGTGTGAATAGAGGTAGAGGTGGGGGCCTTTTATAAGAGGAGAGGAGGGGCACTTTTGGAAAGTAAGTAAATATTACATTATTTGAAAATGTGTTTCGGTTTTAAAAGGTCCCACATTGATATATTTCGTGGATAAGGTTATAAAGGATCGAAATCCACCCATCCAATAAGTTTTGGACATGTGTAGTTCATAGAGTTTACATTATATTTCCATTTTATTTTAATCGTTAAATAATGATGTCATCACTGCATCATTATGATGTCATAAATAATTTAATTTATTTAATGTATAAAAACTATAAAAAAATTCACTATGATGTAGGAAATCTTTTTATCTTCCCAATGACTATTTATAATCAAAAATATGACTTGTATAACCCCACTTAAAAATTGTTTTATTAAAACATATCATGTTTGTGTCATTTTTAATTTTAACATTAAATAAAAATATATTATTGTCATTTTCCAACTAAAGTGGCTCCATGGGGTCCCCAAGTTGGCCCATGGCTTTTCTTGGTCGTCCATGACTCACCCACTAGGTTTAGGACAAGTTTCATGGTGTTTTAACATTCTTATAATATAATTTTTACCTTAAACTACACTAATTACCACTAATCACGATTAAAAACTTAATAAGTTACTATTCACCAAAAAATTATTTTTATCCCATTGAACCACATTTTACTTCTTAATGACAACCATGTATGTCGGATTTTTGAAATTCAAAACACAAAGATGGAAAAATTCCATTTAAACGGAAAAATCAGTTTTTATAAGTACCACTTAGTGGTTTCACTATTCATCCAAAATTGAAGTTTTTTTAGAAAAATCCCAAAAATTCACCCTAAGCTATATTTGATATTCTGAATTCAAAAATGAATTCCGTTTTACAAAATTCAAAACATATAAGTTACATTAATTAATTTAATAATTAATTCCCGTTGTCATGACAAATAACGTGTTTTTATGAAACAATAAGTATCAAAAGATTGACACTAGTTTAAGTCCGATTTCAAAGTGAAATTAATTCCAACGACCACTATTGGATTTAATGGTAAAAATATTTTCTAATTTCACTTTAAAACCAATTCAAAATATTATCTAATCATATAAATAAATTAGATTAAAAAGAGGTTTTGAATTAAAACACAACATTTTACACTATTCATTAAAAAAAATGAACTTTATTGGAAAGATACCAAAAAATTACACAAAGTAAAATTTGATGTCCCGATTCTTAATAAGAGTTTTATTTGGTCCAAAATAATGTATAAGAGTGATCAAAACTATATTTAATGACGTTTCGCCATCAAAAGGCAACAAGTGAACCTTTAGTGAAAACTAGGGCATATACGCCTAAAATTGAATTCTTTCCGTATTTTAAGCCTTTATCTTTTATTGTATAAATGTAAAAACATTTAAAAACATATATAATCATATTTTAGTTATTTCTATCCATTCCCGCCATTACAACGGCTACATGTTAACTACCATTTAAAATAATATTATTTTATTATTAGATTGCAACGTAAGATTCCCAAGAAACTCGTTGTTGCGTGTTGGGTACTCCGTCGAGCATAGAGTCCCCTTTAAAGTCATATTAATACTTTATTCACAAATATGGATAAATATGAAAATGTCATATTCTTTATTTACCTGGGGTGTTACAATCATCACTTAGTGTAAGATCAATATGAGATATATTAGTTTATAAATTAGGAGGTACTATGGGTGTCCCATGGACCACAAAATCTAGAGCCCTCTCATATCCTCCTTTTTGATGAAAATACGAGGAAATAACAGTGGTATAACTCTACAATTTCAAAGATCACTCCTTTGATAATATTTACAATACATAGAGAAATAGAATGTAGAAATGGATAGGTAAATATTATGAGTCATGCCTCTCTACCTAATCCTAGAGAGAGGTCAAGGTAATAAGAATGATTCATAGAAGGATCATAGGATACACAACCATCTTCTAACAACTATGTTCGAGTCTGGAAACACACACATTAATATAGATATGGCATAAAATAATGCATGACGTTTAATTTATATTGTGGCTATAAATATGTAAAAATTTATACTACCTCATATCATCTATTTAAAGTTTAATAAATCGCATAAAAATAATATCCACAATAGTAAAAACACAAAAAAGTGTGCAACCCGATGGTGAAATCCATAAAGGTATAATTTGCACAACCAATAGTAGCATTAAACTATCTCAGGTAATTTGGATTTCCCCTATATGTGGGATAATTATTCCTTGGAACCAGATCATTACCAAATCATATTTGTTATTAGCCTTCCTTATTAACCAAAATAATAAGAAAAAATTAAAAAATAGGTAATGATACCTCTTTGTAGCATCCCACACTGGGATCTACTTAGTGGTTTCCTGAGATAGTTGGACACATGACCCCAAGCACACCTTCCTATATTCCTGAGGCTGCTGCCTAGCATTGATGTCATAGTTTGTGTTTGTGGCGAGCCTATTTAGTCATATAATAGAGTGGATCACAATGGTATACATTAAATCAGAAAAAAAAAGCTGTAATAAAAAAATAAAACTAAAGAATAATAATAATAATAATTAACCATGAAAAATAAATGATAGGTGGATGATGTATAATAAATTATAGATAAAAAATGATGATTATGATCAATTCATCTTGATGTATGAAAATAGGGTACAAGGAGAAATTATTATACCCTATTCTATATAGAATCAAAAAAGGTGTAAATATGTAACTACTAGAATTGCGAGAATAGGCTCGACCCCTAATTATGTCCATCATCAAAGGACAAAAAATCTAGCATCAGAATCTAACTGATTCCCCTTATCCATACATTCAGTTATGAAGTATTCTTGGGTAACAAAGGAGGACCAAGAATGATATGATATATACCCAGTAGTCCACCACCAAGTGTGTCTATATCAATTAATTCCATGAGAAATAAAATGTGTAGTGTTCCATTAATAATTAATACAAGTTAATAAATAAATAAAGCATGAAGTTTTGGGATCCCTCTTGTTACATGACATCCAAAACCTATATCAGCCTAAGCTAGATGTCCCAAAACCAATGGAATCTATACCAAATTGTTATGGAGTTTACACATGGGTCATAAAAATTAAAGGATCATGTATGGATTGACCCAAGCATGTTATTTGTCTTAGAGGAGGAGTCCTAAAGACATCAACAAATAATTTTCATGATTTAATAAGAAGAAAAAATTGTAATATAGGTAAGTAAACCATTATATATGTTATGGAATCCTAATACTATCCAAGGTGATCCCTATATTAATCCCAAGTGTCTCCTCAGGTGCTTCAAAAATACCCATTAACCGGATCCATGAAAGTATTCACTCATATAACTATCAGTATTTTGAAATCATGAACCTCTAAGATCGTCCCATATAAGTCACACATGGGACCAAGTATCACTCCAGTCATGGTATAACCATCATTCCAATTATCCCATCTATGGTGCATCCATTGGAGAACCGAAGTCACTCATGGGTAAAAATAATCTTACAGGTGATCCCTTCCAAGGAAATCCATGTTTCACCAACTATGCATCCAATAGTTCCAAGTAAATATTATTGTTATCCAATCAAAAAATGATTTTTAAGGGTCTCTGATCCCTCCTAGATCATTTGTAGTAAATGATTTGTAATCACAGTCAGATTTCACAAACCAGGAATTACTTTATCAACAAGAAAAAGAAGTTATCCAATTCATTTTATACTAGATGAATAACTATTCCATGATGAGACATGAATAAGAACAAAGGCATACGTGAAGAGAATAAGACAAAGGTAAAAGTTCAAGGGAATAAATCATGGCCATTCAATTCTCTTAAAAATTTCAAATTAAAAACATTTTTTATATGGGAAACTATTCACCTCAATGATGGTTTAATAGTTCAATAATTTTTTTGAAATAATACCTTTAATGAAAGTAACACCAATGTGGATCTTATTTTAAAAGAAAGAAACCAAAATTTGTAATTTTATACTAATTAGGAACATATAAAGAATGGAATACATTTAAATAGATTAATTAATTATTTTAGAAGCATAACCTTAAATGTTCATCATGAAGCACTACAATTCACTATATAGAAAGCAATGAAATGTAGGGAATGATGCTAGAACACCTACCATAGGCTCGTAGAAGACCACTTGTATATTTTAGGATCTTTTATAATGATGAAAAAAATATTTATTAGAAGAATTGTCCAATACGTAAAAATGGGTAAGATTAGGTCACAATAAAATAGCATAATAGAGGAGAAGAGAAAATAGAAAAAGAAGGACGAGGAGTGTATAGATTATTGAGAGGAGTATAACACATTCTATTTTGTAGGATTTTAGGATAACATGATTTAGGTACCAATGAACATAGAAGAGTTGGTGGAAGATTCCATAGGGGAGGGTGTGGAGATCATTTTTTCCAAAAAAAAGTAAGGTATAAGGATAGTTATTAATTTAAAACATTTTGAGGGAAAATCATAAAATCCCCATTCAACACTAGCTCACACAGTTTGGTTACATGGTTGGACAAGCCACACACTAACCGTACAACCAGTTCTACTCATGGAGGGACCATTTAGGGGTTAGGTGCACATTTTTACTAATTGTACACTAGTTGTGTAGTATTCCACTATGAAGGTGGACCAATAGTTCGGTATTGGTGTGTGGCTCTCATTGAAAGATTTCAAAAAAAAATTGTGTATCTGGATTTTTTCATTAGGTGAGCTTCACAATTTTATTTTCATGGTTATCCCTAACTATGTGCAAACTGTGTAGCTCATCATGCCTTCCCATTATCCATAAAACTAGGCTTTGATCAGGCTACGGAATCTCATGAAGCATACCCTAGACTTTAGAAACCATGAGTTACAAAAAATGTGTTTCTAAATAGTATCTTAAAAGTAAATAACTTTCTAAAAATCTGTGACATTACATTTATAACATATTTATATTTAAGTAAATTTATTTCATTGATGGATTGTGTTACACACAACACTGAGTTTAAATAAACCACAATATACTATTAAAATATAATTATTAATGTGAATGATATTTCCTAGATGTTGGATTAGAGGATATTAATAGGAAAAACAAAAAGATGAAAATTTATGGTTTAAACAAGTATATAATTAATACAGTTGGTAAAAATTTTATTATAAATAAAAATAATATTCATTTGAAAATAGAGGAAATGTTTTTCTGAAAAAATGTTTCTATGAGAATAATGGGTTTTTATTATAATAAATTACATTATTCAATATTGGTGAATTATTTCAACCAAATTTATAATTTATACATTCAATTATTTTTTATTTATTTATTCATTTAATATCTTTACGATGCATGAGTTATGAATAAATCCGGTTTTATTTTTTAAAACTATATTTATCTAATAGAAGTTTGATCACGTTTTTCAATCCTATTTTAAAATTAATTTATTCCATGTATTGATATCTAATTTGTCAAAATATATTCCATATTTGCAATCAGAAGTTTTTTATTAGGTAAAACGTTCCTTTTAATTTTTATCAATATGAAAATTTGCAATGGAAATATTATCCCCTCAGAATAGGTTAAATCAGGTTTATCTAGGTAAAAACCAAGGGTTGAAGTGATAATTATTGGTCATAATTATTATTGGAAAAATTAAATTATAGCATTATTAAATTAGGCTGAATTTTTTTAATATGAACATGTCCATGGAAATGACTTATATAATATATAATGCATATAAAGTTACAAAGTATTTCTCTCTTAGTTATAAATATCTATTACTTGTCCACATAGAGAAAACAATTTAGGAATAGATATAAATTTTTATTTTTATTATAATGAAATTATTTTCATCATAGTAATTTATTAATAATATTCACTAATTATACAATTTTCTAGCATGATTATTATGCCGATAATTTTTTTTTTCAATTAATAGGAATCTAATGTAAATTATTTTTAAAATATTAAAAATAATATAATTTTATTTGGTTATTGCATTCAATGAATTTTTTTCGATATATAAAAAGTTTTATTTATGTTTTAAAGGATTATATTTTAATTTTAACCTTTTCATTTGGTCTTTATGATAAATTAAATTCATTTTTTAAAAATTGACATTAATAATATTTTATCAATATAATTTATTTTTAAATTATTTAAAAATCATAAAAATATTGAAATATAAAAAGTTTTATAATATATCATTAAAAAGTTCTTCTATTTTCAAATTATGAGTAATTTATCGTCATATAATTAAAATTATTGAAATTTAAGTGTGAAAAAGACATTGATGAGATAAATGGTAAAATAAGTTAACTAAAGGGTCAAAACAAAATATATGTTTTAAAATACAAAGTAAACCTATCCAAATTTAATTTTGATGAATTTATATTAACCCCAAAATATTTTATATATGAATTCGTGTCATTTTTTGATGACTTTTCAATAGTTAATGACTTTAGTAAATTTTAATCTTTTAAGAAATTCCCAGAGTTCCCCTCCAATTATTTAAAAAATGGAACCCACCATTCATTTATTTACACCACATTGATCCTTATATCTAAAACATAACCTAAAAAAATTACTTTCAAACTAAATTTTGCACATTATATAGGTGATGGGACTCCCAAATGACCAACCCTAGGGTACCAAAGAGGATATGAGTTTTTTCAAAGTAGAGGTAATCACCTTAACGGATTATTTCCTTTTTAATTATACTTTTACAGCCCCTAAGTCTATAATATTCTTGGTTAAATAATAAATTTTGTATAATATGTATACTTATGTTTTAATATGATTTTAAAACCAAAATTATGCCTCCCTATTCTCTATCAAATTGGAAGTGGAAGTACCGTTCGTGCGTATGTACAACTTACCATCTCCACATACTAATATAATTCATTTTTCATTACAATATTTTATGGACGAGTATCATAATTTATTTAATGTGTATATATTTTATTTATGACTTAATTATTGTTCTTTAGGGATAATATTTTTTTTAAATTCTAACCTGTGAAACCGTTGTGAAATGATAATGTCGCACCTGGGTACATGTGGAGTACCCCCTCTACGAAGCTACAAGATTAATTTTTCATTTCCAATTTACATGGATGATAATCGGGGTAGATTTTATGATTATTTATTATTTATATTATATAAGAAAATTTACCTAATGGTAATTATTATTTTACTTTCTCTCATTTCATCCATTTAAAAACATTAAAACATCATTCATATATATGTTCGACTTTCCTTCTCCATGAATGATGTAATTTATTTTTCTATCTCTAAATTTATAGACGAATCTAAATATATAAATAAAATGAAAATATATGATATAAAAATAATGTAAAATATTTTGGTATAAAAGTATATTTAATTTAAATTTATGATATATTTGGTTAAAAAAATTCGATGAAAGTTGATCTCGAGGTAAGGGATTTCCATCTCAATTTTATTTCTTAGAAAAATATATCATATTCTCCACTAGTTTCATTTATGTTGTGCATATAATTAAATGAAAATATTTTATGATGATTCTTATCAATATTATGAGGTATTACATATGTATCTAACTCTCTTTCTTTCAAGAAACATATGATTCAAATTTTACTAAAGCTATAATGGATTTATGATTCAATCCTATTTAATTCATGATTTTTTATGATTGAATTTACATAGAGTAAATTATATTATAATATTATAAAAAATAAATGAATGTAATTTATAATGATTCTTTTGAATCTTATAAGGATTTAAAAATTTTTCTATGTTTCTTTCATTCTTGGGGATTATTAATCAAATTTTACCAATGCTGTAATGGATTAATGTTTTTATACTATTTAAATCAGGATTGTTTATGATTGAATTTAAATTCAGGATATTATATTATCATAATTTGATAAAAACATTTAATTTTATTCTCATTTATTAATTTTTTACTAATGCAGGATTGCCTTTAATTTTCTTAAATTTAAGTACTCAAGAGACCAAAAGACCATTTTTAAGGAAAATCATCATTATTTCTCCCTTCAAAAAAAATTAATTTTTCATATATGTCCAGGTTTTATTAAAATGTTTTCAAGTATGTTTTTACAATTATAAAATGTAATTTTAAATTCATTTTTATAGATGATTATTTTTTTCAGAAATTTTTTTTTTAAAAAAAATATTATAATTTTTTTTCTGAACAAGGTATATTTTGAATTAGTAAAAAAATGTGAATTTTTTTATAATACATAGAATGAAAAAACAATCTACCATTATGACCGACCAACTATTTTAATATTCCATTACATGTTTCCATAAATAATTTCAAAAAAAATATTTAATAGTTTTTTTATTTTAATTAATAATTTTCAAAATATAAAGGTTATTTTTCCCCTAAAATATTTTTAATGATATTTTAATGGAATTTCTATTCATCAAAGATAGTAACCTTTGGTGTTGCTTAGGTTTAACAGTGTATAAGATCAAATAGTACCATCCCTATTAATTCTTTGTAGGGTTTAACAATATGATTATGGGATGTTTATGAACCATATTTATTTTCATGTTTTATGCTCAATTTAATTGATCAAATGAATATGAATCCCATTTTATTTTCATGTGTTTTTTTATGATATGATGAATTATATTACGATATTGTTACACACATCTGTATGGTTTTCATTATATGATGTATTGTCTTGGAATAAATTAACATCTTAATGTTTTATATCCCATGAGAAATCTATGGGAACTAAGTAGTTGTGCTTCATCCATTATAAGAAACAATTTAATGTGATTGATCCAGTATAGGAAAAATGTTTTTGTTCTAGATCTATTATGTGAAATAAGTCGAGGTTCATGATCCAATATAAGAAACACGTATTTATTCTTGATCTAATGTGATATTATGGTTTTGGTAGCTAACCCTGAATTATGAAATGATTTATATTCCTATGATGGTTCCATGCTTCTCTAACATGCACTTATGATTCATGATTGATATATGATATTTTCACACTATTTTGGAAAATGTATTATCAAATGATAATGTTTTGTTCCATGATGTATGTTTATGATAATTGATAGATTGGGTGTTCACTTTATATGTGATGGTCATGATCTCACATGGTTATAAATATCTTTTGCTTTATTATGATCATCAATTGATATCTCCCATGTTTTTCCTTACAGAGAATATGATAACACCATTTCATATTATTTCGTTCTATAGGATATCAATAAAGGGGTTATATGGGGGTTTTTTTGATGAGTACTGAATGGGAAGCTATTTACGGTATATATAAAAAATATTTCCTGAGATTTTAATATTGTGTATCTAGTCTCCAAATAGACTAATCCTATTGTCAGACAAAAGAATTTTTTTCCTCCTAAGATACCAATTGTTATGGGAACTAGGATGAAAATTATATTGGCATTAGTCACGTAATTTTCTCAAGATATGAATCATGCTAAAAATTACAATGAAAAAATAGGTAAAAAGTTCTATTGAGTCTTTCAAGAGGAAACATACAACATCTTTTAGTGGTTGCACCAATCCTATAGTTGTTGAGAAGTATTTTTTTTAACATTTAAATGATATTTTCATCCCTATAGTGTAAAAACACATGAAACAAGAATTTTATATTTTTATCATTTGGAAGGAAAACCAGATCAATAGTGGACTATTATCTAGAATAATATACAATAGGAAGATGATAACCCAATGGAGTGGGATTATTTTAAGATATTATTATTCATTAATAACATTCCTCATATTATTCTAATGAAAATAGATAATGAATTTCTTGAAATACAGAATAAGGGTGATGAAATCATGAGTACCTACTATGAAAATTTTAAAAGTGTTTTGTGGTATGATTTTGGTATATTATCTAACCAGAAATTAGGGTTAATTGATTCTTTAGTGTCTTAAAGGAAATCTTCTTAAAAGTATTATATGAAAGATACTTTTTCAAAAATACTAAAATAATTCGATGTTTTATTCTAATAGAAATATAAATTGTAGATTTCCATCATTTAAATGGTTTTTAAAAATAAAGGAATATTGAGTCTCATGAAAACTCGAATTAATCACATGGTGAAATGAAATTACAACCATATACATGCTAGAAATGTGGGAGGAAAAAACAAGGGAATTAAATTAATGGATCTGTGAGGTGACTAAAATGTGGAAGGCAGGGTCATAATTCCCATAAATGTCAAAGGGGGGATTCATTTTCAGGATAATGAAGCATAGTAAAATAAGACACCAACTAATGAAACACCCACATTAAAATGATTTAAGATCATGGAATATGGGAATTGTGAAAACTAGTTCATGAATATGAATTATTATGATGATCTATGTCAATAACCCATAAATCCCAATGAAACATGGAATTATTAAAGGATTGTGACTACTAAATCATGTTACGATAATAGCATGGTGAAACAAACACTTATCATCCAATCTAGAAAAACTGATGTCCTAACATATTTTGTCTCTATACACTAAATTATAACTATGTAATTGGAAGAGGTTATCAAATTACTATCTCAAATACTAGATATTTTGTCAAAAATAAAAAATAGAACTAAGTATAAGATGTTTAAATCTAATGTTTATTGTTCCTATCATGTAAAATATTTTGGTAATGTTATTAGGAAAAATATTACTATTCTTCCTTTAGTTGGATTTTATGTGATTCTGGTAATGGATGTGATTTATTTATACGGATCCCATATAAATTACCAAAGAAAAGGATTAATTTTTTGTATTCCATATGATCCCCCTATCATTTATTATTCCACTAAAAATATGAAATTGTGATAGAAATAACATCTATTATATAGGTCTTAATTCCTATTCGAAAGAGATATTTATCTCAAATGGTCGGGGAGAAACTGTATGTTAACATCATGCCTATTTTACGAGATTTTATTGGTTTTTTTTGGAAGAATTTCCTAGTATTCCCCCAAATCAAGAAGTTATGATTTCAATATTACTTATACTTGGTGCCATACATAATTCAATGGATCCATACAGAATGGACCCAATTGACTTGAAGTAATTGAAGAATATACTCTAATATAATATTGAAAAGGGATTAGTTCAGACAACTGTTTCAACTTATGGTGAACCTATACTATTTGTTATGATGAAATATGGATCGATGTTATTATGAATTGATTATTGGGAACTGAACATGATCAAAATAAAGAACAAGTATACTCTAAGCTATATTGATGAATTGTTTTATCAACTTAATTAAGATAAATAAATTTCAAATATTAACCTTTATTCAAAATATCACCAATTGAGGGTCAATAAGTAGGATACAACGAATACCACATTCCATTCAAGGTATAGGCACTGTGAATATATTGTGAATCCATTCGGTCTTATATATGTACCTATTATCTTCATGGATTTAATGAATAGACTCTTTATAAATTACCTTGATCATTTTTGTGATTGTATTTATAGATGATATTGTCATATTTTAAAATTGAATGCAATAGTGTTGAGATAATTTTATAATTTTTTTGAACACCATGATGAATTTTAATATTTATTAAAAATTTAACAAGTGAAAATTTTTCCTTTATAAAGATCCATTCTTGGGTTATATAATCACAAGTGGGCGTATATTGGTGAATAATTTAAAGATAGAAGTTATTGAACATCAAACCAAACCAACCATAGTTATTGAGATACACAGTCTTCTTGGATTGGTTGGATATTATGGAATCATTCTGGATAATTTCTCATGACTATATAATCCACTTAGTAAGTTTACATCTAAGAGAAACAAGTTCCTTTAGATAGATGAATGTTAGGAATATTATAAGGATATGAAGATAATTCTAGTTGGTGCGCCTATTCTTACACCATCCTGTACTATAGATGGGTTTATAATATATAATGATTCATAAAAAAGTTACTAGGATGTGTCCAAATCTGTAATTTTATTGTTATTGATTTTGCATTACGATAATTGAAGGATCCCGAGAAAAACCTCCCCAATCATGATTTTGAGTTAGATATAGTAATTCTGTCTTGGAATAAACATAGGAGTTATCATTATAGTGAATAGTATGAAATATATACATTTCAAAAAAAAATTAAATACATATTCAAACTAAAAGAGTTGAATATGCTCTAAAAAATATTGTTGTTACTGATTAAGGATTATGAATACTCAATATGTTAACACCTCGGGAAAGGGAAAAAGGTTGATAATTCCCTAAGTTGAAAGGATCATTCTAGATTTACTACGATGAGGATAAAAAAGATATAGTATTTCATGATTTTCAATGGATAGATATTGAAATTTTGAGGGAATGGGATGAATCTTATCTTTTTGTAATGAGTGTTCAACTATATATCCAAGTGAAGATTAATGCGGTTCAAAAAAATATGTTGGGATACAGAAGAATGGGAGAAATTTTCTTGATTTTAACATAGATTGTGATAGAATAACAAATTTCAGGAATTCTTTATGTGTTTCATCCCTATTAGATTTTATGAATGGTCTATTGGATCAGGCTCATAGTTCATCACTCTCTGTTCATCATATAAGTAAAAAAAATATGTTTATAGACATGAAAGAGTATTTATAGTAGAAAAACCTAAGGGGAAATATTCAATAGTCTGTATCTTAATGATCAGTTTTTGAGTAAATTAAGGATGAGACGAAAAATTATAAGGGGATTCTGAAACCATTACCCATAACAGAATAAAAATGGGAAAAATTACCATCAACATTGTCGTCGGACTCCCAAAAAAAATAAAAATGGTATAATTTGATATGGGTTGTTTTTTATAATCATAATAATTCATTACACTTAATTTACATTAGAGAAAAATTATCACTAGAATATCATTCCTTGTAATATATTATGGAAGTGTTAAAATTTTATAGTACCAAAATATATTTTATCTAATTGGGAAATGAATTTCACCTCAATGTTTTAGAGAATTATTTTGTAGGATCTTGATACAGAGTTTTGTTTCAACATTTCTTATTATCCTCATAAATATGGTTAGTCTGAGAAGACCATTCGAACCCAACAATACATGTTGAGGGATTTCTCTATGGAATTCAATAATTTTTGGGATGAAAACCTTCCTTTATTGGAGTTTTATTACAATATTATGTTTCACTAGAAAATAAATAGAGATTCTATTGATGTCCTATATAGTATGAAATGTGTAACTCCAACATGTTGGGATGAATTTAGATAAATGAATTTATTGGGATATGAGATTACAGATGAAATGAAATACAATAATAGAGTCATTCATCAACACATAATGATAGAAAATTGTTAACATAAAATTTATGCTGTTAATCATTGGTGAGATCTAGAGATTGATGTTTTTAAAATGATATTCCTAATAATATATCCTTATAAGATATTTATGATGTTTTAAAGAAAGAAAATTTGATCCCAATATATGTTTTTCACTTAATAAATATAGATAATGTTGGGACGATAGCTTACCATTAAGAGATTCCACATAATCTCTCTCAAGTCCATTATGTGTTCTACATACCTCTACTAAAGAAGTACACACATGATCCTTCAATTGTAGTAAACTTTATATTCATTCCAATGGACCAATTTTTATCTTTTGAAAAATAAATGGGAGAGATTTTAAGGATGTTATGAAACAGAAATATCCATGTTTTTTCATTTTCATGGCAAATTTCGAGGGATGAAATCATTTTAGTTAGGGGGTAATTTTACACCCTAATATTTAAGAATTTATTTCTCTTTAATTATTTTATTTCTTCAATGGCTTACGTTACAGACAAGACTAAATATATTATAATGAGATACTTGACTTTAGTTTTATGGATGGTATTTTCATTTCTGTATGGTTATATAATTTCTTATTATAATTACATTTTCATTTGAAATATTTATTAACCATTGGATTATTTATATTTCTCCAATACTGTCAGGACCATTTACAATAAATATTTTCAAAAGATGAAATAGATTTTTTTAGAAATGAGTGTTCAGAATACATGGTATCAGAATGTTGAAGGAATAATAAAGAGCTGAATTTATATAACATTTATAGTTTTTTCTAATCCGTAGATATCATGAAGAGTTGATTTATCGACTTATTATTTAGTAACAAATATTATCATTTTATCTACGTATAATTTAGTTAATTCTCTAATAATTTTCTTCTAATATTTATTTAGAAAATTTTGATGGATATTATGAAGAGGTGATTTATAATTTAATTCTTCAAAAAAAATTTCTATTTAGAAATAGGATGAAAGGCCACCATATAGAGATCATAGCCCCCCTTATAAGAAAAACTATGATTTAACATTCAAGAATAACTGTGACCTATTCATGAATGATATTTTTTCTCTTCTAGGGAAAAAATTTCATAGAATAACAAACTCATTGAAGGCTTAAAAAAGGATGAAAGACTAAGATATGTATTCTTATTCTCTCCATAGACAAGTTATTTATTAATTTTATATGTTTATGTTCAGTAGTGATATAATTAATTCTATTTTTAATCCAATAATTTTTAATAATATCCTAGTGAAATTACTTTAATAAAATGATCTGTAAATTCTATATGATGTGTTGGAGAAACCACAAATTAATTTGACACATGGTGTGGTCAGTGTGAGTAAAACTACACATTTTTAGTTTAAAAGTAACATTTTAGTTCAAAATGTTTGGAACATATTAGAAAAGACAAGTTAAACCCACTATGATTACATTGATAATATATAGAATTGACTCTTTAGAAGTATTTATGTAAATTAATTGGTTTCACTTTAATCTAACACATGGTATAGCTGGTATGACTGAATGTGTATGTTTTTATTCAAAATTAGAATTTCAATATAAGAAAATATTCACATACTCACAACAGAGAAAATGTTCTTATAATTTTTTTGATAATTTATAAAAATTATCTTTAATTCAATTTTGACATGTAGGAATCATGTACCCATCAATCTCATATATGGTGTACCTGGTATGACTCAAAGTACATGTTTTTAGTTTAAAAGTAAAACCTAATTTCACAAAAATATATTATTCACTAAAAATCATGAAAACACACTTGTAATGTCTTAATAATTTACAATGGTAATCATTAAATTATTTGTTTTGCATTTTGGAATCACCCAAAACCCGATCTGACGCATGGGGTACCCAATATGACTTAGACTATGTGTTTTTAATTTTAAAAGTAAAATTTTAGTTAAAAATATGCACAACATACTGAAAATAGATAAAAAGAACTCTAATTATAGTGATTATTTTATAAAATGACCCACAATTCACTTTTCATGTATAAGAATAATACCCCCATTGAAATGACACATAGTGTGTCCGGTTTGATTGAATGTGTGTGCTTTTATTTAAAATCTACATTTTAGTATAAAATACAATTTATATACTCATGACGATGAAAACTCACTCAGATTATTTTGATACATTTCCAAAATGATTTTTAATAAATGTTTTATGTGTTGAAATTATGTTCATATAAATCCTACAAGTGGGGTTATAATTATGGATTCTAATGTGATTTTTTAATATAAAAGTGAGATGTTTTTTTCAAAACATACATCACACACACAAACACTAAAATATGAGATAACACACTCATATTGTCTTGATAATTTATTATATTTTCACATAAATGATTTTTTATTTATAGAAATTATGGACATTTCAATATCACACATAGTGTGGATGGTATGAATCAAAGTTAATGTTTTTAGTTTAAAAAATAACATTTTAGTACAAAAAAGGCATCATAGAATGAATATCATGACAAATAACTTGTAATATACTAATAATTTTTGAAAATAATCCAAATTTCATTCCTAACTTATAATAATTATCTTCACATAAAAATTACATAGGATGTGGACAGTATGACTAAAAGATAGTGTTTTTATTTAAAAGATTTGTTTAGTACAAAAAACATCATATATTCCTAAAAAATATACATTATTGGATAATTCTTATACATTTGGTAAGTGATCTGTAATTTAATTTTTATTTATAATAATTATAAACACATAAATCTGATACATGGTGCTCTAGACTTGACTCAATGTGTGTGTGTTTTTTTAAAGTAACATTTTAGTTCAAGAAAAATATTACTCACTGAAATTTGTGGAAACTCACTTTGATTATCTCGATTTTTTATAAATGATCCATATGAAATTGTCTATGAATAGGAATCTATCTCAAATCAATCATACACAATGTTTGACCGATATGACTGGAATTGCACATTTTTATTTAAGATAATAATTTTATTATTAAAAAACTACACATACTCTAAACTAATAAAACATAAATGTATTATCTTGATAATTTAAAAAAATATGCATAATTAATTATTGGTATATATTAAATAGACACACATAAATATAAAAAACATAATCCCTGATATGGTACAATTTATTTGTTTTTAGTTTAAAAGTTACATTCTAGTTTAAAATGTGTATCACTAATAGAAAAATTTGAAAATACATTATCATTGTCTTGATAATTTTGGATAATAATCCATAAGTCCTATTTGATATATAATAATAATCGAAGCAACAATCTAATACATGTTCTTTAAAAATTTATTGAATGTGTTTGTTTTAATATAAATTCAATATTTTAGTACAAAACACACTTCAAAAAATAAAAAATTTAAAACCATAATAATATTTTCCTGATAATTTAGATTAATTATATAAAAAATATTTTTGATTTTAAAGAATTATGATTTTTTCAACATGACATAGGGTGTGCCTAATATGAATCAATGTGCATGTTTTCTGTTTGAAAGTGATTTTTTTTGATCAAAACATGTGACACTCACGAAAAATGAGAGAAATTAATTTTATTATCTTGAATAATGGGGAAAATGATCCACAAGTCATTCATGAGATGTTGGAATCTATCAAATATCTATCTGATGCATTTTGTTCCTAGTTTGATAGAAAGTATGAGTTTTCATTAATTTTTATTCAAAATGCATGTTTCTTAATGGAAACAAATAATTCACACTTTGAACATCTTAATAATTTATGAAAATGATTCCTAATACATTTTTTATGTATTCAAATTTTCCTCACATCAATATTGATCACAACACTCCTGGTATTACTAAAATAATGGTTGTGAATTTAAAATGAAAATTTTACTATAAAAAATCACATTCTCGAATCTATGAAAATTCCAATATATTACCTTTATGATTTTGGAAAATGATCTACAATACATTTTTTATAATTAGGAGTCATCCAAATATCAATCTCGTATAAAACGTGCCTGATATTACTCAATTTGCATGATTCAACTTAAATGTGTCATTTTAGTTTAAAAAATATATAAAATTTTCAAAAGAAATACAACATTCTTGTATATCCTTGATACATTAGGAAAATAATAAAAAAATTTAATATATAGGAATCAACCACAATAGAATATTATACACAGTTTTCATGATATAACTCAAAGTGAGTGTTTTTAGTTTAAAATTTACATTTTATTAATGAGTTGTATCATATTTGTCTTCATTTATTTCTATATGTTATTACAAACATAAGAATTTATTTTCATTATAGTTAAAAAAATTATTTTTCCTGATATGGGGAAGTGTGTTTGGAATCTTTTAGTGTGATTCTGCTCTTTTGAAAGGGGGTCCTAAAGATAGATGAACCCATGGTATTTATGAATTTATTAGAAAATGTAATGTTATAAATAAATTATACAATCAAATGAGATTGTAGTGAAATGAAATGATTTTATTTCAATTTTTTATTATAATTTTAGTTTATTATCTATTAGCAATTAAATTTTTATTTTTATTTAGAGTAGGTTACTGCAACGTGTTGTACATATATTACCACATTTCTATAACTTATGTATTTTTTTCATATCTTACTATAGACCAAATAAAATAACCCTTTCTAATGGCTAAAAAAATAACCAAGGTAATTCTTTGTTATTACTTTGTTTAACACTAATTAAGGTTTATTTTATCAGAAGTATTTCTATCACCAATAAAAGTTCACAGCTTTTAAGGGTTCTTAAAATACAAAATGTGTTTTTATCATTTATTATATAATTTTTTACATAATAAAAAATACTATATATTTATTAGTGGTTTTCACAAATATTTATATGGAATTTCATTTTCTTATTTCTACTAAAATGATATACCATGAATAGATTATAACATCACTAAAATAATTCTTCACTTTACTGCATGATGAACCTGTATGAATATAGAAACCTATAATATTCATTGTATTGGTTGAAAATTATATAGGGAAATTGAATTTTTGAATTGGTGGGTGGGATAGATTTTGAACATGGATTTATAATAGATTCGTTTGGATTTAAGGCATGTCAATTGATGTTTTTGGGACTGTTTCAGTATGAAAACATATCATGGGTGGTTGAGTGAGTCTCTAAATATTTAAGTGATGTTTTTTATGTTTTGGAGGAGTCTGTGCATGTACCATGGTCTATAGCACATGGTTTATGAGAAACTGATTGGAACCCATATACACATGGGGATTATTTTTTGATTTTTGTAGTGCACAGTCTAGAAATTCGTTAAATATATTTAAAACCATTTAAAATTTTAGACATATAAATAATTTTTGTTTGTGTTTCCTTTTTCAAGGTTAAATTATTTCTATCTACCTTTTAATAAAAAGAGGGAATTCTAATTTCTTTTAGTAGGTGTGATAATTTTCTTTTTTCCAAATTATAAAATATTTTTCCTTCTATTATGAGGTGTTCTAGGACGTTCATACAACATATTTAGTGATAATTTAAAATATCTTATTCAAAATATGCTTCCTAGAATCCATAAATTCCAAAGAAGATATTTGATTTTATAAAATTCCAATTATCCTCGATATTCTTATCCAATTTATTATGTAGACCCCCTTGGAGAGCATAATGATAGAAAATGTATTTATTCCCTTTTAAAAATTTGGGGAATTGTTTCATCTTGATTATAGATATTAATTCTTTATGATAACATGAATTTAAGTTTGAAAGATAAGTAAATTTCACTTCAAAAACTTTGGTACACTTCTACACCAACAATATGAATGTTATTTAGGAAATATTCTCCTCCTCTATATTGTTTTCGACATTAAATATTAGAATATGTTTTTCACAGCAGTCCTCAGTTAATCAAATAATGGTTTAATAAAACATCATATTAGAAAATACATTATCCCTTCCCCCACACTTTTATTCAACCCAGATCATGAATCAGTTTGAAGAGAGAGGTATAGAGTGGTTTTTTGGATTATAATGTGGTAACATTATGATTTTATTGATGGATACTAAGGTATATAAATAATAAATGTTAATTTAGGTTTGATAATATTGTTCACTATAAAGGGGGTTTTAAAATAAAAAAATGTCTCAAATGTTTTTAGCATAAAGTCCTCAAATGATTCATTATTTTGGAATGATTACTTAAAATTTTATAGTTATTAATGAATTTTTTGGTTGCATCAAAAAAAAGAATATTAAAAATATTAAAAAATAGGTTTAGAATCTTATAAGGAATTTGATTAAAATATTTCAATATATAACATGTAATGAGAATAAAAATTTAGTGGACATTTCATCAATTTACGTCTCCTAGAATTTAAAAACTTCTTTATTTAATTATTTTTATATAGTGATTAAAATGGTAAATTCATTCCATCAACATTGGAGCTGATATATAAGATGAAAGGGAATTCAAATAATGTTCTTTGACATTAAAAACACTCCCAATGTTAAAATATATGCATACCAAAAAAGTTAAAATGGGAACAAAACTTCTAAATGGAAAACCAAAATATGAACATTCTAAAATAAAAGTCATAAAATAAAAAGGTCTACACGCACACTTAAATGAGGAAATTACTTCAAGGAATTGAAATAAATTTAGAATATAAGAATATTTAAAATATGATCACATCATTAAATTAAATTTTAATAGGAGGTATACCTAAATCATTATCATTGATAAATAGTTTAGAGGAGTTTGATCTCCACCATTTGTTCTCAAGTCTAGTTTTTATTGAATTTTTTCATCATAATACAATTAACTATATCACGTTATTATTTCCTTCTTTTTTAATCTTCATTGAACTTAAGAGATCTAAATTTCAAATTATAAGTGGACCTTCCCATATACGAAGAATTCTTACAATTCATCATATTTAGTCTTGAGTTCTATTACAACACTTTTTCTACCAGATGAAAGGATTTTTATTGAATCAAAATATCATGAAAAAATTGATTTCATTCATTATAAATTCATTCTTTATCAAAATATAATCTTCTGATTTCCACAAAATCCTAAAAATATAATTGTCTATCTTTTCCTGAGATCAAAATTCATCTCCTTCACAAGGAAATTGGCCATGTTCTCTAATCCACAGGAATATGACAGACTCTTTATTAATAATCATATATAGGATCGTTCGAATGAGTGTATTATATACATCACTAAAAGAAAACATGGTTTCTTCTAACATTTTTTCTCTAAAAATTCTCGGTTTTAAACAGTTTTCTCTAAAATTCATTCCACTTCTATCCGTGAAATATTTTATTGCCCATTTGTTTATGGGTGGTAGTTTTTTAATTTATTGTGGTGAATTACATACTTCCTCAACAAATAATATTTGGTATTATTGAAAAAATGATTCCCTTTTTCACTAATGTGGTATTTCATAACTTTAAACCAAAATATATATTACATCTAAAAAAATCCCAAACAACTATAGCATCATTAGTTTCATTATCCATGGGTTTCACACAATTAGAATCATTATAAACATTATGTAAGATGTAAGAATTTTCAAATTACATGAGAAATAGAGTAATGAAACATATTCCTTAGACATCAATTTTTTTTACCAAAGATGATTGGATTTGGGCCATTTCTTATTCCCTTAAAATGTATACAAATAATTTACATTTTTACACTTTTTTTAATTCTTATTCATATTTTAATAAATTGGACCAACAAATTCATGTTTCTATAAGATTACTAGTTATCCCTTGTTGTCAAAAGATTCCAACTAATATATATTGTGGAAAAATTTCCAAAACACATTTTATTTTAATTTTAGGTAATTATCTTATTATTATGTGGTCATTGAAAAACTTCCCTAGATAAAAATTTTCTAGGATGTTAAACTGTTTAATACTAATTTTTCATATGAATTTTCTTATTTAAATAAGAAGGAACATAAAGTGTTTCCAAATAATTTACAATGTAACCATAATAATTAATTTCTCCCTTGACCAAATATAACTACTATCTTGGAATTTTGTAATTTAGTTGCGCTTCAAAAGGAATGTCAACTTCATCAGTGTTGGGTATACTACTTAGGTGTTAAAACACTTTTTCTTATATCCTTCCTTGTATTCAATATCTAATAAAAATTACACAATGTAATAGAATCCATATGAACGGTTTTTTTGACTCATACTTATTCACCCTCTTTCCAAGGACTATATTATCATAAAAACAACAAATTTAGTGACTAAAAAGTAATATATGAAATTAACCAAAGAAAAAAACTTCTAGAAATCCTTTTTGTTGGGTTTTTAATAGACCTGAGAGACATATATGGTAATGGAAGTGTAGGAAATTAATTCAACCTTTCCAAAATATATTTTGGATAATACATTCAACACACATTGGTTTATAAAATTAAATGTTACTTAAAGATATACCAGTAGTTTTTTGATTGTATCAATAGTGGGGTGATCAATATATTCTTTAATTTATAAAAATCATCCATACACTTAGTATAGAAATGAAAAAAAGCTTCATGAAATATTAATCAATAAATGGAAAAAATATTACTACTATATATTATAAAACATCAAAGAAATCATGAATTACTTAAATAATATATAATAAGTTTATAACAAGTTGAAAATTCTATGAATTGATCAATTTAAAGTTATATTTTTTTCACTTAAATTTCTTTTTATGGAATTGAATTTCTAAGTTATATTTTTAGAGTACAAAATTTTACTTATTAATATTACATCACCTTAAGGATATGAAACATAATAGTGATGACTTCCAGGATCGAGAGGATGTTGTGCCTTGGAAAAATTAGATGCATACATCAATTTTACATTTTAAAACATAAAAATTAATCAAATTATACAAATTTACCCTTCTAAATATCATTTTATGTTCTTAATAATTATAGTCAGCTGAGGATATACCTAAAAGGAAATTGTTGAGTAAAAATACCAACAATAGGATGAATATATAATATAAATCAATTGTAAATGTGTGAGCATAATAATAATCCTAAAATCATAAGAATAAAATCATAATAATAATCATGAGGTCAACTTTTAAAAATGTTATGGAATTTGGAATATTCATTAAAATGAAACATCATAAAATAGTGTTTAAATACCACACATTGTTATGGATATATATAGAATCATTTACATGAAAAACACATATGTTCAAAAATCATAACATCATCATTGTGAAAAAATATAGAATCATGGTCATGATTAATAAAAATAATATAATGTGATATATCACATTACCAAATTCATTTAGGGATATTTAATTCTAGGACCACCCATCACAATTTAAAATTATTATAATCATTCATTCCACATGAAAGGATAACAATTGTAGTCATGAAATAACCCATGGAAAGAAATGAGTTTAGTAAAATATTTCAAATATCAAACTTCAGGATACCCAAATGAATAATTGATACCATAAATTTTCCTAAAATTTTATATTCTCTTTTTAAATGACAAACAACTCAAAATGGTTCAACAAAAGTTATGGACATTGAATTTGTTTTTGAATAAACATTGTAAATGGCTTAACAAAAATTTAAAAAGGGTAATAAAATGTATATAATAAAAATAAAAGATAAATAATACATAAAAGGGATATTTTTGAAATTATATTAATATTAATTGTAAAAAAAATTCTCATATGAGATAACCCAAAAGAAATATTTTGTGTTTGAGAACACTCTTACCTTAAATCTTGTTTAAATTCATCACTTTTCAGGATCCTGAATAATAAACTTATGTTTATTAAAATATTAAACCATAAGTGAATTATATTTATTTTATTCACTATTTATAAATTATAATATTTTTATAATTTTATTAATTCCCCTAATTAAAGGATAAAATATTTTACATCATGTTTTCCTTTAAAATTTCTTTTCTTTCGTCAAATTCTTTATTTCTGTTCAAATTCATTAAAAATTTAGTATAATTAAGTAAATAAAATTAAATATAACATATTTATATATCATTAATGTTTTATTATAACTATTCATATGTTTTTTGATATGAAAATAACTGGAAACTTCCTCGGTTGTTGAAAACTGATCGTAAATAGAACATTATCCAAGGAAGGGGTATGAGAATTATGAACCATACATTCATTGAAGATATAATTATTTAAGTAGAAAAGATAATTAATATAATGTTAGAATAATAATTAATTAATATTATAATATTTTAGTTTGGAATGGATAGATAAAAAGTGGAAGAAAAGAGAAAAACTCAAGGTAGAGTTGATGAATACGTACCCTCTTCTTGGTGATGCTTCACTTTTACGACACAAAAATACCTTGATGAAAGGAGTTAGTTACTATATAATTTCACTAATTATTATATGAGTGATTAGATAAATTATTTTGGTAGATATTTTTTTGGTATATGGAATAATAGTGGTTATCCAAGGATTGGGAGATGTGCTGCTTGTTGCCACGCGCGCATCCGTCCGCGGGGATGATGTGCTGCTTGTTGCCCCGCATTCCCGCTTTCCAAAGGCGAGCGGCATCGGTTCCGTGTTCAGGGACTTCTGCTCCTTGATTGAAACCGGGATGATGGGATGTCGGTTCTTCCTTTCGTGGATTCCTCCTCGGAGCTCATCACCTAGTCCGGGTCTCCCTCATAGATTTATGACGGGTTCGTGAAGCTCATTCATGGTGCCATATCTACATGGACGCCGGTTAATTACGCTACTTCCGTCAAGACGCTCCAGGGGGTCTTGTCGGGGCAGCAACCTTCGGTGAGGAGAATGGTCACGTTAGGGCGTCGTTGGTATGTCTGTCTTCGGTCCCTCATCACAGGGCTTCTCGACGGCGCGGAAGCCCGAGGCATCCCACATCGAACGAGGGAATATGTACCATCTGAGGTTTTCCTCAGCTTCCCATGTTTGACACGAGGTATTTCGCGAGTTTAATGTCTTGCGTAGATGGATCGGATTGAAGGGCCTCTGGGGGGAACACCGATGTTGGGGACAGCACGTGGGCGGCTTCCCGGATGTTACGGAGTGTAATGGGGTGGCATGATCCCACCGGGATGTGGCGGCCTGGGTAAGGATCAGGATGGTTGGTGGAGTGAGGCATGGGACTTACGCTCTGGGGCAGCCCAAGAGGAGGAATACAATTTAACATCATGCGGGACAAGGGAATTCAATTTAACGTCATGCAGGATGATGGCATGTGGGGCATACACTCTGAGGCGGCCCATGGTGGGTATGGGTCTTACGCTCTGAGGCGGCCCATAGTGGGTAGTGAAACGACGTGAAGAGGTCAGAACAACTGGGTGGTGGGCTTGAACCTCGTGGAGGCTTCCTACGTACTGTGCGTTAGCACGGATCAAAGTCTGCGTAGTTCGCTGGGATGGGGCTTACGCTCTAGGGCGGCCCACAATGTATGGGGCTTATGCTCTGAGGCGGCCCACATTGTATGGGGCTTACGCTCTAAGGCGGCCCAGGATGTATGGGGCTTACTCTCTAAGGCGTCCCAGGGAGGATATCATGGTCAAGGTGCATTCTAAGCCCACGTGAGTCATTCTCGGTGTGGGAAACAAGAGGCATTAGGGAACAGATGATCACGTCGCGAAGGGTGCGTTCGTGAGAAGTGGAATGGGGCTTATGCGTTGAGCGCCCAAAAAGGGAACTGGGGATTACGTGTGGTTAGTGGCCCATGGTGTCGGGGCTTACTCCAAGGAGGAGGCCCGTGGTGCGACAAATCGCAGTGGGAAAAGGACTCCACTGGCCTTGGCACGGGGGAGTATGGAGATGCACGGGTGCAGTCATTCGCAAGAAAGGTTAGGGGATTACGCTCTGAGGCAGCCCTTCCCCCGCGGAATAACGCCACTTCGACAAGGAGGATCTCATTCCATGTGAGGAAGAGTCCATTACCTTGGAGACGAGTGTCGTAAAAAATGTCTGAGCTGGGGGGACCCTGCGTGCGAAGCACGGGGTCGGACCACAGTTTAACGTCTTGTGTAAAGGAAGAAATGATTACCAGTTTAACGTCCTACAGCATGGATGGGTGGGTTTTCTCCACACCCCTTGGGCTTACATGCCCAACGCCCTCTACCCCTTATGGAAGGGAAGGCATCGGCAAGGCCGTAATGAAGGGGGGCCTCAGGGCAAACCACCGGGAGGTCCACGTTAGCGTGGCTATGCGAAGAAGCAATAGTCGTTAGCGTGCCTATGCGGAGAAGCATAAGGAAAAGCAACGCAACGGGAAACACGGCCCAGGGGACCTTGAGGTTACTTCGTACGAGCCTGGAAGGCCGTATGGGAAAACAACGCATTGCGCGCATGCCCGACAGGGGAGACATCGGGTGCCGGTGCAGGGGGCAGCCAAGGGGCGTCAAGGTGAGAGGTCCCGGGCTTTGCGCGCAAAAGGGAAGGTTTGCGCGCAAAACACCGGGACATCGTGCAATTGGAGAAAATGGAATTGCGCGCGAATAGGGAATTACGCGCAAGGTTTTGTGCGCAAGGAAGAGTATTCCGCGGACAGTTCGTGAATTTCGGGCAAGGATGGAACCCGAGGGAGGGGGAAAATTCACTGAAGCCGGTGGAGTAACGCATAGAGTCGAACTCCGGGGAAAGATTGTGCGAAATGAGGGATTACCTGGATGCCATCTTTCGCACGGGGGGAGCCGAATTGCGTGCATGAGAGTCTCTTCGGATTCCTCAACCCCCAAACTGTTCGGGGTCACCTTATATTTATAGGCGATCCCGAGCGCGGATTCCAGGTGGCGCGCAGAATTTTCCGCGTCACGAACCGCCGGCGTGCAATATCAGGCCGTGGAGAACCAGGGTGCGCAATTATTGCGCGCCACACCGGAACAATTCCGCGAATCCCGGGAGTACTTCACGCGCAGAACATTTTTTCACGCGGATCCTCCTTTATTTCGTGCACCACTTCCCTGGCCTCCGGATCGGGCCTCTGACTCCGAATATTACTTCGCTTCGTCATTTCGAAACTTCTTCCAGGAGTTATGGTCTTTTTTCGGCGTCAAAAGATTCCCCCCCTTGGAATTGGATCGGCGAGAGGTCGTAACGATAGGATTCCAAGGGAAACGCCGAAATGCCGAAATGCTAACTCCCCCGATCAAGTTGCACGCAAAATTTCAATGTGGCACGCAAAACCTACGAACGCGCGTAGAATCCTCTTTCCGTGAAGAGCGGAACCCGGGCCTCGCCTATAAAAAGGGGCCATGGGTCCCAAATCCGGACATCCACTTTTTCCGCACGATAAGCTCATCACTCTCGTGCGCGAAAATGCTTCCACGACTGCGCGTAAAAACACTCTGGCAGCACAGAATTCCATCTGAAATATGGTCGTGATTTTGCGCCAGACCGGGATCTTCCGTGGTTCGTGTGCCGATTGAGTGCCAAACTCCAAGTTTCCGCACGAATCCTTCAGATTTCGCGCAGAACCCTCCGATTCCGCGCACTGCATCCTGATTTCGCCCAACTCCCGAGAAATTTGAGATGGCCGCAAACCGAGTTGATGAGGGGGAAGCCGGTGCTCGTAGGAGCGAAATGGCAGAAAACAAGGAGGTTTACGGTGCCAAGGTGATTGTGTCCAACAATATGACCTTGTTCAATCTGCTGACCCCGGCCCAAAAGACGTATCCCCTGTCTGACAACCTCCCTCTCTTGAATTTCGTCATCCTGGAGGAGGTGCCACTCCCGGGCTTCGATGTGGACACGCCACGGTCTTGGGTGACTCGGGAGGATGAACTTCCTCGCTACCACATCACCAACAACAGTCATCCTGCTAGGGAAACTAGACATATGGATGTATATGTCCGGAACCTGAGGACTAGGACCATTACCGGGGATGAGCCTGTGGCAGAGGATTCTTCGGCCCTCTACGCGAGCATGTTTCGTCAGAGCATCACGGATGACACGAAGGGCTGGCTGAAGGATTGGAACCTACGGTCCGGGGGAAACTTCACCAGTGAATATGCCTGGTCATTCTGGGTCCGCCATACCTGCAACCAGTTTGGGGACGAACTGCGGTATATCGGCCTGTTCGAGGCGGTATGGACATCCCAGTTCCATTTCCACTGTCAGCCTGAACTCGGACCGGAGCTATTCACCCGGTGGTCTCCTGACACCAACACATTCCACCTTCATCATGAGGAGGTCGACATCAGTCTCTGGGAAGTTCACTGCATCGGCGGTATCCCACTGGAGGTTTACCAATACGACGAGTTCATTCCTCCAAAGAACATCTGGGGAGACAGGACGCACACACCTATGCTGACGTGGCACCTGTTGGAGCTGGCCAAAGAGAGGCTGGGGGTCAAGGACTTCCTGAAGGACGTTGCCTTCAAGGGCTGGTTCAGACTGTTCCTTGAGAAGGATTCGGCCGTCAAGATGTCGGTACGGGGAAAACGGTGCCCAACCGCGACTTAGTGGAGCAGGGATGGGTGATACTGGAGGACCCTGGAGGCGGGGCAATACCAATTATGGGGTTACCGCGTGATTGAAGCCCAGGACCCAAACGTCTGGTATGCCGGGTTCCTTACTGCCTTCCGGAGTGGGTGGCTCCTGCCGGTGTGGGACACATGGATGGGCATCCATCCAGCAACATTGGTGATGGCGGGCTCCATGGCTGCCAACAAATGGTTCAACTTGGGTGTCCCCGTACTGGCCAAGATGTATACCATTCTGGGGCGCATCTCACGAGGGGGGTCTCCTCTGAGAGTATGTGGTCCCTTCCAGATCTTCCATGGCTTGGTGGCAGCTCATTTTGGCGGGTATACTTTTCCAAATGCCGTCCATCCTCCGGGAAATGGTCTGCGACTGTCCTTGCTGAATATCGTAAGGGTGGCGCCGATGACGCTCAATGAGGAGGGCGTGAGGATCCGCATCGGCAACCATGCCAACTTCAACATCAACCCATTCCCTACCCCGGTCGGCCAGCTGGTGGACAACGGTCAAGGCTCTCTGGAACAGTAGGAATACTTCGAGAGCATTCGGGGTGGGGTGCTCGTGGCTCGGATTGACGGGAAGGTGATCTGCGAGCCGTACGTGCCATCCCGATTCTCCAGGAAGTTCGGGTGCCTCCAGCGAATGCCAAAGAAGGTATTCGTGGATGTCTGTCAGGAGAAGAATCCATGCATCCTGCGCCAGATGTGGTTGATGTTTACCACCTTCGGCTCTGGCAATGTCGTCACTCTTCCCCCCGCCGGGGTCGATGCCGGCCTAGCAACCGAATACGCCGAACACTGGACCATTGCGTACCCTGAGGGGCTATTACGCAAGCGCGTCTAGCAACTCGAGGTCACTCGCGCCGAAACCTGGCGACGGGAGAGAGATCACGGTCCCATCGGAAGGGGGAAACCAAGGGCACGCCAGGCAGTGAGGCCTGCGCAGGTTGGGACTTCGGCAGTGGGGAAATCACATGGTTCTGCCACGTCCTCATTACCCGCAGGGGGGTCACATGAGGCGGCCAGGGAACTGCCCGGAAAGAATATAAGATATTTGCTCGAACCTTCCCAAGACGCAATTCTCCCGGTCGGCCTGGATGACCCTGCGGCAATCACTAAACGTTGAAGCCATCTGGCAGAAGATAATGAAAAACAGGATTCAACTGCCAGAGGTCGGTCTCGTCCAAATAACCGACCGAGTAAACTTCCATCGGCAGCATGCTTATCTTTTGGCCATGGACGCATACACACGCCAGAGGGGGTGGCGTGCGGAGCCAACTTTCCTCGTGAAAGTGATGCTCTGCCAGGAGCATGATCCAGAAGAGATGCCGCCGGGAGAAGGCAACAGTGACGAGGAGACAGAGGGGGAGGAGGAAACCAGAGAGGACGAAGGCGAGGGAGAAGAATAAGAAGAAGGTCCCTAAGGTGAGGGGTCGCAAGGGGCGACCTACCAAGGGAGTCTCCGAGAGAGCGGCGAGATTGCCAACTCTGATCTCGACCTAACCGAGATTCTCAAGGTTGGTCTCTATCTTCATTCATTTCAATCATTCATCCATTCTCACTTCTAACTCACTTCCCCATCCTACTTAGGAGCAGTTGAGCGTTGGATGGGTGTCCCCACCAGAGGAGGGAGGAGAGGAACCGGCGAGACATGACAGGGATCTGACACCTATCATTGAACTAACAAGTGCAGAGGGGTCTCCCATCATGGCGGCTCCTACGGCGGCCGAAACACTGGAGACCGGCTCTCTGGATTCCTGTAAGTCTCACGCTTCACCACTGGTTCTTGGTGGAAAAGGATCCCATCTAACTAGTGTATTCCTTGTGCATTGATCTCAACACTGGAGGCACGTCAGGGTGTAGAGCCCGGGCCATCCATGAGTGGACCAGCGGTGGACATACCACCCCGTTTGGAACATGCTCTCTACACTAAGTCGGCCCCGACAGTTGATGAACAGGGGGCAGAGGACATCAGAGGTGCTATTCCTGAGACGAGGTCGGAAGCTGGTGGAGGTATCATTGCTGCTGAGGCGAGAGAAGGTCGCCCGGACGTCGAGGATTCTATGCCTCACGAAGACATCCCTGGGGCGGATCCTGCTACCGATCTGCTGGCGGCCTTCCCCATATACCGACCCACTGACCCCGAGGAGATAGACGACTCCAACTCAGAGGCGACCGAAGAGAGCTGGATGGAACAACGCAAGGGGTGGAAGTGTATCCAGCCCTTTCTCAGGCAGCCCCAGTCCGATTGGCTGAGGCGAGTGGGATCACTTCAGACCTGACAGCGCTTCCTGTGCGTCATAGGGGCTGACGCTCAACGTCTTCATCTGACGGTCTGTGATTACATGGCCGAAAAGATACGCGAGAGCCGCCAGCACACCGACATTTCCCAGTGCCAGGAATGATCGGCAAGCGCTCAAGCACTACTGAGGGCGGAGCAGGAAGTCCAGAACCTCGAAGGGAAGGCGGAAAATAAGGAGGCCTTCATCGCAACATGCTCTGAGCTCGTGGAACAACTGACGGACCAGCTGGCTGATGCACAGGAACAACTGGTGGAGGCGAGTCACCAGATGACCGTGCATGGAAGCGAGTGGGCACATGCACAATCTTGGGCTGGCAAGGTGTGATCTGGGGTGGTCGATGAGGAGAGAGTTCTCCAAGAGCGAAAAGCGGCCCTGGAGGCTACTAGCCAGAGGGTAGCAGCGCTGGAAAGATCACTTCAGCATGTCGATCCCTAAGGGATTTGTTTTTTCCATATCATGAACTTTTCTTGTATTGCTCATCATCTCAATCCAATATATGGACAAATCCACTCTTCTTTATCCTTGGATTAATGTTCTCAACCATAGTTTCGAAACGAATAACAACTCACCCCTAGGCTCCTGTGGGACATGCCCAACGCGAGAAGCAAGAGATGCGTGTACCATAATTCCATTCAACAGTGGGGCATTGACCAAGATTCAGGCATCCAAAATCATGCCTGGACTTCTGAGGAGACCCCGGGCTGATTGATGTGTCGACTTCTCAATGTGCTTTAACACACGAGCGGGGCAATGCCGGGGGCATTGAAATCCATCCGAACACAAGGGGATGGAGAGAAAGGGTGAATCACGCTGGCCAAATTCGTGACCTAATGAGGCGTAACAATGGAGGATAACTGTTAACCGTGGAATAAAAATAGCATCTATATCATGTTGTCCTGGAATGGGGACAATAAATGAGGGCTGACAGCTGACCATGTTCTCAACACGGGGCCTAACTCAAATACCATCGGTCAGTTTCCCGGAACGTTGGCCCAGGACAATAGGCAGACCATAGGTCTGTCATCCATACTATTAGGGGGCCCCGTCAAACATGACCAGTCCTCCGGAACATTGGCCCAAGATAGTAGGCAGACCATAGGTCGAGCATCCATACTGTTAAGGGGTCTCGTCAAACATGACCAGTCCTCCGGAACGTTGGCCCAGGATAGTAGGCAGACCATAGGTCGAGCATCCATACGGTTAGGGGGTCCCATCAAACATGAAAGGAACTGAGGATCCGAATAAAGGGGAATGCAAAGCGTGGGAGGTGGAGTGGTGGCTTGTTCGAACAGAGTCCAACACCCTCGATATTGCGCCACCAAGGCGAAGGCGCATTAGGCGGACATACCGACTTGATCACGGGTCGTCCCAATTTACAGGCAGGACCTCTTTAGCGAGAGAACATCCGCTTCCCATTATTACCATGGGGCATCCCGAACCTGCTCAGGGTAAATGTCCTGATTACACCACTTCTCATGAAGTCGGGCCGAGGGGACGACAATAAGGAAGGGAGGGATTCAGTAATCCCTGGGGCTGGACCCAAGAAAAAATGTCCAGGCGGTCCTACGTATCTCATTAGGATGATAATCAAGCCACACGTAGTTATTGAAGCATAGCATAACGTCATGCGGGACGAAATACGATTTAACTTCATGCGGGACGAAATATGGATCTTAGTTTTAGGTCTTAGACCTCGGACCATGAGAATATTAGTTTTAGGGCTTAGAGCTCAGACCATGAGAATCTTAGTTTTAGGTCTTAGAGCTCGGATCATGAGAATCTTAGTTTTAGGTCATAGAGCTCGGACCATGAGAATCTTAGTTATAGGTCTTAGAGCTCAAAACATGAGAATCTTTGTTTTAGGACTTAGAGCTCGGACCATGAGAATCTTAGTTTTAGGTCTTAGAGCTCAGACCAAGGGCAGAAAGGGGGAGAAACAGACACATGGAAAGGCGGTTACAAAACCCGACGTGAGTGAGGACCTAATCCCTACTTTCCATGTGCTCTCCGGGGAAATGCTCGAGTCGAGGGACCAAACACAAAGGTCGGCTGGCTGGGCCCACGAGGAAGTTCCCCAGGCACTCCTACGTATCTCATAAGGATGAGAATCAATCCATACGTAGTTCTGAATGGTGACACAGTAAGATGCCAGTGCCAGGGAAAAGGGGATTGTGGGCGTGGCCCTTGCACTGAATGAAGCGGAATTTTATAAATCTTTTTTTTCCTTTAAGGTGAGTGGTTTTTTTGTGATGCAACAGGCCTAGAGGAGTAGGCCATGGTGTCTCCACAAGCATCAAACCGTGATAGGCATTGACAAATGGCATGGCACAAGACCAATACCCAACGTGATGTCCTCTACAACGAGGTCACCACAATGTAGTGCCTTTTTCGTCGTGCGGCCAGGACGATAATGTCATAGTTTAGGGTCGTGTGCTAGGACCAGCAGCACAGTTTAAGGTCATATGGTTTGGACCAATCAACACATTTTAGGTCGTATGGTTTGGACCAACAACACAGTTTAAAGTCTTATGGTTTGGACCAACAACACAGTATAGGGTCATATGGTTTTGACCAACAACATAGTTTAAGGTCATATGGCTTGGACCAGCCGAGAGAGGAGCCTCGGGCCAAAGGGGCCTACGAGGGTGCTAGCTCCCAGCTGTGCTGGGCCCGAAACACATTGTCCGAGCGACTCCTCGTTTCCCATGGGGATGAGGGTCAAGCTGCATGCAACCCATAAAGAACAGACCCAAGCACATACTCCAGCGCTCAGACCGCAGGAGCCCCGAGAGACACCGTTACGCAGCTCGGTCTGTCTGATGTGCGTGGGTGTACTGAGGGTTAGTACAAGGAGTTTCGAGATTCCACCTTGACACAGTGGGGCGGAACATTACATGAACCATGCCACAAACATTCAGGGACCTTGGAAACCGGTGTGACGACTGAGGATTACTAATGACCATGTTCGCAACACAGCATCCTGCCGTGTTAGCCATGGGGACAAACAAATGAGCATCAACTGCTGACCATGTTCGCAATGCGTGATTCGTATCAATTTGTTGTCTGAAACCCTCCGGGGTGTTGACCCATGATGGTAGGAGAGCCCTTGGGCATTGTATCCACGCCGTTCTTGGGGGTCCCTCTGGGTGTGAAGAATGACGGGGGCCCGAATGAAGGGGAACACGAAGCTTGGAAAGTAGAAGGGACTTTCCTAAGTCGAATCTGGCACTCCTAGTCCTAGACCAGAGTAACATAAGCCCATCAGCAGACCACTGGAATGGGTCAGAGGGCTCGGTCCGATAGTGGCCAAAAGATGGTGGATCCCCGGGCAAAAGAGGGGACGTAATGCCAAACACCCTCGGCACCGGGAGATCGTGGGATCTCCTAAGAGATAGGGTTGGACCAGAAATCTAGGTGTTCAGGCGGTCCTACGTATCCCATAAGGATGGGAATCAAGCCACACGTAGTTCTGGAAAGCATCACCTAATGCCATTGGACATAGGAGGGCTAAATCCTGAGGACAGGGTGCTCGTGGTGCAACTATTCAAGCCCGACGTGAATTAGGACCTAATCCCATACCACGCTACATGATCCTCCAGTTATGGTCCTGGAGGCGAGATAGAGATGACAACAGACCTCAAGTTGGACCCAAAGACGAAAAGTCTGGGTGTTCCTATGTATCCCATTAGGATTGGAATCAAGCGAGATGTTGTTCTTGAAATGCAGTTTAACGTCATGTTGGATGGAATATGAATCTTAGTTTTAGGTCTTAGAGCTCGGACCGAGGTGAAAGGGCGGAGTTTGGTAACTCTAGAGGTTGTACCCAAGACGATATGTCCAGGCGTTCCTACGTATCTCATTAGGACGATAATCAAGCCAGACGTAGTTCTTGAAATACAGTTTAACGTCATGTTGGAAAAAATATGGATCTTAGATTTAGGTCTTAGAGCTCGGACCGAGGTGATCTTAGTTTTAGGTCATAGAACTCAGACCAAGGTGAAGTTTAAAGTCATGATAGACCCTAGAGCCCAAACATAGGGCCAAATGCAGTTTAAGGTCATGTTGGACCATATAGTTTATGTTCATGCTGGACCCTAGAACTCAAACGTATGGCCAAAAGCAGTTTAAGGTCATGTTGGACCATATAGTTTAAGGTCATGCTAGACTCTAGAGACTAGGAAAAGGACTACTTGAGGATCCTGGCGTTGGTGGGAGGAGTGATGCACTCACCATCCATGGTTACCAGGGAATGCGCGCCATTGGGATAGAACTTGTGGACAGTAAAAGGCCCCTCCCACTTGGGCTCCAACTTGGGCGGTTTCCTGCTGGGAATCATTGGCGCTCTAAGAGCCAACACTATGTCACCTTGCAGGAAGGAGTGAAGGCGAACCTTGTTATCGAAAGCTCAAGCCATCCTACTCTGATGCCTCTCCAAGTTGTGTAAAGCGCGAAGCCTGCTTCTGTCCAGCGCTTCCAACTTTGCTAGACGGATCTCGGCAGCTCTATCCGGCTCTTGCTGGTCGTAGACCACTGTGCGTAATGAGGGCGGATGGACCACGATGGGTAGGACGGCCTCAGCTCCATATACCAGTGAATACGGAGTCACCTGGGTGGAATTGCGAGTCGTCGTCCTATAAGCCCCGAGGGCGTTGGGGAGCTTGTCCGGCCAACTTTTCTTATTCTGACCCACCATTTTCTACAAAATGTTAGAGAGGGTTTTGTTAAACGCCTCAATCTGTCCATTTTCCTACGCATGATAGCGGGAGGTGTGGTTATAGAAAATGGTGTACTTGGCGTACAATCTTTTCATCTCGGCCGCTCGGAAGTTGGTTCCATTATCCGTGAGGATAGCGTGAGGTATTCCAAACCGGTGGATGATATTGGAGCTCACGAAGTCGGCGATAGAACCAGCCTTGACTTCCCTGAACAGGGCTTCCTCTGCCCACTTTGAGAAGAAATCCGTATCAGTCAAGATGAACTGGCACTAATGGGCCATCGCCGGCGGGTAAGGCCCTACAACATCCAACCCCCAGACCATAAAGGGCCAAGAATACTTAGTAGTATGGAGAGGCTCCAGTGGCCGATGCACAAAGTTAGAATGAACATGGCATGCATGACACCCCTTGGCGTACTCGATGCAGTCGTGGATCATGGAGGGCCAGAAGTATCCCAACCTCTGAATTTCGTGGGACAACTTCGACCCGGCCTAGTGGGCGCCACAGGAACCAGCGTGCACTTCGTGCATGACATGTGGGATCTCAACTCGTTGAAGACAATGGAGGAGAACACAGTCAAACTCATGCCTGTAAAGGAGCTTCTCATGGCTGGGACCGCTTTGAAGGGTGAACTGCGGCGCGCGGTTCCGGATTCGTTCTCGCTCCGCTCGATCAATCGGAAGATGGCCGTGATGGAGATATTCAACCAGAGGTGTCCTCCAGTCAGGAACTATCCTGATCACCACGCCTAGAACCCTGAGGGGTCCTAACGCAGGGGCACCTGTGGTGAGATGGTTCACTCGCGGGCCACGATCGCCCTCTAGGATATCAGGAGCGGAGTTAATATGAGTAATGACTCTCCGGTGCGCCACATGGATGATTAAGTCATCATGTCCGGGCTCCGCGAGTGATGCGTCCAGGATAGACAAAGCATCTTCACGACTCTTCTGCGACCGGGGAACGTGAACGACATCTGGTCGGGAGGGGGACATAGCCATTAGATGGAGGGTGCACTCCAGAAACAGCATGAGTTCCGGCTTTCTAACAGCATAGTCACCGTTAACCTACTTGATGACTAGCTCAAAGTCCCCTTTCACACACAGACGGGGCACGTTAACCTCCAGAGCCAACTCGAGGCCAGTGATGAGGGCATGATATTCTGCCTCATTGTTGGTGTAGCCTTCTAACAATAAGAAAGAATATGGAAGAACGTCTTGCTCTGGGGTGATGAAGACGATACCCAGGCCCACCCTGTTAAGCCTAGGATCGTTGAGCCTTCTACCGGTAGGGCTTCGGGAGGCGCCGTCAAAGTGCATCTCCCAGCATGGGGTGGCGTGATCGACTGAGAGGATTGCCTCATCAGGAAAGCACGAATCTAGTGGCTGGTCCGCAGAGGTGGGGTGGGCGGCGAAGAAGTCTGCCAACGCCTGCCCTTTGAAGGCCTTCTGAGGTACTAACCTAATTTTGAACTGCTGGAGGATCACTTCCCAGCGTGCCAATCGGCCGGTCAACATAGGCCGGCTCAGGATGTATTTCAACAGGTCTAACCGAGAGACCAACTGTACCTCATGGTGCTGCAAGTAGTGTCGTAATTTCTATACGGCGAATACGAGCGCTAGGCAGCTCTTCTCGATAGGAGAATATCTAATCTCCGCGTTGAGGAGCATGCGGTTGAGGTAGTAGAGGCTATTCTCTGTTCCCTCGTTGTTCTTCTGGGAGAGAAGGGCGCCGAGGGATCGCTCCAGGGAGGTCACGTAATGGAACAACGGCCTTCCAGGAACGGGTGGCATCAGGACCGGAGGTTGAAGAAGATACTGCTTGATTTCCTCAAAAGCAGTCTGACACACATCTTCCCACCCATAGGCGGTGGCTTTCTTCCTGAGCTGGGAGAAGGGATTACACTTGCCGGCCAGATTCACAATGAATCGGCATATGTAGGCTAAGTGGCCTTGGAGGACTCGAAGCTCCCAAATATTACTCGGGGGAGGCATCTGACTGATGGCCTTGATCTTCTCGGGGTCGATCGCGATACCTAGATATCTAACAATGATGCCAAGAAACTTTCTGGAGGTGACCCCGAAGGCACACTTCAACGGGTTCATCTTCAAGTGGTGAGAACGGAGGAAACCGAACACTTTCTCAAGGTCTTTGAGATGGTCCCGGTGCTGACAAGATTTAACCACCAGGTCATCTACGTAGCATTCCACTAGTGTCCTGAGGATTGGATTGAATATGCGGTTCATATCCCATTGATAGGTGGCACCCGCATTCTTCAGGCCGAAGGGCATAACCCGGTAGCAGAAGGTACCCTGGGGGGCCCTGAAGGCAGTGAACTCTTCATCCTCGGGGGCCATCCAGATCTGGTTGTACCCGGAGTACCCATCCATGAAGGATAGGGTTTGGAACCCGGCCGTCGCATCGATCAATAGCTCTCTCACTGGAAGGGGAAATTCATCCTTCGGACAGTGGTGATTAAGATCGCGGAAGTCGATGCAGACCCTGATCTGCCCGTTCTTCTTCCTGACGAGCACAATGTTGGCAAGCCATCTGGGGTACTGGACTTCCTTGATGAAGTATTCCATAATGAGCTTATCAAATTCGGCCTCAACCATGGAACCATGAAAATGGTGTATTTTTCTGGGAGGCTGCTTGAACCTGCGATGGTTTGCCGGGAGGCCAAGGCGGTGGACGGCTACCTGGGGATCTAGTCCCGGCATCTCTTCATAACTCCAGGTGAACACATCACGGTGCTATCTGAGGAAGTCTATCTACAATTTTCATTCCTCGGGAGGCGTAGCGGCGCTGACCAATGTGGGCCTCGGGTCCGCCTCACTACCGAGGTTCACTTGTACTAGCTCATCGACCGTGGTGGAGACGCCCTCCTCAAAAGCGGTAGGAGCATCTTCCATGTCTTCTTCTCTGCTTGAGGAAGGATCTTACACGAGGGGAGCCGTTTCGGGGCTGCTCGACCATGATGGGGAGCTGGCACCGGGTTGGGCGGCGGAGGTCGTCCCGACGGGAGGCTCATGCACCACGGAGATCATGGTGACGAAGGAGGTCGATCCAATCCCATCTGGCCTTTGGCCCAAGGGGCCACGCTTTACGACATCAAAGCAGTGGTGACGCGTTGGCTTGAGCCGGTCGATTCCAGCTTGGAAAAATAGACACGTGTGACGTACCGCTGTTGCCATGAGCCCAACGTCCCGATTTCGCACAGGGGTAGGAGGCTTGGGGATCACCTGATCCTGGTTGGTGTAAGAGTACGAGGTGATTTACCATCGTCGCTTAGACCCGGAAATATGCCTTCCTTTGGTACCCGAGACAACAAAGCACTCTCCCATATCGGGAGTCATGGCCTCCAACCGATGGATTGGAAAGACATATGCGTCATCCAGACCAGCCTCGGGATCACTTGCGATAGCGGCGGGCTCAACCTCACCTGCCAGGATTTGCTTTTCCTTGCTCTTGTAATAGTCAGCGTTCAGGTAATGGGATTCACAAGAGGCAAACAGAGACACATCTCCTTGGAGAACACCCACTCGACCCTTAAGGGAGTATTTGAGGCACTGGTGGTATGATGAGGGAACAACCGCATGCATATGGAGCCACGACCTGTCCATCAATGCGTTGTGGGAAGTGTCCTAAGAGACAACCATGAATTCAGTATTGGAAACTAAGCCACCGAACTGGGTCATTAGACAAATCTTTCCGAGTGGAGTTTCCCTGGTCCTGTCATACCCCTGGATTCCGAGGTCGGAGGGAGTTAAATCATCCTCAGACAACCCCGGTTTCCGCAGTGTCTGAGTTGGGATCATGTTAATCCCAGAACCCGTGTCGACAAGACAGCGACGGACTTCGACGCCATTGAACTGGCCGGTAATGTACAACGGTCGGATGTGCCCCTGTATGGGAAGGTCTTCATCTTCACCGGAAAACGAGATAACCACTTGACATTCGGCGTCCCCGATCACCTCGGTGTGGAAGGCTCCTACGACCTCTACCTCTATTTCGAACTGGAGGGGGCTCCTTAGAGCCTCGGCGAGCACCTCACGCATTTCAAACGATAGGCGAAGGGCCTCAAGGATGGAAAGCCTTGCCGGAATACCATCCATATGCTTCAAGACATCATACTTTCGCGCCAAACGCGAGCTTCTAATTACAGGAGGTCGCTCTGAGATTGGGGGCATCACAGGCCCTGCTGGAGGGACTAGTGGCTGACTGGTACAAGGCACGTACCACTGTTCACTAGCTGAAGCCCAGGAGGTGGCTGTCATGCCAGGACCAGAAGGCCATGGTCAGCCAGTGGCAGGGCTGGGCTGGTTGCAACGCGGGCAAGGCGGTTCCACCCGATCCAGCAACACAAACGGTGGTGGAGGGGAATCTATTGTCACCGGGTGAGGGAGCCGCGAGTGCTGCTCTCTATACCGGGCCTTCTACCTGGTCTCGGTAGCATGCACGGCCTGACCGGAAGAGATGACTGTCATGCCCTAGGGATTAACGTAGCCACATCTCCATCGGCGTTGGCGAAGGATGGGAACATTGGGGAGATCCACCTGGCGCTCCTCATCGTCAGGAGCCAAAAAGGGATTTACCAACTCTACAGTGTTAACCGAAGCGTACCCTGGGATGTCCGGGAGGTCCACCTGGCACTCCTCATCGTAGGGAGCCAAAAAGGGATTTACCAACTCTACAGTGTTAAACTAAGCATACCCCGGTCTCTCGGGGAGGTCCACCTGGCGCTCCTCATCTTTGGGAGCCAAAAAGGGATTTACCAACTCTATGGTGTTAACTGAAGCGTACCTCGGTCTCTTGGGGAGGTCCACCTGGCACTCCTCATCGTCCAGAGCCAAAAAGGTATTTACCAACTCTACGGTGTTAACCAAAGCGTACCCCGGGCTCTCACTTGAGGAATCATCCACTACCGAACGGGGCCTCGGAGGGATCCCCATCTCCGGGGGCATGAAATCGCCAAGCGTGCGACAAGATGATGGCAATGGAAGGGTGCGTTCTTTCTTCATGCGTCGCTGCCTTCTCTTCTGGGAAGATGTAGGCTGGGACGACGAGGCCAAAGTGGCGCTCACAGACTCTGAGGGATCTGGCTGACTCAGGCGGGCATGGATAATTCCATGGGCACAGACGACCGTCCTGCGGGCCATCCGGTCATTATACTTCCAGGACCCACGGTTGGAAACCTGTTCCCCCCCATCCCCGTCGTCGCTGCTGCCATCTGATCCCACGAAGACACCTGCCACCTGTGCCAGGGCTGGGCCCAAGCTGACTATGTTGTTGTCAATCTGGTCTTGGAGCCAGTCCTTGAACACATAGCACTGCCGGATGTTGTGTCCCAGGATCCAGTGGTAAGGTCAGTAGTTGGGGTGATCAGTGAGACATGCCTCTTCTGGCTTCCGGCACTCAGGCAGCCGCACGATCCTCTGCTCCAAGGCGCTATGGAAATAACCGAGGATCTGGGCCTCGCCAAACGAGTAAGCCCGATTCCTTCTCTCTGGAAAGGGGACTCTTGGGGGCCGACCATGACTAGGGGCCTGAGGAGAAGACTGAGGAGGTGGAGTCATATTTCCTTTCCTAGGTGGTGGCGGTGCGTTACGCGGAGGCTCCTGCTGATTTTGAGGCGGTCGATGCTGGGCCGAAGGTTGTGCCCGTGGGGGTGGACCCCTGTGAGCCTGCTGAGCTGGCCTCACTGGTAGAAACACTAGCTGTCTGGGGTCCTCGATCTGGGACACAGCAGTGGGCTCGGCTCTGGTGGCTCTTCTTGTAGAAATTACAGGAGGGAGCAGGCGTGCCTGACTGGACTGTTGTAGGGCTTCTTCGAGGCGCTGAGCCTTGTCCGAGAAGTCCCGGAACCCTCCAGGGTAATTCTGTGTGATCAGGGAAGGAACCAACTCCGCCTTGACGTTCCTTACACACATCGTCAGTAATTTCTCCTGAGTTAGTGGCATGTCACAGGATTACATGAGCCCCTTCCACCGGGCGACGAAGTCCGCGACTCGCTCGTCGGGCCTTTTCTTGCACCTAAAGCGGCCTGCAATGTTCGTCTTCCGGGTTGTGGAACTGAACTAGTAGAGGAATTGCCGGTGAAGATCCTCCCAGCGAGTCACCGATCCAACAGGGAGCTGGCTGTACCAGACGAATGCTGGTCCTTCCAGTGTCTGAATGAAGCACCGGAGCTTGGCAGCCTCCTGTTGTGACGGAGTCCCTAACATAGGCCCGCACCTCAAGTTGAAGTGGGACACGTGTTGAGGCGGGTCTCCGGTCCCGTTAAAGGGGGAAAAAGTGGGGTTCCCGAATCCTGGCGGGGCCGGCATGTCATCCACACTTGCTGGGTACGACTTGCCATCCGGCGGGATTTCCACCTGCCGAGTTTCCAGGGCCTCCAAGCGAGCGATGAGTATTTCCATCAGATCATCCAGGTGCGGATTCCTGTCCTGACGGGGATCTCTAATCACAAGCGCGTTTCCAGGCTCTTCGATACGTTAGTCGCGCTCAGCGGCTCGCGGGGCGGCTGGCGGAGGGACTCTCGGAGCGGCGGGAGGAAACCATGCAGGGTCCCCCAGGTTGTCTCGCTGCTCGGGAGGGTTGGGAGAAACATATCGCTCCCTCTTGCCATGGGTTCCAGCGTCTCCCCTGTTGGCGAACACGACACGGTCACGGTTACCCGGGGGAATCTCAACAAGGGGTAGATGGTCCTACCCCTGCTGTCCTGGTCTAGGAGAACCGTAGTCAGGCCTCCGCTCTGCAATGCGTTCGGCCAAGATCTCATCAACCAGCCTCCATTGCTCAGCTAGCTGCTGGCGCAGCACGACCTTCTCAGGATCTTCTTCTACCTTCTGCACTGAGGCAGATGGGTCGGCGAGTATGACAGACCCAACGGGCTTTTACCCTTTCTGATGTTTCGGCCTAGTGTCAGTGCCTCCGTGGGTACAGGAATACCTAGGAGGCTCCTCTGTTGGCGAGTAATCCTCCCAGATGGGTCCAGTAGCGGCCTGTCCTCGGGGGTGAGTCCCCATCAAGGGGTTCCACAATGTTTCCCTCATCTGAAAGGTCAGCCATGTTGACCGCGACTGCCCTTGGTGACGTTCCCTCAGGGTCGCCCAGTTGATCGGGCTATCGGCGGATCGAACAGAAGTGGAGAGCAGCGTACTGCCCCCATCCGCGGACGTGCGCGTGGGGGGGGGGGGTGGCTTCCTCGATAACTCTGTGGAGTACTTGAAATCTCTAAACGCATTGTTGCTGGAGGGCCTCGTGGTGGTCCAGTGACTCGTGGTGCCGGACCGCGGGGAGTGCTGCTAGGTCGACCAGGCAGCACTGCTCACCGATCTCCTCGAGATGCGCTTGGCACCCGGGATAATGTGCTAGCTGATGGCGGAGGCGGGAGTGAGTCACCCGGAGAATCTGGTGGAAGCATTCAAACTCTCCCGGGGTGAGTGACTCCGGAACATCAAAATCCGATTCTACGACCAGCCAAAACTTCTCAGCGAAGTGGTCTGCTGCAAGAATAGTCCAGAAGCTCCACGGCTCCGGTTCGGGGTTCGGAACCTGTCGACCGTGCTCGTCCACCGAGGAAAATTGGGGGATTGGAAATGGTGCTGAGGCAGGCCGCTGGGGCGATGGGCTGGCCGGCGGGGAATACTGCGAACATGCTGATTGGCCGCCGAGCCCTGGGTCATCCTCCCGGGGTTGTAGTGCCATGGTTGCCACGTCGCGATAGGACGTGCCGACGAACGGGCCTCCTGTCACAGCGTCGGTGCCCGCCAAGGGTGTATCGCCTCACGATTCTTCTGTCAGCCCCCAGAAAATCTCCTCACCCTCCCTAGTAGGGGCGGGAGGTGCTTCCATGGAGGCCAGTAGCAATTGCGGGCTTGACCCTCGGTGGTACGCCAAGTCCTCGTCCTCCTGGATATACCTTCGAAGGTAGGACAAAATCATACGAACCTCGCATTCGGGGAGTACGAGACTGACGCGCCACGTTCCCATCCCTGCCCTCAACTCGAAGGGTTGGAGGGAAGGTTCCATTATTGAGTCATACTCTACCTCAGAATCCGAGAAATGGACTGGTCTAATTTTTGTCCAGACTCCCTTGACATTCCTCATACGGCGACGATGCCCGACCTTCCTGCCCCTGGGTAGCTCCTCAGGGTAGGGACGATTTCTGTCATAGGGTTCCCCGGCCACAATGGATCTGGGGCAGAGAGGACTGAGGGCTGGGGTGCAAGAAGCGCCAGGACAGATGTCGAAAGAGACCTGGGGAGGACCTCCATGTAAGTGGGTGACTGGATACACAACGACTCCATGCTCACGGCTAACAGTAGGGGGATTGACCACATACCCCATGCAGCGGGCGCTGGAATGGGTCATACCCGGAGCATAGCCGACGCGAAGAAGCTCTCAACTCTCCAGATTGGAAGCACGGAATGCGCCTTCATGGTGAGGGGCACTACCGCGGATTGATCCGCAGTGGCCATCGCCAGCGCCCTCGACCGGGAGACTCGGCCCAACATTCTTGTAGGGAGGTCGGGGTTTCGATCCCAGTCGGGCACGTGGCTGCCCCTGCTCAACGTGTTCGGGTGTCTGGTAATGGGAGTCAACAGTGGCTCGGGCCATAGTGGTTGCGGATGTTGATTCCCCAGGACGGGCATTCTCTCCCGCTCATGCCCGACACTGGCGTCGACTCGGATGGGCCGAAACCGGCGGTGCGGGCATGAAGATTGCCCGCTCCTCGGCTCGGGGAGTCGGGTGGTGGCGTCGATGCAGCCTGGCGGGTGTTCTTTCCGATAACCCCTGGGATGGATCACCGATCGGATGGACCCATACATTCCCCACCTCATTGGTGTAGGGGAGGGATGTGTCAAGGCGCTCTGGGGATAGACTGCCGAAGCGGTTGAACGTCGGCGTGGGGAGCGGCGGCTCCATGCGCGGCCCTCGAGAGTGGCGATGGTGGTGAGGCGCAACCGCCTATAGATCCAAACGGGCCATGCCCCTGGTGGGGAGGACCCCTCCCTCATCATACCTACGAACCAGGTCATTGATCACCCTCCGCTGGATGACTTCTGATGGGGAGAGGGGGCGCAGGCACCCGGCTGCTACGGCAGTTGAAGTCAGAGCGACCGTGAAATGGGCGGGACCGCGCGGGGTAGCCGCGTCGGTACTGCCCCTGCCTCTACGCCGGTGGGCAAGTGGCGATCGGGCTCCAAATGCAGTGATCTGATTCCTGGAAGCAGGGAGATGAACCCATTAGCATCAATAGGAAACGAGATCAACGACCAAGGCCTAGCGTCACTCCGTCTTCCATGGTCAGCGAGAGGGATCCATGCTGGCGGAGTCGCAGAACGGAGTAGTCAACGCCCTAACGGCCTCGACCACTGGTGAATTCCCGTCCCGGTGAGGGTTACCCGGACCTAGTGACATGCAATTCTTCCGATGCCCTAACGGCTACCATTCCCCGTGTTGAGGAGAAGAGCATTCACGTCGGGTTCACCATTTTGTGTTTCTGACGCTTTCGCCGGGGCGCGCGCGCATCCATCCGCGGGGAGGACGCACTGCTTGTTGCCCCGCATTCCCGCTTTCCAAAGGTGGGAGGCATCCGTCCCTTGTCCAGGGACGTCTTCTCCTTGATAGAAACCGGGATGATGGGATGTCGGTTCTTCCTTCCGTGGATTCCTCCTCGGACCTCATCACCTAGTCCGGGTCTCCCTCATAGATTTAAGACGGGTTCGTGAAGCTCATTCTTGGTGAAATATCTACATGGACGCCGGTTAATTACATTGATTCCGTCAAGACGCTTCAAGGGGTCTTGTCGGTGCAGCAACCTTCGGTGAGGAGAATGGTCACGTTAGGGCGTCGTTGGCATGTCTGTCTTCGATCCCTCATCACAGGGCTTCTCGAGGGCGCAGAAGCCTGAGGCATCCCACATCGAACGCAGGGAATATGTACCATCTAATGTTTTCCTCAACTTCCCATGTTTGACATGGGGTAAGCCGTGAGTTTAACGTCTTGCATAGAAGGATCAGATTGAAGGGCCTCTGGGGGGAACACCGATATTGGGGCCAGCACGTGGGCGGCTTCCCAGATTCTAAGGAGTGGAACGGGGTGGCATGATCCCACCGGGATGTGCCGGCCTAGGTAAGGATCAGGATGGATGGTGGAGTGAGACATGGGGCTTATGCTCTGGGGCGGCCCAAGAGGAGGAATACAGTTTAACGTCATGCGGGACGAGGGCATACAGTTTAACGTCATGCGGGACGATGGCATGTGCGGCTTACGCTCTAAGGCGACCCATGGTGGGTATGGGGCTTACGCTCTGAGGTAGCCCATAGTGGGTAGTGAACCGACGTGAAGAGGTCAGAAAAACTAGGTGGTGGGCTTGAACCTCGTGGAGGCTTCCTACGTACCGTGTGTTAGCACGGATCAAAGTCAACATAGTTCGCTGGGATGGGGCTTACGCTATGGGGCGGCGCAAATTGTATGGGGCTTACGCTCTGAGGTGGCCCACATTGTATGGGGCTTACGCTCTGAGGCGGATCGTGTTGTATGGGGCTTACGATCTGAGGCGGACCATGGAGGATATCATGGTCGAGGCGCGCTCTATTCCCACGTGAGTCATGCTCGGTGTGGGAAACAAGAGGCCGCAGGGACCAGACAATCACGTCGCGAAGGGTGTGTCCGTGAGAAGCGGAATGGGGCTTACGCGTTGAGCGGCCCAAAAAGGGAACAGGGGCTTACGCGTGGTTAGCAGCCCATGGTGTCGGGGCTTACTCCAAGGTGGAGGCCCGTGGTGCGACAAAGCGCAGTGGGAAAAGGACTCCACTGGCCTTGGCAGGGGGGAGTACAGAGATGCACGAGTGCAGTCATCTGCAAGAAAGGTTAGGGGCTTACGCTCTGAGGCATCCCTTCCCCCGTGGACAAACGCTGCTCTGACAAGGAGGATCTCATTCCATGTGAGGAAGATTCCATTACCGTGGAGGCGAGTGGTGTAAAAAATGTCTGAGCTGGGGGGACCCTGCGTGCGAAGTACGGGGTCAGACCATAGTTTAACGTCTTGTGTTAAGGATGAAATGCTTTGCAGTTTAACGTCCTATAGCTTGGACGGGATGGGTTTTCTCCACACCCCTAGGGCTTACATGCCCACCGCCCTCTACCCCTTGAGGGAGGGAAGGCATAGGCAAGGCCGTAATGAAGGGGGCCGCAGGGCAAACCACTGGGGGGTCCATGTTAGTGTGGCTATGAGAAAAACTAATAGCCGTTAGCGTGCCTATGCGGAGAAGCATAAGCCAAAGAAACACAATGGGAAACACGGCCCATAGGACCTTGAGGTTACTTCGTACGAGCCTGGAATGCCGTACGGGAAAACAACGCATGGTGCGCATGCCCGGCAGGGGAGGCATCGGGTGCTGGTGCAGGGGGAAGCTAAGGGGAGTCAAGGTGAGAGGTCCCGTGCTTTGCGCGCAAAAGGGAAGGTTTGCGCGCAAAACACCGGGACAACGCACAATTGGAGAAAATGGAATTGCACGCGAAGAGGGAATTACGTGCAAGGTTTTGCACGCAAGTCAGGGTATTGCGCGCACAGGACACGAATTGAGCGCAAGGCTAGAACCCGAGGGAGGGGGAAAATTCACTGAAGCCGGTGGAGTTACACGCAGAGGCGAACTCCAGGGCAAGATTGCGCGAAATGAGGGATTACCTGGATTCCATCTTTCACGCGGGGGGGAGGCGAATTGTGCGCACGAGAGTCGCTTCGGATTCCTCAACCCCCAACCCGTTCGAGGTCACCTTATATTTATAGTCGACCCCGTACGCGGAATCCAGGAGGCGCACGGAATTTTCCGCGCTGGGAACTGCCGGCGCGCAATATCAGGCCACAGCGAATCGGGGCGTGCAATTATTGCATGCCACATCGGCACAATTCTGCGAATCCTGGGAGTACTTCACGCGCAGAACATTTTTTCGCGAGGATCCTCCTTTATTTCGCGCACCACTTCCTAGGCCTCCGGATCGGGCCTCTGACTCCAAATATGACTTCGCTTCGTCATTTCGAAACTTCCTCTGGGAGTTACGGTCTTTTTTAGGCGTCAAGAGATCATATATAAGTAAAATATACTTTTTTAGGACATTAATGAACATTATAATTTTAATTATATATTTTATGAATATGGAATATAGAAAAATGGAAAAATAGATATTAAAAAAGAATACTTTATACATTAGAATTGGGAAAATAGATTTCAGGTTTGAAAAACTTTTTTATTGTATTAAAATAAAATATTTATCAAATTCAATTACTTTTTTTGTTGGTTCAACATATCTATAATTGATTAGTTCATTATTACACCACAAATGATGTAATTTAAAATACACAGGTCTTGAAAAAATGTATTTTTTACTATTCACCAAAAAATCAATTACATCCAAAAAATACCAAAAAATAACCCTTGGAAAATATTGATGTGATGATTTCATACATAAAATTGAATGTATTAAGGCCATTTTATAATATAGTATATTTAAAATTTTTATATAAAATACATATTTTTTACAAAAATAACATAAAATATAGTTTATAAAAAATGTTCCTATATTTTCATTTAGTTTTTAATAATGATATTAATTTTTTATCCTTTAATATTTATAATTACCTAAATTAATCCTGATAAATATTATTTATTTAAAATTTATTATTTTGAAGTTAATTTACTATTACAACAGTCAGGTTACTGCTCCCTATGGTCGTGATATTATTTCCCCATGGTTAGGTCACTATTGCAACAGTCACATTACCTCCTATAAATACTATATCATTCCATCATTTAAAAATTTACTGAAATTCTTCTGAAGGTTTTATATTTTCATTTTCAATGATATAGCTGTGTTTTAATTTTTTTTATTTCTATAGTGTTTTTTGTGGGGGAGATGATACTACCATATTGTGTGGATCTAAAATTTCCCATTATATTTTTTTAATTTGTTTTTCACTCATTGTACTTTTTACAATTTTTTATGGTTGATATTTTGTTTAATAAAATTGTATTCATTAATAGAATATATTTTATTTTATTTTTAATATTTTTTTATGAATATAATACTTTATTAGATAATAAAACGCACATTTATTTGAGGAAGAAAATATCATTTATAAACTACGTGTTGTTACATTCTTCCCTCTAATAAAACTTTTGTCCCTAAAATCTCAACTCATATAATTAGTTGAGAATATGTGATGGTACTTTAATTTCATTATTTCCTCTTGTTCCCTTGTTGCCTCTTCATATTTATGGTTACTCTATACTACTTTGACATAGTAAATTTCCTAGTTTTATAGAACATTACCTCCATAATCCAAGATCTTCATCAGATGCTCCTCAAATGAGAGTTTGTTCTCTTGTTGTACCCCATTCAGATTAAATACATGTGAGGGACTAGGTATTTACATCATCATGAAATATCTATGGAGCACATCATGAACATGATCCATATTTGGTGGATGTGCAACATGTTAATAAAATTATCCTATGTGATCAAGAATATGAAAGGGGCCAATGAACCTAGGGATATGATTCCAATTATTTACAAATAGTAGGACTCTCATATATGGTGATATTAGAGGGAAACAAATTCTAAAACATCAAACACCACATCCCTTTGATAGTTTTTAGCGTAGATCTTCTGTTGGATCTAAGAAGATTTTATATACATTTATTAGGATTTAAACTTTTATGGAATATCTTATACAAGAATCATTACAATATTATTTCATTCACAAAATTAATCCCAATAAGTAGGAGTTCTATATCAATTCCCATATAGAAGTTCATATGGATAAATTAGAATACTTGAGTGGAAACTTTGTTTGATTAACAACTCAAAAAATGAGAGATTTTAGTCCCATATCCATTATATTCCCTTGAGAAAGATGGAATATTTTTTTAGAGTGACTAAATAGTCCTTCTAGATAGGAAATCAGTTTGAGGGTGATATTCCATTTACAAATTCATTTCATCACTCAAATCTTGTTGAAGATTTCTCTTGAAAATAAAATATAACCTTAGATTATGATATAATATTATCACATGTGGTGCCCCATTCAACCCCACCACTTTATTTCTATATATCAGGGAAGGTTTTTGAAGGAGAAATCTTACCAAATATTAATGAAGTGGGAAGTCTTGGTGAGTTGATCCACCACAATAAATTTCACATTTCTTCCTTTGGAATTCTTTTAGAGACCAATTACGGTGTACTTGGTGATATTTTCACATTTCTTTGTGGGTATGGCCAATGGTTTCATCATCCACATGGATTTTTGTCACTATTCCTTAACTGGATAATATACCAAGCACTTTGATGTTTACTTCGAGATATCATCTTTATGTTGTACCACCTTAATTTCTCTTGGAGATCCTATAACATCATAGTGCTTCCAAGATGGGTAAAAAATATGAACTATGTACATTATCCAATAGCTCTTTTTTTATCTCTGGTGATGGAGGAACACGATGTCTAGTTCTAAACCAAATCAAACCATCATAATTGATATGGAATTATAAAATCTTCCCATAATTTACTGCATTAATAATTTCTTAAATCTTCAAGTAATCCCTTTGTGTTTCCTTGATATTATCTTATATAGTTTGGTAATAATTTGGCCTAGGTAGAATGTATTTAATATTGTTACAATTTCTTGACCCATCCATCGTATATCCATGAATATATATTCTTTCTAAATCTGCATCATGGATAGACTAGCATGTTATTTTCTTCTAAAAGAATCAACATTGTCATTCTTATTTCCAAGATAGAAGTGAATAGAGAAATCATAGTCATTTACTAGATATAACCATATTCATTGATGCGTAATAGTCTCATTGTATGTGAATATATACTTTAGACTCTTGTGATTAGTATATATGTCACACTTCTCACAATATTGTTAGTGATACCAAATATTCATGGTGAAAATCATGAATTCTTACCCTACATCATTCATAAGGTAGTTTTTCTCATTTATATTTAGCTTTTGTGAGGAACATGCTATATAATTTTCATTCTACATGATTACAGAACCCAATACCTTCATTGAATTATCATTTTATATGATAAATCCTTCTCCACGTGATGTTTGTGTGAGTATAAGAATAGTTATTGACATATTCTTGATATCCTTCATGCTTTTATAACATTATTATGTCCAATCAAACATTTCCATTTTCATGTTATCATAGTTGGTGGGATATAAAATCATGAGAAATTTAAGTCAAAATATATATTTTCCCTAATTTATCCAAGGAAATTGTTGATTTATTATGACACTAGTTGGTCTAGTCCATCCCTAAATTTCCCCTATCCTTAATGGATCTAAATAAATTCCTTCAGTTTTGATCATGTGCCCCAAGAATGTGACTTGATGCATCCAAAAGGTACACTTACTAAACATACAATAAGTTTAATTTTTTATTAATGCCTCTAGTATAATCCTTTGATACTCTTCATGTTCTTCCTTTCTTTTGGATTAAATTAGTGTATAATTGAGAACAAATTCCAAAAAAATTCTATGTTTTCTCAAAGGGATATATTAAAAAAAATCCAAAATTATTAAATGGTAATGGGTGAGTCCAAATGGAATCAGTATGAACTAATAGTTCCCTTACCTTTTATGGAAATATGTATTATAAATATATACCTTTTTTAACTTTAGTTGGGGTTTGGATTGGTGGTAAGCACCTTGTAATACTATAAGAAAAAATGGTGGTTCAAAACCCATTGGTGAACGTACTGCAGCAGCAGCGCACTGTAACAACAGCGGGCATTGTAGCGGTAGAAGGTCACTATAGAGGCGGAAGAGCACTGTAGTATGCAGGTATTGCATGGTACTATAGAAGGAATGTATTGTAGCAGTACTATTCACAGAATGGGTCTTGGGCCAAAAATTTGGGCCTATAGGCTATGTAATGGGATAAATGCCCAATTGGCCTTTAGGCTATGTAATGGGTCTCCCTCTACCAAGTAAAAGAGGTATTCGCTTTATTTTAATAATAAATAAGGTTTCTACACAAAAATTGTTTTACAAAATATTCCTTTTCTACATTTAACTGGTGATATCTAGAATAAAGATACACTTTTTATAAGTACTAGATACTATTAGTTTTTTTAAAATGTAACAGATTCACAGTATGGGATAATTTTTCTTTATGTTGTTGAGCTTATGATAATATATAAATAATTGAATTTATCCATATATTTCCTTTACAATAATTAGTTTTTTACTGTATGTTTATGCACTATGGTGTATAAACCCTTTTCCTAAATGCTCTTAAAATTTTTGATTTAATTAATCAAGTTGGATTTTGGATATTATATAAGGGTATTTGGAAATAGGACCAGATCTAAATATAATATATATTGAGCACTCTACCTCATGATATGGTGAAGTTTTGGGTAACTATTATTGAAATAAATTATTATATTCTATAATAATGTGAATTTATTCATGTTTATTATTTCCTTCAAATCAACTATTTTTCCAAGGTATGTGTCTTCATAGGGTATCATCACCCACACCATTGAGGTATTATCCAAGTTATATTCCTGATCTTACCTGAATTTTTATAAGAGTATGGGATGGATCATAATATAAAAATATATTTTCATTTCCCAACAATTTATGTGTTCCATATATAATGAGAACCAATATATTCCCAATGTATTGAAAAATTTTACCAAGGTATTACTATGAGATTTACTAAATGAATACTACCATATATTCTAATAGGATAAGATTAAAACATTTGGGTTGAATTTATGGAACCAACAAGTGATTATGTATATATCAACATCAAGTTATTGGGGTTGTGATCTAATAGTTCTAGAAAAACATTGGCCTAAATGAATGTGTAGAACCAAAATTGAATAAAACCATTTCTAATGTTGAGTGAATATGAATTTACCTTGTATGAATTAAATTTCATTATCCACCTAAACTGTGGAAATAAAGTAGGCTTTCCATTTCTCTATAAACTTTGGTGGTTACTAACATGGATCACCATCAATGACTCTAGGTTTAGTGCACTGTCATTCCCAATGAACTTTCACCTTATAGTTAAAGAACTGAACCATGTGTAGTACCTTCCAGCCCTCAATAGAATGGTAATATTTTATCTTTTCACTTTGACATTCATGATATAGGTGGAATTATCCCCCACTATTGATGGATTTAACTATCACTTACAGGAAATTCCCAATATGCATCTTCCCAAATTTTTGACATGTGAGGGGTTAGATATTATTCCCTTCATTATCATATGATACACATGTATCAAACTCTATATTTTTTTCTTATCTCAATAAATTTGTAACCATTAACCAAACTCTAACTCTTTATTGAGATCACATCAAACTATTCGTTTATAATTCTCAAAGTCTCAGATAGCTAGAGCCTTTCAGAAGAGTGAATTTAAGCCATGAAAAAATATATCTATTTTTTTCATTATTAATCAAAAAAATCTAGGAATATCATTCAATACTTTTATATTTTTTCCTTATATTTCATGACTTCTTCAAAATAATTTTTGTTAATATTTATGAATTATATCTCCATGTTTATTTAAAGTTTGAAATAGAAACACCTATTAAGAAATATTTTCTTATTATCTTCCCACTCCATCTACTACATTCCATCCTCAACATGGTTTTCATTATAAATTACCACCATTATTAAGACTATCCAAGAATGTTATTGAGAACAAAAGATACATTCTCTTTCTTAGAATAAGGGATCATAGAAATTATCTTCTCTTTTGAGTTAACCTACTATTAAAACAATGGGATTTCATGTCTAACTGAATGTCATTGGTAGTTTCGAGATAAAAGGAAAATATATTTTTTCTCTTTATTGGTAAAATATGTATGTTCCAAAGGGTTTAGTTTATTATTCATATATCAAGGCAAATGGGTAACCATAGCTATTAATTGTTAAACTCTTCGTACCCTAGAATTGGGTATATCGATTAGTCAATTGTTTTCCTCTCTAGTATACATGTTTTTGGTTTGGATTTACCTAGTTCCAACCATTTTATAAAATATAAAATTATCTAACAAAATTAAAGTAAAAAAAATCACAAATAAACATTTTATTCATATGTGTAACTTTACTCTAAAGGAATATATTTTGGGATCCTTATTTTTATCCTTTTTTAAAATTATTATTCTATGAATTTCACCTATATAGGCTTATATATATATTTCACTAAAATTTTCTAATATTAATTCCAAAATTAACTAAACTATTATCTGATAACAACTATAGTGACCAATCTATTCCTTACATGACTATTACATCACTTTTCTAAAAAACAACATAGTTGGGTAAAATATAGTATCCAAAGTTTTTATTTTTTGGAATATTAAGTTCATACATAAACTGTACATAATAAAAGAAAAACATTATATAAATTATTATTCTTCAAACATCTAAATTTATAATAATATTTTTAGTTCATGTAGTCACCTGATGATATATATCAAATAAAGTGGGTGAGCTAAAATCCCAGTAAGAGCGGGAATAAATAACATGATTCGATTGTACATGGGAGAGTATATTGATAATCAACAAATGAAACGAATAATATCATTATCAAAATAATAAGGGAAAATTTTATTAATTCATGGAATGAGGCTGATTTATAATAATGAAACATCATAACATAGTGGTCAAATACCACACAAAGTTGTGAGAAAATCTAGATTCTTTACCACACATAACATATGTGAATACATCATAACATTTTAAATGTTAACAAATATAGAATTACATACACACAATATACACAAAATATCATGAGATATATCATTGGAAATGGATTTGGAGTTATTTTGGAAGGGTAAAAAAAATTTCCCTCTAAAATAATATATAAAAAATATTAAAATTACATATTTTGATATTCTAGGAAGATTAATTCTCAAATAAATATGAAATCCGATACAACCCAAAAGAAAGATTTTGGGTTTGAGAATCCCCTTACTTTAAATCCTTCTTTAATTAATATCGTTTATGACTTATAAATTATAAAAATATATTTACTAAAAAAATTGTTGAAGTGAATTATTGTAATTTATATCATTATAAAAATATTATAATAATTTGATTATATTTCTTAATTACCTTCATTATAATTGAATCATTTTGATATAATGTTTTCTTTAAATTTTTTTGTGTTCTTTGATTTTGATATTTATGTTCAAGGAAATTTATACATTTCAAAAATTAATTATAGAATTGTAAAATAAATAAATTTGTACATGTATATACAATAAATAATTTATTATAACCACCCATTAATTTGATAATATGAAAATAATATCCAACTTCCTCATTGGTGGTTAACTGACCATTAACAGGACATCATCCGAGAAAGAGGTATATGAATTATGAAATATAATTATATATTAGATATGATTATTTAACTAGGATAAAATAATTAATATATTATTAATATATTAATTTTATAATGTTATAATATTTTAGTTTGTAAGGGATATCGTAAAAGGGTGTGAGAAGAAGAAATCACAAATAAGGGTTGATAAAAACATACCCCCTTCTTAGTGTTGTATCTATTGAACAACAAAAATATCCTTTGATTATTAGAGTGGGTTACCCCAAAACATACTTCAAGATTTATTGGATCTTGCGAGAGTGTATTTTTTAGGAGGTTTTTATTTTTTAAGTCATGGATGAGTGGTTTTCCAAGGGGGAGATGGGTTATTTATACTTTTATGGAGGGAATTTCATATTAAAATATTAAATAAAATAATATATCGTGGGAAACCCTTATAATATCGATATTAATGAAATTATGTATTATATAAATATATATAATGGTTTTAGTAATTTAGACACCATTATAATTGAAATTTATATTTTTATTGAAAAGGAAATTTGATATAATGATTTTTTTATTATAACAGAATACTTTAGTCTTTATAATTTAGAAAATATTATTTAAGATTAGAAAAAAAAATTTATTATAGTTAAATGACTAATTAATGAAATTGAATATTTTATTAGTAAATTCATTTTTTATATAATACATTAGATATTTATTACATCATTATTGAGGTAATATAAAATACACCAGTTACAGAAAAATTATATTTTTAACTATTTATAAAAAAGTAATGTATGTCAAAAATTAACCAAAAAAATCACCCTTGTAAATTTTCAATAGGATGATTTATAAAATAAAATTCATTTTATATAAATAATTTTATAGTATTGGTTATTTAAAATTTTAATTTTCAAATTATTATTTTCACAATATACTATTAAATTTATTTAATTGAAAAACTTATTTTATTTTTATTGAGTTTTTAATTCCAATATTTACTTTATGGAGTTATAATATTTATATATACCTAAATTACTCTAGATAAATATTATTTATACTTCATTTTGGTATTTGGAGGCCAATTTCCTAATCCAATAGTCGTGTTACTTTTACCAAAGGTCATGTTACTATTCTCAAGGGTCAGGTGACTTTTATTATGGTTACATTACTCCAATAAGTAATAATTAATTCTGTAATTCATCATTCACTATAATTCCTCCCATGGTTATACATTTTCATTTTCTAAGATGAGTTTTTTACAAATATTTTATTTCATTTCAATAGTATTGGTTGTGGGGAAGATAATTCTAGTAGATTTAAAGGATCTAAATTTCCCATAATAATTTTCTATTTTTCCCCATTATAATGGTTTTAATTTTCATCGGTTTAGTTTATGATTAATGAAATGAAATACATTAATGAAATAAATTTTTGCTGGTTTCTCAATGCATTGTATATTTATGATACAACAGAATATAATATAACACACATTTATTTTAAGATTAATAATATCATTTATCAGCAAAATTTTGTTACACTATTACTCTCTACACCCATAAATATGGCTTCTAAAAAATAAAAAATGTAACACCCCATGATTTCAAAATATGTTATCTCTTTAAAGTAATTCAATAGTTTATTCCACAGGCAACACCGAATTCGAGCGTAGTACGACTTACCAAACTAGATGTTTAAAAAGTGATTATGTAAAGTATTAAATTCATATTGAATTTAATATACTCCATATAATTTTAACATCCAAATTATGTTTTTTTAGACACAATATATGAACAAATTCAATATTTTAGATAAAAGAAGTGTTTTTCAAAAAACGAAATTTTACATCCTTTTAATGGTGAACCACTTTTAAATCCAATATTTTGAAACTTTTATGTATTTAATTTAACAAAATGGAATTATTTATTATTAGAGGGACATATAAATTTAGTTTTTATATATTTTTATAACATTCTTATTTTAATGAATAATAAAAAATACTAAATTTTAATTGAACAATTTTTTTAATCAAAATAATTTGTACTGTAAAATTATACATTTGAATGGTTTTGATGTATAATTATATTATATTTTTTTCATTTAATACAATGTCTCTCATTTTAAGTAATTTTACATATAAATTGGACATAAACATAAATCAATATTTTAGAAGTTTTTACTCCTAAAAAACCCAATTTCTGGTTTTTAAAATTGGAATTTGTTTTATATTAATTAATGAAAATTATATGTTTTGAATTTGGTAAAATAGACATCAATTTTAAATTAATTATATCCAAATTATCTTAGGGTGAATTTTTGTTATTTTTTTGAAAACACTCAATTTTTTATGAATAATGAAAAATACTACATAGTACATAAAACCAACTTTTTCTTTTAAATAATTATTTTTATTTAAAATTAATCATAAAGTCACAGTAGATACACAATACATATATAACTGAAATATAGTTCATTTGATTCAATATATAAATATTATCAGATATATAAAATTTTATTGAACATTTTTAACATCTTTTTACCCTCCTTCTAGGCATATTTACCCACCTTCTATGCACATTTTCAAATTTGAAAAAAATGTAATTTTACAGCTTATGTGAATTTAATTTCAAATATTTGAGAGACACAATTGAAATTAATATATAAAATGTGGTTCAATAGGATAAAACTAATTTTTGGTGAATATTAACATTTGAATTTTATTTTCCACGGAAAAAAGTAAATAAGGTAATTAAAGGTAAGAATGATATTAAAATTACCCCAAAACATGTTATAATTATATTGGATAAATTTATTTTTACCACAATAAACCATATAAAATAAAGAAGATCCATTTTATCAATTTGGGTTAGATTATAACATTTATTACATTTTATTTAAAGAAGAGTTTAAAGAGTAAATTCAATGATTAATAACTAATACATTTATAATATAGGGATAAACAGAAGATAAATTAGACTATAAATATTCATTATAAATATAAAAATATTTAATACATAATGGTATTTTATTGATAATTTTTATACATTAAATAAATAAATTTATTTATGACACAATAATGATGTTGTAATTACATTGTTAATGAAAGATTAAAATAGTTATTATTATAAATATCAAAATAATTGTAAATTGAGACTTTTGATTCCATACACGAATTTTATAGGGTAATATGACATTTTAGGGTTGATTTAATTTATTTTCATCGATGTAATCAACTTGTTATGACTTTCACAAAAACAAAATACTGAATAGTTTCAAATTTGACTTAAATAAGTTTTTAAAGAAAATACTATATAACTAAATGATATAATATTCCTAAAAATCTATGGATTTTCCAAAGGACTTATATAATTATATATATGTCATTAATGAACCAATATAGCTTATATTCAAAGTTTTTGGTATGTTTATTAACAATGTAATATAAAAATACCAAAATACATGGTAAAAGTTCCACTATTTAACTAAGAGTTAAACCTAAAAGATATGGTTAATATAGGGACATAAACATGTCTAAAACCTATTGGATGAAATTATTTCTACCCATTCCCACCTTATCCTATAAATAAATCCATTTTGAGGTGTTATAAAATGAAAATTATTTTATAATAAAATAATATTTCAATCTTTTCCTAAAGTGCCTCTCACCTCTCTTATAAAAGGGTACGTCCCCTTCTCTTAAATTCACAGCTCTCAAGCCATTTTTCTCTACCAAAACCTACTAAAATACCTTCCCAAATACCCTCAAATAATCCTAGATTTCTTAATTTGATCATAAAACCAACCTAATGATCCCTTTTGTTCAAATTAAAAAGAAGAATCCGAAAAAGATGTAACTATTTCATCACTTCAATCAATGTTCTTTTCTTCATCACTTCCTATTTCTGTGTTGTTTCCATACCAAAAAAATAAATCAAGAACCTTATAAATACTGTGACATTATTATAATAATGGTACAGCCATATTAATTTTTCTATCCATCCTATGAATGGAAAAGTCACTATACGTGCGTACGTACGGCTTACCGTCTCCATGTTGTTGGGTTGTCTGTTATTCAACACTACATTATTTGGATGGGTATAATAATGAGTATAATTAATTTAAAAAATGAATATAACATGGTAATTATTCTCTATATATAATATACTATCAAATTAAACACCGTTTTACCATTTATAGAATGACATTTTCACTGGGTGTATGTACGGCTTACCATCTCCACAGCCCGATGAGATTCATCTTCAACGATCACCAATCAAGAATTTTTAGAAAAATATATATATTGATTAAGTATGAAATATATGAACTATTATTGATACTTCAATAATATATATTTAATTATATAAATATATATCATCTACTTACTTCCATACTATAGGGTCAGAAAACAGAAACAACATTTATGCGTACGTACAGACTACTGTCACCATAAACAGTGTTTCTATTTCATATATCTATCTATTGTAAGTGTTTATAATATTAATATATATGATATATAAATCATGTTATATTGTATTTATGTAGGTAAGTAATTATATATGTGATACATTCAGGAATAAATTTTAAAACACATACGATAAAAAAGAAATTATTACTCGAAATGTAACATTAACATAAAAATTATTATTAAATGTGTAATTTAAAGTAATAAATGAATCATATATGATAAAATAAATATTAATATGTTTCTTGTATAATTTAATGACATTCTATGGTCATTATACATGAGGTTAAAGGTACCCTTAACAAAAGGAATGTATAAGGTAATGGTTAATTCCCCAATCTTATTATTTTCCGAGATTGCATATGTGTAAGTATTTACTGGGTCATTTTTATCATCCATGTCCATGTTTCATAAATTTTATTTATAAATTAATATTTAAAGGTGTTTTGGATGGGACTCTTTATCAATATGAACATTTTAAATATTTAAATAATTTTTTTCTAATTTTTTTAATTAATGACTATGTTTTAAAAATGATTATAAGGATATATTTATATAGACATGATTATTTGAAAAGGATAATTCCTTTCAAAATTTTAAATGTGGTATTGGAATATTTGATTCAAAAATGACTTTTAAATTTCTTCCTTTCAAAATTGTGTGACTTTTAAATGATTTCATGAGAAAGAGATATTTTTCTCAAAGGGTTTTCCTGATCATTTTAAACAATGCCAACATCCATTACTAGATATTATTCTGGATTATGTTTTTTTATTATAATACAATATTCCATAATTTATTGAAGGTTTTTTGATATGTTATATTGTGTATGTGATAGTTTTATACTATTCATGGCTTATGGTTAATTTATTAATATTTCATATGCTAGTTTAAATATGAATGTTTATGTTATGTTTCATCCTTTTCATACGAGGAATGCATTAAACATAGTAAGTGAATGGTAGAGCCTATTATAGCTCCTTGATGCATCGATGGGTCTCATGAGAAAAAATAGTTTCTTTCCACAAGGCCTTGAATTTTTTTTTTATTTTTAATCTTTTTATAAGGCATTGACTATTTTGTTATGATGTCCGGCATTATGCATTCCCTCATTATGAAATAAGTTATTACATGTAATTATTCGACTAGTAGATTGATCATTTTAATGTTTACATGGTTAGTTTTGATTTTTATTTTCCATATTATATTCATTTTTATGTTTAAAAAGGATGTTGTTTCTATTACACATTTGTACTTAAATTATTATATATTTCACTAATTTATTTACCATTACTGAGCATCTGAGCTCGCCCCTTTCGTATATTTTGTTTTCTTAGGATTATAAAAAGTGTATTGTCATTGATATTAATGTTTAATCTAGGAGAATATTCATGTTATCAAAGGATTATTTATGTGGTGTTTTATTTTAGAAATTGAAAGGTAACATTCATACATGTAATCTATTTTCCAAGACTCCTAATCTTCTTGGTCTTTTGGAACTTGATACCTTGTAATCATGAAAATGTATTAAAATATTGCACTGAATCTGGGTTTGTAGGGTTTGGGAATTATATTTGGAATCAAAGGACGTTTAGAAAAAAATGTGGAAATTGAGTTAGATAAAATATAATTTTGAAAACTCACCCTAAGATATACTATGAGGATTAATATTAAATAAATTTCTATAATTTTTGTAATATTTATAATTTTTAAAATTTTAAGCAATACATCCCTATCTGGATAAGAGTAGGTATAGGAAGCTCTATCACAGATGTACCTTTGGGTAAAACCCAAAAACACTTCTTCGAGTTTGACTCGAACGAGAACTAGTTCACGACAATGGGCCTTAATGCACTCTTGGTTACAACACTCCTAAGAGATATAGTTAGGATAATCAACTTTTTATTTACAAATAATTATGAATTATTTATGAGTAAAGAATTACCCAAAGAAAATATTTTTTTAGGATTATGGATTACATGCATAAAATATTCAATTTCGGTTAAGTAATTTAAAAGTTTAGAATTATGCATTGTGATTCAAACAACTAATCTAGTGTATGTCATCATTTAGAAATAGCGCTCAGTATACGGAATAAGAAATCTAGCAATACCCATGATCCAAAGAGTCAGAAGGATCATATCTTTCATGGTCTTAAGCGATAATTTTTAAGGGTAATAGTCACCCACTTATTTTCATAATATGAAGAAATAGTATCATGTGTTAATAATATATGTAATTAATTCATTAAGTCTTATGTATTTGAAGGGAAATAATTTAATAATAGGATGGAATATAAAAATCATAGACAAAGGGAAGAAGGGAAAGAAGGATTTTCCCGCATGCGATAATTGTGGAAAGAATTGTAGGACCCCGGGACACCCTGAGTGGGGAGGGGTGAATCAGGGTGTCAACTTTTTCTCCTTAAAGTTGTGGATCTTGTTCCCATGTTGGTAGGAACTACATAAACCTGTATGATGGATATGATCAGCAATGCAACATTCACATGCAGAGAGGTGACACATCAATTTTTACTTGGTTCACCACTAAGGGCTACGTCCAAGGAGCATACACCGACAGGTTGTCGGTCGTACTTGAATCCACTATTGCTTCACTAGTAGTAGATTACACTTGTTTGGGAACAGTCAATCTGGCCCAGGCTCACTGCCTTTACAAATGTTCAGGGATCGCTCACTGCTTCCCTTGGGTCACTCCCATTGACTCCCCATAGCTCACTGCCCTTGGTGAAGTCCCACTCAGTCTATAGACGTGAAGGTCTATTCAATAGATAGACATGAAGTTCATTGTCTCCTGTTCAGCATGAGACTTTTCTTGTATCAGAGTTCGGATTTGATGCTCCTTTGAATTCAACCTTTTACTTTAGTGCAATGACTGAATGCACTAGATCACCTTGTCCTCATTTTCCTGAATTACAATCACTTGTGTGATTGCTCAATAAATGATTCTCTGTTGATGTCCAAATTTCATCCACCGATGAATACTCTTTTTCCCCTATCCACAGGGCGAACAACCTTTATAAAGGGCCTTCACGAAGTACCCTACTTCGCAAGGCTCCCAATTTTGCAAAGCTCAAACAAGCCTTTGCGGAGTCCCTGCCTTTTCGCGAAGCTCAATCGCGAAGAACTCTCGCGATGCTCCAGCCTTCGCAATGCTTGGCTATCGCAGAGCTCCTGCCTCTTCGCGAAGCTCACTGAGCCAATGCGGGGCGCACACTTTTCGCGGAGCTAGGAAAGCCGTCGTGAATCTCAACATTCGCGAAGCAAACTGCCTTCACGACTGACCTTTGCGAACCGAGAGCAATGGTTTTTCGTTGAGAGCTCTCTCTAGGGGGTCGGCCTCTATTTATAGGCGATTCTATCGACCCTCGACCTTTCCACGCGAAGTCAATGCCACGTCAGCTCCAATCGCGAAGCTCCGAATTTCCCGCCGAATGTCTCTCAAAATCGCGAAGCAGAACGGAAATTTTCCTTTCACGGAGCTCGTCGTAATCGCGGAGAAACACCGTCAACATTCCTTCGTGGCACGCGCCTTCGTCGCGAATCTCCCTCGCAAAGCCCTTCACCACCGCGATGCTCTTCGGCCTCTGACGTTCGTGAAGCTTGACGTAATCGTGAAGTATCACCGTCATCATTCCTTCACGCCTTCGCCGCGAAGCTCCCTCGAAAATCCCTTCATCGCCGTGAAGCTCTCCAGCCGCTTCCATTCACGAAGCTTGACGTAATCGCAAAGGCTCACCACCACCATTCTTCTGGTCTTCGCGAAATCCAGTCCATGCATCCCATCTTCGCGAAATTCATGCCTTTTCCATATTAAATCATGATCTTCATGGAAATCTTATTTTCGCGATGCTCGCCAATTTCCAAATTTTGGACCCCAAAAATTTGGCAAACACTGGAAAACGGCGCCACCTTTTATCTTCTCTTTTAGTCCTCCTCCAGATCATCCATTCCTTTGTCGATGTTCCATGAATAAAACATGGATCATTATCCACAATCTTCGAACTCGACGTGCCGCCATGGAATCTCCTTTGTCAACAAATTGGAATGTCGTCTGTTTTCTTTGTCAACAAGCACGATCACCTCAAAAACACTTCTTCTTGGTGATCTGTATCCTTAGGCAACTCTTCTGCTTGTATCACAAACTCCTCTATTGTGATATTTATTCTTTGAATGCATAACATTAACATCATCATCTTATATGACAATGTGATCTGCATGACTATCTTAGAATTACAATCATTGCACATTGTCTTCTTCATCAACCGTCATGATATACTTCATGCAAACCAATTCAATTCATCAGGAAGTCTCTTGCATGGTTCTCACCTCATTCTTCATTAATCTGTCTCAGATGGATCTCACCCCACATTCTTCATTGTTATAAACAATGTATCACCTTTGACACATGTTGTTTGAACTTACGATCAATACAAAAATCGTCTGAGTCGCCACTCCTTTACTTCATCGGAGTACTTCATGATCTCCTTCATTTTGACCTGCATTGACAACTATTGAAAACAAATACAACCTTATACACAAAGTGGTTCCAACAATCACCCATTTGTATTTTGTTGTCAATACCTTATGAATCTTCTGAAATGAATTTGTCAATGTCAAAATGAGAATCTTCTCGTCAATCAACTTTCATGCAAGCATTCATTTCACTTTCTCTCCCCCTTGTTGACAAGAAATAAAAAGCGCATGGTAGAGAGGTTATCAATCAATACTTAAGAAATGTTTCATTAATCATTTCTCTCTAAGTCTACTTGAGCAATGCTCGATGTAGAAAACAAGAGGATTTGATTAAGTCAACAAGGTTGTCCATTATCTACATATCATTATACCAACATGAGATGATAACTCATGTATCTTGTCTTCAAGGGTTTACCAATTTAATTCCAGGTAGAATAAGATCAACATGATAGAGAAAAACCAACCTGAACCTCCTGCACTCACATCAGCATATGGATCAAAAATATTCAAGTGAAATCGGCAGGATAAGTGACCTTGGGGCACTTCCATTCTCTTTTATGTCACTGATCAATTCAGTTACTCCCCCTTTGTAGAATAATCTTTGATCCGAGTAACCAAGGGATATTGATTGAGAAATGACATACCTTCTCCATTGACTTGTTTTTTAAGAAATTCACAGAGTAACTGCTTTTGAGTCCAGTTGGAGTTGATATTGATTGAAACAGTGATCCTGGAAGCTTCTTCATTCTTTTCCCCTCAAGGGAAACACTCCTCATCATCTTCATCAAGAGTGATCCTTCATCATCATAATCTTTGAATATCAATTGAAGAATCTACTAAGGATGGAAACTTCTTTAACTTGGATATCAAGAGTTGACAACATTCACTACTTCTCAGGTTCTCCCCCTGAGATCATGCTTCACCTTCAATTCCCTGCATTATTAGCACAAATATAATATGCAAATCATTACGGGAATAAGGTGGTTCCTTCTTGCTTCATCAAGAAGACTTGCTTGGCTGAGGTTCTTTTCTCAACCAAGTTCCTCTGTTCACTCCAGTCTTCATTCCTGCACATTTGAACATATGATCTGACATCCGTAGGTGTGGCATGGCTCTGTTCACATTCTCTTCTACATTGTGTGGATAATTGTTCTTGTTAGTAGCCATCATGAATGATACATTCTTACTCTTCTTAAGGACTTCTTCTTGCTCTGGTATTAAGGTTAGGCAACCTTTTGCAATGTGACCAGACTTCTTGCATCTCTCACACAGAACTTCTTTGACACGTGTGTTTCTCTTTGTTTGCAATCTCTCCTGCACTGTGTCCTCATCATGTGAAAGTTTTCCTTTTCCTTTGTCACCAGCCTTGGCCTTCTCATCTTCATGTTTCCTTATTCTTTTCAAATCTTCTGGCCAGATGACCAATATGTCATTTGGAACTTTTGCAGCTGGTTTAGGTCTTCCACATGGGTCCATCCGATATTCATCCCACTTAGTGTTTATTTTGGATGAATGACCCTTCAATTTCATGGATCTAAAATCCTGGGTCTTCTCAGCTTCCCTACTTGAGATCTTCTTGGGGAAATGTGTGTTCACAACATTCTTTTGATTTCTCCCCAAGGTAGCTGCTTCATTCTTTGATGGCATCAGAGGTCTTCATTTCTTTTCAACAGTGAAAGCATGTTGATATGGACATGTGCTTGCATTGTGACCGCTTCCGTTGTATACATCACAGATGTTATCAAGAATTCCAAATCTGTTTGTAGTAAATAGATGCTTCTGGACCTGCTGATGTTGCTCCTTTTTCTCTGGCTTCATTCTCTTTGATATATGCATTCTCTGTTCTTTTCCATGTAAGGGATAATAAAGACAATCCAGTGCACAGTTCCCAAATTTGTTGCAGCACCAACATTGACCCACAAATCTTTTCTTCTTTGTGTCTTCTGTATTAAGTTGTTGGGCCATCTGCTTAATCTTTTGTGCTCTATTTGAGGAACCCACTTCCTCCTTTTTCTTCCCATCCACCCTAGCCATGGTGGTAGGTTTCTTCTTCTCACCTTTCCTCATCCATACTTGTTTAGAACTTTTCTTCCCACCTGCACTGATTGTAGGAGTGTATTTAGAAATATGAGTGCAAGATGGTTTGGATGGTACCTTCACTTTCTCAGTTGCTTGTGATAGATCAGAGAGTGAAGTCATGATCTTCTTATCAGATGTTAGAGGTCTTTTGACAATAGAATCCTCCAGTGAGCATTGAGTACCAGCAACAACTGATTCTTCATGTGGATAATCAAGAGTTGTCATAATCTTCTTATCACATGTTGGAGTCATTTCAGCTTTAGACTCCTCCAACAAACATTGAGTGCAAGAGTCAATCATTTCATTCTTTTGTGAAGTCTCAATATGTGTGTTCTCAATCTTGGTCAACTGAGCTTCCAATTTTTGACCCACAATATTGAGGATGATCTTCTGATCTTCAATTGTGATCATCTTCTCTTCACAAGTCTTCTTCAACCTTTCAACCTCATCTTCATGCATCTTAACATTGTTTTGTAACAAAGATTCAAGTTCCCTGAATTTAATGGAAGTTTCTTCCAAAAAAAATTCTTGACTTCATTGCTCTTCTTCAGCTCAACTTCATGTGCATGGATCCTTTCTTTTAGAGTCTTATTGACTCCATCTTTTTCTTCAATGACTTTCACCTGTTTGCTGAGCTTCATACTTTCCATAACTTTTATTTCCAAACCCTCTTCCATATTTTCAGCTTCCCTTTCTAATCGAGTGATCTCAACCTGCATAGAATGAAATAGGCTATAAATAATAGCAGCCCTTTCTTCAGGCATATCATGCAGATATGTTTTGAGTTTTTCTTGAATGCGTGAATTGGGGGTGTCATCCTTTCCTCTAGAAGAATTCTGAGTCACCTGCTCGATACTTTCCATGCCTGAAGTTTCTTCATTTTTGTAATGGCATGGAGAACAAGACACTGCATATTCTTTGGATATGAGGGACTTCTTTAGCTTCTTCTTCTCTTTCTTTTTCCTGTTTGTCATGATCATGCTAGATGTAGACGTCTGCTCAAATACATCATCAAGACTGCTCTTCATTGTTGACTTTAGGAAATAAACTCAAATCCTCCTCTCAATAGAATTACTGGAGAATATCCAACAAATGTTAACCTTTCGCTCTGATACCACTTGTAGGACCCCAGGACACCCTGAGAGGGGAGGGGTGAATCAGGGTGTCAACTTTTTCTCCTTAAAGTTGTGGATCTTGTTCCCACGTTGGTAGGAACTACTTAAACATGTATGATGGATATGATCAGCAATGCAACATTCACATGCAGAGAGGTGACACATCAATTTTTACTTGGTTCACCACTAAGGGCTACGTCTAAGGAGAATACACCGACAGGTTGTCGGTCGTACCTGAATCCACTATTTCTTTACTAGCAGTAGATTACACTTGTTCGGGCACAGTCACTCTGGCCCAGGCTCACTGCCTTTACAAATGTTCAGGGATAGCTCACTACTTCCCTTGGGTCACTCCCTTTGACTCGCCCTGGCTCACTGCCCTTGGTGAAGTCCCACTCAGTTTATAGAAGTGAAGGTCTCTTCAATAGATAGACATGAAGTTCATTGTCTCCTATTCAGCATGAGACTTTGCTTGCATCAGAGTCCTGAGTTGATGCTCCTTTGAATTCAACCTTTTACTTTAGTGCAATGACTGAATGAACTAGATACCCTTGTCCTCGTTTGCCTAAATTACAATCACTTGTGTGATTTCTCAATAAATGAATCTCTGTTGATGTACAAATTTCATCCACCGATGAATACTCTTTTTCCACTATCCACAGGGCGAACAACCTTTTGAAAGGGCCTTCACATAGTACCCTACTTCGCAAGGCTCCCAATATTGCAAAGCTCAAACAATCCTTTTGCGGAGTCCCTGCCTTTTCGCGAAGCTCAATCGCGAAGCACTCTCGCGATGCTCCAGCCTTCGCAATGCTCGGCTATCGTGGAGCTCCTGCCTCTTCACGAAGCTCACTGAGCCAATGCGGGGCGCACACTTTTCGCGGAGCTAGGAAAGCCGCCGAGAAGCTCAACTTTCGTGAAGAAAACTGCCTTCGCGAGTGACCATTGCGAACCGAGAGCAATGGTTTTTCGTTGAGAGCTCTCTCTAGGGGGTCGGACTCTATTTATGGCCGATTCTATCGACCCCCAACCTTTCCGCATGAAGTCAAAGCCACGTCAGCTCCAATCACGAAGCTCCGAAGTTCCCGCCGAAAATCTCTCAAAATCGCGAAGCAGAACGGCAATTTTCCGTTCGCGGAGCTCGTTGTAATCGCGGAGAAACACCGTCAACATTCCTTCACAGCGCGCGCCTTCGTCGCGAAGCTCCCTCACAAAGCCCTTCACCGCAGCGATGCGCTTCAGCCTCTGCCATTCGTGAAGCTTGACGTAATCTTGAAGTATCACCGTCATTATTCATTCGCGCCTTCGCCGCGAAGCTCCTTCGCAAAGCCCTTCATCGCCGCAAAGCTCTCCAGCCGCTGCCGTTCGCGAAGCTTGACGTAATCGCAAAGGTTCACCACCTCCATTTTTCTGGTCTTCGCGAAATCCAATCCATGAATCCCATGTTCACGAAATTCAAGCCTTTTCCATATTAAATCATGATCTTCATGGAAATCTTATTTTCGCGATGCTCACCAATTTCCAAATTTTGGACCCCAAAAATTTGGCAAACACTGGAAAACGGTGCCACCTTTTATCTTCTCTTTTAGTCCGCCTCCAGATCATCCATTCCTTTTTCGATGTTCCATGAATAAAACATGGATCATTATCCAAAATCATCGAACTCGACGTGCCGCCATGGAATCTCCTTTGTCAACAAATTGGAATGTCGTCTGTTTGCTTTGTCAACAAGCACGATCACCTCAACAACAATTCTTCTTGGTGATATTTATCGTTCGGCAACTCTTATGCTTGTATCAAAAACTCCTCTATTGTGATATGTACTATTTGAATGCATATCATTAGCATCATCATCTTCTATAAAAATGTGATGTGCATGACTATCTCAGAATTCCAATCATTGCACATTTTCTTCTTCATCAACCGCCATGAAATACTTCATGCAAACCGATTCAATTCGTCAGGAAGTATCTTGCATGGTTCTCACCTCATTCTTCTTTAATCGGTCTCAGAATGATCTCACCCCACATTATTCATTGTTATAAACAATGTACCACCTTTGACACATGTTCTTTGAACTTACGATCAGTACAACAATCGTCTGAGTCACCACTCCTTTACTTCATCGGAGTACTTCATGATCTCCTTCATTTTGACCTGCATTGACAACTATTGACAACAAATACATCCTTATACACAAAGTGGTTCCAACAAGAATCACCTTGGAAAGTGCTTGGAAAAATGGGATTTTGTAATAAGTGTGGAGAAAAAGGACACCAAGTTCGTGATTTTATGGGTAATAAAATGTTTTCAAATGTACAATGCTTCATGGAGTTGGGAGACTATGCGAATCAATGTCCCAATAATGAGAGTATACCCCAGATGATGCTATTGGATAACAATCAGGTTACGATACTACCACAAATGAAAGAAATGATTATTGTTATTAAGTTTTTATTAATTAATTGTACCATTTTATGTTAGTATTAATGATGTACAATTTATAAGAATTATTAAGTATATAAGGATTGTACTGCAGTACATCTTCATTAAGGGTTTTAAATTTTATCGTACATAGTAATGTTAAAAAGATTCATGTTATAAATTTTAAAAATATATGGTTGGGGGAAATATAACCCTTAATGTGTTTCTAAAACTTGGTAAATGATTTTGGAATAAGATATGATTGATTTGGAAAAATTGTATTGGATATTATTGACTACCTTGAAAAAAAATCAATTGTTTTTTTATTCCATCATTGTTGGAGTTTACAATATTTTTGGATATAAAGAGTATATCTATTATTCTCTAAGGAATAAGGGATCATGAATGAAATCAATATGTTTTTATGGTAATTAAATGTGTTACCATGTTTTAATAGAGTACATGATGAAGGTATTCAAATGTTATTATGTGGAAAAAATAGATCTTCAATATGTTTACCATCTATATAAATTTTGGACTGTGAGTTTAGATAGAAGTGTTTTGGAAAAGTCTAAAGGTTGGAATGAATTAATTTGGACATTGGATACTATTGTTTAATGTTAAAACATTTCTTAATATTTTTTTATTGTTATAAGAAGGACAACCTAGAGGTTAGGTGACTACCTGTCGTGTCTGACTAGGCTGTGAGACTTGAACCCGCAATTAAAGGCAAAAAATGGTGCATCACCTACCACTAGCCTACGTGATGTCAAGTTTTGTACAATGTAGTTTTTTAAAATGGTCTGACAAATGAATTATAAATTCATTTTTTTACACTATATAATAAGGATAAATAGAATATTTTTGATTTATAATATCAGTTCATGGTAGAAATTATTTAAATGATGGGACTCTGTTTTTCATGTATTATATCTTTTTCTTATTATATGAATAAATTAGTTATTTATCTTTAGGGAAATGACCTTAATACCAAAAATGAGTTATCATAATACCTAATTTTTTTTAACTGATGATATTTTAAATTATCATATATTTATGGCTTTGAGGCCCTCAATTTTCCATTCACTTGTTTGTGATTGATGACCTCAATCACTCCCTAAAAATATTTATGTTTTTCCTCTAATTATAATTTCCACTAATGTTATCTTATTATAAATCCTAATTTTGTGGTGACTTTTTCATTACCCATTCCCTATTATTAAGACTAAATTCTAGTAACCCTATTTCTGATGTTGGTTTTCCAAAATGGTATATTCTATTTTAAACCATTTATTTTTGAAAAACACTTTAAAATTTGTGAGAAAAAAATTTATTCAATGAGGGGAGAGAGTAACACCCTTGGATTTCATAGTATGTTATCTCTTTAATGTAATTCAATAGCTTTCACCAGACACAACACCGAGTTCTAGTGCACCACGACTTACCAAACTATCCGTTCAAAAAGAAGTTTTGAATAGTATTAACTGTATTTTGAATTTAATATACTGGATATAATTTTAACATCAATATTATTTGTTTTGTAGACATAATTTGATAACCAATTCAATTTTTCAGATAAAAGATGTGTTTTTAAAAAAATGAAATTTTACCGCCTTATAATGGGGAAACCTTTGTAAAATCCAACATTTGACACTATGATATATTTAATTTTAAAAAATAAAATTCTTCCTTTGGAGAGGGACATAATAATTTAGTTTGGATAAATTTTTTGTATTTTTCTGATAACTTTCATATTTTGATGAATAGTAAAAAAACAAAATTTTAATTGAAAACAACTTTTTTAATCAAAATAATTTATAGTGTTAAATTATAAATTTGAATGGTGTTGAAGAATAATTAGATTATTTTTTATAATTTAATCATATGTTGTTCATTGGAAGAAATTTTACATTTAAATTGGACATAAACACATAACAATATTTTGATAGTTTTTACGTGTCAAAAACCCACTTTCTGGTTTTGAAAATGGAAATAATTTTAAATTAATTAATGAAAAATCTATGTTTTGAATTTGGTAAAATAGAGATAATTTTTTAATTGTTAATATCAAAATTTTCTTACGGTGAATTTTTGGTATTTTTCTTAAAACATTCAATTTTGGATGAATAGTGAAATATACAGTATAATACATAAAAACTGACTTTTTCATTTAAATAATTCATTATAATTAAATTTTATCTTAAATAAAAATAGATACATAATACATATATTAGTCCAATAAAATTAATTTGAGTCATTTTATAAATATGATTAGAGATATAAAATTTTATAGAACCATTTAAACCTCTTTTTACCAACCTTCTAGTCACATTTACCAACCTTCTAGGCACATTTTCCAAATTGCATAAAAAGTAATTCTTCCACTTCTGTGAATTAAATTTCAAAAATTAGAGAGACACAATTTACATCAGTAAAAATCATTTGGTTCAATTGGATGAAAATTATTTTTGGGAATAGTAATTTTTTAATTTTATATACCACGCTAAAAATTAATTAAGGTAATTAGATGTAAAAATAATATTAAAATTACACAAAAGCACGTCTCAATTATATTGGATAATTTTATTTCGTTAAAAATCCATATTAGGACAAAATTATGATCCTTTATATCCATTTTTGTTAGATTATGACATTTATTATATTCTATTTAAAGAAGGGTTAAAAGTGTTAAATTCAATGTTTAATAACTAAACCATTAATAATATATAGATACACATAATATAAATTTTACAAAATATATTAAAATTATTTATAATTTTTAGACTTTAAATAATTAAAATTATTTATGTCATAATGATGATGGAGTAATTTTTGTATTAATGAAATATTAAAATAATTCATATTATAAATTTCAAAATAAATATAAATTGATACATTTTATTCCATAAATGAATTTCATAGCTGAATATCAAATTTTAAGGTTAATTTAATGTGTTTTTTTGAAGTGATCAACTTTTTTGACTTTCACAAAAACCAAATACTAAATAGAGTCAAAATTGAAATAATGAGTTTTTAAAACAAATAAAATATTGTTAATTGATATAATATTTTTAAAAATATAAGTTTAATAAAAGAGACTTATATAATTATATATATGTTATTAATGAACTACTTGAGCTTATCTTGGAATTTTATAGTATGTTTACTAACCTTGTAATATAAAAATAAAAGAAGACATAGTAAAAGTTAAACTATTTAACTAAGAGTTAAATATAAAATATAAGGTTGATGTTGTGACATAAGTATGTCTAAAACCTATTGGTTGGGAGGATGTAAACCCACCACCACAATATCCTTGAAATAAATTAATTTTTATGTATTATATACCAACATTAGATTATAATAAAATAATATTTCAATCTTTTCCTAAAGTGGCCCTTACCTCTCTAATTAAAGGGTATTTACCCTTCTATTAAATACACACCTCAAAAGCCATTTTTCTCTGCCAACCCCTAATAAAATCTACTCTCAAATAACATCACTTCAACCTAGATCCCTTAGTTTTATCATAAATATATCCTAAGGATCCATTTTGTTCAAATAAAAAGAATGAATCCAAAGAAGAGGTAATTATCGCATCACCTCATTCAATGTTCTTTTCCTCGTCCACTTCCACTTTATTTGTTGCTTCCATAAAAAAATAATAAATCATGTACCCTATAAATATTGTGGTTTCCTTAAAAATATGGTACAACTATATTAATTATTCTATCCATCATATGAATTACAAAGTCAGCATACATGTGTACGTACGGCTTCCCAACTCCACGTCATGGCATAGTTTGTTATTCCACACTAAATTATTTGGATTTTTATAATAATGAGTATAATTTATTTAAATAAATAATATAACATGGTAATGATTTTGTATATATAATATACCATCAAATTAATCACTATTTTACTATCGATAGAATGATATTGTCACTCATGCATGCGTACATCTTACCGTCTCCATGACATAGTGAGATTTATCTTCAACGATCACCATTCATGAATTTATATAAATATATATATATATATTGATTAATTATAATATATATGAAATAATATTTCTACTGTAATAATATATATTTATGTATATAAATATATATCGTTTACATAATTCCTTACTATATGATAAGAAAATATAAAAAACGGTCATGCATATGTACGGACTACCGTATCCATGATATTTGTTTCCATTTCATATATCTATCTATTATAAATATTTATATTCTTAATATATATGATATATAAGTCATTTTTTATATTCTTTAAGTTTGTACATCATTATCTATGTGATACGATTAAAAATAGCATGTTAAAACACATAAGATAAAGAAAGCAATTATTACAAAAAATGTTACTTTAACATGGAAATAATTATTAAATGGATAATATAAAGTAATATACGAATCATATATGAATATATAAATATTAATATGGTTATGTTATAATTTAATAACATAATATGGTGATTATACAGGAGGTTAAATTTACCCTCGACCAAAAAAATGTACAAGGTAAGAGTTAATTCCTCAATCTCATTCTTATCAGAGACTGCTTATGTGTAAGTATTTATGGGGAAATTTTTATCATCCATGTCCATGTTTCATGAAATTTTTTTCAAAATAAATATTTTAAGGTTTTGTGGTGGGTAATAATTATCAATATCATAATTCTAAATGTTTAAATAATTTATTTTTCAAAATCTTTTTAATTAATGTCTATGTTTTAAAAATGATTTTAAGTATTTATTTATATGAACATGATTGTTATAAAAGGATAATTCATTTCAAAAGATTCAAAGAGGTGTGGGAAATTTTATTCAAAAATTTCTTTTAAAAGTATACCTTTATAAATTGTGTGACTTTTAAATGATTTTATGAATAAGGGTTATTTCTCTCAAAGATGTTTACTGATAATTTTCAATTATGTCAACATCCTTTACTGGATATTTTTCTTAATTGAGGTCGATTTATTATAATAAAATATTATATATTGTATTAAAGGTTTTGTGAAATGTTTCATTGTGGATGTTTTATTTTTATACCATTCAGGGTTTATGGTTAATGTATTGACATTTCATATAATAGTTTTAATATGAATGTTTAGGTTATGTTTCAAACTTTTCATATGAGGAATGAATTGGACTTAGTAAGTTACGGGTCAAGCCTGATATTGATTTTCAATGCATCGGTAGGTCTCATGATTCAAAATAGTGTCTTCAAAAAAGGCCTTGAAAAAAAATTAGTATTGGTATGAGGCCTTTGCTATGTATTTATGATGTCTAGAATTATGCATTCCATCAGTATGAAATTATTTATTACATATGATTACTCGAATATTAGAATATTTATGTGTATGTTTATATGGTAATGTTTGATTTATTTTTTTCATATTATGTTCAATTTTATGTTAGGATTTTGTTTTTATTACACATTTTTTCTTAAAAGTTTATAGATTTTGCTAAATTATTTACCCTTACTGAGCATCTAAGCTCGCCCCTTTCTTATGTTTTGTTTTCCCAGGATTCCAAGAAGTGTATTGTGATTAAATTACAGTTTTAAGCTATGAGAATAATGGAGTTCTCAAATGATTATTTTTGTTTTATTTTATTTTAGAAATTTTAATGTAACATTTATATATGTTATCTATTTTCCAAGACTGCTGAACTGATAGGTCTTTTGTGACTTTATTCCCTGTAATAATTCCAGTTTATTAAATCAATGCACTGACTCTGGGTAACTGAGGTCAATGAGTTACAAAAAAATTATTTTTAATTCATTTTTTCATAAATATTCCAAGCTTTTTATGAAAGTATCTAAAAATTTTCAAAAAATTATCACATCATTTAAGAACGTTGATAAGGAATATTCAATTTGATCAAAATATATACTTACAATACACCCGTGAGATGATAATGGGGAATTAAAAAAACAAAATTTAATAACTTAATATAAAAAATTTATATACGGACATGTAATAATATTCTTCTCTTGGTCCTCTATGGAATATTTTTCCAAAAAATATTGGTAAACACAATATAAAAAACAACATTGAAATTTTCCTATTAATATTTTCTAGAAGTGGTAAATAAAAAGAATGAAAAATTGATCCTTCATAGTGAACATATTAAAATTCCTATAATATTTAAAAATGATAACTATTTTTCATTCCCATATGGATTAACATATCTTTTTTCATTCCTTACTGTGTCCAGACCTATTTTCTTATGAATAATCTGAATGGGGTGGACCAATTGTGAGTCTGAAATGGACAAGATAATGTTAAATTCAAATAATCTCTCTACATCATTTTAACTATAATCATCATGGTAGTATTAAATCTTATTTGGGGTATCCAAATTGTCCTCGAATTTTCTTCAAGTAAATTTATTTGCATAATGATTTTTGGATTAATGCCTCATATGTCTCCAAAGCTGCAACATATTTCATTCATATTGTTTATCAAAATTTAAATCAAAATTTTTATAGAATAGGCTTTTATTATTAGATATAATGGCTGGTAACATTCCACCTTCCATTATGTACACATAAATGAGATCAGAGGGTAAATTTTCCAATTTTATATTTTGTATTTTTTGTAAATATAAAACTATAATCGGGATTATAATACCCAATGATTGTATATAATATAAATAATATAACAAATAGACTTCCTCATAATTAATTAAAAAAATAAAATCTATCAAATAATTTAGTGATAATATATTATTCAATACTATAAATATATTATTTATAATTCTGTATAGATTCATTCTCTATATAATTTTCAATAATTAAATGTTTCATTAGTGATAAAAATCATTCAACATACATGGATCACATTTGGATTATATTTCATTATGGTGGAAACCTGTAAGAAGTGAATATAAAACTGATGGGTTCCTTTTTGAGTGAAATTTATTAAAGTGTATTATTCAGTCTACAAATATCATAGTGTGTGTTCCTCCATGTACATTAATTATTATATTAGATATAATTAGTATTGGTGTTCCCAAAATGATTGGTTAGTGTAGTCAGATCACTATCTAATCCATTATTAACTCATAAATCCCTTCTTAATATATCATGTACAAGAATCTAACTAAAAATCCACCAAGAAATATGTTGGAAATGATATTGAATAATTTGCAGGTTGTACTACCTCTCTTGTTGGTTCTAATTCCATCATCTACAGTGATCTAAAAATTCAATGTATAATAACATCAATAAAATAATCTAAATCAAATAATGTATCTGAAAAAGTGATAGTTAAAATGATTAATGGGATAAAATTATCTATGGATCTTTAAATTATATTTGATGTTTTAGTGTTATCATCTTTGAAAAAATTCTTCTCCAGATCACTCTTTAATTACTTTGAAGACTCCTATTACTGTTGAATACTTTGTAAAGAACATATCATACATGTGGGACTTTTTTGACGTCTCCAACAATATGAATGATGATATCATCTTTATGTACAGTTTCAAAAATAACTATTTGAAATTATTCTTTTGGAATATTTTTACATTGTATTATATTTATTGGAAATAAATGTGGAGTATCATTCTTCTAAATTTAGTACCTTTTGAAAGGGTGTTTCTTTTTTATTCCTCTATGCTACAGCATTATTCAATTTTATTTCATTTAATTCTTTTATGGTATGTACTTTAAGATATTCCATAAAATATTTAGCTTTTATTTCTTCATGTTTTAGTTCAATTTGATCAAATTCAGCTAAGGATGGATAATTATGTTCATTATAACTGCATGTAATCATTATAATCACATATCCTTTGGTATTTGAGAAAACTTTTACATAAAAATGATGAGATATTTTTGTTAGAATATCCATAATAATTCTAATATAGCTCCCCAATTCCTCCACTTTGCCCAAATTTGTTGAATATCTAGTTTATATTATTGTTCTTCTAGTGGTATTACATCATTAGCGGGTTGTTCAAAGCGTTTTTTAATGAATTTGGCTATTTTTAATAGTGTTTTGTTTAAGGGTGTTATTATAGTTTTTGGATGTTTGGTGAGTTATATAATTGATTTTTTGTCATGAATATGGGTTTCTTTGGATATTTGTTTTGAAAAGTCGGGTTTCCTTTTTTATTTGTTTCCAAACTGATATTTTACTTGGTATTGATTTCTCTATCATTAGTTTTTTGGAAATTACATATTTTTGTAGGATTTTGAGTATTTTTTCTTTCCCTAAAATTCGATAAAATGGTCCATAATTTTAATTAGGGGTGAATATAAAAGACATAACATAGAAGGTGGTTATATCTCACTAGATTCCATAAATCTGTTTTTCTGACCATGCTATTGAGTGCTTCCCATTTAGTTTTCGAAAAACTAGGATGAATGAGAAGTCTATACAGAATGTACACCTATTTTATTTGGATCGATTATTATAATTTTTCAGTTACGTATAATATTTTCTATAAGTACATTGGCATTAGTTACTATTTTTCAATCAAGTATCCTATAAATGATGTATCTGTAAAAAAAATTCAATTTCTAATGATCCTTGTTAAAATAAAACTAGGTTGTTTTGATCATTATTCTCTTGATATAGGTTGATAGAACATAGTTTCTTGAATGTCTCCCAATACTCAAATTTAGTTTCCCCAAATGATATACTGGTTGTATATAACATATTTTTTGTTGTAATTCCTATAGTGATAGGGGACAATATTTATAATAAGCTTCATTAGAGGTCATCCAAGTCATAAAATTTTCTTACTTGCATGCTATGAAACCACTCCTTGGATGCTCCTTCTAGAGGAAAAGGGAATACCCATGACTTAACATGTGATTTTTACACTCTTTTGTGCATAAATTCTAAACATACAAATGTAAATTCATTTATATTCTTTTTTGGGTCTTCCATTGCATGACCATTGGAATTTTTTAGAAACTATATTAAACTAATTTTAATTTTAAAATCATTCTACAATGTGGTAATTAGTATTTAATTATTATTTTATATGAACAATGAGGCAAAAAAATACTATGAATGTATTGTTTTGATAAATGTTCCATGACGGAAGGCTTAGAGTGAACTATAGAATTTTCACATGATATTATTGATGAAATTTCTTTTATTGAATTCAGTGAATTATTATTCCTAAATACAGTTGTTAAGGTTATTTATATTTATGGATCTAATGTATAATGATTATGGGTTGAAGTACATGTCATTTAATTTAAATGGTTTATATTTGGAACTACATATCTAGAAAAAAATATATATATTTGAACCTTATAGTAATTCCATGGGTTGTAGGAAAAATAGTTAATTCTTAAGTGAAATTTAGTAGTAGTGGTTACAATATAGTATTCTCTAGGGGGAGTGTTAAAAATAACCCTTCCAATTTGAAAACTGTTTTTTTTGGAATTTTTTTGTTTTTCAAAACTAGAAATGAATGAATAAAATATATTGAAAATATATTTATAAAAGGGTTGTTTTGATATGGTTAGTCTTAAAACTATACTAATATACTAGTTATATAATAATTTTATCTTTTTCTTATCAATTGATGAGTGGTGCGTTCCAAAATTACATCACCTATCACCACCGGTTGAATGAATTTGGTGAGAATAATCATCAAAGAAACCTTTTCTCAATCTTCCACCAATATTAAATGTGTATGATATATATAAATTCACTCATGGATTAGTCATGTAATACCAAACTATTTATTATGTGACTTATTAAATCTTAGACTAACCATTGACCCTTCCTCATGTGCGAGAAACAGCTAACCACATCATGACCCAGCATAGAATATTCAATCTATAGAGTGTGAAAATAAGTGTAGGGAGATTACATGGAATTAATCATGGGAATAAATTATATAAATTATTAAATCATATATAACCAAATTCAAAATCAAAAATGGGTACTAAATAATGCAACTATTTTTACAAAAGAGGAATCTTTTATTCCTTATTGTGTGAGGAATCAATAATTTAAAACGAATATTCTTCGCTTAATTAGTTACTCCATAGTTCAACCCGCCATTATAAGGGAAATAGAGATAATGTTGGAAGATTAATTCATTAACAAAATAATAAATTTATTATATTAAAAGAAAAAAATAGAAGAATAATAGTAAATTTATGTGCTAGTATCCCATAAATTAAAATAAAAATCAAATATTCAACATCATTGTTTTCCTATAGATCCTTGTTTCTCATCATATATATAGGTGGTGAAACTTCATGATATATTCTATATTTTAATTTTAAAAAATTTCCTCCTTTCATGGAACATTTATCATAGTCATAGTTAGCTTCTTATGAGAATATGTCACATCCTCATCTAATATATTGATTAAAATATCATTCGTATGAATATAAGACATATCATTTAAATGGTTGAATGAATTATTATATGATATCATGAATCCTTTTATGGATGTTTAGATTATCATTGAAATGTTTTCTAGACACACCATCCTTAAAAAAATCACTAAGGATTGATGTTTACAGAGTACTGGACTCATGCTAGTGTACCATGTATGATGTTTATATAAGTAGAAATCATCTTTATAGAGGATGGATTTTAAAAAATGTTTAATCTAATATAATATGTATAAATTTTAAATTGGTTGAAATTCAAGATTACACAATATGGGAATCGCTTATACAAAAGACAGATGATTCTAATACAGAGTATTAAATTATTCTTATTGTGAAATGTCTGATCCTTTATAAGAATAAAATTCTCTAAAACAAATCAATTATTAAATAAACGTAAAATAAAATAAAAACCAAGGTAATTCAGTTTATGATTTACTATAATAATTCCAAATTTATATTAAAAAAATTAAAACTTAAGAATTAAAATTTTTCCACATTTGGATGTTAATAACCCAGAAAGCCTAAAAATGTGAAAAATATCAAATGATTTCTAAAATGGCGGGAATAATATATTTAAAATAAAAATAAAAATATAAAAATATATTGGTGACGTTACACCCTCCCTTTGATGCACTAGATTATTTTATCGTGCTAAGGTTTATAGAGACAAAATAGAAAAACCAATCAATTTATAACCTAATATCAATAACTTCGATAAATCATAAAAAATTTCATTTACATAAAAAAAACGTAACAATAATATTCAAATTAATTCATATATAATAATTGGAAAAAATTAAAAAAAATCATAATGTAACAAATTTCCATGGTTTGGAAGGATGTTTTAGATGACCATATAACAATCACGCAAGTTCCATGGAAAGTGCCTATAATGGGCCATATATTTTTTGAATGGTTTTCTATATTGTTCACCTTAATCGCATGCCCCATGATATTATCCCACTTCCACATCAAAACAAGATATTTCCTAAAATGGATTATGGGGTCTCCATAAATCTCATAGTAATAGTAAAACATTTATTAAACACAAAACCAATCAATAATAAACTATAAATCCAAAACAAAATTCCAGTCCCGATAGTGTAACTTGAGGATTAACATGAATATGAGTTAAATGTACACCCTTATTCCCACCTCTTGATCTCTTATGGACTTATCTTCTATATACTATTTTCCCTTAAATATGAAGAGGTATCTAACACCAATTTTAACAATCTATCTAAATAGAACATTCCACATCTCCTAAGATCAGCCACTACAAGGTCCGAAGCATCTTCCCAGTTTCCCTAGGCTATAAAGAAGAACCATTTTTATCAAAACGAACAATTGGGAATAGGTTCACCCTCTAAACAAATAAATTAATTCAATATTCACCAACCTAGAGTTTTACTTAAGGAATATATATATTAGATATGCATTCAACCAAAAATAATAAGTTAGGTAACTATAAGACCACCAAACACAACCTAACGGGATGAAAAGAAGAACACTTCCAAACAAATGATTATATACAAGGTTAAAGTAAGCTGTATGATATGTGTCTAGAACAAAAACAATTATGGGAAGTCCAAAGTGGTTAATACGCATTCCAACCAAAGTGTTAATATCCCCAAAAAGAGATGATATGGTCCACCTCTATATGAACCATGGTCACAACTCAGTTATCAAATTTTTTAAATAGAAAAAAAAGATAACAAAATTACATCATCATATAATTTTATCTCACCTACATTAAGTAATAGGTGGTCAATATATAACAAAAGTGTTTATGTAGGGTTTGAAGAAAAACCCAGTAGGATACCATAAGTAATCAATATAAAACGACTCACAATGAAAACTGTTATCACATGTTTGAAAATACATTTAATTTTTGTAATTACAATGAATATATATATTTTTTTTTGTTTAAAAAAACGTTTTTTGATAGTGAATAATATCCTCACATATAAAAATTATTAATGAGAAGATATAATGTAATTATAATAATGTAATTAAAATTAAGGAATAAATCATAATATAAAAACATGACAAAACATTTAAAATCCTAATGAACTATGTCTTAGTAAAAAATTGTCTCACCTATTAACATTCTATTTGAGCACCTACTGGCCTATGGTGAAATCGATAGAATCAAATCAATGCATACCCTTATCCTCGTTAGGGGAAAACCCATAGTTATTATGAAATCATGACATATTTACTTGGAATTGTGTAATCTAATATAATGTCTTCCTCATTCAAATTCCATATAAAAATACACATGGATCCCAGGTGTAGTTGATTCAAAAAAAATCCCATAACTTACTAATTATGAATTAAATCTTAGTAAATAATTTATTTCCATTAAAGAACATATATAATAAGAATAAACATCATCAATTTAAATTATTTAATTTTCAAAATAATAGGTTTTACTCTCAACATAATAAAACTTCTAAAATCTCTCTGTTAAAATACCACCATGAAATACCATTTATAAATATATTTTAAGAAAAAAAATAAATTTAATCATTTTAAAAATCATTTAATTTGAAAAAATATTATAAAATGATTAAATATTTAATGCAACTTTGAATTCCTATTTTAAAAAAATTGAAAACATTTAAGCTTTTTATAATTCCACAAATGGAATTCAATAAAAGTTATATATTAGAAAAAATGGTTCATTGAAATTTAAATCGTTAAAGTTATTCCAAAGGAAATCATGAAATCTATATATTGATACCCAAATCAGTTTAACCCTTGTTTCTATTTTCAAATACCAAGAGATTAATATGAAAAAGATACCTCATTAATCATAAGGATAAAATTCCTATTAATAAACACCCTAGGAAGATACCCATTATTTCTTTTAAATAAAGACATAACTCACTTCTCATTTTCAATGTCCTAAAACCTCTATTTGGGTAACATATTAAATTCACCCAAATAGTCAAAATCTTAATTTTTTTCAATGGTTCCATTCATCATAGGGAATAATTTTTAACCCTATGATTTTTTGGTGCGTTTCTAACCCCATTAATTAAAAGGGATATTAAATATTTATTATTTAAATAAATAATCATCCCATGGGCTTGATTTCTAATATTGAATAGAACCTCATAATTACTAAAAGCACTTAGATAAAGGGTTAATAAGTAATTATAAAATTAATTTTATATTTCATATTGGGACAATCTTCACCACCTTTATGATGTTTAGATCTGATATTCCTCGTAAACAATCAATCACACATAAAAGGACACCACAAATTTAGATGGTTTACCTCTCAAAACTAGAAGGATAAACAATGAAATGATCTAGATTTTATAAAGACCATAAAACCCCAATAATATCTATATGTTAGTAAAATATGTTTAGGCAATATCCTTTTACTTATGTTGCAAAGATTATCTTATTTTTTATAGTGCATCCTACAATGCTACAATAAAATGAAATTTTTAATAACAATATTAGTTTCCATTACTAGATTAGATAGTCTTAATTTTTTTAATGGATGATTATGTTTCCATCATCGGTATTGTTTTTTCAAATAACTTCTCTTCATTCTATGAAAAATTTAAAATATATGCATATTCTTCTTTAAAAAAACTAGATTGACAAAATTTTGCATTGAGTAGTCCCATATTCATTTAAATATCTTCATAATTTTTGTATATGGGTTTTTTTATTTGAAATTCATTGAAATACCAAAACATATTATTTGTGTTTTAATTCATAAATAAAATATAGATGAATAACTTTTTGTCTACAATTTCTCATCTTCTTCTCATTCTTACAACTTCTTTCATCTTTAATTAGATCTATTCTGTAGGTCACTGTGTAATATCAACACTTATTGTATCATTTCTAAGTAGTTATCCCATAACGAATTATTATTTTATTCAAATGAATTATCTTATTCATTTTTTAAATATTCTCTTTCCTTTTAAATAATCAAAAATCCCATCTTGTGATGTTTAAATCGGAATGAATAACACTAGCATCATTAGATATAATTTCACCGTCAATCAAATAATTCAAAAAACTCTTATTTTTTATATGATAAAGTATAAAAAAATTTCTAGGAGTTAAACCGTTCAAGTAAAACATATATATGAAGTATTTTATCCACCATTTAATTCCCCAAAACTATACAATGTACCAAAATTTTATATTACAAAGACCATGAAGCTTATACAATTAATATTTTTATCTCTATGATCATTAAAACTTATAAAGTATGAACTTTATGATGTTTCATGAATGACATGATTATATATAGTTGAACCTTGTGATGTTTAGAAACATCAATAAGCATTCATAAAAACCATTGAAAATTTAAGATTGATGTTTATCCAAACAACCTTACAATGTAGGATTTCAAACATATAATGTTTACAACTTTTAAATATTCCATGATTCATTCTAATAAACATTGAAATTATAGAAAATAACCATATAAAATTATGCATAAACATTTTGATGTCTAAAAGAACATTTTTGAAATAGTTTGAGAATATAATTTTTTTACTATCAAATCTAAAATTACAGAATACTTAAAAAAGAACTCTATACATGCTACAAGTTTCTCCATAATATAAAAAATTTATTAAATTACATTTTATAAATTATTTTATTTTTTTCAAAATTTTATTTTTATATTGAAAAAAAAAGAAACCCATCATATCAACTTCAATGCCTCCAATTATCCTTCACTAGAAAAAGTTCCAAATGCTAGAGTTGAATTTAGGAATTCCAAAACAAACAGATTCTAGTCGGTTCTCATCAACACTCATGTACTAAACCTCTTATAAAAAGATATCAGGATAAAAAATATCCCAATTTATGTTTTATTGGATACCAATAAACATAAATTTATTTCAAACTCGTACAGTATATAAATGAATCAATAATCCATAATTCTAACATATTTAAGAAAACTTGGTGTTAGAAACATGAAAATAATATTTAATACCGTGTTTTCTATAAAATCGTGATATGAATTTATAATTTCACAAACATTTATAATCTAAAACCCACTTTTAAAAAATAAATTTTACATAGGTTTGGTTCCACTTGAAATATCAATTATGAAATTATTTGTGAATCAACACTTCAAAATGTCAAAAAATCAATCATTTCTCCTAAAATTAGTAAAAACCTATATGAAAATATATTCTTATTGACATTCTCAACAGAATTATTAAAATAGTTTCCATGGAATCTTAAACCCACATATGTCCCCTTAGAACTCTCCCATTTCATACACTCTTTTAGAATATATTCTCTCCAAAATAAGATATCTTTACCCCATTTTGTTAAAAAAATATTAATGGATTAATTTTAAGATTAAATCTCAACATATTAAGAAAGGAATAAATATATTTATGTGGTATTTTCTATTTTTCCACTTTGAAATAATGAATCCAATAAATATTATGAGATATGAGACTAAATCACTATTCTTTAATCATTAGTGGTATAAGGTTTAACTCACATCATTTATGTAAAACATTGTAAAGTAGTCCATTAGTAAGGGTGTAGTAAAAATATGAGCCACTTGTTCCACTAGAGAAAAAAATTATATATTTAATACATTATTATTCAGGATCTCATTGATGAAATGATATTGAATATCAATGTGATTTGATCTCAAATGTTGATCTATATTTCATGTATAATTTATAAATCTACGATTATCATAACCAAAAAGAATTGGTAGCATCACATGTGACATGATATCTTCAAACAAAGTATTCATCCAAAATATTTGGGATATATCTTCAGTGGAAGCTATATACTTTACTTTAGCCATACTAGCGTGATGGAAATTTCTTTCTTAGTGGTCCACCATGAACGCCTATCTCTATGGAATAAAACTACTTCAAATGTATATATTTTATAAAAAATATTTCATATAAAATCTAAATTAAAATTCCAAATAGACCAAGTTATCATTTACTATAATATATTATCCCATAATTATTTTCACCTTTAATATATCTTATAATCCTCTTTAAATACATAAAATGTGGCACTTTTTGATAATGTTCATAACTAGAAGAATATATAAAAGAATAGAAAATATACGAAAATTAAGCTATCATGTTTAATATAATTCATATAATCCTATAAAATTACTTATGATCCACATAATTTTAGTCAATTTTTTTTATGAAATAGTTCCCACTAAAATGGGAGTAGAATCCATCCCTGAATACATAATGAAAAGTTTATTTGGAAACTCTTGATCATTCTTCTCTGAGAAAATAAAAATGTGATCTTTAACTTGATATTTTTTAACTAAAAATATATAGCATCTCACAAAGATAGAACATTTCATATAACATCTTATTTTTTTAAGAAAAAAAATAACAAAATAATTCTTCATTTCTTTAAAATATAATATCATTTGTACAATAAATAATAATTAGAGATACCTCTTAATCTTTTATGATGTAGAGGTTGTAGTTCACTAATCACTTATAGAAATTAAAATTCTCCATATCAATATTTATTTTATAATATTAAGATCATTGGATTTTTTTAACCAATGTATATCTATATCCAAATAGAAATTATAATTTTTTTCCCTAAGAATGAATTTACATGATTTAAATATATACCTCTTATTCAAATTCACAGTTACGGATTTTATATTATAAAATATTTTTTTATATTCTATATTTTATTTATTATATAAAACAAAGAATACTTATAATGTTTTTGAGACATGTGGTTATGATATATACCTTAATTACTTCCACGATAGTGGTAGTTTTGAGTCCTCATAGGTCTTCTTTTTAAAAGAATGTGGTGACTAGGACTTTACCAATGAAAAATGGGTTTTAGAATGAAGCCCCCTAAAAAATGGTATTTGTAAAATGAGTCTATTTTTTAATTTTTCAATATTAAAAAAGGTTTGATCATGGTGTTTTCAATAAAAGTACTTTTATAGTGTAGTTTGATTAAATATTGAAGGTGGAATTGTTTCCATATATTTTCCAAATTTTTGGGTCCGAAATTTGGATAAAAAAGTAAGATGTTTTAGGAAAAGGATGTTGTATTGAAAGGATGAATATGAATTCAAATGTTTCATGAAATTTTAGTTTTGAGATCATGATATCAAAATATGGAAAATTCATGATTTTTTTCACAGATGTTGAAATTGAGAAAAAGTTGAGTTTTCACAATAAAAGGAAATTGTACACCACAGAAGGAGAAAAAGAATCATACCCACAAAATAGGAATAATACATTAGATTGGAGAAACTATTTAAAGGTGCACACGGAAAATTCATACAGAGCCACCCCTATCTATAAATAGGCGGGCACCCCCTTCATTCCAACATTAATTTTATAACAATGATTTGGTGTCTCTTTCATGTGAAAAAGTTGCGCATAGAAGAGTAAAGAAAAATAAATATTTTTTATAGAGTGGTCTTTATGTCTATATAGACCATGTGAAAAAGATGTTATGTTTTTATGAAAGATAAGGGTTGTATTAAATTGGTATTTAATGACAAATACACAAGTTTTGAGCATGTACATGTGTTTCATGTGTATTCTTATGTTTTTTAACTAGAACATTTGGAATAACATGTGTTTCAGACAAGGGATTTAATGTGCATCAACTCAGACCTATGGTACAAGAAGACTTTTGTGCTAATCCTAGAAAAAGAATTAAATTCCAAAATATTGAATAAACCTTCAATTCATCAAACTGAGGATGGATTAATCCAAAGTTCTGATCTTTGGGGATTCGATAGAAGTGTTCATGGGGAGGCAGTGTGTTGTCCTTAAAACCTTGAAATGGATGTGTTCCTTACATATAGTTATAAGTTCTAAAATTCTATATTATATTTCAATTAGTGTATATTAATTTATTTAGTTATGACTGATACATTGTCGTCCTTTTTTCATCGACTATCTAGTATAGGTGAACTATGTAAAACTGTAATGTTGTCTCTCTACATGTGATTGTTTAATTACTGTATAATTATTTCGTAGAGGATTAAAAATTTCATACCAATGTGGGAACAAGATCTATTGTTTTAAAAAATGAGTACATCATTATTTACCCACCACCTCTCAGGGTACTTTGGGATCCTACATGTTATATCAGATCATACAATATGATAATGTTAAATATTTCCTATTGTGTTTTCATTATGAAATCTGTGAATATCAGAGAGCCTGCTTCTTTGCTGAAAGAAACATCCAAATTTGGAAAAATATGAAGAGATCTCATATGAGATCCCTTGGAATCAAAGTCATTTATTCCACTACATAGGCGATTCAGTTCCCTGGTGTGATAGGTCCTTATATGACTAAATCAAAAAAGAAAATGCATGATACATATACAAAAGCACAAAATGACCTTACTAAAGCTCTATCTGGTCAACTTTTTTTTTGATGTTGATGGGTTTCACTTCAAATAATAATATATTGTAAAATTTTAAAATAAATAAAAAGGTGATAAAAAATGATGGTGGAAAAACTCAATGTGTTTTCTAATAGGTTCAATGATCGGAAATTTATCTTGATGAAAATGAAGGGAACTTTTTAATCAAATTACTAATGTTTTTAGGTAAATTGGAGTAATTGGTGAATAAATTAAATATATATCTATTGTGATTAAAATATTAAGATTACTTTATCCTCTTTAAAATCCATATTAGTTTGACCTAGAAGAAAGATATATTTCTAAATATTATATTAATTGTATTCTAAAAATTCTAGTGGCTTAGTAAATGAGCATCAAACTAGAAGATACAACAAAACTAAGAAGCAAGGAAATGGAATTAATTCACATTTAAAATGTGATATTTCCAGAGATAGTGTTGATTTAGATATTTATGAGGACAAAATTAATTCTCTTTTTTCCATGAAATTCCATATAGGTAAATGGATTTTTAATGAAAATCTTATTCTGGCCTATTTTTAGTGTGGTAGAGTTGGGAATATTTCCTCTCCTTGATTAAGGAAGATCGATAATAAATTTGTGAAGCATGAATCAAGAAGAATATTACAAAAAGGTTTCCCCAAAATAGATATTTCAAGTCAAGAAATAAATTAAAAAGAAAGATATTTGTTTGTAATGAATAAGAAGATGATAATGAATTTTTAGAGTATTTAGAACCATATTTTAAATTTGAAAAAAATATATCCATGATGGATACATTTCAAATTTATAACATTTAAAAGATAAATATAATCTATTTATTTGTTTTGTTTATCAAAAATTGTATCTTGAGGGTACTTTTTATAATCTTAGAATTCAGCGAAAAAGAAACATAAATACTAAATACATTTTGGAAGAGTCAATAGAGTTTTTTAATCATCTTCATAATTAAATTGGTGGTTTGGATGTGGGGGTAGAAGAAAATTTAACAACTACTTAAAACATAGAAGTTGTTATGGAATTTATGATTCGGATTGATGTGAATGTAGAAGTCATCAATGACCGTACATCCAGACTAAAGGAGAAGGCTAATGGAGTGGTCATACATGAGGATGTAGTTTTTACTCTGAGAAGAGAATTGGAAACTGGATAATAATAATGGTAAAAAAAGAAATTATAGTTTGGAAGATTCTCAAATGAATATTCCTTATAAAGAGTAAAATGTTGTTTAAAAAGAGTAGAGAAGGCCTTGAATGGTCAGAGATCCACATATATGGGATAAAGTGGAATTTGATATGATGCTAAAACATGAAAGGATAGAAACGAGATAATCCAAAATAAAGGGATGTTGAAATATGGACATATAGCAAAGGCACCTGATGTCCTAAGAATGAAATAATCAAATCATATAGAAAATAAGGATAAAAATTATGTTCAATTTTTTAGATATGATTACCATTCAAATAATTTTACAATAAATGGGGACATGAGAAGTTATAGAATAGGGAAGATATTTCCTCATATGAAATGTCATTTCTATGGATTTATGGGTTATACCATGTGGTATTTGTAAAATAAAAGGATCTATGTAATTGGGGAAGTACTTGGAATTCAAAAAATAAGAATTATACCATATCCATCATCAAATAGTAGAAATAGTTTTTGTGGATATTGGTTTCACTATTCTATCTATGGCCATAAATATATTCATTTTAGGCAGAGGAAGGGCAAAATTATTACCATTAAAACTCATAGAAAAGTCAATTACCTCTATCCAAGTGAAGTTACTATTATAAATAGGTATTCTCCATTAGAAGAAGAATACGACTTTGGAGAACCCATTATTATTGAATATAGAATTGAAAATCCATCTTTAGCCTCTACCCAATCATGTATCTCATGTAAGGGAAATATGAAAATTAAGATGACCAATCTTTCAGAATTATCTTTGAAATCTATAATAAACTATAGAACCTAGATTAATGACAATATATGCTTATCCCATATGAATAAAAATGATTATTTTTTGAATAATGTTAATAACATGGCTGATGGATTAGTGAGATTTTACAATTATGGTGCTTTAAATATAAAATGAAGTTGTTTTAAATAACTAGAAAATGAAGAAAAAATGGAAAAATGATGTTCTCTATGCTGAAGGTTTCCATCACCCTCCTCAGAGAATGAGTCAACTATGTGACTCGAGAAAAATAGCATAATTTAATCAAAATTGGGGAAATATCAAATGAAATAATTCTAATTATATCATGAAAGGATGTAGAAAAGATAGAAATTTATTCTTGGAAGACAGTAAAGAGTTCATTTATTACATAATATTTTAAGAAGAAAACAAATTGTGGAAGTGGTGGTTGGTTCACATTAATCAATATAGAATTTAATAGGTATGTAATCATAAGATTGTTTTAGGCATTACACATATCAAGAAATACTGAGAAAAGACATGTGATGAATATATGAGAGGAAACATTGTTGGTATTTAATTTCAGCTAATGAAAAAAAGGGAATTGAATCTTCTAGATATTACCCACATAGACACATGTGGTCCAATAAATGTGGCCAGCACATATTAAGCATGGTATATTAATATTATTATTAATGATTATATTAGAATGTCTTATATAATTATTATAAGATGAAAAAGTTCTGGATCACATGAAAAGTAATATTTTAATTATTGAGAATTAAAATCGGCACACAATCAAGATTATACCATTTGAAAATTGATGAGAATACAAATCCATTAAATTTAGAAATTACACCGGAAAAACATGGAATAATGCATGAGATGGATATAGTAAGAAACCAACAATAATTCCACAATATGGAGAAAAATAAAATGATTGGGAGTCATATTTCTCATCATTAATCGATATAGGATGTTCATGTAGTGGTGTAAACTCAAAATAGAATAGGATTTTTTATAGGAGAAAAAATACACCATATGATTTATGGTATGGGTGGAATCCATCTATATAGTTTTTTTTTGTGTTTTTAGAAGTTACTATTTCATTTAATAAAATGATGGAAATGAAGGCAAGTATGGTGATGATGTAGATGATGGAATATTCAATGTATATTAAATGAAATTTAAAGCCTACAAATGTTAACATAATCATCTTGAATTAATTACAAAATAAGTGATGTATAGATAATTGAAAATTAAACCATAAATACCTTGAGAAGTTCATATGTTTATATGATAGAATAGGAAAATGAAAGTGGATAAGGAACATGATCAAATGAATAATTAGTGGACTGATTTAAAAATATTAAAGGATTGCAAACCGATCGGAATTTAGAAAAAGAATTAGAAGAGGAAACCATGGCCAATGAATCTTCATCAGAACAGAATAGTAGAAATAGTAGAGTAGAAATCAATTAATCCAACATCATTGGGGATCGAACTTCACCCACAAAGAAAAGGAGAAATAAGAATGAAGCAAACTCTTCCTTCCATTCAATTGTACAACCAATATTGTTTATAGAAGAACCAATGGTTGAAATGTGGGTTATGTCCATGAATGATGAACATTATAATATTGACAAGAACCTGAAATGAGATCTTATTATGAAACTCGAAAATAACAATGTTATTGGAATAAAGTGGATCTTATAAAAAATTTCATAATCATTGAAAGGTGACTAGAAAGAAGGAACACATAGTGTGTAAATGCTTTGCAACAGTTGAATGAATTGATTTTGAAGATATGTTTTTTCTATTATCTGTCATGGTGTTTATCATTATTTTTTTTATTATATAATTTCAGAGAGAGTACCCATTTTAATATATGGGTTTCTAAATGTCATTTTTATTTGGAGTTCTTGAAGAATAAGTTGCATTAAACATCTACTGGTATTTCTAATTGGAAATGATGAGAGTAGGGATTGAAGATTAAATAAGTCTCTTTATGGTATGAAGTAGGCACCACAAGTGTTGTATTATTAACTCAATACATAGATCAATAGCCTTGAGTTTAAAATATGAGTTTTCAAACCTATTCTAAATGTGAAGAATTATAATAAAGATCAATTTATGGTGATTGTGTATGGTATGATATTATTAATGGTGGAATCATGCATGTATCATTGGATGAATTTTCTAATCACATGAATTCTGAATTCAAAATGTCCATGATTGGTAAACCAACATACTTATTGAGGATAAAAATGATTCAGAATCAATATTAAACCATCATTTATTGGAGAAAACATGTAAGAGATCTACTAAAGAAATTCAACATGCATGACTCAAAAATAATGTCGAATTCAATTTTAAATGGGACATAACATAGAATAAATAAGGATAATACATCTTTGCAATGCACTATAAATTAGAGAATCATTGGACGCTTATTATAATTGAATACAACATGGATAGAAATAATCACTACAACATTATTAGTTTCCCGCTTCCATATTAATTCATATAAAGAGTATTTGGAAATAGCTAAACTAATCATGAGGTATATTCAAGGTACAATCAATTCATGCTTATATATTTTAGAAGTAATGAATTATGAATTATCAAAATTTTATGATGATAATTTGGATAGGGATTTGGTGGACTAAAATTACACAAGTGGTGGTTCTTTTTATATTGAAAAAACATTTGTGTGATGGTTGAATAATAAATATGAAATCATTTCTCTTAGTATGGCTGAAGCATTGTATATGTCTACTACAAAGGCATGTACATAGCTAGTGTAGATGAATAAAAAATAAATTATATTGGTGATAAGGTGAAATAAATGAAGGTTCATCTATATGAGAACAAGATCATGATTGATCTTAAGAATAATATGGTTCATCACACTCATTCAAAAAATAATAAGATCAAATATCTACTCATAACCGAAATTTTTTTAAAATGGTATGATGAAAATAGATCATTTTGGAAATAATGACAAAGTTGAACATTATGAAAAATCCATTGGAAGAACATGTGTTTCAGAAATATTAGTTGAACCTTAGTGTTCATCAACTTCATAATGCATGACAAGGTTACAATTGTGATGCTATCCCTATTTTTATTACATGTTATAATATTTTTTTTACATATGTGATGCTAGATTATATTATGGATAAGATATAGGGAGAGTCTATTTTGAGCTATACGGGTACAAATTCCAGTCCTTTGGGTTTATTTTCAGCATGGTAGAATAGTGAAATTCTACGTTAGAAAGGTTTACATGTTACAAGTTTTTGAAAAGCCATGTTCATATTATATGACAGGATTAGAATCTGGTTTTTGAAAATCCATTCAATACATCTATGACATGATTACAATTAGGTTTTTGAAAATCCGAGTAATGACTCAGTTCCATGATGAGAATCATGTGTTATGTGGAAACAATTAATATTCCTCATAATATTACTTAGACCTCAATTATCATTCCAAAACATGATAACCCAATTCATGATTCCCCCCTATTTCTACATTTATATTTTTTCATGTTTCGTTATAGTTTGGATTATTTGTTTCTCACCGTTAATGTTTTTAATTGAGTTTCATGATTTATTGAATTTATTAAGTAGATTTCCAACAAAATCAAAGGGGGGATAATTGGAACTGAGGCCCATCATAGTTGGAAGCTAGAGACATATGCTATGTGTGTTTATTGACAATCCACACTTGGATTATCAATAAGTTTAAAATAAAACTACTTTTATAGTTCAAATGGAATTAGTGTTGAAGGTGGAATTATTTCGAAGGGTTTTCAAAAAAAATTGTTTCGCAATTTGGAGGATGAAAATGTGGTTTTAGGAAAAAGGAATTTTATTGAAGGGATGAAGGTGAATTAGAATGTTGTGCAATAGTGGGGTTTTGATATCAGCACATCAAAATATGGAAATGACATGAGCTATGCACAATATCTGGACTTAATAAAATATGTTTTTTTAACAACACATGGAATATTTTCACAGTGGAAGGCACACAAGACTCCTATGCTTCAATTATTATGAAAGAAATTGAGTTTCACACATGGTGAATGTTGTGAAAGAAAAATTCACATAGGGATGTTCGGGTCTATAAATAGTCACCCACCCTCTTTATTTGATCTTAACATTTCTAGTGAAGATCTGGTGACTATGTCACATGAAATATTTGCATGCTGAAGAGTTGGATGTAGGAAAACATGTAGTAATAGTGTTTCTTGTTTTTAAGAAGACCATGTAAAACTCATTTTCCAGTTGTATAAAAGATACGGGTTGCCAAAAAGTTATCTGGAAATAAAAATACAAATGTTGTGTGAAATTATATATTATTCACGCAACTTCTTGATTTGTGAAACTAGATGTTTTTAAATATTATATTTCTTTGATTAGGGATTTTATGTGAATCAACTCAGATCTACGGTGGAGGAAAAGTCTCATACAAATTAAGGAAAAAGACAAAAATTTCAATATACTAATGTGACATTCAATTCAATATACTACGTAAGACTACACAAAAAGATATGAATTAGGGGGAGTCTATGGAAGTGTTCCAATGAAGGTAATGTTTTTCCCAAAAAACTTCTAAATGTATTCTTACTCATAAAACGTGACTATGTATGAACTTTTGTTTTACATAACAATTATTAAATATTAGTGGATTTAGGTATATCAGTCAAACTGTTGGCATATGGTTCATGGACATTAACATAGTGAGGATACATGTAAAACTACTATATTGTCTCCCTAAAAGTGAATGTTTAATTACTATAAGATTTATAGAGATAGTTTTAACTTTTTCAGACCAACGTGGTATTAGGATCAATTATTTTAAAATAAATAATTTACATCTGGATTGACCCATCCCCTCTTAGGATGCTCTATGGTCCTATATTGGGAACCCATGTTGGTTGAGAGGATTGTATTTCAGGATCATCACACATTTTTGGGGAATTATAATATTCTCCAGGACTCTATTATATATTTAATATATATTTATCAATACCTCCAAAATCTTCTTGTTAGGCCGATTACACTAATTATATTGATTCGACGAAAATATTATGGTAAATTAAACATAAATTTATATCAGGCATTGTTAATCAATATCATTATTAATGGGTTATATTATCATTCTCTTGTCTATATTTTATATCCATAGAATTGGATCTCTAGAATTTATGATAATCTAGGAATTTAGTATTCATTTATAATATTAAGATCCAGCCCTTCTGATAGGATTCCTATGTATCATGATTAAAGGAATCATAACCCACACCATATGGTTATAGTTAATGGGAAATGTCGAACATTTTAGGATTAGAAGCATAGATAATTTTAATGGTTATCAACAATGATATCCTCCATGTAGTTTAATATAATGCAGAGTGGACATACAAGTAAAAATTCAAAGAAATAGTTAGCGTGGGTCTTATACATTGGTGAATATTTCCATTGATACATAATAAGAATTTAGAATAGTGAGTAAGGTTTGTTTTGATGGTAAATATATCCTTATTTAGTTTTTTTTTGTTTGGATATTAGGGAAATGGATCCATTATTTGATCTCCCAAGGAATTTTAGTAGGGGAGAAAATGACTTGGATCATTGGGAATGTAGACCTATGAGTATAGGCATATGTGATTAAGAATATAGTTTTTCACTTCAAAGAGGCATACATCATATGATAATTGATAGGGATAAATACCCATGTAGTTCAAATTTCACAATTTATTGTTTTCTGATTGGATCATACAATGCAATTTATCATTATGTGGTAAATATGTTTGTGTCATGAAATTAGTGACAACCAAGTAATAATAATGAAATCTGATTTGGGGATACAGTAATGTGTCTCAATAATGAATTTTTATGATGATAAAATATTTCTGGGAATGTGTGAATGTGGTTTACATTAAGGTAGGCGGTGCACATATTATATATGAGAAGTAAGGATATGTGTGTGTGGGTGGATTATGCATATAGCTTCCTATTTTTCCTACTGCCCATACATTGGTTGATGTTGAAGGAAGAATGGACTTAAAGTGGATGTATCCCCATTTGTAAATTATGATATGACTTATTCATGGGATTCCAATAATTTTTCTTGAAAAATAAGAGAGTTTGATTTAGGATTATTCGTAGGTATCTGTATCCCATTTTGGAGGTCCATGGATCATTGATGATTCCATTGTATGAAATCATTAATATATATTCTGTTGGATTGTATATTTTATAAAAAATAATGATTGCAGATGGATTATTAATTAGAATTATGCATCCACTAAGAATATAGGTCGTGCTGGTTTAGACCAATGAATAATAAGTTGATTTTCCCGATCCAGGGGAGGTCCCACCAAACAAATCCTGGTTAAAAACATAATTGTCAAGGGAGTAGAAGATAAAAAATACCCTATAGAAGCTACTTATTGGGGATTATTTTTAAGGATATTTTTATCAGGGGAATACATGATCTAAGGGGTAAAACATAGTGTTCATTCCATGCTTCTATATGTATATTTTATTTGGAGGAGGCATTAATAGTTGGATTCCTATGATGATAACATGCGTAAATAAATGTATTACAATTGAAAACATGGTATAAAGTTTTCCCTAATATAGGTTCTTTATTTGGTGAATCTCCTTATGGGGTGTTTCCCAAGTTCGTGTCTAGATGAGGGTTCTACTTCATCTATCTATTTGAACCAACTCACTATAGTTTGAGATAAGTAAATGTTGTGCTTTACCCAAGTATATTATGTTAATTTTTTTGGATATCCCATGTGGGGAAAATGAAGTGGTTTCCCTAAGGTTTTATCCTAGGAAAAGAATGGTCCTAGAGGTTAGGGGTCTCCATGAATTTATTTATATGAATTGATCTCTATCATGCCACCCAATAAAGTTCCTTCAACATATAATTTGATGAACCATAGGAAAAGTGTCCATAAAAATGATTTTAATTTATTAAACCACTAGGTATAAAAAATAATCTCATTGGTTGGTTAATTACCTCAGATTGGATGTGAAATAAGATATATTGTGGATGTTTGGAGACTAATATTAGGGTAGATCCTAGGGTATCATTAACTTCTCCAAAATTTATAGATGTGGACACATAGTTTTCTATAAATAGAAAGAGATCCGTGGATGGGTTCAGGGGAAGGATGCAGATGATATGTGTCCACCTGTGGATCTAACAAAAATATTCATCACACATATTGTTAGGAATATTATGATGGAAACATTCTTAGGGTTTGTGGATAAATATTCCCTTTCGCTCCAAAACCTCTATCTTTACAATAATTTCCCATTTTATTATCAAAAGGATTTCAAATAAATATCTTAATGAATTTGGTGTGATCGGTATAAAGTGGGATTAAATTTTTAGATTAAAAAATTTAGTTCTAATCCCTGGGTACGTAGAATATGCACCGATAGTAGGGAATCAAATCACTTGGGTCTATGAGAATTTATGACTTCCACTATAACTAGGGGGACCACACCATAGTTTACTCAACATTGTGACTTGATAAAATCTTATATTTCCTATATACTATGTTCACTAAATTTATTTTTACATCCCATGGTTATTACACAATTATACCTCACCTTAGTGCCTCGTCTCAAGTTAGTCATAATCATAAATATGGTTGATGTGAGTAGCATAAATGGGTTGCATGAACCTGGAATTACATAAGAATACCTATACACAAACACATGGGAAAAGATAGAAGAGCACTAATACTTGGTTGAAAATTTCATTATAAAATTTTTCTCCTAGTTAGTCCAATGCCCAACTATCAAAACCTTCACTCCCATTGTTTATTAATTTTCATATTCATTGAATAACTCAAAAAAGTTTACCTCCTACATTGTATCTAATTTTAAAACTATCAACTAAATTAAAATTCGAAATTACTCTATTAATTTATTTAGGTCTTATCTAGATAATTTCATGTGGAAGAATCATTGGGATAACATTGAATAAAATATCTACCACCATATAGTCATGAGATACTGATATATGTTGAAGTTCTCAGGTTGGATGGATACCTATATACCACATGGTTTACTACGTATATCCTTTTTTACAACTTCCAACATATCATCTATGTGGATTACAACAATGAGGGGGATTTCACCACTTAATTTAAGATCTATCGTTCCATGATTTCTCTTAACAACTATGCCTACCCATCTCAATGAGTTATATACTACTATTTATCAATTGTTCATCAGTCTTAGACAGAATTTTTGATGGTATATATGGAAGAATTAGACTCCCTCACAAGAGAAAATGTGAATTAGAAAGAATGTAACCCTACCGATTCTAATTTTTTTGTATACTTCAAATATAAACTAAAATATGCATGAATTTAAGAGGTTATTTAGATATAAAAAACATTATTTATAATAACATTGACTTCTCTATTAAAAGGTTCGTCCATTGGATCCCAAAAACAGTATCCTTACACATGGTCTATGAGGAAATATCGGTTAATTTAGGAGACAATTAAAATTTCTCATGGGGCTCTGATCGTAAGATCAAATAATTATTAGTTTGTTCCTCCATTTTTTATATGGGAGGACTGCCAACAAATGCTAATGGTATACCATGAACTACAAAATAAGACTGATAAATCCATAAATTGGAATTCCATACATAAGGTAATATTAAATTCATGTCATGGATGAATATATTATTAAATTCTTATTGTGGTGGTCCTTTATGAAAGAACCCAACTAGTTGTACCTTAGGTAAAAAGAGGGGATCATATAGAATGTATTAGTCTATGATGGAGAGGGACCATTATGAGATGTGGGGTTATGAAATCAACCAAATCATACATCCCATGCCACGATTGGATGGGTTAATTTTCAACTATCTCAGTGAATACCTACACCCACTCTGTGATTGTCACACTTTTATTTGGCCTAATACATTCTTTTTAGTGATCCATTTGGTGTAAGGGAACCCTATAGGGTTGGTAGTGTTTGGGATGGAAATGATATACTAGTTCCCAATACACTTCTTAAACGGGAAGGTCTTGTTTTTTTCCTCTATGTTGATCAATGTGATTTGTGAGTATATTTACACAAATATAAATTTTTATAAACTAATTAGAAATGTTCATATCCCAAACACTATATTCAATACATTTATTTTTGATTTCCCTAACATTAAGACACTGTATGTAAAGGGTTCCGAGGTCTATAAGCTAAAAATATTGAATTCAATGTTCATGGTATCTCCATATAGAAATCCTCTTATTATCAAAATGAATGACGTTAATAGTGAAGGATTCAACATTTTATCCGAAATAATAACCTTGTGGGACATAATATTATCTAGTCTGATTGGTTGGAATGTCATTTTCTAGGCTCACACACCTTATAATTTTTTTAAACAATTCTAGTGTGTACATAATCAGTAATTAACACCATTGGTAATAATTAGAGAAGAGGGACAACCAATAGTATCCATAAAAAATTAGTATTTGATGTAAGAAGTTGATACATGATCCAAATAAAACTATCCTTAATATATTCATTTGTCATACTAGTACTCATATATGCCATGTTGTGGGTACCATTTCATGAACAAGACCATATTGTCCATTCATTAGACACCCAATCCAAAAATTTGAAACTCCTAATGGGTTTTATATATCCCCATGGTATGGTGACAAGTATAGAACATAATAAAAAAATTAGTTAAAACAATTTCTAACATTAAATAAACTATTCTAGTAGTTTAAATTTTACTAAAATTATGGAATAATCCATGCATATAATATATTCCCATGTAGAAATAAATGAAAATATATAAATAAATTGTAATTAAAAAACATAAAATCACCCTCAACTCTAACTCCATCACAAGATAACCCCCTATTTGTTCAACATTCACAAGAAAACATGTATAAACACCACAAATAAAATAAATAAATAAAAATAGGGATAAACAATTTTTAGAAAACATATATGGTGATAAATAAAGATAATATGCACAAATAAAAACTCCATAGAACCCAAGTTCAAACTACAATCTCAATACCAAATAGGAGTAACCAAGAATTGATTCTGGACCTATAATTATTAGTCAATATATAGGCATTGAGTGGTGTAAGTAGGGTGTGAGCCTAAATGACCATGTATGATTTTACAAACAAGTTTATTGCTTTCAGTTCCAATCAAATTCCACAAATTTTAGTTTGAAATAAAATATATAAAATATGTATTTGAATAATAAAAATAAAAAAAATAATCATACATATTATAAAATATGTAATTTAATATTAAAGTAACCATTTGACGAAACATAACCATTGAAATGGCCTTATTCATCTATGGTTATGGGAAATCCAAATCCTTGTATCATCTTGTGATATAAGTGATCAAAATAAAATGTGTGCACCTATTTATAAAATTCCTTTTCCTGGTTTCATATTGATGTTTATCCATGTAACAACATTCAATAAACCGCTAAGGAGAACATTACTTTGTGTAGTGGTGGGGTGACACACTTCCATGGAAAAAATAACCTTTATCTAAGTCTATAGGTTTAGTTAGAGTACCAAAATCCAAATTGACACTAAATTCAATCTTCCTCTCTAAGTTTTCCATCTTACCATGTTATTTTCACATTTTAATGAAGTTGTATTTCATTTAAAATTGAGCCTTTCATTTACAAATCACACACAATTCAACTCACAAAATAAAATTCATGCATCGTTAAACCTTTTCATATGTCAAATCATGTTCAATCATTTTTTGTACCAATAAAGTATGTAATTGACCATAAATTCATTCATAACATATCATTAATTAATTAAAAGTCCCTTATAACCGAATTCAAATATAATATTTCTATTAAAAATATTTCCATTATTGTTATACACATGTATATTTATGTTCATTTATATATAAATATGCATAATTTCATCCATGAAAGAACATATTTCATATTTTCATGTAAATATGTATATATATAAATATATAATAACAACCATGAATAAGTGTATAATAAACAAATATAACCTAATACACTCATGACATCAATCATAAATGAATATTATATTGTGGAAAAATTAAACACAACAAAATTTCACAAAAAATGAAATTCTTATAATATAACCCCATTAAAATTTATTTTTCAACACATACAACCACATAAAAATTTTGAAACAATAATAAGAAACTCAACTTCCATGTGAAAATTAACACAAATAATTTATCAATGAAAAATACAACTATTACGAGAAGTACGCATGACATAATTGAATTTACATAAGAAAATATTTATAAATAAAACATGATCCCTTAAAACCCATTATAACTCTATACACATATAAATTCATATTAAATTTAATAACTTTATTTTTTTTAATAAAACTTGTTTTGATCACCCATACACAAATTTAATATCACGGAAAATAAAAATAAAAGAGATAACTACCTTGGATACGCCTAGAAGATATGAAATATTTGCGAATGGAGAGACGAAGGAACAAATAGGTCAACTTCCAACCCTAGCTGTAGGAAACCAAAATAATTTTCAAGAATAACACCATAGGTTTTTTTCTAAAATCACGTACTATAGAGAGGATTGATATAGGATTCTTCTAGTGATGCTTATTGAAGGGGATCACATAGATAGCATAGGGGGACTCAATTTTGGGTATTTAAATTCGCTAAGGTGAAAGATGAAAAACATTATTTTTATGATTTAGTAAGTCACACAGTTTTCTATATGGTATACTAAACCTTACAGTAAATAGGTTCCCTTCATTATGAACACCTTGTGACATATTAATTTGGGTTGTATGGTTCGGTAAACCATACACCAATCATGAAAAATAGACTTATTATGATATAGACCCCAACATCACTATTGGGGAAAACATAGGACTTACCATAAGAGATGAATAAATTCTCAATATTTTAGAAAATTCATTTGTATTAACCCCAAAACTGAGATAAAAAATAAATTACAAAGGATGAGAAGATTTATTTGGAAAATTAGGGTCATGGATTGAAAGTTCTCTGCACCATATCCCTTTGTTCCCCCAGAAACTCATCAATTCCCATAATAAGAAAACATAAAAAGGATTTCATGTTGATAAGAAACAAAACCACAAATGTATTTAATTTGAGTCTTATGAGATTAAACAATCCTCCACAACTATATAACTTTCACCAATCATATCTCACACCAAACTATACCACAAAAAGTATTCAGAAATGGAGATCCATAGTGGGTCTACACCCCCATTTAAATATTTCCCATTTCTGGTAGATCAATGAGTAAAGGTATTACCTACGGAACCCCTATAAGTAAAAACCACAATATTTAACTAATAATAATGAAAAATAAACCCCCAACCCAAAACACATATATAATTCCCAAAATAATGATGATACTACTATTTTGTGTGTGTTATTTTCTATCAATGATACAATAAGTGATGAAGCCCTTAATTTCAATATGTATTAAAGAAGAAGACTATATTTTAAGTGTCTCTTTTTGTTTTCCCAATGTTAATAATTTTTAATTTGGTTTAATAATTGAAAAATATTATCCATGAGAAGATAAAATGTTACAAATTATTATTTGGGCAATGTAAATATAATTCAGATCATTTTTAACTGGTATTAGTATCTGAGACATGTTAAAATAAAATTTAATAAAGTGCACATTAATAGGACATGAATTATTCTATAATTACAATAGTAGTTTTATTAAGACCAAGATAATATTTATTTTAATAAATATTTCCACATTATTTGTAGAAGATTTCTGAAGGCCTTGGAAAAGACAAATATATTTAAGTTTATGAATGATGATTTATTTTAAAGAATGAATTTGAGTTGTCCTTGAAATATCATACTTAGTAATTATACACACTATTTTTATTGTGTATTTATGAAAAAATTTGGATAGCCATAGCTGAAAAACAAGTCTAGATAGATCCTACACATATTGGAACTATCTCAACCATGGGGGATATTCAACCAGGAAATTCATCCATAATAGTAAGTGTGTGGGGGAATGTGTAATTCCCAGATCAACTGCATAGGTGTGTGCATGGGTGTGCATAGGGTGCACAAGTAGGTTCCCAAGGGACCATAAAATTGTATGGTGTGGCATATTCAAGGCATGTGTGATTGTGGGCCCATGTCTTGGCCCTAGTAAGGACTCATGAAATTAGCAAGAGTGGATGTTTTATAAAACCAATTTCAACTAAAGTAAAATATGAGGTGGAACTATGAAAAATCAGAACATTTAATACATTACATGAGTAATGAAAATAACATGTGTTGTCTAACCATGGATAATCCAATACTACTTCATCCTACATGTTATCATCATATTACTCTCAAAATTAAGCACAAATATGATATTATAACCATTATTTAACCACCATTATTTAGCATTCCATAAATTTCTAGTGATTTATCCCTGACCAAGAGAAAGTAATCATAAGATAAGTAGGTTGATAATTGAACTATACAAATAGTCTATGTCTTGTATTCAAGAGATAATTTGAATAATGAGATTCATCCAAATAGAAATGAAGTTATAGAAGGGTATTAATGTATCCAATATCATGGATGAGATAGAGTAATGGTGTTGTATGAAAATGTCATCAAATGAACTTTATAGCTTCATTTAATAATATGAGACCCCTTATTTTTCAATTTAATTAAAGTAACATGATAAGGAAAAAATCAAAATTCAAAAAACAGTGTTCATGGTGGATTAAAAATCAATGTTTGAAATGATTTTTTGGGAATTGAAATAGGTGAATTAATGGAATATAGTCATTGGAACCCTTCTATAAAATGGTATCAATTTGGGTTGAGAGAATTTATAACACTCATTTTATAGAGAAACTAATCTCCATGAACGCCATTGTTTATTGAATAGGAGATCCTGTAATGACCCGAAATTTTTTAAATAAATTTTGTTTCCTAATTTTATGTGTTATTGTTATACTCAACAAAAATGTTTTATTTGATAAACATGATTATAATTAAAATGAGATCAGTGGGTTTTGACTATTATATAACCATCGGTCAATATGACCGCTGTGAACAAAATGTTTTGATTATTGTCTCTAAATATAAGTAATCTTGGTTAATTATTATAGAAAGAAGATTCGATGGCCTCACCTAGTAGTCTTGGACCTATCGAAGCCCATCTAACAGAGCTTGGGAAGGAGGTAGCACCACTGGGCTTTGCTCTGGATCAAATCCAAGCCGAACTTCATCATGTGAAGCTGGAACGGAATCGCCTTCGTGAGAAGTTCAAACTGATAGAAATTACTACTCGGGCAATGTTGACTGAGCCGCCCCAAGCTTTTATCACCCTAGCACACCTTACTCTTAGGTCCTATGCTGGTATTATAAGGGGTTATTTAAAGAGACCGTAACTATCTTGTGTAATCCTTGTTTTAAAAAAAAATTGGGATTTCTTCTTATGATGAAGTTTATGAATTTTGAAATGACCGGATAAATATAGTATGCATATTTTTTATGAATTTTAGAAAAAGGATATTTTAAATATGTTTATGTAAACCCTAAATAATTAAAAATGTGTAATGATTTTCGAAAAATGGTCTTCTGCAATTATGTTCAGTACTAAATTTAGAGTCTAATAAGATCAACTTGATTTTTGATGAATAGTAAATTATTAATAGTGATTTTATGATTAGGATTAGTAATATGACCAAATGGATTAGTAATCTCACTTAAAGAATGTTTTAAAATAATTTAGGCTCCTTGATTAAGTAATGTGATTCAATAAAATAGTTAAATGACGGTTTCATTAATTATTATTCATGTATTAGTTTTTTCGGGTGAATAGTGTTTTTTAATTAAAAATTTAATTAAAAATAATCAGAAAATTATTTTTATAAAAATGACTTTATTTTTGAACTCAGTGCATCGATATTATGTTATGGTAATTTTTGGGGTTTTTTCTGAAAAAAATGAATTTTCGATGAATAGTATTTTTATTTAAAAATTAAATTAAAAATATTTAGAAAATTATTTTTCTAAAATGGATTTCATTTTTGAAATCAGAGCATTGATATTTGGTTAATGTGAAATTTTGGGATTTTTCTGAGAAAGTTGAATTTTCAGTGAATAGTAAAAATACAGTTTTAGGGTTTCGGTATGTTTAATGACATCATAACGGTGTCATGATGATGTCATGAGATCTTTTGATGGTTGGCCGGCAAAGGGTGATGAATTATTGTTTTTGGGGCCCCATGTGTCCTAACTCCATGATAAATGACAAGGGAGAGCACATGGGTTTGAGAAAAGCACATGTGAGGTGTCCCTTGGCCATTAATGCCTTGTCCCCTCACTTTCCCTATAAATACCAAGCACTCCACTCATCCATTCGACTCCCCACTCATTCCCAACGAATTTCCGGTCTCATTACCTCCCAAGGAGTCCTCCCAAGGTGCCCCCAATCCCTCAAGGTCCCAAACTTTGAGGTTTAAGAGTTACATTTTAAGGTAAGGGATCTGACCTCTCTCTTTCTTTTCAAGTAATCTCTTTTATGTCTTTTCTTTTATACTCCATGTTCTTATGTTGGAGGATGTTATTTTATATTCATCCTACTGCCTATTTCATGTTCATATGATGAGAGACCCCCCCTTTCTCTCATCAATTCGTTTTAAGAATGTTTAAGTGGCGCCGTTAGGCTGCCGAATTTTTAAGGGATTCTTTCACCTTCCTCGTTTTCAAGTTCTATTTTCATTCAAGTCTTTCATGTTCCTTTTTATTATGTTGGGGTATGATCTCTAAATTATCATTATGATATTTTATGATCATATGATGAGATACCCCATTTGATCGCTTCAATTCAGTATTTTGATGTTTTAAGTGGCGCTGTTAGGCTGCCGAATTTTTAAGTGGTTCTTCACCCTTCTCGTTTTGAAGTTCTAATTTCATGTCAATTATTTCATGTTCCATTTTGTTATATAGGGGTATGATCTCTATATATATCATACTGTACTCTTATGTTCATATGATGAGAGACCCCATTTGATCTCTTCAATTCAGTATTTTGATGTTTTAAGTGGCGCCGTTAGGCTGCCGAATTTTTAAGTGGTTCTTCACCCTTCTCGTTTTGAAGTTCTACATTCATGTCAATTATTTCAAGTTCATTTTTGTTATATTGGGGTATTATCTCTATATATATCATACTGGACTCTTATGTTCATATGATGAGAGACCCCATTTGATCTCTTCAATTCAGTATTTTGATGTTTTAAGTGGCGCCGTTAGGCTGCCGAATTTTTAAGTGGTTCTTCACCCTTCTCGTTTTGAAGTTCTACTTTCATGTCAATTATTTCAAGTTCCTTTTTGTTATGTTGGAGAATTATCTCTATATCTATCATACTGAACTCTTATGTTCACATGATGAGAGATACTATTTGATCTTTTCAAATCATTTTTGTTGATGTTTAAGTAACGCTGTTAGGCTGCCGAACTTTCATAAGAGAAATCTAATTTTTTTTCTTCCTTCCATGTTTTTCATTTCAAATGGTATGTCCTTGAAATTTCATTACCATGATCATGTATCCTTCTTATTCTGTCCATGTACTATTTTATGGGTCATTTCTGAATGTTTGACCCATTTACCTCTCTTTTAATGTCTTCTAAAACCTCGGAACATTGCCGTTATGCTGCAGAATTTCTGTCTCAAAATGTCTATCTCTTTTTCTAAAGTCCTTTTATTTTATTAAGTGAATACTCAAAGCTCTATATTCTAAAAGGGTATTCAAATATATACCAAAATGTTCTATTTTAAATTCTGGGATTTACATACATGAGACCCACCTTCCTTTTCTGTGGGTTTTAAAGTGATATAAAGATCATGTCTTTAAAGCAGTTTTTAAAAAGTTATGATTATGAAATGAAACCCATTTCCTTTATGCTATATGGGTTATTTATGAAATGTTTGATGATGATATATGTGGCTCACATGATAATAAAGGAAAATTTAAGGGTGCGCCCTGATAGCGCTTCAATGCATTGGGTAATGATGTAACCACTAGAGATTACAATTTTCACGATACCTTGGTGAATAACCTTGGTAATTTTAAAATGACTCCTTGGGGATGGACCTTGGTGATATGTTCATGATTGTCTATGTTAAATGATGTAGCCACATCTTCAAGTTATGAAAAAGTTTTATTTTTATTATGATATGCCTCATGATTTTATTTTCATGCATTAAAATTCTTTTCATGACTTTATTGATGTATCTCAAGTTCATATGTAAAATGTTTCACTTGTTTCCCTTGCTGGGCCTTCTGCTCACCCTTCCTTTTGATGTATGTCCCCAGGTTATGAGATGCAGTAACGAGCCTAGGGTGAACATGAGGAGAAGCCTTTCAAGTGTTTAACAAGAATGTTTTTTTTTGTTTCATGTTTTATGTTCCTTGTTTCCAAGACACTAAACCTTAAAGATCCTCAGTTCCGTGTAATGGAATGAAAAGTTATGTTATAAAAAGACGGGATGCTATAGTTGGTATCAAAGTATGGTTTAGTTATTTGTGGAAATTAGGATATGAAAACTCTAGGAGGAACCCTATAGAAAAGTATAATATAGGAAATCTTCTTGGTATTTTGGTGAGTATTGAGTAAGGGGTTGCCAAGAAAATACATCCCTGTCTGGATACGAGCAGGTAGAGGTGGCTCTGGCACAGATGTACATAGGGGTAAAACCAGAAAACACCGCTTTGAGCTAGACTCGAACGGGAACTGGTACACGACAACGGGCCTTGCTGCACTCTTGGTTACGACACTCCCGGGGGATATGCTTTGGTAAATTCATAAGCTTGGTATGAACCATTGTTAAAGGAACAAAGATAAAATAAAATAAAGGTTCACATAAGAATATATGATCATTCATAACCTAGATGGGAACCTAGGAGATCACAAGTTAGGGTATACCTTTCATATACAAGTTATCCTTATATGCTTTCAGTTCCATTTCATGATTATTAGCTAAGTACTTAAGCCCCTAATTATGCTTTCTCTTCTTAGTTAATGGTGGGAAATGGAAGAACATGTTCCGACAACCAATGTGATAGGAAATGCGACGATTTTCGTATTAATATGACAGGGATGATTAGGGGATTAAAATATGATTATTATTTTGGAAGACGTTCATTATTTTGGAAACCATATTTGATCGAGGTAAATAGATTACTACGGTATTTTCATTGAGGAGTAAGGTTGACTTATATTTTGAAGAATCGATGAATTTAAGGTGAACTTATAGTAATTTAGGTTACTTGTGGGAATGACTAACCTATCTTGGGTAAAATATGTTTAGGTTAGCTACTTTTTTTTATAAGATGTTAGGAGTGGTTGATGTTCTCTAGAGATGAACAATGAAGTTGTTTTGGAAGACTATGTTATCAAATCCTTATTGTATTTGGGTTTCAATCTTAGTTTGGTTTGTTTTGAGGAATTTTAAGGACCGTTATTTATGGAATGGTCTATGATGAACTTTGGGTAGTACCATGGAACTTTGATGATTTAAAAGTAGTTTCCATTCCTATGGGATTCTTTCTTTTTGAAGAGTTGTTTTACCTTAACCTTTCTGTTTTTGGGATAATGTTTAAAGATATAAGAAATAGATAGTTAATCTTTTGTACATTATGTGATTCTATAGAAGATGATTCTTGTGCTTTTATGAGACCAAGTGTTTTTCAATTCTCGTCATTTGAAGAAAAGATTACTGTTGGTAGGGACTTGTTAAAGGATGAAACTCTACTTGAAGGTAGGTATATTTTTTTATGTTTTTATTCTATGTAGTAAATGAAATCCTCAAAATTATGAAAAGAAACGTAAAACAAAAATGTTGTTGGTTTACGTTTCCTACTAGGTAATCAAAGACCGTTTACACACATCATAAGTTTGGGATTTTCTCATGGTTAACTTTCTCCTAATCATGTTCTCTATCACTCTCCCTCAGAACTTGACCCTTTGTTTTCTCCTCCATGTCTATGTTTTCCTACATGGAACCCTAGTGTGGGTTAACTCGGGTGACCTTTGTACTTCCCTTTCTTTATTTTAAAGTAATAGTTTTACTGACTCCTTTTCCGATGTGGGACTTTCAATGAAATTTTAAAACCCAATTTTAAAATTGCGAGGACGCAATTTCTTAAGGGGGGAAGATTGTAACGACCCGAAATTTTTTAAATAAATTTTGTTTCCTAATTTTATGTGTTATTGTTATACTCAACAAAAATGTTTTATTTGATAAACATGATTATAATTAAAATGAGATCAGTGGGTTTTGACTATTATATAACCATCGGTCAATATGACCGTTGTGAACAAAATGTTTTGATTATTGTCTCTAAATATAAGTAATCTTTGTTAATTATTATAGAAAGAAGATTCGATGGCTTCACCTAGTAGTCTTGGACCGATCGAAGCCCATATAACAAAGCTTGGGAAGGAGGTAGCACCGCTGGGCTTTGCTCTGGATCAAATCCAAGCCGAACTTCATCATGTGAAGCTGGAACGGAATCTCCTTCGTGAGAAGTTCAAACTGATAGAAATTACTACTCGGGCAATGTTGACTGAGCCGCCCCAAGCTTCTATCACCCTAGCACACCTTACTCTTAGGTCCTATGCTGGTATTATAAGTGGTTATGTAACGAGACCGTAACTACCTTGTGTAATCCTTGTTTTAAAAAAAAATTGGGATTTCTTCTTATGATGAAGTTTATGAATTTTGAAATGACTGGATAAATATAGTATGCATATTTTTGATGAATTTTAGAAAAATGATATTTTAAATATGTTTATGTAAACCCTAAATAATTAAAAATGTGTAATGATTTTCGAAAAATGGTCTTCTGCAATTATGTTCAGTACTAAATTTAGAGTCTAATAAGATCAACTTGATTTTTGATGAATAGTAAATTATGAATAGTGATTTTATGATTAGGATTAGTAATATGACAAAATGGATTAGTAATCTCACTTAAAGAATGTTTTAAAATAATTTAGGCATCGTGATTAAGTAATGTGATTCAATAAAATAGTTAAATAACGGTTTCATTAATTATTATTCATGTATTAGTTTTTTCGGGTGAATAGTGTTTTTTAATTAAAAATTTAATTAAAAATAATTAGAAAATTATTTTTATAAAAATGAATTTATTTTTGAACTCAGTGCATCGATATTATGTTATGGTAATTTTTGGGGTTTTTTCTGAAAAAAATGAATTTTCGATGAATAGTGTTTTTATTTAAAAATTAAATTAAAAATATTTAGAAAATTATTTTTCTAAAATGGATTTCATTTTTGAAATCAGAGCATTGATATTTGGTTAATGTGAAATTTTGGGATTTTTCTGAGAAAGTTGAATTTTCAGTGAATAGTAAAAATACAGTTTTAGGGTTTCGGTATGTTTAATGACATCATAACGGTGTCATGATGATGTCATGAGATCTTTTGAGGGTTGGCCGGCCAAGGGTGATGAATTATTGTTTTGGGGGCCCCATGTGGCCTAACTCCATGATAAATGACAAGGGAGAGCACATGGGTTTGAGAAAAGCACATGTGAGGTGTCCCTTGGCCATTAATGCCTTGTCCCCTCACTTTCCCTATAAATACCAAGCCCTCCTCTCATCCATTCGACTCCCCACTCATTCCCAACGAATTTTTGGTCTCATTACCTCCCAAGGAGTCCTCCCAAGGTGCCCCCAAGCCCTCAAGGTCCCAACATTTGAGGTTTAAGAGATACATTTTAAGGTAAGGGATCTGACCTCTCTCTTTCTTTTTAAGTAATCTCTTTTATGTCTTTTCTTTTATACTCCATGTTCTTATGTTGGAGGATGTTCTTTTATATTCATCCTACTTCCTATTTCATGTTCATATGATGAGAGACCCCCCCCCCCCTTGCTCTCATCAATTTGTTTTAAGAATGCTTAAGTGGTGCCGTTAGGCTGCCGAATTTTTAAGGGATTCTTTCACCTTCCTCGTTTTCAAGTTCTATTTTCATTCAAGTCTTTCATGTCCTTTTTATTATTTTGGGGTAAGATATCTAAATTATCATACTGATATTTTATGATCATATGATGAGAGACCCATTTGATCGCTTCAATTCAGTATTTTGATGTTTTAAGTGGCGCCGTTATGCTGCCGAATTTTTAAGTGGTTCTTCACCCTTCTCGTTTTGAAGTTCTACTTTCATGTCAATTATTTCAAGTTCCTTTTTGTTATATTGGGGTATGATATCTATATATATCATTCTTTACTCTTATTTTCATATGATGAGAGACCCCATTTTATCTCTTCAATTCCATATTTTGATGTTTTATGTGGCTCCGTTAGGCTGCCGAATTTTTAAGTGGTTCTTCACCCTTCTCGTTTTGAAGTTCTACATTCATGTCAATTATTTCAAGTTCCTTTTTGTTATATTGGGGTATGATCTCTATATATATCATACTGGACTCTTATGTTTATATGATGAGAGACCCCATTTGATATCTTCGATTCAGTATTTTGATGTTTTAAGTGGCGCCGTTAGGCTGCCGAATTGTTAAGTGGTTCTTCACCCTTCTCATTTTGAAGTTCTACTTTCATGTCAATTCTTTCATGTTCCTTTTTGTTATGTTGGGGAATTATCTCTATATCTATCATACTGAACTCTTATGTTCATATGATGAGAGATCCTATTTGATCTTTTGAAATCATTTTTGTTGATGTTTAAGTAACGCCGTTAGGCTGCCGAACTTTCATAAGAGAAATCTAATTTTTTTTCTTCCTTCCATGTTTTTCATTTCAAATGGTATGTCCTTGAAATTTCATTACCATGATCATGTATCCTTCTTATTCTGTCCATGTACTATTTTATGGGTCATTTATGAATGTTTGACCCATTTACCTCTCTTTTAATGTCTTCTAAAACCTCGGAACATTGCCGTTATGCTGCAGAATTTCTGTCTCAAAATGTCTAACTCTCTTTCTAAAGTCCTTTTATTTTGTTAAGTGAATACTCAAAGCTCTTTCTTCTAAAGGTGTATTCAAATATATACCAAAATGTTCTATTTTAAATTCTGGTATTTACATACATGAGACCCACCTTCCTTTTCTGTGGGTTTTAAAGTGATATAAAGATCATGTCTTTAAAGTAGTTTTTAAAATGTTATGATTATGAAATGAAACCCATTTCCTTTAAGCTATATGGGTTATTTATGAAATGTTGGATGATGATATATGTGGCTCACATTATAATAAAGGAAAATTTAAAGGTGCTCCCTGATAGCGCTCCAATGCATTGGGTAATGATGTAACCACTAGAGATTACAATTTTCACGATACCTTGGTGAATAACCTTGGTAATTTTAAAATGACACCTTGGGGATGGACCTTGGTGATATGTTCATGATTGTCTATGTTAAATGATTTAGCCACATCTTCATGTTATGAAGAAGTTTTATTTTTATTATGATATGCCTCATGATTTCATTTTCATGCATTAATGTTCTTTTCATGACTTTATTGATGTATCTCAAGTTCATATGTAAAATGTTTCACTTGTTTCCCTTGCTGGGCCTTCTGCTCACCCTTCCTTTTGATGTATGTCCACCGGTTATGAGATGCAGTAATGATCCTAGGGTGAACATGAGGAGAAGCCTTTCAAGTGTTTAACAAGAATTTTTTTTTTGTTTCATGTTTTATGTTCCTTGTTTCCAAGACACTAAATCTTAAAGATCCTCAGTTCCGTGTAATGGAATGAAAAGTTATGTTATAAAAAGACGGGATGCTATAGATCCACTATAGGAATAGTATAAGAAAAGAAATATCCAAAGAAATATGTTGTGATTTTGAATAAAATATTGTGTATATACTATTATTTATGTTATGAAGGAATTTTTTCACACCTATTACATGATGAACATAAAACCATTTACATTATTCCATGATGAAAATATGAACCACAACTCATTTTTCGTTGCGATGAAGAGAAAAATTGTTCTTTATTTTCCTTATGTAGGATGTGTGATAAAAATTATATAAAGAAGATTTCATAAAATCATCCATGGATGAATCTTGAAGTCACATTAAATGAAATATTTCAAGTCATTACTAGTTCAGGTTAAGAAATCAGAGATCCATGATCCATATGATGTTTAATGTAAAATCTAGAAATAAGGTGAACATCTTACACTCAAATATGTGATGAATATTTAAATAAATATAATTTAATACAATTTCTATGAAGATATCAAGATAACATGACCTTCTTGGAGACCATACAACCATCATTCTTGTATTTAATATTTCAATACAATTCCATTATAAAAATATTTTCTCTGCAAATTATAATAAATAGAACTTTTTCATTTATAATTGTTGATACTGTATATTGAGGTTGGAGAATATTTTTGAGTTTATTATTGTACATCATATTCATATTATCATGACCAAAATAACAGAATAGGGAACCTACTTTATTATTATATATTTGAGACAACCCTTCTGATTTCTATAAAATTGAGGTTTCCATTTTATTTTTTCATTTAATGGAATTCAAGAAGAATCGTTGTTTTATATTAAATAAAACATTCTATACATTTTTTATCACTTTTTAAGGTAATGACTAACAACCTATATTATTTTTCATTAAATATAAATCTTGAATTGTACTTGGTTAGTTCCATAAAAATAAGTCCAAGGAAATTCGCATTCCCATTATATCAATGATAATAATATTTATCTATGTGAATGTTGGATAATAACAACCACACAAAATTTATATAGTCACCCATATTAGTGGATAACCTTATTAAAAATTATAGAGTAAAATTTTCTATATAATTTTTTGTATTCATTATAACTATAGTTGAATAAGAAAAATTAACCATTCAAAGAATAAGTGACTGGGAGAAAAAAATGTATTATATTTTTAATATGATATAATTCCAACCAACCCTGATTCCCCTAGTGATGTCATCAAAATGTGATCCTACAAATTTTTATATAAGAGTACAAATCATATTGTTGACTATATTCACTTATTTGAATCCTATTTTTTATTTGATTTAATTTATCAATTTAGAATATAGTGACAACTTAGAAGAGTTAAATCAACATTAAAAAAAACTTTATCTTACCCAATAACTTAAATAAAATAACAATGAAAGAATTTAGAATGATGGATATTAAACATCTCTTATAAAAAGAGAGTGATAAATTAGAATCCCAGAACATTATTTCTATTCAAGACAATTCATTCATGGGATTTAAATATGTATAATTGTAATCATCTACAATGTATATGGAAAATAATTCTACCTTATATACTGATTAAGAGGTCTGAGATAGGTTTTCCACTAATTTTTTAAAAAATGACCAATCTCATGAAGTGAAGATCAATAATAAAACAATAATTAGTGTATATAACTTTGGAATACCATAATATTTTTGATAAAATAGCTTGAAGAAGTTAATAATTGAGACAGTTATTTTTCACAGTGGTTGATGACATATGTTGATCGCAAAAAATATATATAATCAAAAGTTTAAAATTCATATATCTTTAAAAATCAAGTTCTTGAAATTATAAGTATATGTTTAATGATAACCAGAAGAAAGGAAAATCCATTAAGAGGCCTAAAAATAATTTTCATGAATTATAATTAAACTATAAGAACACCATTGATTTCAAGAATGATAAACTTGAGATTAAATAAAATTAGAACAAGGATATTTACATTGTGTTGTTAGATAGAAACAAAAGGCATGATAATGAAACTAAAAATATAAAGAAGGAATGTAAATATAGATTCTTGTTAATGTATAATGGCATGTTCATCCTAAATATTAAATTATATGACTTTGAATTGAAATTGATAAATTCTATAAATACTCATGTTTATTCTTCACAATAAGCTAAAATAAGAGTTGTTACTACAAAAACTAAATCAATACAAACATCAAAAGGGGAATATTGTCCTAAAACCCCTATACTTTGTGGAATGAAATTTTTTAAATCATTAAATTATATTTATCTATAATTCTCAATGTATAATATATAATCTATCTTTGATAATAAATTTTGTGATACTTATGTTTATGTGCATAATTGAGGGTTAAAATTGATACCTATGAAAAAGTGTATGATGATATATGATGTATTTCATTCCACTAAATGTAAAGTGAATAAAAATAATATATTAAAGAACTATTTCCCCAAAGAATAATTTTTGAAAGAATGAGATGAAATAGAGATAACAAGAAAGTCAATTTGGACATGCTCTTACCCAAAAGAAAAGATAATACTTTTTTCTACTTTTGTTGTTCGAGAGATTCTGGCATGTGGAATGAGATTTCTACTATAATATAATATTATACGAAAATATAAATATAATATCATCAAGGGGGTACAATATATAAATAAGAAAATGGCCTCGATTAATGGAAAATATATTCTTATTATAAATTCATTTTAATGTTTGCAGAACCTTGATTGTATTTTTAATGTAGTTGATCATAGTGAAAAGGTGTGTAAGTATAAATCATTCAATCAGTAATAAAAAAAATTAAAATAATATACCACAAAAAATAATGATTTGATATATTTCTAACTGTGGAAATTTACAAGAAATGGATGATGAAAAAATTACCCCAAATATGTAGAAAAAAGTAATCCAATAATGGGTTATAATGAATAGAATATTTATGTTCATACAAAACCAAAGATGATTAGTAAGTGCACCTCACTAAAAAATATAAGTTTCCATTACTGTGGAATAAGAAGACACAAAATTTATTTCTTTCAATAAATCCTTATAAATTTATATTAATAAAATAAAAATGAATTCAGAAAGATAACATTTACAAGTTTAAAATAAAAGGATTCAATTAGTAAAGGGAACATCTAAGAATCCATATAAAACTACCTAGAAAAACATGCATATTATTAATTATATAGCAGTAACTTTTCTAAAATTTATTTAATGACAAATAAAATTTTAATAAACACAAATGAATATAGAATATAAATGAAAACATTAGATTCTATATGATGAAATTGATATTAATAATACATTTTCAACAAATGATGACCAGAAAATATCATAAGTATTATAAAGATGGTAAAAGAAGGACGGAATGATCTTAGATAATTAATTTTTCATAACTCCATCTCAATAAGTGTTGTGGAAAAATATTTTGAATGAACCTGGTGATAAATATTCTTCTATGACTATTTCAAAGAAGAATATTAAACACAAATAAATTTTTGAATGAAAACATTCCATGACACCCAATACTTTAAATAAATATAATTGAGTCAATATAAATATTTCAAACTCTCATATATGAGAAATGAAATTTGATTCAAATTAGAATAGAAATTATCAACCTTGTTTCTCTCATTAAAAGAAAAAAAGATCCACCTTAACCATATTTATTTTTGGGGTTTTTCATTACAAGTAAGGAATTGAATGTGATACATATACTAAAGGGGGAAATGAAATAATGAAATCACAATTTTATTTCTACATGATGGAATAGTTGTTTCATGACTTATGGAAGCCACCAAGCTATAATAATTTATCTATAGATAACTGGAATATTTTCTATTTCTAATGATCAATGATCAACTATGTTAACGATAGTCAAGCTATAATAGCTGATCAAAAAAATTAGATACACTATCATGGATTATATCAAAATAGTTTTTACATAAATAAATTTTAATTCATAGTAACAACCTATAAAATGAGATATATTGATGAAATGAAATGGTTTATCATCTATTAGGGTATCTAATGAAGGTTCTAAAGCATTATAGTTCATTAAAAACATATATTTTAATAATTCTTATTCTTGAACTCATTGATATGTTACGCAATCACATTCTCCAATCCCAATTCACAAAACATTGAAATGAATTATGTTATTAATGGGGATATAACTGAATCAATTACATGAATAAAATAAAATTGAAGAAGTTAGATGCCTGATTTTATGAGCATTTCTTTCTTATTATAAATAAATGTTTTTAATATGTGTGTTGATATTATTAGAGTAATTTTATTTTGTATGTATCTTGATAATTTTCTTTAAACGTGGAACCCAAAAATTCCCTCTTTAATTGTTTCAAATTGTATCAACCAATTTATATGGACCTAGAAACATTTGTATAGTCTATGATGAAATAAATAAATTTCACTATATCAGTTGGCATCATATTCTAGATTTCGATATCAGTGATTTTTAAATTATTCCCTCTTATTTTGTAGACCATTTTATAAAAACAATACTTAGGGTAGAATAATTTATGGAACATTACTTAATAACAAAATGAAATTATCCTCTCACATGTACATTTTATTTCTTATCAACAAGTATAAGAGATGAAAATGGAAAGGGATAAGAAATAAAAATGCTTGTACACAAAAAATATACATATTGATATCCCATTTTCTATATTGGTTTTGATAGAAAATATAAAGGGAAATCTTAATAACCTACTTTGTGTTCATGATATTTCTTTCAATAATTCATCAACTGATGAAGAAAATAATGTTAATATGTGTTGAACAATAATACTGTCTTGGAAGTGTTTTTTTTCCAATATTGGTAATGGTTAATGTGTTTAATGTTTTTAAGAAGATCCGTCCTTGATAAGTTCAATGGTCACATATTTTATTTTGGATGAAGTAAATTTAATGTCTTTGATTCTTGAAATAGTATTAATATCATAGAAATGTTAGAACAGAATTTGAATAAGTGTGTATTTCATTATTTATTGGAATATTCCATGAAATATTTTATTATTTCATGAGGAGTTTTATGAGGCCCTTGAAAATATTTATTTTCATGAATATAGACACATTAGTTGTAGAATATTTATGAAGTCCATGAAAAAAATAAAAATAATGTTATATTTTTTAATGATGAATTATATTAAAGAATAAATTGAAGTTAAAATGGGAATCTTATAAAAAATAATTATACTATGTTTTTTGAGTAGGTCTCTGTCAAAAAACATGTCCAACCATAGCCAACCAACTAGGTCAGCTCGATCCCTTACTGGAGGGAGAATTCTCAATAATTTGCGAGTTACATACAGGCTAACTATCCATTTTAAAAATGTATTATTGGGTTTGAATAGTTCCCACAAAGATACCATGAGTGTGTTCATGTTGTGAAAAAATAGTGTATAGGAAGGTTCCTGAATGACTATGCATTGGTCTGGCTAGGCATGTGTATAGAAAGTGTGATAGTATGTCTATGTTATATCCCTAGTATTGAAATGAGAAATCAGTGGGAGTGACTTTTCATATAAAGAGTAACTCAACTAAAGCACAACATAATGTGGGAATAATGTCACACAAAACATTTCACAAGTTAAATGAGTTGGGAAAAAACCTATATAATCCAAGAAGGATGATCTAACCTTACATTGACATCCATTTTGTAGTTTTCTTCCTCTTGATACATATCAAAATTTGGTTATGATACTCAATATCAAGTTTCCACCAATGATCATGCCATCCATTTCCAGTGAATGAGCCAATCCTGATTGAAGGCAATCACTATATAAACATGATGATTATCAAACCATGAATACGATCATTGTCTTTCATTACTAAGATAATTTGAAGAATGATCTTCAACCGAATGAAAAATAAATATTCATAAGGCCATTCGATCATATGAGATAATGTGTGAGAATATGTTAAGGTGTTTCATTTTATCTTAATCATATACACATTAGAACATAATCATATGATAAGGGATACCCTCTTTTTTGCCGTTATGAAAGTTATGTTATAAGGAGGAAACCCAAATTATAAAAATACTAATATCTTTGGGCATTATAAATTTCTAATTGATAATTTTTCTTCTTGAATTTATTTTGGTTAACACTTATATGGGATTTCATGGAACCGAACTATAAAAACAAATCAACTAAGGCTAAGAGAATGGGTTGTAGTCATTTTTTAGATAAACCGAGTACTGTGAAAACCTTTATTTTTAAAAGGGAAGAACCTAGAATGATATAGAAATATAAAGGAATGATATAAGAAACTAAATTATATTTTTAAAGAAGAAACTACTTTCTTACTATTTTGTATGGGAATATGGAAAATTACTATGTAACCCTATTGCATGAATAATAGAACCTCGAATATCATTGTTTTTTGAAGAACGCATAAGCCACAATTGATTTCCTGGTTTAAATATGTTTTGAATTTTTATTTGATTTTTGAATTAAGATCTATTTACTAAACTCTTATAAATATATGAATACATGAACTCATCACTACCTGAATTATGAAGCTGTATAAATTATAAAATATCATTTATTTAGTGTTTTGTGTGTAGAAATTATTGATTTGTGTTCCCTTAAATTAGAGAAATAATATATTTAAATAAAGACAATCTTATAAACTAATAACTAAATTAAGTATTCACATTAATATAATTCACTGTGTCATGAACCAGGACTGGATGTCATCCGACCTAACACCTGACCTAATCTGTGGCATGGCCTGAAGGGTGTTCCCAATCCCCAAAGACTGAAAACCAGTATCGGGAAACCAAAATATAAATATTTGAATGAGTTCAGGACAAATGAATAGGATTAATAAACTAAAAAGATGAAGAAGAAAAGTAACCAGAACTAAATATCAAATAAACATAAATAAATAGATTCAGGAACAAGGTACGAGTGAAAAAAAACAAAAGTGATATTGAAACAAAACAAAATTAAAACTAAACTTCTACCGAAACAATCTCCATGTGTCCATAGTGTCACCACCATCCACAAGAACGAACTACTCCAAGAGCTAGATCAAACTTGAGATACCAGAAAAAAATAAAAACATGTAAAAATAGTTTGGGTCTACCAACACAAAATGGTAAAAGTATGGTGTGAGAAAAACTGCTCAACAGGCAACCATGAAATAATCCATGCATTTCCATTACAAAAGAAAATCCATTAACAGTAGTTTTAATTACACATATGAATTTGTTTCAACTATTTAAAAATTCAACCATAGTTTTCCCTTTTTTCGAACATCATACGCTACATTCCCATTTTTGAAATAGGTTCACAATTTTCGGAACCAAATTCCAGAAATAAAATCCCACAATATGTTACCAATAAAGGATGAATGTAAATATGTGAATTGTACTAGTAAAAAGGTTCAATGGAATATGAACAACAAAATATAGATAGTAACCATGAGAACTTTCTAGACATCCATTGAGATACCCCTCGACATACTCAATTCGGAGCCAGCCGACATCATATGGAGAAGCTCCCTAGTCTATAAACAACTGGACTCTCTCATTTGACCAATATATTGGAACAATCCATATGTCCCTATAGTAAATATAGGGAGTACCATCCTATCTAAACAAGTTTCATAAGAAACCATCACCCAATCCTCTAAAAGATGTTGAGGATCCCATTGTAATTGTATAATGTGTATGTATGAGGCCCCCACACATGAATCATCTTATATACCTTCACCGTACATGCCTACCCCAAACACAGACACTTCATAAATGATAACCCATAGAGGGTATTCCCCAATAAGAGTTCCCACTATATGTTTACCAAATCATAAAAGGAGCCAATTGGGCCGTCACATCACGTATTCTTATGAAACATTTATCATATATTTTACGATTCCTATTAAGAATTCACATTTGAAAAACTACATTTGGTTCCTAGTATAACAAGGTTACAACTAGGGCCTATATCACATCTTTCCAAAATACCAATTCAAAACATTTCACAATCATTTTAAAATTCATAAAAACATCCAATTTTAAGAGTACAATGATAATAATTATTCATTCCAAATCCAATATTATTTTAAGATCGAGAAAAAACACACAATGTATTTAAATATTCCTAATAGAATTCCATATAATTTAGAAATAAAACATTCTTTACCAAACCCAAAACAGGCCATAAATGTCCATATAATATTCACACCACAATTATTCATTTTGGGAAACATGGAACCATTTTACAATAAAATTAATAAATAGATGTTGAGGAAGATTTTAGGAAAACTAAATTTCAAATAGGTAATAACTTTCAATGCCATCATCATTTGAAATACCATCCATGGATTCACCCCATGCACCAGTGGATATACCAACATCCAATTCAATAGTCCACATGTACATGAATCCATTTAGAAATAATTTTAAAAAACACCACATTCCCTTTCACTAAAACCAATAATTTAAAATAATTGAAAGCACACAAATAACCCCTTACAAAACATTCCATAAAAACCATCAAACTACATAAATTAACCATTCACACAAAAAAATCCACATCCACAATCCAACCAATTTAAGAAAACATTTTTAATGGAAAACACCATCCAAATACCCCATGTTTTCTTTAAAAATTATATTATTATTTCATCAAACCCATTTGGTAAACATACACATATTCATAAATAATGAATGATTTAGAATCCCATTTTTATAAATTTTAACCAATAATAAAACACCATATTAGATTGGACTTATTTATTATCAAGGTGTGAATCAGACATAAAAATTAATTAAAGCACCCAATCATCAAATGGTTTTCATTGGAAAGGAAAACTCATGGAAACACATAGCACAATGGTGTGCTGGTGTGATGAAAACTTGGAACAAGGGATATTAGGGCCCCAAAGATGATCCAAACACCCTAGTTCCAAATAAAACCTAGTTAGACATCAACCCTAACATATAGGGTTCATCCAAGGGTGGGTATTCCATTGAAGATCCATGAAATAGAGAGTGGGAGAGATGAAGGAGAGGAAAATGACCAAGAAACCCTAAAAAATATTGGAATCGAAGGGGAAGAACCCATGGAGGAGGATGAACCTAGGTGAGGGAATTAGATGGATCCCTTCATGAACAAAACTCAACCCAAGGGGAAGGGGTCTAATTTAGGGTAAATAGGGGGAGATGGTAGATTTTGAATTTTAACTTTTTAATGATCTAGACCGACTACAGAAATTGGCTGCATGGTTTTCCAAACATTTCACACAATATGTGGTAGCTACAATGCAAGAAGGAACCGACCAAATGACCAACCCACACTGTTTGGCCGACTGTGTGCAAACAATGCTATAGCTAATTCCTAGAACTACAACATGAACCGCTATTATAGCTTAACCAACTGTGGTAAAACCATGCGGTAACTTCTTCATACTTCAAGAACCTACCGCTTTGATACCGAGGACGATCCTCATGGTTACTACCGACTGTGTGGTTCCCATGTAGAAGAAAACAATCATCTTGGACATCAAAAAATCTGAAATTTTCAACCAGGATTGGACATGAAACTCAATAAGAAATATACAAGACCAAGAAAATAATAAATTAAATGAGTATCTAAGGTCAGGGTGTGAAAATTATCCCCACTACCTACTCATTCTACCCCCATAAATTCAACATGCTAAAAGATAACCAAAACTCAAGTCCATCACTAAACAAAATTGAGAGAAACCATAATCCTTGTGGTGGCCATTCCTTCCACAACTCACACCCTACCAATAAAGAATAATCCACAATATAAGAATGAGGGGAGATCACAAGGGGGTTCTTCCCACCGAATGAAATCAACTAACATGGAAACATCAAAACCCAAACAACCCCCTAACTGAAACCAAGAACTAGGGAACTCCAAGTAAAAAACAAAAAATCTCCCACAAAAGTGGAACCCCCAACACTAGGGGAGACCCACGAAAAGGAAAATAGAATCTTGGAACTATAAACCCCAAACATCACCAAAATGAATAGTTAAAACCCAAATCAAAACACATAAGCGATAGGCACTCTCAAAGAATTACAAAAAAATTTAAGATCCATATTTAGATTATCACCACCATTTAGATCATGAAAGAACACATTCATCACAAGGGGGTTCTTTACTCTAAGGCTCGTAGATAGAGCCTTTTTGATTGAAGAGTAACCTACCTCATAGTTAGACACTGACATACACTGATCTGACCTCCTTCATTGAGCAACACTTCCTAGAGAATTTCTCTAGGTGACCCAACGACCAAAACAATGGCACGAAATTAGAGGGATGCAATAAGAAAGCTTCGAATTCCCAACCCATCCACACTAGTGGAAGAAAGATGAAAATAAAACCAGTTACTTGAAATGGTCAACTTATTCCTTCACCATCCACTGGACTTGATAATTACTCATGAGCCCTTCCATCTTCTTCGTCTTCACTACCTCACATATAAAATAATGATGAGAGACATACTTAAAAAAATACCACGTCCTCCCAACATGCATCAATGGAAGGGAAATCAATTACCATTCATTCAAATATTATCCCTTAAGGAACCCTAGAATAGTAAAAACATGAACAACCTTTGGAGTTCCCACAGATATGAAGATGTGATCAACTTCTTCAAGCCACTCAACTATATATAACACACCTTGATCACCTTAAAGTATATGAAATACTCGAGAAGAATTAGAAACTAGGCATGGAATATTTAAAATTTTGGGACAATTCTAGGCGGTATATTCTGAACAATAAAAAGAACACCAATTCAAAACCATCATCAAACTGAAGAACAATCCAAAAGAACACCTCGAGCCAAAATAACAAGCTTACAATCCTAACACATGAAAACAAAACCAAAAATACGCTTTTCAAAAATCCTACATCAATTTTAATTTATAAAAATAAATTATTTCAAGGAAACTTTTCTATCACAGGATCCATATTTTACAAAAAAATGAAATTATAAAACAAAAACAATATCCAAAATCATTTTCCCCATTCAAAATACCAATAGAAGAGAAAAAGGCCAAGCCTCTGAACTCAAATACACCCCCATGGAATCCCATGAACCATTACATATGTGTTTGTCTATCTTCATCTGTACCTTCAAACATGCAATATCCACACAAAACCACTCACATGTGAACTTTCATAAGGAGTACCTAAGTCCATGCTTACCATAAAATATTTAGAACCAAATAATTCAATATGTTTTTAGTCCAAAATTCATTCTTCTTAAAACCCATTTCACCAATTTCAAGAAATCATAAAAGAGTTCATTATAATTTCATAACCATTTCCACTTTTTGAAACACACTTACAATAACTAAGACCATGAAAAACACCCCTCACACATATGGATGTGCCGACATTCAATGTCACAATTCATGTGTCCATGAAACCCTTTAAAAATCATTTTCAAATTCAAAAATATCTCTCTCAAAAAACCCATTTATTTCACATAATTGCTAGTGTAAAAATAAACCCTTTCAAAAAATTATTTCACAACCATCAAACAACATGAATTTCCAGTTCACACAAAAAAAATCCAAATCCACAATTCGACCATATTAATAAAAATATTAGTAATGGAATGAACCATCCAAATCACTCATGTTTTATATCAAAATACTATTAGTCTATTGTCAAACACATTTGGTATACATGCACAGAGTAAAAAACAAATGAATTATTTGGAAACCGGTTTTGAGAAACATCTTCAAACACAAAAGCACCATAATAGATTAACATATGCCTTGTCAATGTTCAACTCATACTTAAAAATTAATTGAAATAACCAAGAATAAAATGGTTTTCATCGAAAAGTAAAAACATGGAAACACCTTCATAAATAGTGTGTGAATGTGATGAAAACTTTCAAGAAGAGAGATTAGGACACTAAAGACATCCACACACCCTAGATCCAATGAAAATCAAGTTACACATCAACCCTAACATCTAGGGTTTTTTCTAAAGATGGATTACTATGGTAGAACCCAGAAATTGAGTTGGGAAGAGAGAAATCAGAGAAAATTAACTAAGAAGCCATAAAAATCTTGTTTTAATCAAACAATAAGAACCCATGGGGGAGTCAAAATAAAGGAGAAGGACCTAGGGGATCCCTTGATACACTAAAATCAACCCAAGGAGAGGCGATATAGTTTATGTTAAATAGGGGTATTGGGTATATTACGAATTTGAACTTTTTAATGATCTGGACCAATTGCACGATTTATCCACATGGTTTTCGAAACCATTCCCCAATTGTGTGTGTAGCCAATTTCCATGAAATAAATGACCGCACAACCAACTGACATGGTCATTATGACGTCCTCCGACCATGAGTTAGCTTTTTCCAATTTCCCAATCATACTATATGACTAGCTCACATGGTTTGACCAACATTTCTAAAACTATGTGTTAGCTTATGCATACTTTTATAATCTTATGAACATGCACCTAGGATGATCCGCACAATTGGTACTAACCATTTGGTGCCCGTGTTCAAGCCAATAATCCACCCAAACATCCAAAAATTTGAAAATTTTAAACAGAACATAACCGGAAACTCAACTAGAGAGATTCAAGACCAAGAAAAGAATAAAATAAAGAATTATTTGAGTTCATCATGTTACACACTATAATGTGTGTGAAAATATAAAGATAACCCATCAGGAATAGAGACCACGAATCATTCATGCATGAATTTAATAGTGCATTATAATTTAATTGAAATAATATTTTATGCACTAAGAATTATAGAGGAGAATTGATAAATTTATAATTTCTAATATTGCGTATCAGGGTAGGATAAAGATCCTATTATATATAATATTCATATTATTCTAACCAAATGAAAATAAGAAGAATCCTACTAGATTTTTGTATATCTGAGACATCCCTTTTTATTATTGTAAAACAAAGGCTTCTATTTGATTGTTATATTCATGAAATTTTGATCTGAATCATTGATGTATTTTGAAGAATAATTTTTATACTTTTTTTATCACTTTAGGAGGGACTAGTTGATATCATTTATTCTTGATTTTCAATGATAAGTTGTTAACTTCACATGGTCTACTCTAGGAAAATAAGCCCAATTAAATCCCATTTCTTATGCATTGTTTGATGTTAAAAACAATTTTATGTTGATGTGGGATAATAACATCTATACACCAGAGATGTTGTCATCAACATTGGAGGGTAACCTCATTGAAAAATATTTCAGTCCCTAATGATTTTTTGTTATATTTGAATCCTTTTATACTATATTTTACGGTTAAAACATAACTCTTTTCTATATATTTAACTGAGGTATAAAAGGGTATAAAATATTTTTTGTTATAGAATATCATACCACACTGATTCACCCACCTATTAGTGCTTTCATACCAAATTGATCATAAAAAATAACTAACTACATCTATTTAGATGGATATGATGCCTAAAAATTCATTTATTTTAATATATATATATATAGAATATAGTCAACCAACCAAGAGTGGAATGAAATTCATCAATGAAATTAGAGGGAAAAAGGAACTTCATATAAATATTACAACCAATTATCAACAGAAAAAATATAAGAACACTATAAAAACCTCAATATAAGGCTCACCAATGTTATACCTTGAAAATTTTGTTTAAAATAATAATATACATGATATCTTTCATTACACACAAAATTGATATTTATGTGAATTGCTATTTTGTATGAAAATAAAATTTTATAAATGTCACAATTATAAAATAGTCATTAAATTAAGAGGTATTACCTGTAGGAAAAAAAATATGAAATTTTTATATACGATTTTATATAATAAAAATTTGGGGATTAATTTTTAAGTAATCAATTTTTAATAGTGTCATTTTTATTCAAACATATGTTTTCTTCAAAAATGGATTTTATTTTATTTGTAAATGAATGATATAATTAATTTATAAAATTTTTTGGAATTTTATTTGAGAAAATGAATATAATTATTGATAATAGTAGGTTAATATTATAATAGGGTGATGTTCTAGGATTTTTATAAAAATATTAATTATTGCGTGAATATTGAAAATTATTATTTCTATGAAACCATCATTTATTTTCATTATGTAATTTATTTTAAAAGTCCCATAATGTTTTGAATTTTTTACTAAGGTAACATAAGTCTCATTTAATTAGATATTATTTAATTAATTACATTGTAATTGACTTTATTCTTGATTTTTTGTTCATTTTTTGGAATGACAAACCATTTTTCCTATAAAACCAATTTTCATTGCATTTTTATGATCCATTTTAAAAAAAGTATCTAATTCTTATGAGAATTTAATTTTATGATAATAATTAAATTTTTTGAACAATCCAATCTAAATTTGGTAAATAGGTCAACTTTATAATGAATAATAACCATGGTGAATATATGTCCTCCTAATAATGGTTAAGTTGTGTTCACAAGGGATAAAACTAACGTGAAAATGCTCTATAGTAACCATGACACCTGAAAATAATCTATGGGATGAGTGTAATTCGACAAAACCCATCTAAAATTCAAAAATATTGAATTATGGTGCCATTTCTCGTTCATAAATACCTTTATAATATTCTATGCATGGAGTAATTCCAAAATGCCACTTTCTTGATTTTAGTGCCTACAATATATTTTCACAAGGATATGAAAAAGTTGGGAATAGTTATAAATAGGTATTTTTTAAATAAATAAAAATATTTATGACTCAAATGTTTTAGTGATTTTTAGAAAATAATTAATTATAATAAATTTTTACACAACACCAACATGGTACTAATGTAACCAGTAGAGAAATCATGTAAATGATTTAATGATGAAACATTTTTTGGGTGAGCAATGGTATTCAATGATTTTTTCTATTAAATATAATATATTAATGATATTTTAAAATTTTATATTTGAACTACATTGATGTATTGTTAATTTTTAAATTGATTTTGTGATTAGTTTTGAAAAATACATTATTAATATTTAAAATTAATTATTATTTTATAAAATGATATAAAATATATATAATTACTATCATTGTAAAAATTAAAGGGTTACCATAGATAATATAAATCATTTCCGCATATTGGATACTTTTACTTTTATTTTAACATTCATGACCCTTAAATATTAAAAAAAACTATGTTATCATGTTAATCATCAAATGTGTAAATAGGGAGTTAAAACTAAGAAATAATGATTAACATATCACATAAAAAGTAAAATTTTTATAATATGAGATTATTTTGACTCATAAATATCCTAGATAATATATTCTGTCATATTTATTCGACTTTACCATGAAATAGAATTTATTATATTAAAATATTTTTTGTAATTGCAATCACATCCTTTCCTTCTCTATAAGAGGAAATTGAACCTCCTCTATTTATAAAACTACCTTGGTATAATTAATTAGAAAAAATTAAACTAAAAAATTATTAACTTCTTTATCCATGTTCTACAGGAACTGGTTTCTAAAAACGATCCACGACATCATTATGAATACATAAAAACGAGGTTCAAAGAGACGAGCAAATCCTTATAACTGATCAATTTCATTTTACATATTATTTAACTCTTTAAATTATATAACAACCATTAAATTAAAATAAAATAAGTATTAAACATATGAATAGATGTTATTATGTTGATTTCAACGCATTTATTCACCTAATTCTCAATAAATTTATAATCAAAATCATCATATGAGCATATTTGTAGATTACATCATCACAAAGTGATGTATATAATTTTTCCTCATCAAAATTCTTGTAAAGTTATTCTGAGGTATATGATATATAAATATGATATTTAAAACATAATTATTCTTCTAGAATACAATATACAGTATATATTCTTATTCTTCCTTCAAGTGGGAAATGAAATGAATTTCTCATGTGTATGTGTGGACTAGTGCTTCCATGTACCAATATGATTTATTTTCAATAAAATCATCTCAAGGATTGAAGTAATGATTATTTTACTAAATATATATGATATTTTTTATGTAATAATTATTTTTTAGAAAAAAAATATTTTATACACTCTTTGTAATGTTTTTATTTAAAAATTTAAGCATGATCTACACATACATGCATACTACCGTGTCTATGAACGATATATTTTATTTTCCACATCCACTTATTTTTGATGGTTCACTATATATATTTTATAAATTTAAATATATATATATATATATATATTATATTTATATAAATATAATGATTTATTATATTATTAAACCATGAATATGATGCAAGGATCAAAACTGTAAACCTGAAACATACACGCAAAATGGGAATGTTAAGCCCAAAAAAGTGATATTAATAAAAAATTACTAATGAACATGTGTTGAAATATTATATGTGTATATTATATGATAATATATGAAAAAATCTTATATAAATTATTTTCCCCTCTTCAATTAAAAAATTAATTATAAAGTAATTTAGTTATAGAAAACACATTAACAATTGTGGTTATTTTATACAATTATAAAATATAGCATCTATGATTTAAGAGACTGTTAAACATCTTAGACATTAATATTATAGTTATTTTAAAATAATAATTAAGATTGTTATATTTTATTTTTTATGATAATGTAAAATTCATACTGATAGAATAAGTGATGGGCTCAAAAATATAATCGTAGCGTGTGAATCCCTTTTGTCAATGCTTCTGAGGGAGATGGAATCACAAGGATTTTACCCTACCCAGGACCAATTTGTGATTCATAATATGAATCTCTTGTGAAACTATTAATGAGATAATTCCAATCTTATCAATATCATGTCCAAATCCATGTTTGATAAACCACCCCATGAAATCACAATCTATGCACACCTTACCCAATAGGGGTACACTAGTGAAATAAGAAGTGATGTATATAAACCATAGTAATATGAATTTATATATTGAATTTTTTATAAAATAATGATTAAATTTATCCCATTTTATTAATACATTATTAATTATTATGTAATGAGTATGAAAAGAATTAAAATTTTTACATGAAGAAATCAAAATAGAATTTTTGGGGAGTATATAGTTTAAAATAAGATTATATTTTGATAAATAATGAGTTTTTTAAATAAACTATATTTTAAAAATATATAATTACAACATAATAATTATTTCAATATAAATTATATTATAATTTAATAAATTTGAATTTTATTTTTATAAGGCTTAGAATGTGGTTAATATCATAAAAACTAGTATTTTTTAATAAAAAATATTTTTTACTATACACTACTAGAAAATATGTCTATACCCGCAGGTTTGCAAAAAACCATGGGTATAGGGATAGTAGGTGAGCCTATACCAACGGTTGTGCAAAAAACTGTGGGTATAGTTTTCTTTTAAGACCTATACCCACAGTTTTGTAGAAAACCATGGGTATAGGGTATTTTCCGAAGGCCTATACCGACGGTTCCTGAAAAAAATGGGTATAGCTTTCCCGCTTTATGGCGGGGAAAAAAATTTGGCGGGACATGAAAAAATTTGGCGGGAGACATTTTTCCATATATTTATATATATATGCAGATATATCTGAATATAATAGATAAAATTTTCAGGATGGTTGGTTTATTGGTCGGGGGTCGGCAGCAAAAATTATCACTAGTCTTTATATCAAAATCCAGTGGATGATTTTATTGAATTTGAATATCAAATATTAATATATATATATAAATATATATGAAAATACAAAAGATAAAAAGCCCAGCACAGTTGGTTGCCCATTTTTTATGGTTGGCGTAAGTCCCAGGATCAAATCCTCGTGACCATTTTTTATTGAATTTAAATATGCAATATTAATATATATATGCAGATTGATGTGTATATAAAAGATAAAAATCACAGTGTTTTTGGTTGTGCGGTCGAGATCCGTTCCGCGAGTCATGGGATCGAAACCTTGTCAGCTCTTTTTTTGAATTTAAATACACAATATTAATATATATATGCAGATAGATAATTATATAACAGAATAAGATTCCAGCTCGGTTGGTTGCGGCGCTGAGTTCTTGTGTGTGGTGCGTGTTCGAAACTCTCTCCCCGCGATTTTTGAAACTTAAATTCCCCATGGTTTTAACCTTGGGGTGTGTGTCCTGCCACGCTGTATAGCAGGATGTTGATGTGTGACACACCTATAGCCATGGTTCCACCAAACCGTGGGTATAGGTCAAGACCCCTATCCCGACCGTTTCAGCCCACGGTTCCCAAAACCGTGGGTATGCAACCGTGGGTATAGGTCAAGACCCCTATACTGACCGTTCCATCCCACAGTTCCAAAAATAGTTGGTATAGCCTATACCCATGGTTTTGGGGGTTATACCCATGGTTTTGAACCGTGGGTACAGGTCATTTTTTTAGTAGTTATATGTTAAAATTATCATATTTATAAAAATTATTTTTATAAAATAAATATTATTATTAAAATCATAATGTTGAAATTATAAATTTGTGGTCTTTTCCACAATATTCTAAAATAGTAAAATGTTTGGGTAAAAAATAAATATGGTATAAATACATGGTATGTATTATTAAAATATAATATCCTAAAGTGATGTGATAAATGAGTTAAATGTAATTAAAAAAAATTTAGTTTATCATTTAAAATAATTTTTTATATGTTATTTAGTTAATATTCTAATCCTTCATCAAATCCACCAAATTATATATTATTTATTAGGGTTTTAAAATTAATTCATTATGAACAAGACTCAACTCCACCACAAAAAAATATATTATTTAAATATTTTCATTGGTTATCCTAAAAAAATATTATAATCCAATCCTATTTTAATGAAACAATTTTTAGAAAACAAGGTACGGTTTTTTGTTTTTATTATTTAGTCATATGGATTCCAAAAACTATGATTGGGAATTATTAATGAATTATCCTGGAATTTTCTATGAGTACCTTAAAAAAATTCCACTCATCTTCCCTAAAATACAAAATATTTTGAGTTTGTTCTCCATCCACATCTCTAAATATTTATCAAGGTGTTCTCATGTTCTTAATAATTTTCTCTACATCTTTTTGTAACACCCTTTCAAATTAATGTTAATCTATTCATCATCCTCTTTATTCAATAAAGTTTTTGGGATTATGGTTTTTTATTTTCAATTTATCAAGTTGTAATATGTTTTTAAAAATCATTTTACATTTCTTATGTTAACCAAGTAATGAGGGATCACCATTCAATCACATTAACCCCCTCAAAAACATTTATGTACACCTATTATGGTAACAAAATTATCCCATAATATTACATGCCAAAATTCTTTCATTGGTCCACCCAAACCATTTACACTCAAGGGTATTCAATAAGATATACATATCCCTTAATGATTTGGTAATCCCATTTATTTAGTCCATACTCCTTAACCATGGAATTCAATGTGATTAAATACATCTTTATGTTGAATGATATTTTTGGCACATAAATGCATGAAATTTTTATGAATGTGATGGGTGATCCTTGAATTATAGTTCCTTATAATGAAAAAGGTAATGTTTATATCTTGATTGATAAAATGTATGATTTATGGTTGTATATTATTATCACTTAACATTATGATTTCTTGGCTGTTACCATTGACCTATTCTTATGATGTCATGTTTAATGTTGTTTCCACAATTCTTGGTTTCCATGTTGTTATCATCTTATATCATGTTTCATTGTTCATGTTTATAATTATCACCCCATTATGTCACACTAATAATCCTCTTGATCCACATGTATAACTAAAATAATGTTATTAATTAACGATTCCCTTAAAAGGATTTATATCTCAACCTTTTCTTATGTATACCCCTTGAATATCCTATATTGTATTATAATATCTATGGAATATTAGGGAATGTTTTTCAGATTTTAAAGAATGTAATTTTACCCATGTTTTATGTTATTGTGGTATAAATTTGAATACCTAAATATATTATGACACATGAACTTTTGGTATTGTGCTAAGTGTATTTTTATATAATAAATCATGAATTAAGATTCATTAAAGGCATCGATTTTCATAGTTGGTATCAGTGAAATGTATATCTATCTTTGTAGGTTCATATTGTAAATCATTATTTATTAAAATAAGTATATAAATCCACATTTTAAAACACCCCTAAATTATTGTAAAGTACTGAGTAAGTGGTTTCCAAGAAACAATATCCCTTTTTAGGTACTATATGTGGATGTGGATCTGGCATAGTTGTGCCGACAATCAATATCCTAAATAATGGAACAATGGGTATTACCTTGATCATTACATGGTTCATGAAATAAGGATTTGATTCAGCTATTGTTTTATAGTCCTAAGTGATATACATTAAAAAAATTATGATATCATTATGAACTATAATAAATAGAACAAAAAATTGTCAGGAAATGTTATGTTAGTAAAAAAAACATATATGTCATAGAATGAAAAGTAGAAAATCATATTTTAAGGAATGTATATCATTCATATGTTATCTTATAAATGTTAATTTTTTCCCTTTTAAGTTATTAATAGTTAGAATATTTTGAATACATATATTTCATTTATTTTACTCAATGTATAGTAATAGGAGGAACTGTTTCATTAAAATTGTGATGAGAAATTCCAAAATTAGAAGCCAACACCCATTGGGGAAGGATTCTAGAACATTATGAAATTAATTAGTCAATTAACTAATGTTATTATTTGTAAATTAATCATGTATAATTAACATATCCACCTAATAAATAAGATGCCAAAATTGAAAAAACTTTGTAACATTGGCCTTTGAATGTTAGTGGATCTCATGATCCTTTAATTGACGAAAAATGGATCAAATCAATTGAAAATATATTATCCTTACTTCAATGATCTAATAAAAATAATTTCATGTAATATTTTTTTCTATATAGGGAGAATATTATCAATGGTGGATATTGATCCAAAATATATATCTCGAGGAGGTGGTCGAAGTGATGGAGTGGAAAGAATTACTGAAAATAGTTTTTGAAAAATATTTTCCTTGAACTATGCTATATAAAATTAAGTGATATTTACATAGACTTCATAAAATGGATGATTAATTACTTGAGGTTTATGAGGAGAACTTCTTAAGACTTGTATGATACACCTATATCGATTTCATCAACCCAAAAATAAAATTTTGCCACTTATTTAGTGTGATAAAGATGTATTTATGAAATGATTTACTTATTTGAGAAATTTAAACCTTTGATAATACTGTTTTATGTTCCTTTTATGTTAAAATAGTTATATATAAATCTCATGGGTCTCATGTCTCAAGAGATAAGAAGTGGAGAATTGAATTTAATTATATTGGTGCAATGGAGAGATAACATAGGAGAATAATGAACAATATTCCTCCAGTCAAAAGTGTGATTAAAAGAAACCTAAAAATTTCTTGAAGGCGACAAGGAAATTGTTTTGGTATGTAAAGTACGGGGGCCATGACTTAAAAATTTAACTGGAGAAACCCACTAAGTTAATGAAAAAATGGGATTCTACAACTAAACCTCATACTTCAATCCAATGTTTCAACTATAATGAACAATGAAACTATGTGAATAAATTCTCCAATCCAAGGGTTTTCGACGATAATCTACACCAAAAACCCCTAAGGAAATGTGAGAAACACAACATATATTCTATCACAACATTATAGGTGGATCCAAATATTGATGTGTTGTAAGGTATGGTTGTTATTCAATCAAGGATAGTGTGTTTACTATTTTATTCTATCTCCATGAATTATTTCATATCATGCAATTTTTGTAGAACTATTCGAACACCAACATAGAATATGGAATTATACTAATATGGGAAATTTTAAAATGAGAAAAATATTGCATCCCAAGTATATTACTTATCCCCCATTGATATTTACTGGCTAAATATCTTAGTGAAACTTATGATGCCCTCTTTAAAATAATTCAATGAAATTATATATATGGATTATATTTCATTATATATATCCAATATAAATTTTCAATAGAAGGAAATATCCCATAGTATATCAGATCAACCTTTATTTCTATATAAGTGATGTAGGGAGGATGAATCTCTTTTTCATCATTATGTCAATAATATATAATATTTCATTATGAGATAGGTTATCTAGATTAAATAATTGAGGATAATGAAAATTTATCCTTGATCTAATTCCCATTGCGAGGGAATGTGATGATGTTTATCATGGGGAATTTTCTCATCTTCCTGTAAGATGTTATGATAAGTTTGCAGTTTAGTTTACACCCACAGATTTGAAAATATGAAATAATACATATTGAATGACCAATGTTGAACATGATGTTTTAGAGAATAAACTATATAAGAATCCTGATAAATGGTTTTTATTCCCATGTGCATCACCATGGGGTGCGCCATTCCTATTCTTCAAGAGTAAGGAAGGGTCAATGCACTTATATAATGATTATCATGACCTCAAAGTAAAAAAGAATCATTTTAAATGGGTTGATTACATGAGTGATTATCTACATGGATTCCAGTACATTTCTAAGGAGTCTCTTCTGTTGAGATAGTAGTAACTATATATAAATAATTATATACCTAAAATTACTTTTGGTACATGGTATGAGCAATAATAGTTCATATTTTTTGAATATGGACTCATTAATGATCTAGATAGATTCATGGATTGGATGAATAGTTTATTTACTGATTTCCTTAATAAATTTATGTAGTCTTTATAAATGATATTCAAATATTCTAAAAACATGGATAAACATGGGGATATTTTAATTCTTTAATGAAATCCAAACAATAATAAATGTTATCTAAAATTTACATTAACTTTTATTATTGTATGGAGTAAGAAACTTTCCTTTGGAATGATATCAATTGTAATTTGTTTTTTATATATCCTTAAAAAGAAGATAAAATTGAAGGAAAATACAGTCTAACTTATATAAAAGAGATCTATTGTTTCCATGGAATATTAGTGTACTATATTTTATTTGTGATAAAATTATCACGGTTTTCAAGCCCACAAACTAAGACTACCCAAATGGGAGAGAAGTTTATGTGTAATAACAAATTTTATAGGTGTTTTAAATATTTAATGAACAATATAATCACCAAACCTATACTCACATTACCCCATAGTATGAAAAAATTTGTGATCTATAACAACACTTATGAAAATGGCATTGGGTGTGTACTCAAAAAGGAAGATAATGTGTTCACCTATTTGTCCCACTAATTAATGATCCATTATAGGAACTACCCAGCCAATGATTTTGAATTAGAAATGATGATCTTCATATTAAATATTTTATAGTATTACCTCTACATGGAAATTATTGACATCCATAGGTATCATTATATCCTCATGTATGTACTCGCCAAATATGATCAAATAAGCTCCAAAAATTTTGTTAGTGATGATACATGATAATGATTGTTCAATTAATTAACTTCTTTGTATGGTGAAAAAAGTGAAAATCCCCCTCACTAGAAATAATCATACAAAACAATCCCTAAAAAGGATTGAAAGAGATATAATATTATTGACTATAAAAGTAATGGACCTGGTAATCATAATTGGTAATTAATCATAACATTCTCAAATAACTACTCAACTATAAGGACCCGGCCATAAACATTTCATACTCTTGAATTAAGTTAATAATTCACATTGAAGATCTTTTCATGTTTAGAGGTTTAATAAATTAGGCCATAAAAATTACTTTACATATCAAAAATTACAAGGTAGAAACTGCTACTCAGTTTCAATTTTTTTCATAAAATAAAAACCCTCTCAAAAAAGAGATATGTCTTGTTCTACATTTTAGACAACATTATTTTACTTGATCTCATCATTGAACATATTCAACTTTAGGTCCTGTTAAAAACATTTCAAAACATGGGATGAGCATAAAAAGCTCAGTAAGGTTTATAAAAAAAAGAAATAAAACATTTTTCCATCATTACATACATAACATTATTTATTTAACACACCTCATGAAACATAATATGTAGGAATAAAATATAGAAAACATAAATCATAAAGGAAACTTGTAGCATCTATATCATACATACTTTATAGTTATCACAACAATATAGGAAGTTACATTTGGAATACACATCATAGTATATTCCTTAAATCTCTTAGGAGAAACATTCATGTTTACCTCTGTCACGTTACCCTATGCATTGGAGAGCTATCTCAGTCTCACCTTCCCTAGGTTTATCACGGAACCGCCGATATACATAATAATTCCCAAGAACCATAACATGTTCGTAACACATAAAACGAACATAAAGGAAATATAACATTTCCACATTTCAATCACAATATATAATTTAAATATATTGACATAAAAAATACATTATCAAAACCATTTTAAATACCAAAATATGTAAAATAGTATATGGTATTTGTTTTCCTATTAAAAACATTACGTCTTGTTAAGGAAGACAAAGATCAAATAATACTTGCAGCGGAGGAAAGGTCATTGTCACCACGTGCGTTAAAAGATACATTCTTTTTTTTAGTAAAACGCTTCGTAGAAAAAATTCCCTTAGAATGAAATGGAAATTAAAAGGTTTTTATACAGCCTATGAAAGAAAATATTTTATTAAAACAAAATATGTCTCAATAATGGAGATTGAGACGAAGTCCCATACCTCGTGTCTGACATGACCCATTTGTTCTTTAATCTCCTAAATAATAAACTAAAGTTAATTTATACTTGATTTAGAATATTTTTAATGTTCATTATTCCTTTTATATCTCTTATGACCCTGTTATGAACATTATTTAGTCATTTAAGTTAAAAATTGTAGTTTTGTTGATATTTGGTACTTGAGTAAAAAATGAACTTCTTATAATTACAAGTTGTTCACATGGTCAAAATTTCATTATATCCAGAATAATATTCATGATGTAAATATCATATATATCATATATATTCAGCTTATGTATGTATTTATAATAGTACATAATATTTGGAGATAAGAGATGAAAGGCACCATTCATGGACATGGTATGCCGTACGTACGCATGAACGCTACTTTTACATATATTTCATATTTTAATGTAATGAAAAAATAATGATAAAAAGGTATATTATAATTCATATTTAATTTCATATATAATATCATTAAATCTATCCATTATACGTCCACATATGGCATTAATGAGTCATGTCATTTTGAGGGGGCGGTAGTCCGCACTTCCTCAAATGATATTATCGTGCTTACCCATTATAGAAACCTTAAAAGTAGGACACAAATGAAAAACACAGAAGAATAAAGAAAACATAAAAATAATATATATAATATATAAATATAGTGTCATCTTGATTTCCACCAAGAGGGGAGGTACAAAATAACTGAACAATCATTGTTTCTTGAGGCGTTTGTTTTCCATCCATAGAAACAGTACGTTGTTCACCCATTAGATGGAGGTTTGCGTAAGTTTAGTTCGAATCCTTCTCATTAAAACATTATATTATATTGAGGATACTAGTTTTGTTATAAAATAAAGTAATAAAAAGAGTTTATGGGTTGGAGATGCAAAATAAAATAAAATATGTTAAGAGAAACTATTACCTTTAATTTGGGTAACTCTGTTTGTTTGAACCAAAAGGACTTCTTTACCTGACTTATGCCTAAAGTAAGGCCTCTATGTGGAAGAGAGGGATATTGAGAGATTATTTGTATAGGTTTTGGACGATCCAAGGGGCTTTAGAAGTGTAAGTAATGAGTTTGAAATGAGGTATTTTTATATGGTGGAGGAGGGGCTCTTTATGAAAGTGTTAAAATATTATTTTATTATATAAAGATATTAGGTTTAAAAAGTTCCAAAACTAATTAAAGTCTAATATAAGATGACTAATAGTAGAAATAAAATCATCTAATAAGAATTGGATAGGGTTTGGATATTTTTTAAATATTTATAATCTAATGTATTTAAATCATTTATTAATGAGGTAAATACTGCATCAATATTATGTCCTAAATATTTTAATTTATTTGATGTCAAAAATTATAAAGAACATCCATAATATAGAAAATAATTTCATATTTCCATAGAATATTTCTTTTTGAAATAATAAATTATATAACCCTATGTAAAAATTAATTTACAAAAAGATATTTTTTTATGTCATTTTTGTCTTTACTTTAAATTAATTAATCAAAAGTATCATTATCACTCCCAAGTGGCTCAATGGGGTCCCAAAATCGACCCAAGGATGCACATGGTCAGACCTGACTCATCCAATATAGTTAGGAAAATTTTTTAGATAATTTTTTTATGATTATGATATTATTTTTACCTTGAATTACCCTATTTACCTTTAACCACGGTAAATGAAAGTCAAAAGTTACTATTCACCAAAAATTAGTGTAATCTTGTTGAACCACGTTTTAAATACTAATAAAAACCATATATTTTGGTTTTTTGGAGTCAAATTCACAGAATCCGTAAAAATTCATTTAAATGAAAAAGTCACCTTTTAACTACTACTTAGTGGATTCACTATTCATCAAAAATTGATGTTTTTAGAAAAATATCAAAAATTCAGCCTAATATATATTTGATATTCCAAATTCAAAAATTATGTCTAGTATACAAAATTAATAACATAGAAGTTGGACTAATTAATTTAAAATTAATTCCTATTGTCGAAACAAAATGCGTGTTTTTAAGAAATATTGACTATCAAAACATTGACAATTGTTTATTTCCAATTTCAAAGTGAAATTAATTTCAATGACTAACATTTAATTTAATGGTAAAAATATAATCTAATTATACATCAAATTTTAACACCCCAAGCTTCCACAGTTACGTTTCTCATAGAATAATAAAGTAGTGTGTGTTGTACGCAACATTGAGTTCAAACACACACCACAACCAATAAAACTAGATGTTATGAATAGTAATACCCACTTTTTGAAATTTTATACATTTTATCTTTCAAATTGGACATAATTTTTGGAATCAGAATATTGAAATTAGCTTAGGGTGAATTTTTGGTACTTTTTTGATAACTTTAATATTTTGATGAATACTGAAAATTAATAAATTGTAATTAAAACAACTTTTTTAATCGAAATAATTAATAGTGATAAATTATAAATTTTTTTATTTTAAAGAATAATTAGATTATATATTTACTATTTAATAAAATTTTGGTAATTGGGCAAAATTTCACATTTAAATTGGACATAAGAAAGTGTCAATCTTTTAATAGTTATTATCTCTTAAAAACAGGTTTTTTATTTTAACAACAGAATTAATTTTAAATTAATTTTTTCCACTCCTATTTTTTGAATTCAGAAAAATATATTCCATATTTATAATTAGGATGTCCAAATTTTGTAAATAGGTAACTTTTATTTTTAGACATTTTGAATAATTACTTCGGTAAATATTTTATTTACCATGGTTAAAAGGTAAATCCTGTAAATAAAGGTAAACCAATAATATTATAATAATAATAAATTACCCTAAAACGTGTCCTAGCCCTATTGGTTGATAAATATCCAACCATGGGAATCTTTGGGTCGATTTTTGGACCCCATGGATCCACTTGTAAGTGATAATGGCACTTTATATTAATTAAATTAAAGTAAATACAAAAATGACATAAGCATAAATCTTTTAGAAAAACAATTTTTACATAGGGTTATTTATGTTATATTTTAGACTATAAATATTAATTAGAAATATAATAATATTTCCTACATAATGGTAATTTATTTATAGTTTTTAGACATTGAATAATTAAATTTCTTTATGACACAATAATGATATAGTATTTTTCTTATTAATGAACGAATAAAATAATTATTATTATAAATGTTAAAATAAATATAATTTTAAAGTTTTGATGACATCCAAAAATTTTATTGATTAATATGACATGTGATTATTTTTTAAATAAATTTGGTTCTAATTAATTAAGTTTTTATTACTTTAACAAAAATCAATTATTCAATATTATCAAAAATTACATAAATGAGTTTTTAAAACAAATATTATATTATTAATTGATATTCTATTCCTAAAAATCTAAGGTTCAGAAGAAGGACTTATATATTGAGAGTTTTATTCTTAATGGACCACTTTTGGGTCTCTTGGATCTATATTGTAAGTTTATTGACTATATAATATAAATATACAATGAGACATGGTAAATGTCAAACTATTTAACTAAGAGTTAAATCAAAAAGATAAAGTTAATATAGTTACCCAAACCTGACTAAAACCTATTGGTTGAGTGGTTTTAAACCTATCCCTACCTTAACCTAGAAATAATCTACTTTGGAGCCACTAAAAATCGAATTTGAATTTATTATAAAATAATATTTCTAGCTTTTCCTAAGGTACCACTCACCCCTCTTTTAAAAACGGAACTTCACCTTCCCCCTAATTCACACATTCAATGCCTTGTGGCTCAGCCAAACCCTGACCAAATATTCTCTCAAATTCCCTCACTTTATCCTAGAGGAATTAGTTTGGTCATAAATCCAACCTAATGATCTTTTTTGATCAAATCAAAAGGATGAACCCGAAAAAGAGGTAATCTTTTCACCACCCTCTTTCAAGTTCCTTTCTTCTTCAACTTCTTATTTTGTTGTTATTTTAATTATAAAATAATAATTCCAACATCTTATATATACTGTGATGTTATTATAAATATGTTACAACCATATTCGGTATTCTATCTATCCTTTGAATGACATGTCACCATACATGTGTACGTACGACTTACCATCTCCACGTCATGGTGTAATTATTATTCAAAACATTATTATTTGGATGGGTATTATAATGATGTGTAATTGATGTAAATAATAAATATACCATGATAATTATACTATACATATTATATACAATCCAATTTTAGATTATTTTAAAATCAAAAGAATGATATTGTCATTCGTGCGTACGTATGGACTACCGTCTCCACGAACGTGATGGGATTCATTCCCCATCATATCCATGAAAGTATAATTATCATTTTATAATTAAAAATAATTTTTAAGGACTTGATATGATTCTCTATATAAATAAGATACAACCTATCCGAAACCAACATGACATATGTAACAAAACATGTAAAAGAAAACGAGTAAGTTAACACCCGAAATGATGATAATACTAAGATATTATTAACAAAGAAATATTAAAAGATCATATATGATATCATATTAATGTATATGATTCTTGTATAATTTAAAAAAAATTATTTCACCATTATACAGTAGATTAACCTACTCTCAACCAAGGAAAAGTACAATGTAGGGGTTTATTTCACAATCACATCATTATCCGAGGTTGTTTATACGAAATTATCTACTGGGACATCTTTATCATCCACATACATGTTTCATATAAATGTATTTAAAATCATTTTTACTATTTTATAGACTATGTGTTAAATTAATTTATACCCTTGTTGACTTTTTATAATATGTTTATAAACGAATAATTCCATCATTTTCCAAAGAAGGTCCTTTTAACATTTTAGAAAAAATTAAGGTAAGAATGTCTTTTTTAACTTATAAGGCGTGTGCGGCTATTTTACAACACTTAAAAATCATATAAGCTTCCCTTACAAGCATATAATAATATTTTCAAAGTAAATGTTTTATTTTATAATTATGTGACTTTTAAATGATTTCAAAGAAAGAGATATTTCTCTCAAATTGTTTTGATTTCATCTATGTCAACATCTTTTGATGTATTTTAAGCATATTTGAAGTTGATTTATTATGGTAAAAAACATCCTTATTGTATTGAAGGTTTTGTGATATGTTTAACTGTGGATATGTTATTTTTATACCATTCATGGTTTATGGAGAAATTATTGTCATTTTGTATGCTAGTTTTAATACGAATGTTTATGTTATGTTTAAACCTATTTTATGAGGAATGCATTGGACTTAATATGTGATGGGTGGAGCCCGCAATAGCTCCTCGATGAATCCATAGATCTCATGAGTAAAACTAGTTTCTTAGCATAAGGACTTGACAAAATGTTATTAGTATTCTTGGCACAAGGCCTTGACTATGTGGTTATAAACGTCTATAATTATTTATTCCATCATTATGAAAGTGGTTATTGATATTTCATGTGATTATTCGACTAATAGAATATCCATGTGATGAATTAAATGGAATTATTTCATTTTATCTTTTCCATATTATGCTGAAGTTCTGGTTTAAAAGGCTTTTGTTTTAGTTATACATTGCCTTAAATGTTTACGCTTATTTATGAATATTTCTGCTATATTGTTATACTTACTCAGCATCTTAGGTCACCCCTATCAATGTATTATTTTTCATAGGATGTAGTGAAGTATTTTATGAATGACCTCTAGGGATAGAATGAGGGGATATGAAGACAAGATGTTGTCATAGTTTTTTTACTTTATGATGTAATGTAAGACATATGAATATATCTAGTTTTTCCAAGGAAACTAAACTAATCAGTATTTCGAGATTTTGTCTTTTTTGATCATGCCAATGTTATATAAGAATGCACCGACTTTGGGTTAATGGGGTCGGGGTGTTACTATTGGTATCAAAGGAAGTTTAGTACAAACCTAGGAATCTAGATTTAGATAAACACTGATTACAACACATATATATAAGATAGACTTTGAGGATTAATATAGAAGAACATCCTAGAATTTTGGTAATGTAGAGATTTTTTCAGTTTTTCGAGAAATATATGTCTTTCTAGATACGAGCAGGTAGAGGCGGCTCTAGAACAAATGTACCTAGGGGTAAAACACAAAAACAGCGCATTGAGCTAGACTCGAACGGGAACTGGTGCACGAAAACAGGCCTTGTTGCACTCTTGGTTAAAACACTCTCAGGGGATATGCTTTGGATAATTCTCATTTTATTTAAAAACCATTATGAAAGGTTTATGAGTATATACATCCTCAAAAAAACATTTTTTTTATGATTATGTATGATATCCATAAAATGTTCAATTTATTTTAAGTGCTTTAGAAGTTTGGAATTATGTATTTTGATTCATAAACTAATCTAGTTTATGCCATTGTTTAGAAAGAGAACCTATTGGATGAAATGGAAACTGTATTAATGCACACACTCCATGTAGTGATTTCCCTTATTCTCAAGATAATTATAGTGGAGCTTGTGATGCAACTAGTGTTGAAAAGATATTCACCATAATGGGACAACTCACTCAGGTTATGAATAATAACCATTACCGTATGGAGCACCCTGATCCACAGTGTGTAGGATCTGCAGTGTGTAGGATAACTGGAGATGCACCATAATGTCGCAATGTATGAGGCTAACTTTACAAGGTTATCAAGGTATGCTATAAATTATATATGTTACCCATGAAGTAAGATTTATCGTTTAATTTATGGTATAAAATCCTATCTCTATCAGGAATTAGTTTTACAAAACTTCTCATTGTACGATGATATTGTCTCATGCGCTATCAAGACAGAAAAATAATTCACTAAGTCTTACGACTTTAAAGAACAGAAATAGATGAAGAGGTATCCTGATCACTCTGGAATTGGAAATAAGGGTAATAAGGGAAAATTTGATTATCCATCATGTAGTAAATGTGGGAAGAAATAGCCAGGTACTTGATTGAAAGGAATGGGAGTATGTTACAATGTGGAGAAAAAGGCCACCAAGTTCGTGATTGTAAGGGGATGAAAGAAGATACTGATGTTCAATTCTACTACTTCATGGAGATGGGACATTATGCAAATGAAGGTCCTAAGCATTAGGGGAACTTACATCATAAAAGGCCAAGGGAATAATTCCAAGATTATGCTATCACTACTGAGGTAGAAGCTCTGAAATACATGGTGTTAGGTAATTTAATGGTCTCCTCAAGTTTAGAAAATGAATTATTTGATTCTGGATCATCACATTGTTTCATATCCTCTGAGCTTTCTATGAAAATTAGATATTTCCAATTTTATTTAACAAGGGAGTTGTCAGTTAAAACTCTTAAGGGAAGTATCATTACTACAATGTTTTGTGGATCCGTTCCCATTAGGGCATATAAATGTTCTTTATCTGCTGATCTCATCATCATACCCATAATTGAATTTGATATAATCCTCGGTATGGATTGGATTTTTTTCCATGATGTGAAGATTTATTGTAAGAAGAAGGAGGTTATGATTTTTGATGATGATCATAAATAACACCTTATCTTTAGAGAACAATCATCGCCACCTGATTCTTATCTAGATCCACCCCTAGTAGCTCAACTAAATTCAATTATTGGGGAGGAAGAGAATTAAATAACTGTGGGTGAGGAAAGGAATGTTCAAATGGAGGATGTACCTATTGTAAGAGAATATGTTGATGTGTTTTTGTAAGATTTACCTGGACATCCACTAGAACCAGAAATTGAGTTTTCTATTGATGTGATTCCTTCTTCAAGGCCCATATCAAATACCCCTTATAGAATGGCCACTATGGAATTAGTTGAACAAAAGAAACAACTAGAGTAATTGAGTAATAAGTTATTTATTCTCCCTAGTGTTTCTCCATGGGGATCCCTTTCCCTTTTTATTAAGAAGAACGATGTATCTATGAGGTTATGTATCAACTATAGGGAAATCAATTCTATAAAAATAACAAAAAGTATCCCCTACCTCACATTGATGATTTATTTGACCAACAGAATGAAGCTCAATACATTTCAAAGATTGACCTTTGATCTAGATACCATCAATAGTTTGTAAAGAAGGAAGACATTCCGAAGACAGCATTTCGAACCAGGTACGAGCATTATGAGTTTACAGTAATGCCTTTTGAGATGACTAATGCACCATCTATTTTCATGGATCTAACGAACAATGTTTTCAAAGAATATCTCGATGATTTTGTAGTGGTATTTATTGATGATATCTTGGTATATTCAAAAATCTACGAAGATCATGAAAATCACATGCACATTATCTTGAAGACTCTTAGAAGACATGAATTATATGGGATGTTAAGCAATTGTGAATTCTGGCACCAGGAGATTTATTTTATTGGTCATATTGTCTCCAATGATGGAATCTTCGTTGATTATTCTAAGATAAGAGCAATCCAAGAATGGACAACACCAACGAGTATAAATGAGGTATGTAGTTGTTTTGGTTTAGTAGGTTATTATTAGCATTTAGTCTAGAATTTTTCTCGATTGGCTAACCCATTAATGAAGCTCACACATAAAGGGGTTATATTTGTTTGGAAAAAAGAGTGTGAATAATTTTTTGGAGAACTGAAGAAAATATTAGTCAATGCTCCTATATTGACTCTACCATTGGGGAATGATGAGTTCGTTATTTATAGTGATGCATCGAAGAAAGGACTTGGTTGTGTCCTTATGAAAAATGATAGAGTTATTGCATATGCATCAGGATAGCTGAAAATTCATGAGAAAAACTATCCTACTCATGATATTGAGTTATCAGCTGTAATATTTTCTTTGAAGATTTGGAGACACTACCTCTATGGTGAAAAATGTGAGATATATACTGATCACTAGAGTTTGAAGTACATTTTCTCATAGAAAGAACTCATCATGAGGCAAAGGAGATGGCTTGAACTACTCAAGTATTATGATTTCATGATACAAAACCACCCGGGGAAGGAAAATAATGAAGCAGATACTTTGAGTAGAAAGGATCATGGAGTTTTGAACAAGATGAGAGTAGAAAGGGCTCATATTTTCATGGATCTAGTAAAGATGGATTTGGGAATCACCATGGAAGGTGAAACATCTATACTATTTCAAATGGTTGCCAAACCATCTTTACTAGAAAGGATAAAGAGTTCTTAGACCAATCATGAAGAGTTTAAAAAGAGGATTAAAGGATTGAATGATGGGAGATTGAGTGACTTTGTGTGTGAATATAGAATTTTCAAAATTGGGAAGAGTCTTTGTGTTCCTAATATACCTGATATAAAAAGAGAATTTTTGGATGATACTCATAGTTCCAATTTCTCTATACACCCTGGGAGCACCAAGATGTAGAGAGGTTGGAAGTAACATTTTTTGTGGGACAACATGAAGAGAGAGATTATTGATTCTATGTCAAGATGTATGGTTTATCAACAAGTGAAAGCTAGAAGACAACAACCTAGAGGAGTCATGCAACATCTTCCCATACCTCAATGGAAATGGGATAATATTACGATGGAATTTTTCATGGGACTACCAAGGACTCCTAGAAGGAACGATGAAATATGGGTCATTGTTGATCATCTTAACAAGTCTGCACATTTTCTTGCTATAAGTGAAGATTTACCACTTTAATGTCTAGAAAGACTATATATTAATGAATTTCTGAGGATTCATGGAGTACCCCTATCAATTTTTTTTGGATCGTGATCCCCGTTTTACATCATGATTCATGATAAGTCTTCAGAAATCCCTGGATACTAAACATCATATGAGTACTACTTACCACCCCCAAACTGATGGACAATCAGAACAGACTTTTCAAACTTTAGAAGAAATGTTGAGATCTTGCTCACATGACATTCAGGGTATGTGGGATCAATTTTAACCTCTGGTATAATTTTCCTATAACAATAGCTTTCATTCAAGTATTCAGATGGAACTATATGAAGAATTATATGGAAAGTGATGTCACACACCAACCTGATGGGATGATGTTGGGGAAAGAAAACTCATAGGCACAGAACTAGTGGAGGAAACGATGGAAAAGGTGAAGGTAATCTAAAACCACATCAAAGCAGCTCAAAGTAGGCAGAAGAGATATGCTGACAACTGAAGGATGGATTTGTAATTTCATGTAGGAGATCATGTATTATTGAAGGTATCTCTATCGAAGGGTGTTATACATTTCGGTAAGAAGGGAAAATTGAGTCCTAGGTATATTAGACCATTCGAAATTATATAACAAATTGGGGCTGTAGCTTACCGTTTGGCAATGCCGCCAAGTATCTCCAAAGTTCACGATGTGTTCCACGTATCACTATTGAGAAACTACATGTATGACCCAACACATGTACTCAACTTTGAGGAATTAGAACTAGAACCTGATCTGTCTAATTGCGAAGTGCCTATCAAGATTACTGATATGAGAGAACAAGTGCTGAGAAACCAGACGACTGGTCTGGTAAAAGTTCTATGAAGAAACCATAATATGGAAGAGGCAATGTGGGACCCCGAGGAAATTATGATGAAGAACCACCCAAGTCTTTTCATGTAGCAGTATTCTAGAAATTTCGAGGATGAAATTATTTTAAGGAGGGTAGAATGTAACACCCCAAGCTTCAATGATATGCTTCTCTTTGAATAATATAGTTGCATGTGTTGTACGCGACTTCGAGTTCTAACACACACCACAACCAATCAAACTAGCCGTTATGAATAGTAATACCCACTTTTTGATATTTTATACATTTTATCATTCAATATGGAATTAATTTTTGGATTTGGAATATCGAAATCAGCTTAGGATGAATTTTTGGTACTTTTCGGATAACTTTCATATTTTGATGAATAGTGAAAATTACTAAATTTTAATTAAAAACAACTTTCTAATTTAAAATAATTAAAAGTGATAAATTATGAATTTGGGTGATTTTAGAGTATAATTAGATTTTATTTTTACCATTTAATATAATGTTGGTTATTGGACATAAGTTCAAATTTAAACTGGACATAAGAATGTGCCAATCTTTTGATAGTTATTATCTCTTTAAAAAATGCTTTTTGTTTTTACAACAGGAATTAATTTTAAGTTAATTTCTTCCACTTCTGTGTTCTGAATTTAGAAAATTGGATTCCCTATTTAGAATCAGGAGGTCCAAATTATTTAAATAGGTATCTTTTATTTTTAGACATTTTGAATAATTACTTCGGTAAATATTTTATTTACCATGGTTAAAAGGTAAATCTTGTAAATAAGGGTAAAACAATAATATTATAATAATAATAAATTATCCTAAAACTTTTCCTAAAACTAGGGGTTGATACATGTCCGACCATGGGAATATTTGGGTCACTTATGGGACCCTGTGGATTCACATGTAAGTGATAATGACATTTTATATTAATTAAGTTAAATTAAATACACAAATGACATAAGCATATATCTTTCAGAAAAACAATTATTACATAGGGTTATATATTTTATATTTTTAGACTATAAATATTCATTAGAAATATAAAATGATTTCCTACATAATGTTATTTTATTTATAATTTTTACACATTGAATAATTAAATTTATCTATGACATAATAACGAGGTTGTATTTTCCTTATTAATGAAAAAATAAAATAATTAGTATTATAAATGTTAAAATAAATATAATTTGAATGTTTTGATGACATAAAACACATTTATTGGTTAATATGACATTTTAGGATTTCTTAAATGAATTTATTTTGGAATTAATAATGTTGTTAAGAGTTTATCAAAAATCAATTATTCAGTATTGTCAAAATTGACATAAATGAGTTTTTAAAACAAATATGACATTATTAATTGATATTGGATTCTTGAAAATCTAACAATATACCAAAGGACATATATAATTATATCTGTATTATTAATGGACCACTTGGGGGTCTCTTAGAAGTATATAGTTATTTTATTAACTATATAATATAAAAATACAAAGAGACATGGTAAATGACAAACTATTTAACTAAGAGTTAAATCATAAAGATAAAGATAATATAGTGACCCAAACCTGTCTAAAACCTATTTATTGAGTGTTTTTCTACCTATCCCTTCCATAAAATTTAAATAATCCACTCTAGAGCCATTAGAAACCGAATATGAATTTATTATAAAATAATATTTCTAGCTTTTCCTAAGTTGCCCCTCACCACTCTTATAAAAAGGTAACCTATCCTTCCCAATAATTAGCACATTCAAAGCCTTTTTCCTCATCCAAAAGCTGTCCAAATATTCTCCCATTTTCCAAAAATTCAACCTAGAGGACTTAGTTTGATCAGAAATCCAACCTAAGTTGACCTTTTGATAAAATCAAAAGCAAGAATCTTGAAGAAGAGGAAATGTTTTCACCAGCCTCTTTCTTGTTCCTTTCTTCTTCAACTTCTTCTTTATTTGTTATTTAAATTATAAAATAATAACTCTAGTATCTTCTATATAATTTGATTTTATTATAAATATTTTACAACTATATTTAGTATTCTATCCATCCTTTGAATTATATGTCACCATACGTGCGTACGTACGGGTTACCGTCTCCACGCCATGGTGTAATTGTTATTAAAAACATTATTATTTGGATGGGTATGATAATGATGTGTAATTGATTTAAATAATAAATATAACATGATAATGATTCTATAGATATGATATACCATCCAATTATATATTATTTTAATACCAAAAAATGATATTGTCCCTTGTGCGTACGTACGGACTACTGTCTCCAAGAACGCGATGAGATTCATTCCCCATCATATCCATGAATGTATAATTCTCATTTTATGATTAAAAATAATTTTTAAGGACTTGATATAATTATTTATGTGAAAGATATACAACCTAACCATAACAAACACGACTTATGTAACAAAACATGTAAAATAAAATGAATAAGTTAACACCCGAAACGACGATAATACTAAGATATTATAAACAAAGCAATGTTAGAAAATAATATATGATATCATATTAATGTATATGATCGTTTTATAATTTAATAAACATTATTTCACCATTATAAAGGATATTAACGTAACCTCAACCAAGGAAAATTATAAGGTAAGGGTTTATTTCATCATCTTTTCATTATCTGAGGTTGTTTACATATAATTATCTACTAAGACCTCTTTATCATCCACATCAATGTTTCCTAAAAATGTATTTCAAATCATTATTACTATTTTATAGACTATGGGTTAAAGTAATTTCTACCCTTGATGACTTTTTATAAGATGTTTATAAAGGAATATTTCCGTTATTTTCCAAACAAGGTCTTTTTAACCTTTTCAAAAACATTAAGGTAAGAATATATATTTTTAACATATACAGCATGTGCGGCTACTTTCCACCATTATAAAATCGTCAAAGATTCCCTTAAAAGATTATAAGAATATTTTCAAAGTAAATTTTATATTTTATAATTATGTGACATTTAAATGATTCCAAGAAAAGAGATCTTTCTCTCAAATAGTTTTGATTTCATCTATGTCAACATCCTTTGATAGATTTTAAGCTTATTTGAAGTTGATTTATTATGATACAAAACTTCCATATTGTATTGAAGGTTTTGTGATATGTTTGACTATGAATGTGTTATTTTTTTACCATTCATGGTTTATGAAGAAATTATTGACATTTCATATGCTAGTTTTAATACAAATGTTTAAGTTATGTTTAAAACTATTCATGTGAGGAATTCATTGGACTTAATAAGTGACGGGTGGAGCCCGATACTGTGCCTCGATGCATCGGTAGGTCTCATGAGACAAACTAGTGTCTTGGAAAAAGGCCTTGACAAAATCTTATTTGTAGTCTTGGAACAAGCCCTTGACTATGTGGTTATGATAGACTGGCATTATACATTCCATCATTGTGAAAGTGGTTATTGATATTTCATGTGATTGTTCGACTAGTATAATATCCATGTGAATAAGAAAATGGAATTATTTCATTTTATATTTTACATATTATGTTGAAGGTCATGTTTAAAAGGTTTCTGTTTTAGTTATACATTGCCTTAAATGTTTATTCTTATTTATGAATGTCTTTTTTATATTTTTATCCTTATTGAGCATCTGAACTCACCCCTTTCAATGTTATATTTTTTCCAGGATGTGAAGAATTATTTTATGAATGACCTAGAGGTATATTATGAAGGCATATTAAGACAATATGTTTTTTTATTTTTTTTACTTTATGATGTAATGTAAGACTTATGAATATATCTAGTGTTTCCAAGGCTACAAAACTAATCGGTCATTCGAGATTTGATCTTTTGTGATCATGCCAATGTTATGTAATAATGCACAGAATCTGGGTAACTGGGGACAGGGAATTACAAAAACCAATTAAAATGGTAATATAACCATATTAATAAATCGGATTAAAAGGCAATTTTGAATTAAAATACAATATTGTTCACTTTTCATTAAAAACTGAATTTTATGGGAAAAATACCAACAATTTTCCCAAAGTAAATTTTGATGTCTCAATTCTAAATAAGAATTTTATTTAGTCAATTAAAAAGAATAAAAGTGACCAAAACAAGATTTAAAGAGGGTTCTTCATTCAAATGTGGAAAATCAAACTTTTAATGTAAATTATGCTTAAAATTAGATTCATTTACATTTTGACCCTATAAATTTCATAGGATAATTGTAAATATATTTAACAAACATGTATAATAATATTTTAGTTAGTTTAGTTCATTCTATCTAATACAACGGCTAGGTATTAACTACCATTTAAAATAAAAATATTATATTATTATTGTACAACGTAAGATTTTAAAAAAAAACTCATGGTTGCGTATCGGGTACACCACTGAGCATATCGACCCCTTTAAAGTAAAATTAATATATTATTCACAAATATGAAATAATTATGGAAATTATTATTTCTTTATTTACCTGGGATGTTACGTGCTTCCCCCTTTTTGGAAATTGAATCTATGAAATTTTATTCACTTATCAAATAAATGGGGGTATTTTTCTTCCATAGCTTTTTCTGATTCCAACATTTCCTCCCTAACCATATGGTTTTTTTACAAAATGTTCACCTGGTGAATTACATTATTCTGTAATACTTGCTCACTTCAGTCAAGAATCTAGACAGGATGTTCCTGAGAGGAGAGATTCTCTTTCAACTGAACTACCTCTGGACTTAAAACATGATATGGATCTGGAATATACTTTCTCAACATTGAAACATGAAAAACATTTTGTACCTAGGATAAAAATGGAAGTAAATCCACTCTGTATGAAACTAATCCAACTTTCTCCAAGATTTCGTAGGTTCTAATGATCCTCGGACTCATCTTTCCCTTCTTACCAAAACGCATCACACTTTTCCATAGAGAAACTTTGAGAAAGACATGATCACCTACCTCAAAAGACATATCCTTCCTCTGGTTATCCGCATAAAATTTCTTCCTACTCTGAGCTGTTCTTATGTTCTTATGAATCAACTAAACATTTTCTACCATCTCTTCCACCAATTCTGGTCCCATCAGCTTTCATTCACCTACTACATCCCAAAATCTAGAGTTCCACACCGATTTCTATATAATTCCTCAAATGGAGACATTTGTATACTGGAATGAAAAACACTATTATATGAAAATTCAACCAAAGAAAGATATTGGTCCCAACATCCCCGGTAATACAGTGAAGATACACGTAGCATATCCTCCAAGGTCTGAATTGTTCCATCTGGCAGCCTATCTTATTGAGGATGAAAAGTTGTACTAAAATTTAATTCAGTACCCAAAAAAATTGTGAAGGCAATTCCAAAAGTTAAAAGTAAATATGGGATCATGATCAGATACAATATGGAGGGGAACATCATGTAACCTGACAATATCATTAACATTAAACCGAGATAGTTGATCTAGATACCAAGTGTCTCAAATAGGAAGGAAATGAGAAGATTAATTCCACTCTGGCACCGATAAAGATTGAAGGATCCCTTTCAGTAATGATCACACTACTTTTAACCTGCTGACAAGTCAACCACTTCGTAGTAAAATTAGAAATATCTCTTTTTATTCCATCCCACCAATAATACTCCCGATGATCTCTGTACATCTTAGTAATACCATGATAAACTGAAAATAGAGAACTATGAGCTCCACATAACAAACCATTCTTCAACTATGAATCACAAGACACACATAATCTTTACCCAAACCTCAAAACACAGTCATTATCAACATTAAAATCTAGAAGCATACCCTTCTGAACCAATTCTACATTTTTTTGTATCTTATTTTCTTACTTATGTACTTTCTTAATTCTATCTAATAGATATGATTTCATTGACACTTGAATAAAAAAAGATGTATTTACTACACCAACATCTTCTATTCCAATGTTTATCATATTAAAAACCAATGGATCTCATTCCAAATTTATCATGGTCAATGAATCCTTACTTTTTCAAATCAAAGCATCATCCACATTACTATCCTTTCCTAGGTGATATTGAATCGTGCAATCAAAATCCTTGATTAATTCCAACCATCCCCTCTGTCTCATGTTCAATTCTTTCTGAGTGAATATAAACTTCAAACTATTGTGGTCAGTATATATTTCACATTTTACTCCATACTAATGATGCCTCCAAATTTTTAAAGAAAAAACAACAACAGCTAATTCCAAATCATGTGTAGGTTAATTGAACTCATGAGGTTTCAATTGATGTGATGCATAAGAAATTACCTGATCATTCTTTATAAGGACACAACCAAGTCCTTTCAAAGAAGCATCATTGTAGATAACAAACACTCCATTTCTAGATGTTGGTTCCAAAACTGGAGCATTCCCCAATCTACTTTTCAATTCCTAAAAACAATCATCACATTCTCTTGTCCAAATGATATTAACACCTTTTCGAGTTAACTTAGTCATTGAACTAGATAACTATGAAATATTCTCAACAAACCTCTGTTAATAACCTACCAAACCAAGAAAACTACATATCTCAGTTGTATTTGTCGGTCTTGTAATTCTTAAACAACTTTTGTTTTATCAGGATCAAAAGTTATGCCATTTTTTAAAACAATGTGATCATGTAATGAAATTTTTTGTAACGAAAACTCACACTTTCTGAATTTCCCAGATAGTTTCTTCTATTTTAAGGTTTGTAAGATAACCCTTAAATGACTTTCATTCTCCTACTTAGTTTTTTAAAAAACAAAAATATCATCAATGAACACAACCAAAAACTTATCCATGAACTCATGGAAAATTCTATTCATAAGATCTAAGAATACAGCAGGTGCATTGTTTAACCCAAAATGAATAACTACAAATTCATAATGTCCATATCTGGTGAGAAACTAGGTATTTGGAATATCTTCTTCATTTAATTTCATCTGCTGGTACCCCGAACTCAATTCAATCTTTGAAAAATACTGTTCACCTTGGAGCTGATCAAAAAATCATCGACATGAAGCAAAGGATACTTGTTCTTAATAGTGATGTTATTCAATGCTCTATAATCAATGCAAAGTCTCATTGAACCATATTTCTTTTTAACAAACCAGATAAGATAACCCTATGGTGATGTTCTAAGTTGAATGAAACCTTTATATAATAACTCCTTCAATTGCTTCTTTAAATCTAAAAGTTCAATTTGAGCCATTCGATAAGGGGGTTTTGAAATTTTCTTAGCATTAGGAACTAAGTCAAAAGTAAATTCAACTTCCCGATCAGGTATAATAATAGGAAACTCATCAGGAAAAACATAAAATTACTCATTTACCACTAGAACATCATTAATCTTAATAGTTCCTTTTTTTCAACAATATTTTAAAGGTAACATTTATTTCCATCTTTTTCTTGTTTCTTAGCTTCCTGATATATTATCAAAAGAAAGGGTTCATTCTTGTACACAAACTAAAAATCACTTGGAAAATAAACCTATTTAGCTCTACATTCAATCTTATCAGGATAAACAGAAATCCAATCCATACCCAAAATAACATCAAGCACAACTAGAGGCAAAATAATAAGGTTTTCAGGTAGATTCATCTCACACACAAGGAGAAGGAGGTTCTTCTTTTTTCTTTTTGTATCAATATTTCCTCCAGGTGTTTTTACCATACGTTCAGTATTCATATCTTGAGATGGAATTCCGAATTTAATATAAAACTTCTTTGAAATGAAAGAGTGTGTAGACCCTGAATCAAACAACACATTGGTATAATCTGAACAAACAAATAGTGTACCTAATACTACTTCATTTGATGGACCAACATCTACTAAAGTAGTTGCAAAGGACTTCACCACCCCTTTCTACATGTATCCTGGTTTCTTTCCCTCAGTTGAGTTCTTTATTGGATACTAATTTGCATAATGACCCATTAAATTTTACTTAATACATTTTACTGATTGTAAATCAGATTTTGTCTTACCATTATCCTTCACTTTTTTAGTGAAATTATGAGCCTTATGTCCCATTTTACCACATCAGTATCACATACCTGAATTCAAAAGACATTCCCCAACATTATTTTTACCACAATTGTTTCCAACTGTAAACTTATGTTTCTTACCAATAGACTTTTTTGAAGTGTACATCCCTTTCGCCTGCCACCTTGACATTTTATTATGTTGTTGGTCAAAGAACACCAAATCATCAGAAAACTCTTTTTCCACCTTCTCCGCACAATGAAAATATTTTTCAAAACTTTTGAACTCATGAGAGGCTAAATCCCTTTGATACTTTTACCTTAATCCTGAGTAAAGAAAGGTTGATTTCACTATTAAGATATCATATGAAATGTGGATCATACCTTGCCAGTCGAGTGAATTTCGATTTATAAAAATCCACTGAGTCATCCTATTGCCTCAATTCTAGGAATTATATTTCCATTCTAAGATGAACCTGCTTTGGAAAAAATTTCTCAAGAAACAAACCATTGAATCAATCCTAGTCAATATCATCAACCTCCTTACTATCCCTGATATTTTTCACCATCGAAAACCACTAATCAGCTTCACCTTAAAAATGGTAAATAGAAATACTAACCATTTTATGTTCTGAACACCCCATGCCATCAAAAAATTTCTCCAATGCTTTAATCCACCATTCTTCTAGCACATGGTCAGATGATTCTCTAAATTATAGGGGATGTTACCACATGAAATTCTCTACTACTGACATGTTTCTCTATGGTTGATATAGCTGATCTTGTGCATGGTTTCCACCACCATTTATAGCCTAATTCAATTGTTCCATCACTTCAAAAAAATGTTTAGTACCGATTCCGACCATCTCAGGTTTCTGATTTGGATGTTTGTCTTCCTCTTGATGTCGTCCCAACACAGATGCCTTGTTTCCTCTATGGATAACCATTTTGAACACAAAAATATCTTATGCGAAGAAACAGGGTAATTTGTAAATGCTATATCATTTCAATATTAACATAACGTAATTTATGGATATTAATTTAGAAATACCCTAAGTGCTAAATTTACCTAAACCACCCTATGATACCAAATATAAGGACTATATCTTAAGCATTTCATATTCTTGAATTAAGTTAATAATTCACATTGAGGGTCTAATTAGGGTTAGATTTTTTAATAATCGGGCCATACCTATTACATTACATATCAAAAATTACAAGGTAGACACTTCTACTCAGTTTGATTTTTTTTCATAAAATAAAAACACTTGAAAAAAAGAGTCATGTATAGTTCCACGTTTGAGACATCATGACTTTTCCTTGATCCCATACTTGACCCTATTCATCTTTATGTCCTTTGAAAAATATTTCAAAATTTGGGATCAGCATAAAAGGGTATGTAAGGGTTATAAAACAAAGAGAGAAAACATTAGTCCATCATTACATATATAACATAAGCTCTCTAATATACCTCATAAAAAATGAGATTTATGAATAACACATAGAAAATACAAAACATAAAGGAAACCTATGACAACCAAATCATAATTACATTGTATCTATCACAACTACATAGGGAGTTATCTTTGGAATACCCATCATAGTACTTTCTTTAAATCACATAGTAGAAACATTCACTTTTACCTATGTCACGTTACCCAATGCATTGGAGAGCTATCTCGGGCTCACCCGCCCCAGGTTTATCATAGAACCAACTGTATATGTAAAAATTCCCAAGAACCATAACATATTTGTAACACACAAAACAAACATAAAGGAAAGATAACATTTCTAAATTTCAATCACAATATATAATTTAAATATATTGAAATAAAAAATATATTATCCAAACCATTTTCAATACCAAAATATGTCAAAGACTATATGGTATTTATTTTTCTTTTAAAAGCATTACTGCTTATTAAGGAAGCCAAGGATCAAATAATACTTGCGGCGGTGGAATGGTCATTGTCACCGCATACGTTAAAAGAAACATTATTTTTTTAATTTAGTAAAACACTTTGTAGAAAAAGATTCCCTATTAATGAAATGAAAATTTAATTGTTTTTATACAATGTATAAAAGAAAATCTGGTATTAAAACAAAATATGCCTCAATGAAAGGATATTCAGACGAAGTCCTTTACCTCGTGTCCGACTTGACCTGTTCCTTATTTAATATCCTAAATAGTAAACTAATGTTAATTTATACCTGATTAAGAACCTTTTTCTACTTAATTATTACTTTTATATCACTTATTACCATGTTATAAACATTATGTAATCATTTATGTAAATAATGGTTGTTTTGCCGATATTTGGTACTTGAGTCAAAACTAGATTTTTATAATTACAATTTGTTCACGTGGTAAAAAGTCCATTATATATAGAATGATATTCATGATGTAGATATCATATATATCATATATATCCAGAATATGTATGTATTTATAATATTACATAACATTTGGAGATAAGAAATGAAAAGCATCGTTCATGGAGATGGTAATGGTATGTACGCATGAACGCTACTTTAACTTATATTTCGTATTTTAATGGAATGAAAAAATAATGATAAATAGTTATATTATAATTAAAGTAAAATATCATATATAATATCATTAACTCCATCCTTTATACGTCCCACATATGGTATTAACGAGTCATATCACTTTCATGGGGTGATAGTCTACACTTCCTCAAATTGAATTATCGCGTTTACCGATTATGGAAACCATAATGTTAGGATATAAATGTAAAATAAAGAATTATAAAAAAACATAAACATAATATATATCATATATAAATATAGTTCTATCCTAATGGCCACCATGAGAGGCGGTAGGAGATAATCGAACAATCATCGTTTCGTGAGGCGTAAGTCTTCCATCCACACTAACAGTATGTTATTCACCCATTTGATGGAGGTGTGTGTAAGTGTAGTTTTAATAATTCTCATAAAAACATACTTGTATATTCATAACACTATTTTAGTTATAAAATAAAGTAATAAAAATAGTATAGGGTTGGAGAAGTAAAAGAAATGAAAAGAAGGTAAGAGAAACTGTTACCTTTAATTTGGGTAAATCCCTTTGGTTTGAACCAAAAGGACTTCTTGAAGTGACTTATGCCAAGAATAAGGATTATAGGTGGAAGAGAGGGATAGTGAGAGATTATTTGGGAAGGTTTAGGATGATACAAAGGGCTTGAGAGGTGTGAGTAATGAGTTAGAAGTGATGGATTTTATAAGGGGAGGAGAGGATCTTTAGGAAAGTGTGAAAATATTATATTATTATATTATGATTTTCGCTTTTTAAAAGACCAAAAATAATTAAAGTATAATATAATATGACTAATTTTCTAAATAAAATCATCCAATAAAAAATTTACAGTTATTGGATATTGTTTTAATATTTATAATCTTATTTATTTAAATAATTTATTAATGAGGTAAATACTGCATCATTATTGTGTTATAAATAAAATAACATATTTGATGTCTAAAAATTATAAACAAAATAAAATATTTTGGGAAATCTTATTATATTTCTATAGAATATTTATAGTTGAAATTATGACTTATATATCCCTTTGTAAAAATTAATTTACTAAAAGATATTTGTTTTTTGTCATTTTTATCTTTACTTTAAATTAATTAATCTAAAGTGTCATTATCACTCCAAAGTGGCCACATGGGGTCCCAAAATATACACAAGTATACCCATGGTAGTACATGACTCATCAAACAAGGTTAGGATGAGTATTAAATTAATTTTGTATTATTATGATTTTATTTTTACCTTGAATTTCCTTATTTACCATTAACTGTGGTAAATAAAAGTCAAATGATACTATTCACCAAAAATTATTTTCATCTTATTGAACCAAATTTTACTTACTAATAAGAAAAATATATGTTGTATTTTCAAAATTCAATTCACAGAACTGTTAAAATTTAATTTAAATGAAAAATTCAGTTTTTAACTACTACTTTGTGGTTTCACTATTAATTAAAAATTGAAGTTTTTCAGAAAAATACCAAAAATTCGATCTATGATATATTTGATATACCGAATTCAAAATTAATTTCTATTTTTCCAAATTAGAAACATATAAGTGGGATTAATTAATTTGAAATTAATTCTTGTTGTCAAAACAAAAGGCGTATGTTTAAGAAATATTAACTATCAAAAGAGTGTCACTTGTTTATGTCCAATTTCAAAGTAAAATTAATTTCAATTACCAAAATTGGATTGAATAGTAAAAATATAATCTAAATAAACATTTAAACCAATTAAAAATATAATCTAACCATATTAATAAATTATATTAAAAGTCAATTTTGAATTAAAATATAGTACTTTTCACTTTTCATTAAAAATTGAATTTTTTGAGAAAAATACCAAAAAATTACCCAAAGTAAATTTTGATGTCCCAATTATAAATAAGAATTTTATTTGGTCAAATAGAACATATAAAGGTGACGAAAACTAGATTTAAATAGGGTTATCCATTAAAAGGTTGTAAATCAACCTTTAAAAGTAAATTATGCTTAAAATTTGATTAATTAACATTTTAAGACAATAAATTTTATTGGATAAATGTAAAAACTTTTAACAGACATGTATGATCATATTGTAGTTAGTTTAGTTCATTCCCTCCATTACAATGACTATGTGTTAACTACCATTTAAAATAATAATATTATATTATAATTGTCCAACGTAATATTTCAAAGGAACTTGTTGTTGCGTATCAGGTATGTCATCGAGCATATCGACCATTTTAAAGTAAAATTAATATTTAATTCAATAATATGAAATAATTATGAAAATTTATTAATTTTTTATTTACCTGGGATTTTACATCAACTGTCCTTGAATGAAATGATTAAGGAGGAAAAAAAAGATTATTAAGAGGTACAAAAGAAGGAAGAAAATATTTTGGATTTTAACTTTTCTAAAGATTTTGTTTTATGGTATAAATGTTGAATATGTGTCCAATATAAACTAGATCTAAAAATGAAACTTATAGATAATGTTCATAGCTCATCCTTCTCTATTAATATTGGAAAAAATATGATATATGGATATTATAAGAAACAAATTATGTGGGATAACATAAAGAGGTATATTGAATAATGTGTATAACGATGATATGCATGATAACAATTCAAGGTTGAAAGACTGATGTCTTCATGTATAATGATCCCATTTCCTATATTGTTATGGGAATAAGAGAAATTTCCATAGATTTCATTATTGGACTTTAGAGGAAAACAAAATTAAATAATACCAACTGTGTTGTAGTAAATCATCTTACAAAGTTGGAACATATCATTGTTATCAAGGATAATGTTTCTCTAGAATAACCTACTAAGATATACATAATGTTAGTGATATTACTGCATGGATTACCACACTCCAAATTATATAAACTACATATGAGATTTACCATGATGTTATGAATATTACTTCAACAAGAATTGGATAAAAATCTATGTCGTAGTACTTCTTATCACCCCCAAATAGACCATCAATCCGAGAGAATCATTAAAACACTATAAGACATTCTGAAATCATTTTAATGGTTTTACAAGGATGTTGGTATTAAAACCTTCCAATAGTGTTGTTCTTATATAAATTTTTTTTAAATTATATAATTAAAATGGATCTTTATGGGGATATATATGTGAAGAGGTGTTAGAATCAATCGTGATAGGGTGGAATTGGAGAGTGAAATATTATGGCTCTTGATATTATCAAGGAGATGAGAAACAATGTCATAAAAATTCAGTGTCATATGAAATCAAACCATGATAGAAAAAATAAATGTCTTCAATCATCAATGAGATCTAGAGGTTAAGGTTAGATAGATCATTTTCCTCTATATATACTCACACAATAATGTCATGTCGTTTGTACAGAAGGGAATTATAAGTTCAAGTTACATCTTTCCATTTTAAATCCTTCATTTCATTATATATTTTCCTATCAAAATGTTGTCACACCTAACCTACAATAAGTAAATGATGTGTTCCATGAATCTCTCTTCAAGAAGTAAATACCAGACCTATCACATGAACTAAATGAAGAGTTGGTACATATGGAGAATTATATTTTATATGAGGATCATCAGGTGAAGATATTGGATCATAGAGACAATATTCTATGTGACAAGAAAACTCACCTGGTCAAAGTATTTTGGAAGTGATATATTTTTTAGCCAGTGAAATGGGATCTAGATGTGGTGATGAAATAGAATTAACCTCATTTGTTTTTGTGTCAAAAATAAAATTTTATGGGTGAAATTTTTAGGGGAGGAGGGTCCAAATATAACACCCTCGACTTTTATAAAAGAAATAATCTTCCTAAATGAATAAATTCTTTTTTATGTGTGGTATTTATATAAAAAACATGAAATATATTTGCTATTTTGGACCATTATACATTATAAATTGTCGTATTTAAAATATATTAAATAATCTTATGAATTGTTAATACATCCATTGTACAGTGATCATTATGAGTGGTATATATTAGGGGTTATGATAAATTCCAATTTATAAGAAAGTAATAATTGAAGGCCTAAACTTATAGGATCGTACACTATAAAACAAATTTATTGGAGCTTATGAAGGAGATGAATCATTGGGATTTTCCATTTACAAATACCAAAATAAAACTCAAAAACTAAATTTAAATAATAATAGTTTACTAGAGAAGTTATATAATTATATGATCATGACCCAAACCATATTTGTTGAACCACCTCAGGAGAGAACCCCCATCAAACACCTCATACTTAGGGAATAAAAAGACATAATAAGGGTTTATTTATACATACCATAGTAACATGAATTTATATTTTCTAAATAAAATATTATATATATATATATTTATTTATTATTAATTTGTCTTGTATTATATATTTAGTTTTATAAAGACTATATTTTGACCCAAAGAAATAAAAATTGTACTTTTTGGAAATATATTATTTCAATTAAAGAATAAATTTGATAAATTAAATAATGTAAGAAATTAATTATATTTTAGTAAAATGTTTTTGTTAGGAAATAATTATATAAATTTAAATGATAAAACAATTAAATGAAGTCCAATTTAAATTTCATTAGGGTAATAATGTGGTTAATATCATATAAAATAGCTTTTTCTATAAATAAAGATATTTATTTAAAATTAAATATTCTAATGTTTAAAAAATAGTTTGATAAGACAAAATATATTTTTTAAAATTTACATCATTAAATTATCCAAGGGTGATTTTTTCATCAACTTTTAATAAAATTATTTTGAGGAAAAATTATACATGATATAAAATCATTGTACATATTATGACATCACAATGGACCAATTTAATGTCAAAAATACAATATGGTACATCCATGTCCTTTATATTGGTTAAAAATTTAAAATAATGTGTTTTTGATGTTATTTATTTAGTTTGATAATACATTAATGAACCCTCCAGAATCAATATTATATATTATGGTTTTAAATTAAATTCTTTATTAACACGACTCACATTCACATAACCATTAGTATAATAATAATAATTTTTAAAATTGGACTTATAACATATTAGAAATATATCCTCTTTGGAAGAACCCGTGGGAGGTCTTATGTATTTTCTTATTCTATCATATAGATTTGGAAACCTATGTTTTGATTTTTTAAGAATTTCCCTCTCTTATTACTATAAATACCAAAATAACCTCCCACACTTCTTTACAAAAAGCCTATTTTTCCTGAGGTTCCTCTCCCTATCCAACTATAAATCCCTTTCAAGGTGTTCCCATACTCATAGAAATGTCCCCAATGCTTTTATTAGTTCTATTTCAAGGAAATGGGATTCTCTTCCTCCTCTTATTTATTAAATAACATTCTTTATAATATTAAATTTTATTTAAAATTGTTCACTTTGTCATATGTTTTTACACATACCATTACTATCCTTGTTATTCCCACATAATGATATAAAACCTTTCATTATAATTTAACAATTCCATAATATTTTTTAAACACCCATTATTTTTCTAAAATTATCCCACGATATTTCATGCCAAACATTTTTATTCTGTATTAACACCCCCATTTCCACTCATGGGAATTCACCTAGATGTACCTATAATTAATTAATTTTGGAATCCCATGCATATAAACCAAACTCTAAATTCATTATAATAAAAGTGATAAAATACATCCTTATATTGTTTTATTTGGGTGGGACACAAATGCATGTACATGATAAAAATGTGATGTGTTGTCGAAAAATTATATAGCCCTAAATTTCATTGAATAATGGTTTTACCTCTAGAGATACCTTGTATGATGAATAGGATGTTACCATAACAATAATATGTTAGGATTTATTGAAATTTATACTTAATTTTTTCTTATCATGTAATTTTTTATGTTGTTTCCACATTCCTATATTTTCTTGATTTCATCTTCTTATATCTTGATAAATTATTCATGTTTATGAGTGCCACCGATTTTATTTCAACATGATATTCCTATTGAACCAAATTTATTACTTACATAATATTTTTATATGATGATTCCATTACTTGGATTTATAGCTGAACACTTTCTTATGTACATCCCCAGGTTAGCTTGTGCAGTATTAAAAGATAGATGGAATATCATGTCAGTTTTCAGTTTTTTAACTAATTTTCTTATTCTGATGTTTCCATTTTTTATTACATATATATAATTACAAAAATAAACTTTTCCTCCAGGTAATTTGGAATTCAATTAAGTGTATTTTATTTAATAAATCATGAATTCAGTTTTATTAATGATATGGGTGATCATAATATTAGCAAGTATATGTTTCTAGTATAGAGGAATAAAAAATTTAAATTTTTTATATATAAGTTTAGATATATTAGAAAGGATCTTCATATTTCTAAATTTTATTTATATTACAATATCAATTTTTTCAGGATCTTCTATGATAATCACTACTAGAAAATTATCATATACCAACGGTTTGAAACCGTTGGTATAGGCCTCCAAACCGTTGTTATATCATATACCTACGGTTTGGAGAACCGTTGGATAGTAAGCCGTGGGGATAGGTCTATACCCACAGTTTTGGGAAAACCATTGGTATAGACCTATACCAATGGTTTTCAAAACTGTTGGTATAACTAATATGAAAACTTTATAACAACGGTTCCATAAAAACATTTGTATATGTATTTCAAAAAAGAAGCATTCTATTGGTTTTGATCCCAGCACCTCCAGTTTATGATTGAATGACCTAACCACTAACCTAACGTAACTTTTTTGAACATAATTGCATAAATATATATATATATGTATTGTCATAAATATTTTAAATTTATATTTATTTGATGTTCTCTGTAAGAAGGTTCCATAAAAAAATACATGTAACTATACCAACAGTTCTCAAAACTGTTGGTATAGACCTATACCAATGGTTTTGAGAACCGTTGGTGTAGATTATTTTATTTTGGGACCTATACTAATTGTTTTGGAAAAACTATTGGTATAGGGGGGAACTATACCAACATTTTGGGAAAACCCATTGGTGTAGGGTCTCTATTATGGACCTATACAAACAGTTTGGAAAAAACCGTTGGCATAGGTCCATATAAGTGACCTATACTAATGGTTTTCCCCAAACAGTTGGTATAGGTCCATATAGGTCAAAATTAGTGACCTGTACCAAAGGTTTTGGCCAAACCGTTGGTATAGGTCCATATAAGTGAACTGTACCAATGGTTTTCCCAAACCCTTGGTATAGATCTTATTTTCAGGAGTGAATTTTCATCTAGGATAATTTTATAACTCTTATCCTAAAAAAAATATATTTTATTCTCATGTGGGTTTTCTTGTAATTTTCAAGTATTAGTACCATTCTACACCCACTTTAATCTATAAAATGATCATGAAGATTTTTTTAATGAAAAGATAGTCGTATTTACACTTTGTCCAACTAACCATATCATCAATGCCCATATACTTCAATTTTGTTTTCAAAAGTTATTACATATAAAAGAAATGTTTTAAAAATGTATGTTTCAATAGCTTTAACATTATTGACGAAATTATTAAAAATTAATTATTTTAAAAGTTTTCTAAACAATTTATTTTTGATTTTTTACTAATGTGTGTAAATAATTGTTTCTTTTAACAAGAAAAACATGAATGGATTTTCCTAGCATCATAATTATTCTTTTATTTGAATCTTATATTATACGGTTCCTTAGTTATTTTAAAAGAAACATATTTTTTCAATATTATATGATTTTTTAGTGACCTATTATCAATATAAAATGATATATTAAATTTCATTCCAAGAAATGTTTCAATGATCTTGAAAGGGTATTTTTTCATCTATGTCGTCATCCTTTAAGGATTATTATTATTTTCTAGGGATATGATCCAATTATTTCATCCCTATTAATTCCATATAATTCTTATTATTATGATAATGTGATTTTAATAAATCCCATTTATTTTCTATAGGTTATTCTATGTGGATATCTTGAATATTTTAGGATAATTTGAAAAATATATATTTTTTTTCATTAGGTGATGTGTGGGACAGGAACTCTATATCCCTCTAATGCTTTAGGTAAATCCTTAAATATCAGGAGATAATTATGTGAGATGAGTTGAACTCGTGGACCGTGATTTATTATTTATGATTCCCCAATCCTATGATATACTAATGTTTTATTCCATGACTCATGATTATGATCTATGAATTTTTGGGTGTGATTGTTTGTTAATAATCACATGTTCTCATACACGTCATCTCATGATACTCTTATGTTTTATCATTGATTAATATATCATGTGTTTACACTTATTGAGTATTTGAGATGACCATTTTTTATGATTCGATTTTTCACAGGTTATGATGAAAGATTTTATATAGGGTATGTATAAGTATATTATAATGATATAAGACCATTTTGGGAGATGTTGAGGATATTTCATGAAATAATCTTTTGATTTATCTACTAACCAATGATCCTAAATAGTTATTATACTATGTCATGTTTTAACATGTTACATAATATGTTTATATGTTAATAATTTAAAAAATGTATGTATGTTCTTCTTAGGTTTCTTCTGTTGGTATCAGAGTAGTGTTTTGATATTTTTTGAGGCCAGTATTAGAAAAAATTAACTAAAACACTATGATTTATTCTATATATATGATAATATCCTAATGTTTTGGTAAATAAAATAGTTTGTCGTTTTCAAATTAATTAAATATTTGTAACATTACTAGCTAGACGTTATGATTATAGAACATATCAAACTAGGGGTAATAACTCTGAAATGGGAAAATGGGGTATTAACTCAATCATCAATCAGTGCATGATGAGTGGGACTATGACTGGACACTAATTTAGACAGTCTTCTATAAAATTATTGGGTAAATTCACATGTTTTATGTGAACAATGATGATCGATTTGAACATAAGGTTAAAGAATTAAATGATGACCATAAAAAATATAGTTTAATCTTAATTTTTTATAGATTTAAAGGATGTTATTATGATTTAGAAATCCAATTAATGATTTTTTATGATTAAATAATTTCTCAACATGTTTATTATTTCTCAAATAATGAATTTTTATTTTATTCAATAGCTGGAATTGGGAGGAAAAATGGTAAAAATGGGTTCAAATAAATCCATGATGGATGTCTAAATGTGAAACCATTTGGCCAAAAAAATATACTGAAATATCTTGTGGTTATGAAAAATAATCTACCTCAATTTTTTATTAAAAATATGAACATAAGTATATATTCCCATACTTTTTATACTTATATATTACATCATTTAGATTAATATTGATTACATAACCAAATGATTCATACTAGAATCATATAGGTCTATTATCATTGGATACATGGATAAATAAACAATTATAAAATAAATGAACTATTATAAGGACCCAACCTTAAAACATTACATAATCATTAATTAAATGAATAATTCACATTGAGGATCATTTCAGGTTTAGAGTTTTAGTGAATTAGGAAATAACTATTACATCTCAAAGATTACAAGGTAGACACATCTACTCAGTTTCTATTTTTTTCACAAAATATAAAATCTTGAACAAAAGTGTCAGCTCTAGTTCCATGTTTTAGACATCATGACATTTCCTTGATCCCATCATTGACCGTATTCCACTTTATGTCATGTGGAAATCATTTCAAAAACTTGGGATGAGCACAAAAATCATGGTAGAGGATATAAAAATACAGAAAGGAAACATTAGTCCACATATACGTAAGAATAAATAAAAACACAGTTTACTCATAAAACATAATCACTTTAAAATACATCAAGAAATCATAAGATTTATGAATAACTCATATAAATCATAATATGTAAAGGTAACTTGAGGCATACATAACATTCTTACCTAGGGAGTAACCCACATGGTTATGTTTGGAATACCCATCACAATATATTCCATAAATCTTTTTGGAGAAACCTTAGCGTTTAACTCCTTTGCGTTACCTAATGCATTAGAGAGCTATCTCGGGCTCACCCACCCTTAGTTTATCACAGAACCACCCGATTTCATAAACATTTCCTAAATACCATAACATAATCATAACACTTAAAACATTCATAAAAGAAACATAAAATTTCCACATTTCAATCAAAATAGATCACATCATGATATTATCATAAGTAAAAACATATAATAAAATCATTAAAACTCTATGAGGGAAATATCCCTTTATACATTGAAAATATTAAAAGAAGATATTTAAAGGAGATTTTAGAATCAAAGTGTCCCATACCACTTAGAAACTTTTGAAAGGGTTTTAAAACATTAATGTACATATAAATAAATCCTTAAAACCATTTTTTATACATTACATGGATGATAATTGTTTAAAAGAATAAATCTTTCAAACAATTTAAAACAATGTTTTTATAAAAGTGACAGTTTCCATTTTGAACATTTAAATGAAAGTAGACCTTTTTCAAAATATTTAAATGACTTTAGTATAGACATAATATGTATATGGAATTTAAAAGGGGATGAATATACAGTTTATAAAATAATAAAAGTGCATATCATTAAGAAATGTCTCGATGAGAAGAAATTGAGATGTAATCCCAATCAAGGATCATGCCATTAGAGTAGGGATAATGAAATGACATAATTATGTGTGAAAAATAAAAATACACCAAATATTAGTGGATACTCAGTGTAAAACAATAATATTTCATCCAAACATATTTATAGCACGACATAATCAAGAAGTAGTAGTTTAACCCAATGAATTGAAAATGGTTTGAGAAGTTCCCCTAGAGAAATTCATCAGCCTAACGACATCACCTTAAAATTATAAAAATGAGATAGTGAGATAAAAGAAGGGAATCACATCACTTGTACATAAAATTAATAATAATAAGGATATATACGAACATATCCCAACATATGAAGATGTAAATTAAAATACGTAACAAAAATAAGTCTTTTAAAAAGAGGAGGGTGAAAGGTTCCCTTACCGATTTGGGTAACTTTCGAAACTTACAACCCATGAAAGAAGGATCATACAATTAGGATAGAAATAACCATAAATTAATTTATATTACACAAATATTACAATAATGGGAATTACATACACCACACAAAATAAAATAGTTGCAAATGTAGCATGAATCTCATGGGAACACAATGTGAGATAAGAAATCCCTTACGAAATTTCGGCAGCCTAATGGCGCCACTTAAAACATCCAAAAATGGATTGATGTGATCAAATATAGTCTCTAATCATATTAACATAAAAATTATAGTAATAGTAATATAAAATAACATCCCCCACCATAATAAAAAGCATCATAAAAGAAGTGACATAATAAAATAGGGTACTTAAAAGAGAGAGAGTGGTAGGATCCCTTACATTATGTCCGACTTGTCTTGTTCGTTTATTTATATTCCTGAATAATAAACTAAAGTTAATTTATAATTTTTTAAGAACCTTTTTCAAGATCATTATTCATTTAATAGCACTTATTACAATGTTATAAACATTATTTAATTATTTAAGTTTATAACGGTCGTTTTGTTGATCATTGGTACTTGAGTAAAATATAAACTTCTTATAATTACAAGTTGTTCATGTGGTAAAATATCCATTATATCAATAATTATATTCATGATGTAGATATCATATATATCATATATATCCAATATATTCTTACATTTATAATATTACATAACATTTAGATGTAAGAAATGAAATGCACTATTCATGGAGATGGTAAGCTGTACGTACGCATGGACGCTACTTTCATTTCTATTTAATATTTAATGGAATTAAAAATAAATGAGAGAGATATATATATTATAATTACTGTATAATATATATTTTATATAGGTCACATAAGTTCATGAATTTCATTCTTTAAACATTCCATGTATTGAATGAACGAGTCACATCACTTGAGGGGGCGGTAGTCCAGACTTCCTCAAATGAAATTATCACATTTGTACAACATGAAAACCATAATGGTATGTTTTAAATGTAAAATACAGAAGCATAGAGAGGAAATAAATATAATATATATCCTAAATAAATATACTTCCATCATAATGGCCACCATGAGAGGTGGTAGAATAAGATAGAACAATCATCGTTTCGTGAGGCAGTAATCCGCCATCCACGGACTCAGTATGTTCTTTAACCATTAGACGGAGGTGTGTGTAAGTGTAGGTCGAATCCTTCTAATGAAACAAATCCTTGTATATTGAAGATACTGTTTTTGTTATAATATAAAGGAATAAAAAGTGTTTAGGGGGTTGGAGAAGCAAAATAAAACAAAAAAACATAAGAGAGGACATTACCTTTAAATCGGGTAAATACCTTTGGTTTGAACCAAAAGGGTTTCTTGAAGAGCTTTCTTCCAATGATAAGGATTATAATATAAAGATAGGGATGTGTAGAGAAAAAATGAGCAGATTTTGGTCGAGCCAAAGGCTTGCGATGTGTGGGTAAGGGGGTTGAGTTTGGGGCCTTTTATAAGAAGGAGGAGGAGCACTCTTGGAAAGTCTTGAAAAGTTACTTTGTTATAAAATAATTTTCAGATATTAAAGGTCCCAAAATTAAATAATTACAATATAATGTGATAAGGATTCTAAATACACCCATAAAATAGGTTTTTACAAGTTTATGCCTTATATTTTACCTTATGTTTTCATTTTATTTAAATCATTCATTAATTAGGTAATCACTCCATCATCATGGTGTTAGAAATAAATTTATTTTTTTAATGTATAAAAATTATAAAACAAATATCATCATGTAGTAAATATTTTTAGATTTCTAATGAATATTTATAGTAGAAAATATGACCTGTATAACCCCATTTAAATTTTTTTAGTAAAAAAATAAATGTTTGTGACACTTTTATTTTTATTTTTAATAAAAATTTATTAATGTCATTTTATTACCCATGTGGCTCCATGGGGTCCCCATGTTGACCCAAAGATTTTATTGGTCATCCATGACTTATCCAATAAGTGTAAGAAATGTGTACAGGTAATTTCATATTATTATATCATTATATTTACCTTAAATTACACTTGTTAACTTTAATCGCGATTAATAAAACTTAAAAGTTACTATTCACAAAAAATTATTTTATTCCCATTGAACCACATTTTACATCCTAATGACAACCATGTATGTCAGATTATTAAAATTCAAATCACAGAGGTGGTAAAATTTCATTTAAACGAAAAATCATTTTTTTAACTACCACTTATTGGTTTCACTATTCATCAGAAATTGATGTTTTTCAGAAAAATACAAAAAATTCACCCTAAGCTATATTTGATATTCAAAATTAAAAAATGAAGTCCATTTTACCAAATTAAAAACATAAAAGTTGAATTAATTATTTTTATAATTAATTCCCACTGTCAAAACAAATAACGTGTTTCTAAGAAACAATATATATCAAAAGATTGACACTTGTTTATGTCCAATTTAAAAGTGAAATTAATTCCAATGACCAACATTGAATTAAATGGTAAAAATATATTTTAACTAAACTTTAAACACAATTATAAATATAATATATCCATAAAAATAAATTAGATTAAAAGGAGGTTTTGAATTAAAATACAACATTTTCACTAAAAATGATATTTATTGGAAAAATAGCAAAAATTTACACAAAGTAAATTTTGATGTCCAGATTCTAAATAAGGATTTTATTTTATCAAATATAACATATAAATTTTTCAAAAGTATATTTAAAAAGGGTTCGATATCAAAAGGCGGTTAATCGACCTTTAAAAGAATATTAGATGATTTATGCTTAAAATTGGATTCATTTGCATTTTTAGCCTCTAATATTTATTTGGATATATGAAAAAATATTTTACAAGAATATATAATAATTTGGTAGTTAGTTATATTCATTCCATCCACTAACATGGCTAGGTGTTAACTACCATTTAAAATAATATTATTATATTATTAGTGTGCAACGTAAGATTTCAAAGAAACTCATTGTTGCATATTGGTTACGCCATTAAACATAGAATTACCTTTAAAGTAATATTAATATTTTATTCACAAATATTAATAAATATTAAAATGTCATATTCTTTATTTACCTGAGATGTTACATCCTTCCCCCCTTTTGGGAATTGCGTCCTCACCATTTTAAAATTGGGCTCAGAAACATCATTGAATGTCCCACATCAGTACAAGAGTCAGTAAAACTATCACTTTAAAATAAATAAATAGAATTAGAAAGGTCACCCGAATTAACCCATACTCGGATTCCATGAAAACATTGATATGGAGGAGAAAACAAAGGGTCGTGTTCTGATGGAGAGTGACAGAAAACATGATTAGGAGAAAGTTAACCCCAAGAAATTCACAAATTTATGATGGGTTAAACGGTATGTGATTCCACAGTAGGAAATGTTTACAAAAAACATTTTTGTTTTAAGTTACTTTTCAAAGAGAATTTTATTTATGAGCTTAACTAAATCATAAGGAAACATACTCACCTATCATGTATACTTTCTTCTTTTACTATATTTCTAACTCAAACACATATTTTCTTCAAACGATGAGTATTTCAGGATGACTTGTTCAAATTAAGAGTGCTATAATGAAATTTTATAGAATCACCTAACCCAAAAAAGATGAAATATATATTTACCATGTCTTTAAACCATAACCAAAACCAAAAAATTTTATTATAAGATCATATAATACCCAAAAAGGATAATACTTTTTAAAAAGAAATACTACTCTTAATCCCCAAATTTTTTCCAACAAAACCCAAAGATCATCAAAGACCATTCAATAAACAGATATCCATAAAATTCCTCAAATTAATCCAAACTAAGAATTAAACCCAAATCTCTGATGGATTTAATCACATAGTCTTCCAAGAAAATCGTAACATTTATCTCCAAATAACATTAGTTACTCATAAATTATCATACTGAAAAGTAACTAATCAAATCACGTATACTCCATGATAGGATTATCATTTCCATAGATAACCCAAAATCAACTTAATCTTGATTCATACGATTGTCTAACTAAAAATAATTTGTCATACTAACCAGGGACTTCACGTAGTCCAGTGGTAGGCGATAAATACCAGTCCCACTTTGGTTGTAGGTTCGATTCCCAAAGCTTTGTCTGACGCGACGGGTTGTCACAAGTCCTGCATGTTGTCCTTTTTTCAAAACTATATAATTCTTAAAAAATTCCCCAAAAAGAGATAAAATCACCAATAATAACCATAACATAATTTAACCTCATTTTTATCTCATGCCTTTCATTTTCCATCAAAACATATAGCAACCCATAATTACCTCAAAAGTAAGGATCATATAAACCCTAATGGTTACCTTTATAATTATTACCTGAACATCCACATCGAGTTGGTTATATCATACATGATGCATTAGAGAAATCACCAAGGTTCTAGTGGTTAATCATGAATCGTGATATTTGGTTGAGAAAAATCACAAGAGTACTCATTGCAGCTCCCATATCATTCAGTTTTTATTTCAGAAAACCATCACAGTTTTCTTCACATCCACTGTCACTTTGGTGCCTGCTAGATCCATCCATTTTCTAAAACCAAAAAGGTCAGTGTGAGTATATCATTAGAATAATAATATAATACTATGATATAATTATTCATTTTATCATAAACTCATTCACTTTATCTAAACCTATGACTCTTTCTGAAATCATAACCATTATGGTAATGTCACTTATGCTTAAAGAGTACCCTAACATCTAAAGTTATCTAAAACTCCATCTAATACCAACTATAAGGACCCAACCTTAAAACATTACATAACCTTTAATTAAATAAATAATTTACATTGAGGATCTTTTCAGGTTTATAGTTTTATATAATTAGGACATAAATATTACATCTCAAAGATTACAAGGTTGACACATCTACTCAGTTTCCATTTTTTCAAAAAATATAAACTCTTGAACAAAAGATTCATGTCTAGTTCAATGTTTTAGACATCATGGATTTTCCTTGATTCCATCCTTGACCATATTCCACTTTAAGTCCTGTGGAAAACATTTCAAAAACAAGGGATGAGAACAAAAAGCTCAGTAAGGGATATAAAAATACAGAAAGGAAGCATTAGTCCACGCAAAAATAAGAATCAATGAAAACACACATTACACATAAAACATAAGAACGTTAACATACCTCATTAAATCATAATATTTATGAATAACTCATAGAAATCATAAGATGTAAAGGTAACTTGAGGCATACATAACATTATTATATAGGTAGTAACCCTCATGGTTACGTTTAGAATACACATCATAGTATATTCCCTAATTTTCTTCAGAGAAACCTTAGCATTGAACTCCTTTGCATTACCAAATGTATTGGGGAGCTATCTTGGGCTCACCCTCCATTTTTTATCACAGAGCCGCCCGATTTCATAAAAATTGACCAAGAACCATAAAATAATAATATCACTTAGAACATGCATAAAATAAACATAAAATTTCGACATTTCAATCAAAAGAGATCACATCATGATATAATCATAAATAAAAACATCTAATAAAATCATTAATACTCTATGAGGGAAATATCCCTTTATACTTTGAAAATATGTAAAGAATACATTTAAAAGAGATTTTAGAATCAAAGTGTCCCATAGGACTTAGAAAAATTTTAAAGGGTTTTAAAACATTCATGTCCATATAAATAAATCCTTAAAACCATTTTTAAAACATGGCCATCGATGATAAATGATTCAAAGAATAAATCTTTAAAACCATTTAAAACAATGTTTTAATAAAAGCGTCCTTTTCCATTTTGAACATTTAAATGAATGTAGACCATTTTAAAAACATTTAAATGACATTAGTATAGACATAATATGGATATGGAATGTCAAATGGGATTTATATACTCATTATAAAAGAATAAAAGTTCATATAATTAAGAAATTTCTCGATGAGAAGAAATTGAGATGTAATCCCAATCAAGGATCATGCCATTAGAGCAAGGATAAAGAAATGAAATAAATAAGTGTGACAAATATAAATACACCAAATATAATTGGATACTCAGTATAAAACAATCAAATATCATCCACACATATTTATAGCAAGAAATAATAAATAATTATAGGTTTAACCCAAAGAATTGAAATAGGGTTGAGAAGTTCCGCTACAGAAATTCAACAACCTAATAGCGTCACTTTAAAATTCTGAAAATGAGATGGTGAGAGAAAAGAAGGGTATCTAATCACTTGTACATAACATTAACAGAAATAAGGATATATAATAACATATCCCAACATAATAATATGTAAATTAAAAGACCTAACAAAAAGAAGTCTTTTAAAAATAGTAGGGTGAAACGTTTCCTTACCGATTTGGGTAACTTTCGAAACGTACACCCCATGAAAGAAGGATTATACGATGAAGATGTAAATACCAATAAATTAAATTATATTACACAAAAAATAAAACCATGAGATTTATATACACCACACAAAAGGAAATAGTTTCAAATGTAGAATCAATCTCACGGGAACACAAAGTTATATAAAATGTCCTTTACGAAATTTCGGCAGCCTAACGGTGCCACTTAAAACATCCAAAAATGGATTGATGAGATAAAATATGGTCTCTCATAATATTAAAATAAAAATTATAGTAATATTAATATAAAATTACATCCCCCACCATAATAAATAGGAGCTTAAAAGAAGCGACATAAAATAGAGTACTTAAAATAAAGATAGTGGTAGGATCCCTTACCTCAAGTCCAACTTGTCTTGGTCATTTATTTATATTCCTGAATAATAAACTAGAGTTAATTTCTACTTGCTTAAGAACCTTTTTCAAGTTATTTATTTTTTTTATATCACTTATTACCATTTTATGAACAACATGTAATTATTTATGTTAATAATGGTCATTTTGTCGATCATTGGTACTTGAGTCAAAAATAAACTTCTTATAATTACAAGTTGTTCATGTGGTAAAATATAAATTATATCCAGAATTATATTAATTATTTAGATATTATATATAACATATATATCAATTATAAACTTACATCTATAATATTCCATAACATTTAGAGGTAAGAAATGAAATGCACCGTTCTTGGAGACGGTAAGTCGTATATACCCATGACCGCTACATTCAATTCTATTTAGTATTTAATTGAATTAAAAATAACTGAGGTATATATATATTATAATTCCAGTATAATATATATGTTATATAGGTCACACAAGTTCATTAATTTCATTCTTTATACATTCCATGTATTGTATGAACGAGTCTCATCACTTGCGGGGGCTGTAGTCCACACTTCCTCAAATGAAATTATCAGATTTTCAGAATATGAAAAGCATATAGGTATTTTTTAAATGTAAAATAAATAATCATATAAAGGATATAAATATAATATATATAATAAATAAATATAGTTCCATCATAATGGCCACCATGAGAGGTGGCAAGAGAAGATAGAACAATCATTATTTCGTGAGGCAGTAATTCACCATCCACGGAAAAAATATGTTCTTTAACCATTATACGGAGGTTTGTGTTAGTTTAGATAGAATTATTCTCATAAAAACATTCTAGTATATTTAAGATACTGGTTCTTTTATAAAATAAAGGAATAAAAAGTGTTTAGGGTTGGAGAAGCAAAATAAAACAAAAAAAACATAAGAGAGGACATTACCTATAAATCGGGAAACTCCCTTTGGTTTGAACCAAAAGGGTTTATTGAAGAGCATTATGCCTAAGGTAAGGATTCTATGATGAATATAGGGATGTGTAGAGATAAAATTTGTAGTGTTTGGTTGATCCAAAGGCTTGAGAGTTGTGGGTAAGGGGATATATGTGGGGGTCTTTTATAAGAGGGAGGAGGGGCACTCTTGGAAAGCCATGAAAAGTCACCTTGATATATAATGTTTTTCGGATATTAAAGGTCCCAAAATTATATATTTATAGGATAAGGTGATATGGGGTAGAAGTAAACCCATACAATAGAGTTTTGACATGTTTATGTCTTAGATTTTACCTTATCTTTTCATTTTATTTAAATCATTCATTAATGAGGTAATCGCTGCATCATCATGGTGTCATAAATAAATATATTTATTTAATGTCTAAAACTTATAAAACAAATATAATTATATAGGAAATCATTTTATATTTATAATGAATATTTATAGTAAAAAATATGACTTGTGTAACATCATGTAAAAATTGTTTTAGTAAAACAATACATGTTTGTGACACTTTTATTTTTACTTTAAATAAAAAGTTATTAATGTCATTTTCTTACCCAAGTAGATCCATGGGGTCCCCAAGATAACCCAAGGATTTTATTGGTCGGCAATGACTTATACAATATGTGTAGGACATGTGTAATGTAATTTCATATTATTATATCATTATATTTACCTTAAATTACACTAATTACCTTTAATCGTGATTAATAAAACTTAAAAATTATGATTCACCAAAAAAATATATTAATCCTATTGAACCACATTTTGAATCCTAATTACAACCATATATATCGGATTTTTGAAATTCAAATCACAGTGGTGGTAAAATTTCATTTAAATGAAAAATCAGTTTTTTTAACTACCACTTAGTGGTTTCACTATTCATCAAAAATTGATGTTTTTCAGAAAAATACCAAAAATTCACCCTAAGCTATATTTGATATTCCAAAGTCAAAAATGATTTCCATTTTAACAAATTAAAAAAATAAATGTTGCATTAAATATTTTTATAATTAATTCCCACTATCAAAGAAAATAACATGTTTTTAAGAAACAATATCTATCAAAATATTGACACTTGTTTATGTCCAATTTCAATGTGAAATTAATTACAATGACCAAAATTGGATTAAATGGTAAAAATATATATTAACTGCCCTATAAACCCAATTAACAAGATAATCTATCAATATAATAAATTATATTAAAAGGAGGTTTTGAATTAAAATACAAACTATTCACTAAAAATGATATTTATCCGAAAAATAACAAACATTTATACAAAGTAAATTTTGATGTCGAGATTGTAAGGAAGGATTTTATTTTGCCAAATATAACATATAAAATTTTCAAAAGTATATTTAAAAAGGGTTTCCATCAAATGGCAGTTAATCGACCATTAAAATAATATTAGAAGATTTATGCTTAAAATTGGATTCATTTTCATTTTAAGCCTCTATCATTTATTTGTATAAATGAAAAAATATTTGACAAGCATATATAATCACTTGGTAGTTATTTATATTCATTCCTTCCATTACAATTTCTAGGCATTAACTACCATTTAAAATAATATTATTATATTATTAGTGTGCAACAAAATATTTCAAAGAAACTCATTGTTGCGTATTGGGTACGCCATTAAACACAGAATTCCCTTTAAAGTAATATTAATATTTTATTCACAAATATTAATAAATATGAAAATGTCATATTATTTATTTACATGGGATGTTTCAACTATACTATATCACACTAATTTATTTATAAATGTAACTTTTCGTAGAAATATCATACTTAATACCATTATTTGTAACCAAGGGAAAGGTATCATAAGAATGGGTGAGCTCAGATACCTATATAGGGTTAAAAAAAGGGATATATAAACAATCACATAAGTATAACATGAGAAAATGGTGATTCGAATATGATCATAGAATTTTAAAACCATATCCTACATTTCATAGACCACAATATTTAGTCATGGCATAAATATTTCTAGTTCATATGTCATGAATCACATAATAATCAAAGAACATGAGCCATGAGAGAAAATCCTTGGCCTTGGGTATATTATGTTTACTGACACATAGTAATAGAAATCATTAGTAGTAAAGTCTCATTAATAAGAAAATCATAGTAATGGCTTCACTCCCCAAATCCTCTTAGGAGTCAAGGTTCACTCCCAAGACTATCATAGTGGAAGGAATTCCCTACTAATCAGGGTTCACTCACCATTCTATTCCTATTTATATTAGGGGATATCCATATTTACACAACTAATTGTAGGAAAATATAATTTTTGTCTCACCCATCACATAGTTAAAATCATATAGGTGGGTTTGATAAGATAATAAAATTTTCATCATATCATAAACCATGAAAAAGAAATGAATTTCATAAGAATTTCATAATGGGATAACTCAAAGAAAAAATGGGTTTGAAAAAAATATTATCATAATAATAATAAACCTTTTAAAATAATAATAAGGTTGGTATTATCAGATCATATATCCATTAAGTATTATGAATCATCTAAGGATGTTTTAATATATTTAAAATGTTTTTGAAAAATCACCTAGAAAATTTCATGAGGAAAATATAATTTCAACTTTGACATAACTTATTTAATATCTTAAAATCCCATAAATATTAGTGTAAACATTTTCCTAGAAAATAACCTTTAAAACATGTAAAGTAATAATAAAATAATTGAGTGGTCATGATAGTAGAAAATTACATTCATGTTGTGTATGTTAAGCAAGGATTCCTAACACATTATCCTGAAAAAAAAACTAAAAATTACCTTATTTGGAAAATGGAAAAACGACCACTTTTAAAATATTTTATAAAAATCCCAAAATTAGTAAACATTAATTCAAACTATAATATAAAAAACCTTTTTGAAAACAATTTTATAAAACATAGATATTGAAGACAAATTATTTTCGACCTAAGAGAAAAACAGAGACAGTTTTACCTAAAAATGTTCATATGGTATCTTGAGTTCTTAAATTGAAGAAAATGAAAGGAAAAAATATTGTTTCCTAAAAAACCCACACTATAAAAAATCATTGGATTATTTATAGGTATAACATAATAATTCATCATCTAATCTTAACCATAAACAATATCGATAAATAATTTTATTGTAGCCTAAAAACCTTACCAATTTAGTAAATTTTAAATCACAAAACCACTTAAAAAATAACATCAAATGAAATATAAAATATCATAAAAATAATATGATTCATGATATATAATTTCAATGGGGTATCATATAAAACACATAAAATAAACAAGTGGTGAATATGGAATATGTCTCCAAGTAATAAAAGTGAGACTATAAATACTTTACCTTTAGTTTGAATCATCTTGTACAATATTTATCTTCCTTAATAATGAAATTTTGTTAATAAAAAAACGTTTTAAGAAATTTTTTATTGTTCATAATTCCTTTAATTTTATTTTATACTGTGTTATAATCAATTACTTAATAAACTATGCTCACATTTAATGTTTTGATGATATTTGTTTCATAAGTCCAAAATTACAACAGATGATTGACTATGGTTAATGATGTCTTTTTTAATAATATAAATAAAAAATCATGACAATGTAATCATTTTAACAGACATTTTATACCTTTAATACCAACAATAAAATATGGTTATGAATATTGAACTACGTTATAATCATGGAGACAGTAGGTCACACGTACAGATGAGTAACGTCTCCATTATTAAACGGTCAAGATAAGGTAAGTATTATTTTATCTTTAAATAATGACCATTATTTCATAATTAACATATAATTTCATTATAAATTCTTACATATATTATACATGTGATGTTAAAAAAATAACATCATTTCATGGAAGTCATAATCCACACGTACACATGAACAAAGTCATAAATATTAAATGAATGGAATGGTAGGAAAATATAAGTTATATTAATTTGAAATAATGATAAATATTATTTAAAGATAATATATATATAAACTAAATCCATCATAAAAAATAACCATATGAGGATATGGTGGAAAATGAACTACGTCGGTTTCTGAGGCGATAGTTTGTCATATACACAAACAATGGATCTATTTCTCATTTAATAGAAGAGTTGATTGATGTATTTTATTAAATTAACAAAATAAAATCCCCATATATGGGATATATTGATTTTATTATACCATAATGGTTGAATAAAATTTTAATTATGTGGTAGAAGAAAGAAAAAAAATGATTTGTTAAGAATGTTACCTCTTATTCTGACAACCACATTAGGTTTCTTATATCATCTATATGAGGATAAATTTTTGACAAATAAAGTCAATATATTTCATTGGTATTCATTTAATATATTTATTTTTTAGGCATTGTATAAAAAAGTATCTTTATGTTTGAATTTTAGAGGATATGGGGTGTCCTTTTATTAGAGGGGGAAATGAAACTCTTTCAATTTTTTATAAGAATCAAACAATTAAATGTATATTCCCACCAAATTGATTCAAAGTTAAAAATATAGATGATTAGAAAATATAGGTCTGAAATATTACCCTAAAAATTAATTTATGAAATATTTTAGTTCATTTTAATCATTATCTCATTAGTTTAGCCCCCAAATAAACATGTTTTAACATTAATCGTGGTAAAAGTTTTTACTCTTTTTACTATTAGTGTAGAAAAAATCTAAGTTGAATTTATTATTAAATATTAATTATTAGGATAAAAAATAAGGAAATAATTTTACAAAATTAAATTCAAATAATTGGTAGAATTTAATTTAAATTTAAACCAACAGACATGACAAAAATTCAGTTTTCCAAAGAAAAAGGTTTTATATGAATAAAATGTTATTATATGAAAATTAAACATGAAATTAATTATAAATACCCGAATTTTACTAATAATAATAAAATTTAACTATTTTTTACTTTTAAAACCATTTTTAATCAAAAAATTTCTTTCTATATGCTTTAAAAGAGAATTCAATTTATAATAAAAAATCAGTATTTTCACTATTCATCAAAACAAATATTTTCATAAAATTCACAAAAATTCACTCTTAATTTTTTTTGAAATATTTATTTAAAAAATGAATTCAATTTTTTCAATTAATGTTTCTAATAGTGAAAATATTTAATTTAAAATACATATACGCAAAATGAGATGAAACCATTTTAAGAAGTATATAGTTTTTATGAATAAAATGAGATTTATTCTTATCCCATTAGAATAATTTTTTGATTTATATTATATTTTTGTTTATATATTATAAAAATTGAATTATAATAATTCTATATTATTTATTATTTCAATATATTATGATTGAAACGCATTTCATGCATAAAAAAAAATTTCATAAAAACATGTCTTTTACATTCAAATGATTTTTATCTTATTTTATAATCAATTGATCACAAAAAAAATTATTTTATACTTTTTATAAACCATATAATTGTTATAATTTAGTATTTTCTATTTATAACCACCAAATTAATAGTTATTATAAAATATTATATATAATACAGTTCATTTGTACTTGAGATTGCATGTATCTAAAGCTATCAATGTGATTGAATTTATTTAAAAAGAGATATATCATAAAACCATGTGATTTTTTATTATAACCACCTTAATAATACTTTTCTCCTTGAAATTATTTTATTCTTATATAAAAAAATAGGATATATCTTCCTCATCACATCCTCAAGTTCTCACATAGCTTCTTCAAATATTTAATTTATCCAAATAAATTAAAACAGGTGAGTAGACTTCTTCCATATCACATTTTCTATATGATTTAAGATTTTCACATATTGTTCTCATAAGAATGATCATGATATATTTGTACGACCTCTGATTTTGGTACATGTGAAGGATCATGTAAGTACATTTTCAGGATAAATACATGGAACACATCTTGAACTTGAGAGAGGTTCTGTAGAAGCAATGGGTGATAAGAAACTCTCTATACTCAAAAAGTAATATTAAATGGTCAAATATTACTAGGTAATATATTTAATTTTTCTTCAAATATCATATCTTTCATCAATAGATAAATTTACTAAAACACCATACTAATAACATCAAATTATAGACCACACCAATGAGTTTCATCATGTTATTTCAATCAACTCTAAGTTTCCTTGATGTGATATTGAATGGCTCTGACAATATATGGAATTTCGTCTACTATATCAAGAAAAAATAGATTATTTTTTATAATATCATATCATCATGTTAAATATCTACACATATTTCAATAAAGGTCTTCATAAAGAGTCACATGAATGCTTAATTGAAAGTGATTATTGTATAAATTCTTGACTAGAGGATAGTGTTGATATTAAAGTCCTTCAAAATATATAGAAAAAATATCAAAATAGCCTCTAGGGTTTCTTGGGTTATATTAGACTATTAATTTTTCTATGGATTATAAAACATATTGAAACTCAACTCTGTATCCAAATATTTCTGAATACTTCACCAAAACATTGAGGTAATCCCCAGATCCAAATGAGATACAATAGAATATGGTACCCCATAAAACCGTAAAACTTACATAATCTATATGTTATAATGATTAAAATGAGATAAATATTATATGATATAAATAAACATTGATTAATTTTTAAGGTTATCCAATACAACCAAAATATCATTATGACAGTAAATTTGTTTGGGGAGTCGGAAAAAAATACTTGGGCATTTTTTCTCATTTCCATTCTAGTATGGGAAATGACTATAATATCCCCTTAGCCATTTTTTCCACAATATGAACTTTATTAAAATAAAATAATTGAGTTGATTACTCAAAAATATATATCTTTATGTTTTACAACTATAAATACTAATTCAAATTTCTATATATATTTGTAATTATAGGACGATTAGAAATTAAAAAACTATGGGCACCATCCAATAGATCCTTCTTCAAATATGGTATGGATGGAACATATAAATCATTCCTAAAATATATCATTCCATCACAATCATGTTTAAAATTAAAAAAATCTATAACCTTCTTCTACACTTATATATCCTCCTTCTTCCACATTGTAATTTTCACTTGCATTGATGGTTGAGTAACCATTTTAGAAAGATAATATTTTCCCCCTTCATTCAAGTTTTAAAAATTCATCCTTTGTAAATATATATATATATTGTATTTTTTCTGATCTAAATCATAGATAATATAGAATTATCCTTTCTACTCAGAGTATCATCCACCTTGTTCACTTTCCAAATATGGTAATATACTGAGCAGTTATAATCTATAATAATATCCAACTATATTCCTTCTTGAATATTTAACTATATAAGTATTCAAATATATTTTTAAAATTTATTATTATTATTATATTATTATTAGTATATATATATATATATAACATATTTATCCATAAGTATAAAGTCTCAATATATTTAATGAATTAATTACCACATCTCTCTCAAAATAATGGGTATTGTAATTTTACTCTTGAAGCTTTAATTGTGATGAGTCATAAGACATCACCATTTCATTATGCATGTTGATGTATCCTATTATCTTCCTCAATGCAAGGTTACATATTAAAAAACCATCTCAACTTCATGTTAATGTTGGAATATGTTCTCTAACTAACCTTCTATTCAGTTCTTGGATATTTTCCTTACATTAAAATTTCTAAATGAACATTTCTCCCTTCCATGTTAACATGGTGAGTAGATTAGGTTGTTGTGAAAAATTCACCACAAAGTGCTGTTAATATCTATATAAACCATGAAAATGTCTGATTTTATTCATATTGGGTAGTTTGGTCTAATTATTAACAACTTTAATATTTTATGAATCTACTGATATACCCTTTATTGATATTACATTTCCCAAAAATGAAACTTTTTATATATAAAATTAAGACATCATAAATATCTCATACAAATTATCCTTCCATAAGGTCTTACCTATAGTAATTAATTGATCTTCTAACTCTTCCTTTCTCTTTTAATATAATATAATATCATATAATATTACTACCACAAATTTATCAAGGTAATCATGAGGAATGTTTTTCATTAAATACATGAATATGTAGGGGGGATTACGAAAACCAAAAAACCAATAAAAAATCATATTCTATATACCATTTATAGAATTGTTTCATGGTTATATCCTGATTATTTTTTGAAAATTAATGCCATATATAATGAAAATCAATCTTGGAAAATTATTGAGCTCTATTTATTTGAACAAAAAAGTCATCAAAAATGGAGTAGGGGATACTAATTAATTATAGTGATCTTGTTGTGTTCTACATAATAAAATCATATTCACATTGATAAATATTTCCTATTAATAAAAATCATTGATTCATCATGTGGTGATGCAACAGGAAGAAGGAATTTTCTTCAAAAATTCTCTTGGGGATGGTTCATTAATTCATGGAACTCAATTAGGTACATTCTATATAGAGTCATAGAAATAGGTGTAGCACTAGGTATGAGTTATAATAATAACTTAAATTCATAATTATGTTTAATATAATGAAATTATTCTATAAAATCATCAAAAAAATCATAGAAAAATAGGAATATCACCGATATTGATTTTATCCCCAACTACATGAGATAAAAAACCTTTTGAATATGAATTAATACATAATAAATGGATGTCATTTCAAATGGATTCTTATATTTATAATATCATTTATAAATGTTCCTAGTTTGGTTCAGAATAAAAAAAGTGACATCCCTTCCCTAAAAATATATGTGTTTATTATGTATGGATAACAAATCCATTTATAAGATAACATTAAATTCAACCAAATAGTGAATGATAAAATTTATAAGAAGAAAAATATCACAAACCCCAACCAGAGATTTATAAATGACATGAGATGTGGTTATAATACCATTTGGGTTTTTCACTTCTAAATCAATATCAATTTTTTTGTGGAATTTTTACAACATTAGAAATTTATTCAGATACAAAAGAGTGGGTAGATTCAAAGTCAAATAAGACATTAACAGTTCTAGAGTGGATGGTAATTGTACCCTTCAACACATAGTTATTGTAACCTTCATCAGAAATAATGATCCGATGATATTTATTATTTTATCTTGGATGAAGAGGTAAATGATATTGATCATTTCCATTAACATTTGGTTTTGACCCCTACTGATCATAATTTCCATACTCCGTTAATTTTAAAAAATGGAGTGTTGGTAATGCATTATGTAGACCATTATATATATTTCCATCACTATATAACTTCTTCCTATCAATTTGGTATTGAGTTTTATAATGACATTCCTTTCCACGATTAAAATATTTACCATTCCCCTTAAGATAATTTCTTCGATTTTTAATTCAACACATTGATCATAATAGAAAGATCATCTTCTTCTTTCTATTGGTCTTAGAGATTAATTTTAAATTACATTCTTCATTACATATAAATCAATGATATTTATGGTTAATAATAAAATGTTTTTCACCTTAGTAACAAAAAAAATATCTCGTCATAATTAGTAAATTCCCTTTACGGATAACATCCTTTGGAGGCTTGGTAATATGACATTGAATAATCGATCAATCATACATTCAGGTATGATGATTATACCATAATCATAAGATAAAAGTATTTTAAAATTTTCCTCATAGGAATCAATAAATTCATCATCATTTTACATTACATAAAGTAATTCTTTATCCATTTTCATATAAATAATATGATGGAACTAATTTTTGAAAAATTAAATTTTATACACATCCCAATAAATGGAATCAATTTATTCTTATTTCTATGTATTATTTATAAGATCCCACCATTGATTTTTATTCCCTATAAATTATAGAAAACCAAAATAACTATTTCTAATTTTAAATAATGAATAATAGAACAAAACAATAGTGGAAAAAATCCATTACTCAGTGACTATTGGATTAGTGGACCCACTAAAAGAAGGATATTGCCACCTAGAGGACTCAAAAAAATATTATTCCCTCTTTTTCTTGTTTGGGATCTCATCATGATTTATAACTTGTCCAAGTTATGTTATCATATATATAAGATTATATATTATAGCTCATATAAAATTTTGTTACTGATGAGAAAAATCATTGAATTTTCCATCACATTCAGGATTGACATGGTTTTCATAGGTTCCAACCATTGAAAAAACCGAGAAGCATATTGTGAGAAACCATCATCATAGTAGAAAATAAAATAAATATAAAAAATAAATTATATTATATTTAAAAATTGATACCTTATTTCCAATCTATGACACCATAGGCTTAACCAAGGTCATTCATGGAACCGTCTATTTAAATACATCATAATTGTTTATAAAAAATGGGACTTATCCATGTATATCCTCTTAAGAGTGTCCAATAAGGGGTGATGTAAGGGAACACTCACCATAAATTAGAATGATAGATGTGATATATTCAACCATCTCCTTTTTTTGTAATATCCCCATGATGAATCTATCTCAAAACCAAATCCACATATATCATACTGACTAATATGTTTTACAAGGAAAACCAAAAATCTTTTCTTTTCCATAATACGAGATGTTCTTCTATTCGTAGTATTATCATATGGGTTTTCAATAATGTTTTCTCATCATAGTTTCAAAAGTTTAACTAAACCATTATTTCATACTATATATAAATTAAATCTTATTATATAAATATTAATTACACTATATAATAATTCACACCATAATTGTATTAGTCTAGTATATTTAGAAACTTTTATGAATTAAAAATTAATTTGTCTTTGAACTACACCATCTTCCACTAATATATCCATATTTATCTCACTTAATTGTCATATCATAATTAATTCCTTTATTCATATCATGAGGAATTTAATCAAAAAAAATTGTGAGCTTATTTGTCCTATAATGTTAATTAATTGGGAAATTAATGATCAAAAATAAATAACACAAAAATACATGTATGATAACACAAACTTAACATTTTGAAACCATACCCTTTATATAATATGTCATAATATTGAGTCATGGAATAAATTTTGGATATTGATATTTCATGATTTATAATGGAATCAAAGAATGTAATCACTGATAAAATATCATTATCATGAGACATATATTTTTGGAACACATAGAAGAATAGAAAATCATTTCATTATTAGGGAATTCTCTATCTAAGAACATTATAATGTAATGGGTTCACTCCAAAAACTATCATAGTAGTCGATGGAAATTCCCAAATCAATCATAGTGGAAAGAGTCATTTATAGAATCAAGTACACTACCAATTATAGTTATGTCTATATCATGAGATTTTCATCCTTACACAATGAATTGGAGGGATACAAAATTCTGATACCATCCAAAAAAATTAAAATTATACATATGTGTCGCAAAATATCCCAAAATATTCATCATATCATCACCTATTAAAAATAAATGGGTTTTATAAGCATTTAATCATTGAATAACCCATGAACGAGATATCGGATTCATAAACATCTTTTCATAATAATTATAAACCATACATATAAAGAGTATATATTGTATCACTATATAATATCCCTATTATGTATCAGGAAAAATTAAAGGATATCATACTAGATGAAAAATGAAATTAAAATATCTCTTGGAATATTTCTTGAGTAAAATATCTTATCCACTTTAATATCAATTTTTAAAAATCTAAAAATATCAAAATTATTGACTATTTCCTTTGAAAAGAAACAAAAAATATTTTATAGGAATAAAATAATTTATTGGTCATGATGGTAGAAATTTTTTTTCATGTCATGTATATTAAAACATAGATTCCATTATCATTTCTAAGAAAATTAAAAATTACATTATTTTGAAGACAAAACAAATGTTCCTTTTATTTTTTTTAATTTAAAAAATGGGGAAATAATAATTGAAACAATAATAGAGGGATATTAAAAACGCCATTTAAATCATTTTTATAAAACGTGGATATGGAAGAAAGGTGATCTCTGATCAAATAGAGAAATAAATATCATGTTCCTTTTTAATAATATTTTGGTATATTAAGTAATTAAATGGAGGAAAATGAAAGGAAAATATTTATTTAAAGATATAACTAGAGGATAAGAAAATTAATATGATTATTGGGAGATATACCACTATATTTAATTATTATAACTAAACCATAAACAATTCTAATAAATAATGAGATTGTATCATAAAACCCTAACAAATTTGGTAACTTTTTAATGAAAATATCCTTGAAATAATAACCTAAAATAAAACTATAAATATCATAAAATAAATATTATTCAAGATAAAAATTTAAAATTAGATTTTTTTATCCCACAAAAAATAAATTTTTGTTGAACATGGTATATCACTGCCTGAAATAAAAGTTATTCTAGAAATACATTATCTCAAGTCGAGATTATTACATACATTATTAATATTCCTAAATAATAATATTTTGTTAATAATATACATTATTAAGAAATGTTTTCGTGGTTATAATTACTTTTATTTTATTTTATTCCACATTATATTAAATTACCTAATCAATTGAGTTCACATTAGATATTTTTTTAGATTCATCTCATAAGTCAAAAATGAATTTAGAATATTTTCTATGGTAAATAAGGTCATTATTTAATCATATACAGAGAAATAATAATTAAATAATTATCATATATATATATATATTATTTTTTTTCAAAACCATCCATTGGAGATGGTTTTTATAAATGAACTATATTATAGTCATGGAGATGTAGGTCATATAAACACATGAATAATAGTTAAATATTTCAAAAATATTTATGGGAAGAAAGAAAGTATATTTTTATATATATAAAATTATAATTATATCATATATATCATATTATTAATTTAAATAAACATAAATATATCATCCATGTGATATAGAAATGAAAAACGATGATCATAACTTAATGGTGGTGGTAAACCACACAAATCCATGAATGAATCTATCATTTTCGAATGAATGGATATTAAAAAAATACGAGGTATATTTATTTTTAAAAATTCTAAATACGACGTTAATATCATATATATACATTAAATACATCATAAAAATGACCAAGGGAGGGATTTGAGGTAGTGATTTCCTTAGGTATTGGATGAACAAAAATTATCTTCATGTGTGGATAGAAGATGATATGGGTTCCCTTTTATAAGTGTGTGAGAGGACATACTTGTAATTATTGAAACAAATCAAATATGTCAATGTATTATTCATATAAAATGGAACATTATGAAATATAATATAATATATGGTCTATCTATTTCCATACATTATAGATTATTAAATATTTTAGGCCTTTTAACTATTATATCTTTATTTTAACGCCTTGTAAATCAGTTTAGACATTAACCATGGTAAAAGATTTTCACAATCATTACTATTCATTATGAAAAAATACTACATTAAAATTTTTTATATAGTATTAAATTTTATAATTCCATATTTAGAATCCACTTTACCAAATACAATTCACTTATATGGAATAATTTAATTTAAAATTAAAAAAATAGATGCGATGGAAAAGTGGTTTTGTACAGAAATATTATATATATATATATATATAAAATTTTTAAAAAAACATTAACACAAAATTTATTTCAATGACTAAAATAGGATTAATAATAATATAATTTTAATAATTTTAATTTTAAAACAATTTTTTAAAAAAAATATATTGTTAAATCCTTTAAATAAAAAAATATAATTTTAAAAAAAATATATATATACACCCTTGATCAAAAAATAAGTTTTTTTAGAAAAATATATAAAAAAAACTTACTATAATTTTTGAAAGTTTATTTTATAGTGATGATAATATTTTATAATTAATTTTAAAAACAATTCAATATTAAATTTTAAAAAAATTACAGTGTAAAATGCTATGAAATATTTTTTAGATGAATTCAATTTTTACCATAAAACTATATTTATTTTTATCCCATGCCTATAAAAACTATTAGATGAATGTTATGGATTTTATTTAATACATAATATATATTTCAATAAAATAATTCACCAATAATGATTTATTTAATTTATTATAATAAAAAAAACATTATGTGAATAAAAAAAATTGGAAAAAAGTACGTATTCATTCAAATAATTTTTTTTCATTTCTAATAAATCGATAACCAGTGAATATATTTTATAAATTTATAAATCATATAGATTTCATAATTTACTTATTCCTATAATATAAGTATGTTATAATAGTATACAATACTATGGTTCATTTTGATTGGGGTTGTGTGTATCACATGCTATGAAAGATATTGAATTTTCAAAAAAAGAAACATATCATAAAATATCAGGTTGTTACATTCGGTGAGTTTTCTGTTACAAAAAATAAGTGGAAATGTATTTTTATTAAAGATCATGTGATAATAGTGATAGAGTTTAGAATAGTAAATATATGTTTTGTGTGAAATGTAGAAATAATCACTCAAGGGAATGCCTCAATGGAATAAAAATATGTTTTATGTATAGAAAATAGGTTTATAAAGTAGTAAATTTATGAAGAAAATAAAAAATTTATTTAATTAAATATATGTGAATAATTGTTTCTTTATGGTATAATTTATGGTTGAATATTTTAATTGTGTAATGTATGGGCATTATAAAAATAGATTTCATAGAGGGAACACTTGGGAAGAGGTTTATCAATGTTATAGGAGTAATGTATTGTTTTGGTGGAGTAAATACTTAGATTAAAATATGTACTGTACAAATTACTTTATAAGTATTACATATATTAAAAGTAATAAACATTACTAAATTAAGGGTAATGAATATTAAAAAATCATATTTCATATTGTAAGAATTAATTATTAAGAAATAAGATGATTAAGTCTAGTTAATGGTATATAAAGGAAGTCAAATGACTGAAGTTTCAACATATAGGGTTTCCAAAATTATGATTTTATGAAATTTTATTTATAAATATTAAGATGACCATAATTCTATCATTACTATTACACTTTTGGGGTTTTTTTTTATGGAATTACATTTGAGAAATATATTTAGTCATCATAAATTTTTGGGTATATGAAACACATAGGTAAAAATTTTGAACAAGGTTATTATATTTTGTATACTTATGGTGAACGATATTGATAACCATTAGGGTTAATAATATTTTCAGTGGTCTATTATGACAAAACTGTTATTATATCATGGGAAAATATGTTTTATCTTTTAGATAACCATGTGATTGAAAAATTATTTGGTGACTAAGTGATTAATACTATTTTTCATGATGTTAACCATATTGGAAATGTTATATGATTAATTTAAGTTGAAATATTATTATAAAATATAGTTCATTATAATGTTTATGAATATATGATTTTATTATGGATTTATAGTGATTGAAGTTATTAATTGAGCCGATTATTATATTTTGGAGACAATAAGATTAATAAATATAAAAATTTGGTTTATATTAGTGATTAATATTATTTTTATATTAATTTTACTTTGATATTTTAAGAATATATTATCATATATTTCTAGTATTAGTGTTTCATTTTTTATAGAATATTTTGATGAATTTCGTGACTAATTATGGATTGAGTTACAATGAACATTATAGGTTAACAATATGAATTTTGATTTTAATGTTTTAATTATTCTTATAAAATTTTATTCATATTGGATACTATCTTAACTTAGGATAAATATTTTGGATTATACTAAAGATATGTGTAATAACATGATATAATTAAATGGGTATTATAAATCAGTAATGTTAATTTTAATTATTATATCACAAAAAAATCAAAAATATTCATTTCATTTACTAAGATATGATTCTGAAGTGTTATTTTTTCCATGCACAACTAAGGGATGGAATGACCATCTTGAAATTTAATGAAATAAAGTATGTTTATTTACTCATGATCTCTATATTTATTGTAAAATATTCACTCAAATCTATAAAAATAATCATTAAGTAAAAAAACATTATTTGTAAACAATCATTTCAGATAAATTGATAGTCTCCCATACCACAAACAGATTTTTGGTTTTCCTTTCATTACATTTTTCATGGTCATGTTTTATATCATGATAAATTATTCCTAGGATGTTATTTTTCTTCATTATATCCATATTTTTACTTCCTCTTAATTTCATCCTTATCTGGGAACCAATTTTGTGTTATATCAGGAAAAATTTATTAAAAAAATTAAGCATTGATTATAGAGATAAAAATATCGAGGGTGAAATTTATTTAAGGGATAATATATCTCCATTCATATTTTATTAAAATAATATTAGGCTCATTAATTATTTTAACACCCAACCCTAGGCTTTAAGAATGTTTTGATATGTTGTAAAAAATATTATGATTCGAATGTGGCAATTATAACCTAGAAATGAAATTGTAAGAATTTAATTGTAATTTAAAAATTATGAAAATATATATAAAGGTTTGATAAAATGAAAATTTCTTTATTGATTCATATGGAAAACATTTATAGTAGAGTAAATTTAGGTATCAAAAATATATTTTCATCAAAAATGGGTTTTAATACAGTTTAGCATGGAAATTATAATTAATGTGTAAAATTTTGAATAATTTTTTTTAATTAATATAATTTTTGAAATCATCATGTCTATAACATCTTATGTCGGCTTTTTTGGACTTTCCTAAAAACATTTCTTTTTATGTTTCTAGTAAAAAATACTAATTTCTAATTTCATTCATGTTTTTTATTAAATAATGTTATTTAAATATTCCTTTAATATCATAAATTGATATTAAATCATAATAATTCTATTTTCATAATATCTAAAATAATTAATTTTATAGAAATCATAATTTTACATGAATTTGTTTTAGTATATTAATTTGAATTATAAATACACTTTTTTCTAAAAATACGGTTTCCATACTGATTGATGATTTTATTTTCATATAATTCTCTTCCACTTATTTGAATTGAATTTTATGAAATGGATACAATATTTGGAATAATCATCTCTGTATTTTAAAAATTGGTAAAATTATAATGAATAGTAACCAAGTTATATATTTATCTTGAGAGAAAAATGTATATTAGGTTAACTAAGGTTAAACCTATTGTGAATATGCTTTCAATTCAACCTAAATCATGTATTTAATCTATTGGATGAGTGAAATTAGTTATCTCAATTAACATATTTCAAAATTATTTCATTTTGTTAACATTGTTTCTTGATAAATAACATAATATTATTTTAATAAATGAATTATTCCAAAATATCACCTTCGGTATTTTAATATTAATTACTTGATTCCACAAGGGAAAAATTAAGCCATTAATTGTTATAAATGTTTATTTTTTATAAAAAATATATGGTAATTTATTTCTAATTTTTATTGAGTAAATAATTACCTTAAATTCTAATGTAACGTTATCACAATGGTTAGGAAAGAAGTAGAAAAGTAAAGTGCACGATTTTAATAAAACACAAAGTAATATTTTTTTGGTGAGTTATCAAATTCCTTGAATTTTATAGAAAAATATAATGTAATACTGACAAGTTAATATTTTATTTTTAAACTACATTACTCTTTTGATATATTTTATAGTTAGCCATATAAATTGTTTTGAAAATGAATTTAATGGTATTTTATGTCAATCAATATTTTATAAAATGTCATAAAATTATTAAATATAATATGATTGACCAAATTAATAAGATATGGAAATTAATGTTAATAATTTTCACATTATGTGTAATTGTTAGATTTTTATATCATTATGGACCATTAAAGTGTATAATAATTTGTTATATAGGTAATTATTATAAGGGTAAACAAGAAGTTAGAACGAATATATAAGGGTTTAAATTCACCTATACATGTCCACTTTTTCTATAAAATGATATTTAGAATCATACACATAATATAATCATCCTTTTTTCACCTATTACTCTTTAAAAAGAAAAAAAATTTATTATTTTTAAATATTTTTTTCTGTAATTTCATGTGTCTCCATTCATTTACTATAGAAGGCCACATGTTGTTATCCATTCCTTACACCACTCTGAGACACCTAACATGATGAAACCCCAAAAAACTATCATACACATTGAATACATGTTCTAGAAGTTTATTTTAAATAAAAAGACCATCCCTAGGGTCATTAAAAAGATGTCTAAGGGAGGTTTTGGAATGGGAAGTTAATCATGTAAACCAATTTAATTCATTTTACTTATTCTTTTACCTCATCAAATTATATCCTAAAAATTATAATGTAAAAATCTATTTATCTAAAATATACATAGTTATTATTATATAATTTTCATAAACATGATCCATCTATTTTTTTCCACATAATGTGAAATAATATCATAATTCATGCATACATGAAAATTTACACCTCATGAATTGATGTATTTAATTTTTCATCACCATTTTTCAAATACGGTTTTTATATTGGATATAATATTTATAAAATATATTTTAAACATAATTATTCTTCTATAAATAAAATATATAATATACCTTCTTATGCTTCCATAAAATTAGTTATGCAATATAACAACCATGGTCTTTATTTCATATTTAAATATGATTTATCATATCAACCTACACTTAATACAACTCAGAATATCAAGAGGAATAGTTTCATTTGGTATTATGAAAAATACATATTAAATTAAAACATGAAATACAATATCTTTATTAAATGATTCTTTTATATGACCACAATATTACTTTGTACATAAAAACATATTGGATAACCTGAGGATGTGAACAAGAAAGGGGAGATAAATAAAGCCTAGTAAGGGAGTAAACAAGGAATATGATGAAGAATACAATACATGTTAGGAAATATTTATATTAATAGAAACATGAACATAAAGACATGATATAGCATGATTTTCAAAACATGGAAATGGGGAAACAATAAAAAACACCGCATCATTAAAATAAATGAATTAGGTAACCCCTTTCCCAAAATGGTTGAAAATGTCCTAAAAGGAATCAGGTAAACCATTATCCCAAAATGATTTATCATCATACTAAACATTAATGAATTCATTGTTGTGATATCAAGACATATACTTCCTGAATATTTTATTCAAATGATTATGTGTGTCACATATATTCAATAACATGGATTCATTAAACATCATTATTTATTCCATGGTAAAGAAATTCTAAATAAAAACAAGAAAGTATATAATCAATAAGTATATGTTCATAATGGTGAATACCATTGATAGAGAAATTTGAATGGTATTAACTACACAATGATTTGGGCATGGAAAATTGTGGTGCAATTTCAGTAGAACAATGACATCACAAGGGGATTCATAAAATGGGAGGATGAGAGAAAAAGGGGTATCTCTTAATTAAGACATGAAATAAAAAGTAAGAGAATCATGGATAATAATATCCCAACATTTGAAATAGAATTTGTGATGAATAATATTAAATAAATACTTGAATGAAAATGAGAAGAGAGAAATCCCTTAGAGAATTTTCGCACGGTAACAGGTGTACAAGGGAGGGATTAATGAGAATGAAAGGGGTGTCTCACCAGTAAAAAATAATAAGGGATGTATGGAGGAGGTGTGAAAATATATCCAATAATTTTAATTGAAAATAAAAGGGTATAACAATATAAGGAAACAGGGAAAAATCAGTAATGAATGAACCAATACATGAATGTGTGATCCCAAGGGCTTTAGAGAGGCTTCTTGGGAGCTTAAGGGAACCTTGGGAAGACTCTAGGGTGTGGAGAGAAAAATGAGGACGAGATTAATAGAGGTTGGGAGAAGTGTAATGGGTTCTTGGATTGGTATATATAATAATGTAGGGGGGATTATTTATTATTTAGGTTTTAGACACTACAAACTAAAATATTCAAAACCACAAACGAACCCATCCTTTTTTCCAATGGTTTCGGGGCAAGGGGAGTGGAAAATATTATTTTCTTAGGAAAATGGCTGAATATATTAAAATATTATCCATTATTTTGTGGAGGTGTGTCACACTCTCATGGAATTGAATTTAAAATTACAAAATATGATATATTTTAGAGGATTCACAAAGGACACATAAAATAAATAAAAAAATAATCAAATTATTTTAAATTTGAAACAAATATTTTTCCAAAGATATTTTTTATAGTATTAATTACATCAATATTTGGTCATTATGATGTCATAAAACACCCAATATATTTATATATTATTTAACTTTTACCAAATATTTGACTATCTTAGAAAATTATGAAAAAATCACTGTTGTATAATTTTGATGTCCTGATTAAAAAAATAATATTCATTTTATCTATATAATTATTTAAATATTTGATTTTTTACATTTGAAATGAGAACGTTCATTTATTGAAAATTTATGGGTTTTGACCAAACCAATTTTTAAACCTTAATAATAATTACATTTGACTTAATAATAATTATATAGTCATTTATTAATAAAAAAATTAATTTTATAAAAATATTTTGTTAAAATATTAATTTTTTGAAAAAATCATTAATTCTTGAAATTGAATTCTTTAAAAATGCACTTCTTATTTTATCATATAAAAATATTACTCTTATTTAATTGATTACATAATAATTTATAGATGATGAACTAATACAATCATCATTGATCAGAATTTTTTTTATAATATTATTAATAAACATGTTAGTTTAATATAATAATAAATTATATATTCCTTGAAACTACCATTTTTACTCATATAACCAATTTATCAAATTCATTATTTTTAAGAAATATTATTCTCATAAAGAAATTTATGAAATTAGACTTTTATTTATAAAAATGTATTACATAATATTTATCTAACACCTTGTTAAATAACCCCTTATAAAACCCACATAAGAGCTAAGGGTAAGGTGTGTAATGGTGGAAGAATCTTGTGGCAGCTTGGATAACATCACCCAGGTTGTAAACATAATTAAATTGAACTAATCCCATAGGCGATTCCATTAAGATTAACGTGTTGAAGATCATCTTGTTCTTGGTCAAGATCGAAGTTTAATGGCACTACCTTATTTTTAGGATCTGTCAAATGAGCTTCGCACAACCTGATTCTATTGGATGAGGCCTTCATCACCTTTGAGTGTGTCAAAAAAATTTTGTTAAGACCATATATTTATATTAGTTTTTTTATCACTGCTCAATGACTATTTTATCAATGGTAATGATACTTAATGATCATTTAAACCCAACAAAAAATTGCATGTGTTTTCCATATCAATAAGATATTTAATTGAAAGAAATTGAATTTTATTTATAAATGGTCGGGTCATTAAAAACATCCCCCCTTAAAAATTATCTCCCATGAAATTTCTTTTCCCCACACTAAAACAGATGAGGGTAACTCTACCACATCATTTCATCAAGTTCTTATTTTTCTTCTTGAAACATATGCTTTCACCACAATAGCTTTTCGAGGTGTATCATCTTACTTCGTAGAACATTTTCTCTACAATATAATATCATCACCGACTTGTCTTTATAGAAGATGACATTCCCCTATGGTACCACCTATGGATTGAGTACATGTAATGGGTTAGGTATGTACTTCCTGATGAATTATACATGTATTACATCATGTAAATGGGTTAGATTTTGTGGGTGTGATAGTTGATAGGCCACTTCTCTGATACGATCAGGGATCTAAAAAGGGCTGATGTACATTGTACATAGTTTTCCCTTCTCCCCAAAATCTCATCACCCTCTTCCATTGATATATGCAGAGGAATACTTTGTCTCCAACATCAAACTCAAGGCCTTGTCGACAATTGTAAACATAACTCTTTTATTGACTCTAAGCATCTTTAATGTGATAATGGATAGTCTTAACATTCTCCCCAATTTCTTCAAAAATTCCAGACCTAGATGTTTTCATTCCAAACTTCATCACAACTTTCTAGTGTTCTGCACCTCTTCCCATAAAAGGGATTTATATGGAGACCTTTGGACTCTTGAGTGGATCTTGATGTTTTAAGATAACTCATCAAGAGGAATATTTTTATCCCATACTCTTTTTATGTCCATTAAAAATTCACTAAACATGTCCTCATGTTTGGGGATAGAATAACCATATTGGTCATCAGTTTGAGGATGATGAGTCGTACATAAGTTTAGTTCATTGTTCAGAGTGGATTGTAGACTCTTCCAGAAAAAAGTGGTGAATCTTGGATCTCGATATTAAATAATTGATATTGGTATTCCACGAAAACACACCACATATCTAATGTATATTTGTTCCATTTGATCCAATGATAAATCCTCAAAATTTAAATGAAGTGTGTAGTCTCTATAAGACAATCCACCACAAACCAAATAGCCGCATTTCCTTGGGATTTTTTCAAAAGTGTGGGGACAATGTACATGGTGATGTTCTCCCATTTCCATGTTGGTAGAGAAATGGTTTTCTCATTCACTCAAACTTCATCCTCGCATCCTTCACTTACTGACATACCAACCTCATTGATGTATATTGTACAATGTCCTTTTTCATTTTATCCCACCAATAATTTTCTCAATGATCTTGATACATCATTGTGTTTCTTGGGTTAATGGATAAATTCAAACTATGTGCGTCATCAAAAAGTTATTTATTTGGCAATGTATTTGATGGAAAACATAATATGGACCCAAATCTCACAATTCCTTCTTCATTAGCATGGACCTTTGAGGATATCCCTTTTATGATAGCTTTAACATTATTATTAATTCATACATCATTATTTTTATCATCCTTTACCCTATCCAGAAGTGACGGTTGAGAAATCATTTGTGAAATAATCAATGATGTTACTTTATTTATGATTCTTGTTTACATCTTCATCAAATATAAAAAGATTGGATCATTTTCAATTCTCATAAATGATAGGTTCAATGGGTCCTTTCTACTTAGAGCATATTCCACCTTGTTCTCTTTCTTAGGGTGGTAATGGATTTAGCTGTCATAATCCTTGATTTTTTATAACCATTATCATTGGAACAATTTCATCTATTTTTATTTGAATTTGTATTTTAGAATTTTTAGATCTTTATATATTACAAAGTTTTTCCCAAGGAGATAATTCCATCATATTTTCAATGAAAATATCATAGCTACCAACTCCAGATCATGCGTGGGATATTTTTGATCATGAATTTTTAACTTCCTTGAGGAATAGGTGAAGACCTTTTCATTATACATCAACACAAAGCCCATTCCCTTCTTCGAAGAATCACTGAAGATGATAAAAATCTCCCCACTTGTGGGTAATGTGAGCATAGAGTTAGTGATAATACACTTATTCTACTCTATGAATCTTTTATCACATTCATCATTCCAATAAAATATGACTCCCTTACGAGTTAGATTAATAATAGGGATTTACAATCGTAAAACATTTCTCAAAAATCAATGATCATGTCCAGCTAACCCTGAGAGGCTATGGATATACATCACATATGATGGACTCATCCATCCATAAATTTCATTTTTTTTGAACGATCCATAGATATCCCATTTTATCTGATGATATTGCCCAATAATGAGACTTCATTCAACCATGAATCACAGTTTCTATACTTTTAAAAGAGATTTTCCTTTCTCAAGGTCTCTTGTATAGTGAACAGATTCTTCTCATGATCCTCCATGGTTTTGTATTATGTTATAATATCATCTATAAAGACTTCCACAAATTTTCCAAGGTAATATCTAATGACTCTATTAATCATGTCCATGAAGATTACTAGAGCATATGTGAGTCCAAATGGCATTACTATGAATTCATAGTTCCTGTAATTTGTATGAAAAGTACTGTTGGGGATATCATCTTTCTTCACCATTACATGGTAATATCCTGACCATAGATCCACTATGGAGAAGTATTGTGATCCACATTTATGATTCAATAATTCATAAATTCATGAAAAAGGATATTTTTTCTTTTTCGTGATTTTTTTGAGCACACGCTAATCAATTAAAATTCACATTGACCCATACTTCTTCTTGAAGAAGAGGACTGGTGCACCACAAGGTGAAGCACTTGGTCTTATAATCACTTTTGGGAAAAAATCCCTTATGACGTCATTCAAGAATTTTTGGATTGGTTGTGTTTGTTGATAGAGTGGGCCTCAATTTTTGGTTTGTTGAAAAGGTGGGTTTTTAAGTATTGTTTGATGAAAAAGGGGTGGAATCAATGGTGATTTTTCCTGTTTAAGAGATATTATGACAATCCATGAATGACAGAAGAACCTCAATAATGGAATGGACGATATGGAGGTGGTTAAAAAAGAGAAGATATAAGGTGGCACCGTTTTCTAGTGTTTGCCAAATCTTTTGGCCTATACAACGGAAAATAAAGAGATTTGATTTTGAAAAAGTAAGGTATACAAAATATTGGAGTGGTGTGCAGAATAGAGGAATGGAGTTTTTCACCTAAGAGGTGTTTCGATATCAGAAGCTCAAAAATTGGAAAAGGCATGAGGTGAGCGAAATATTGGAGCAGTTCACGAAATACGATGTTGTGTAGAAGATGTGTTGTTCATGCTCAAAGGGAATTACATGCTCAAGGAGGGTTTTTTCATAGGGGTTATGATTGAATATAAATATGCGGTGACCCACCTCATTTGAGGAATCATTATACTTAGAGAGTGTTCAGCCTCTAGCGTGAAAAATTGGAGTACACGAGGTAGTTGCGCGTAAATGACAAGTTAGAGCGTAAAAGAGGTGTTTGTACGTAAAGATAAACGGTGTGAAGAAAAGAAGGTTGTTGTGTGTAAAATAATTTTTTTCTAATAAGAGTGGTGTTGTAAGAAAAGTTGATTTTGGTAAAAAGGATGGAATTATGCGCATGGCCCGGTGAAGGATGTGCATAAAATTTGGAGTTTCCCAGTACACTTAGTGTCAAGTGATATTCATCTGTAGGTGAATGTTAGATGTCAACAAATAATATATCAAAACTTAAGTATGCAGATATAATTATAGATAATGAAGGGACCTACAAGTCCATAAACTTTGAGTGGATCTCTTCTTAGAATATTGAGAGAAGTAAGAGGATGAAGGTGACTTTTTCCACTGACTGTGAGCATGGGAAAGAGGTAAAGGGAGTGATCCTTGGGACTTCCGTTAGAAGACCCTAAATATTTGTAAAGGAAGTGAGCCTGGGAATAGAAGATCTTGCCCAAAAATTGTAATCATTATTGGTGAAATCCATACTGAGATTGGTATAGTAGAACATCTTCATTGTATGCTCCTAGGACATAGCCCAATGTGTGTGAACCAAGAAAAAATGGTTTTTACCTATGCCTGATTTACATTCTCTTCATACACTACTATAGGAGAAAGAGATAAGTGTGTTTTTTTAACAACATTACAAGATCAAAAGGGGATTTAGTTTTAATTTGTCATCCCCTGATTCACCCCCCCTCTCAGGGGAAGTAGAGGGTTTTTCTTTGTGTAAATCACTATCTTGGTTCCCTTCCATCAAGCACCAAAATCATTTCCTCATCCCCTTTAGGCAATTTATAGGGTTCCTCTTTATGCACCATTGGAAAGTGGGATGATGGAATTTCATATTATTGTATAATTTATCCACCAGGTCACTTTAATTAAAGTCCACCTTATACTTATTATCCATGTGAAACCCTTAAGATTTTTTGATATCCATCTTGACATTGATGGAACATCAGAAAATCTTCTCATAGCTGTCAAAATCATAGATCACAAGGTATTTTTGTAGGTGAAGTTTTAGTCCACCTAAGATTCATAAAAACATGCATTTAGGGTTAATGAAAAAACCAGAGGCATATCATGCATGTCAGGTAAAGTTTTCCTCATACTCCCAAATAGATTATTTTTCCTTTTTCATGAGTTCAAGGAAATATATTTCCATCATAAAATGAAGGGTTCAGGGAATATATTTATCGAAATCCAATTTTCAGAAATCCTTCAACCCCATATCCTTGATCTCTTACTCTGGATTTGTATTTTTGATCAATTTCCACTATTTATCTATTGTACCCTCTATATGATAAGAATATATAAGAACCTTATCTTGTTTGGAACATTTAAGGATGGAGAAGATCTTCTACATGGAGTGGATCCATTGTTTGGCAATTGAGAGAACAAATGATCCTTTAAAATTAGGAGGCATTTGTGTCCCAACACTGTTGATTAGGACTAGTTCATTCATAGGGGTAGTAGGAAATTTCTCTTTAACCATTTTTCTATTGAAAACATGAGTTATCTGGGAGAGTATCCTAACAAATTTTATGATTCTCGCTTCCATCGGGTTAGGAATCTTGTGAGAAAAGTCATCACACTGATCTTCACATCGATTTTTAGCTCGATTCATCCTATCACAATCCATTTCATATTATAAAAGGAAATTTAGAGGTACATATTTTATACTTTTAAAAACATAAATTGGAATCCAATGAATAAAACAATAACAGGTAAATTACATTTAATTCCTTAACTTATGAATTTTTAGGCATCAATATAAGTCATCCATTATATATTTCCTAATGTATTGGATTTTTTTATTGATCTCATAATACTGGTTCATACTAATCTCATGAATTTACCAAATCAGATAGCCCAAGAGTGTCGAAACAAGAGTGAAATATGGCCCTTTTTCACACACCTGTTCAATGCTTTTTTTTGGATTTTATCCCTAGATACATATGTGCCAGAGCCACCTAAACTTGTTCATATCTAGACAGGGAGGAAGTTTCGTGAAAAACCACATACTATATACTCACAAAAATTTATGGATGATTCTCTTATACTTAGTATTATACCTAATGCTTTCACTTGGGTTTTATAATTAAAATAAAAAAACTAATAAACATATCATTTGATACCAATCATTACAACCCTTCTCTTTATTTCACATTTAAACATGATTTATTACATTAAATTATAATTAATACAACTCAAAATATTGACAGGTCTAGTGTATTTGTGGATTAGGATCATTACATATTAACATAAAACATTAAATAAAAAATCATTATTTAAATCATAATTTATATAACCACAACATTCCTTTGTACATAACACTGCATGGGATATCTTGAGGATGTATACAAGAAAGGGGTGAGATATAAGTCCCATTAAGGGATTAAATAAAGAACACCATGAAGAATACCAAACATGTCTGGAAATAGGCATATCAAAGGAGAATAAGAGTAACATGAACATAAAGTAATGATATAACATTATTATCATAACATCGAAATGTGGCTACAACATAAAACACTGCATAACAAACCTAAAATAATCAGGTAATCCTTATACGAAAATGATGTAAAAATGTCCAAAAAATAATTTGGTAAACCAATGTACAAATATAAAGTATCATGATACAAAACATTACCCAATTCATTAGAGCAGTATCAAGTCGCACCCTTCATGAATATTTTAATCTCATGCTTAAGTGTTCCATATAGATCCTATAACATATATTAATTGAACATAATCATTTATTCCATGATAAAGTAATTTGGAATAAAAAAATGAAATTATATAATCAATATCTATGTGTTCATAGAGGTTAATACCCTTGATATAGTAATGGGCATGGTATTCACTTCACAATGATTTTGGCTTGGAAAATTGTCATACAATTTCGGCAGAATAACGACATCACATAGGGATTCGTAAAATGGGATGATGATAGCTAATGGAATCTCACATCATTTAGACATCAAATGGGATGGAAGGGGATCACGAATCATAATATATCAACAGATGAAATGGAATTTGAAATTCATAATATAAAAGAAATGGTTGAATGGAAATGTGGAGAGATAATTCTCTTCCAAAATTTTGGCACGATAACAGGTGTATATGGAAGGTATTAATGATAGTGAATGGGGTATCTCACCATTAAAACATAACTAGGGAAGTATGGGGGAGGTTTGAAAACATAACCCATCAATTTTAATTGAAAATTAAATGGGTATAACAATATAAGGAAACATGTAGTTGGGGTTTGTCATAGTGGTAAGAACCCCATAATCCTACATGAAAATGGGGGTTCAATACCCATTGAGTTTAGGGACTATAGTAGATCTATAGTGGTACTGTAGTAGTGGTGGTACTGTTGATTGGAAGGTACTGTAGTGGTGGCAGGACACTATAGCAGTGGCAGGGCACTGTAGTAGCTACAGGTACTATAACAGTTGGGTTACTATTCACAGAATGGCCCTTGGGCCAAATATTTGGGCATGCGAGCTATGTAATGGGAAACATGCCCATATGGCCTTCAGGCTATGTAATGGGTCTCCCTCTAACTAGTTAACTGAGGTCTTTTCTTTTATTTAATAATAAAATGAGGCTTTGACTCCAACCTTTTAATAAAATATATATATAAGGAAACATGGACAAAAATGAGGATGGAAGAAACCCTTACTTGGATGTGTGATCCCAAATACTTGAGAGAGGCTTCTAGAGAGCTTGGGGGAACATTGGGATGACTCTAGGAAGTGTATAGAAAAGTAAGGATTAGCTTTAAGGAGTTTGAGGGGAGAGGAGTGGGTGTTTGTCTATGTTTATATTAAAAAAAAGGGGAATTTTTTTTATATAATCAAGCAATGAGGCTTCAAATTATTTAAAAAGAGTTACACATGATGGAAGGATAAACATTTACATTTATAATGTTGAAGTATATTCATTAGGTTGCTGGGTATTTTGGTGTAATGAATTTAATTCCTTATAGAGGATCTAATGCTAGCAAGCCAGTATGCAGGTTGGTTTGCCTCACGATATATGTGTGTGATGAGGAAGTTCATGAATGCAAGATTATTTAGAAATTTGTTCCATTGGGTTGTAAGCTTCTAAGAAAGATGAATCTGGACCATTCAGACGTCTTGTACCATAGTCATTATATCACTTTAAAACCAGACTAAGTCTCAGTTTCGTTTGTTGAGAAATATCAACTGCTTTAACGAGGTCGTGCATCTTTTCCTCAAGTGCCATGACATGTCTGCATGTACCCTATTCCCCCTCTAAAAAGTCACCACTGTGATCCTAGAAGACAAAATCATAGCCCGCAGGACCTGGATTACCCTTTGAGGCACTGTCCATATTGCACTTAATCCAACCTACAAATGGGAAAACCCATAACACATTCATGGTTCTATGAGGTTTTAGAAAACTACCAGGAATTTGGAGCCTTATCAAGAAAACCAGGTCATTCACCGAATTATTACTACATTCTGAATGAATATTGTTGGCATTTTGAACTGTATGAAAGATGCTGGAAAGAGCAGCATTGCGATTGGTGATAGCTTCCTCATATAGTTTTTTGTTTTGGAAGGTACATATATTATGTATTAACTCTATTAAGGAAAGCAAGAAGATAGCACACACCTGTTTGGAGAGCGGTGTAGTATCCAAATCCATCAAGAACTACGTGATATCAGTAGTTTGAGGAGATTTTATGTCAAAGTGTTTGAAGACATAAATCCAGAGAGATCCAAAAGTGTTGCAGGAGAGGAAAAGATGATTAACATCTTCGTGATGTTGTTGGAAGCGGGCACATCTATAGCAGATACTTAAACCCACTTTTTGCAGATTCACCTCAACCGGGAGCTTGCCAAGGTGATGTCTCCATAGTAAATAAAATCATTTGGGCAACAACCATTTTTTATTAAAGGCTTCAATTTCCCTACTCTACCCATGAATAAAATGATTGTAGTATCCCTCAGAATCAAGGAATCCGTTTATTCTTGGTTCCCACAGAAGAATATCATTTTCATTGAGGAAGTCATAAGTTTCAATCCTAGAAACAATATGAGGGGATATAATATTTCCATAAACAAGATGATTTTTAATGGAGGGGTCATAATTAGTAGTTGGATCTGGGATGTCAACACTGTAAATTAGTAAATATCATGCCCTCTTTTGTTTCCAGAAACTGAGAGAGGATTGAGCATAGAAAATCCAGTGGGATTGCCTATTGATATACACGAATGGTTTTTTCAGACCCAGCCATATTGAGTATTGACTGTAGCTCATGTTCCATTCAATAATTCTATTGAGGTTCTTGGATCTGAAAAATTATAATGACTATGACCTATCATTAATTATCCTCCATATGAATTGTTCTTGAAATGCCTGATTTAAATATTCCATATTCATTACTCCAAGCCCACCCTTAGCATATTACATACAACATCACTTCCAAGGAGCATAAATTACTCATCATTCCATAATACAACCACTCCACACAATGTTTCTCATCAAGTTATTTAATTATTTAATCAGTTATGCAGGATAGAATTAAACCATAATGGAGTAGACTAGTTTTAAGGTGGCCACATGTTTAACTAAGAAAATTCTACTTTCCATTGAGAGTGAGTTTCATTTCCAGGAGGAGAGGGTAATTCTAAATGGGCTCACAACTTCAAAAATGTGAGAGGTCCAAGGTCTGCGGAAGAACATGGGGACACTTAGGTAGGTAAAGGCGAGATACCCTTCATGAATTCCAAGATCAGATATCATGCAGGATTTCCTTTTTCAGGTATTTTTTTACAAAAATAAATAACCGACTTGCTCCAATTAACTACCTACCCCAAGATAGTCTCCTAATGGAGTAATACTTTCTTGAGGTTTGGAGTATTATTCATGTCACCCTGGGTTAAGATAATAATTTCATCAGTAAGAAGAAGGTGAGAGGTGGCAGAGAGGCCTCTTGAAGTTCTAATTGTTTTCAATTCACCCAAACAAGTCATATGGAGGAGAAGTCTACTGAGATATTCTTCAGTAATTGAAAAAATAGCAGAGAGGGGGTCACCCTACCTAACTCTTCTTAATCACTTGAAGTAACTCTCTGTGGAATAATGAATGAGAATAGAAATGTTTTCAGAACTATTAAGAGATTTGATCCATTTAATAAACCTCATGTTAAATCCAAATTCATGGAGGATGCTTCCAATAAATTTTCAAAAAAAATGTTTCAAAGGCATTTCTGATATCCAATTTTAAATCAATATTGCCCCCCCCCCCCGAGTTGACATTTGTAAAAAGTTGACACATTTAGAGGTGGTGAGAAGGTAATCCTGTATTTTTTACCCTTGACATATCCAAATTGGTTCCATGAGATTATTTTCCCTGAGATATGTGCAAGACAATTGGACATGATTTTTGTAATAACCTTGTAGATGGTGTTGACAAGAGAAAAAGGTTTGAATTGAGAAATTTCGATGGCATTTCCACCTTTTTGATAAGGGAAATGAACTGAAAATTGCAAGCTTGTGATAGGTACCCATGAGTAATGAAGTGTTTAAAAAGTTTACAAACATCTGAGTTGATTGCCACCTAATAAAAATGAATGAAGTGATTAGTGAATCTGTCCAGCCTCAGAGAACTCCCCTTGTTGAGCCCAGAAACATAATCTTTGAACTCAGAGTCCATAAGAATAGAAGTAAGAAAAGTATTTTCAACCTCAGTGACAGGTTTGGGAATAATTTCATACTTAATAACCTCATTACATTCTATAATATTGAAGAGGTTCATATAATAGGAAATGATATGATTGGAGAGGCCTTTTCGATCATCCAGAATTGTATCCCCATCCATTGTAAAGGAAATAGGCCTCTGAAATTTTTTTAACTCTTTGGATGGTATTGAAAAATTTTGTATTTCGATCCCCATCTATGAGACACTTGACTTGAAAGATCTTCCTTTGGATATTGTCTCTATGTTTGAGAAGTACATTGAGTTGGGAGGACATGCTGGTTTGCTATGAAGTACCACTAGTAAAGTTTTACATAGTGGTATCCTCTTGAATATCAGGAAGTGAACTTTCTGCATAGTCAATTTCTTGGTTAAGAAGGCAAAAAATTTTATTTCTCTAGTGTTTCATGTTAATCTTGAGATCTTTTTGCTTCGAAATATACAAAAGAGGGTTACAATTATTCTTTTCCATGTTCCAGGAGTCCTTCGCCAGCTGAGAACATTTGTGAAGAGTGATCTAAGAATTATTAAACCTAAAGGGAATTGGTCTCTTGTCTCCCATATCAGTGAAGGTTGTATGAATTGGATGGTGATTACAGTTATTCCATAAAAACGTGACATAAAAGGTGGTTTTCCAACCTCCAATGAGAGAGTGATTACCAATGGCACAGTCAATTCTATTGTCCCTGGTTTCACTTAGATGCCTCATATACCTAGTGTATTTGGCACCAATTAGATTGAATTCATTAAGGTTTGAATCCTCAATATAAGCTCTGAAATCCCTCATAGAGGTGGCATTGGAGACAAGCCCAATCTTCTCAAATTCTTGTAAAATGGCGTTGAAATATCCCATTATAACCCAAGGGTCTAAAATTACTCTGGAAATCTATTTTATGTGTTCCCAAAGAGTTATTCAACAGATGTAGCAATTGAAAGTAGAAACCATTGAACAAAAAGAGAGCTGACCCTCCTTTAGGAAGCTTCAAGTGAGGATTTGGTAGTCCACATGATCCATAGTATGATTGTTAACAAAATGAGGTACAAGCAAATAGAGTATATGGATACTAGAGATGTCTTGCACAGAGATGAGAGTAGAATATCCACTCTGGGTAAGCAGGGTTCTAGAATTGATGTTATTAGACTTTGGCTCAGAGATGCCAATGAAAGGGGGTTTATGTTTTCTCACAAGATGCCCGAGGGAACATAAAGTGCTAGGGTTGGCCAGCCCCTGGCAGTTCCAAAATAGGATACACATCATTTCTCCTGAGTGGGGAATAGTCCCCCTTTCTGTTTTTTATCAGTTTCCTTGTTTTTATGAGAGCTTATGAACTCCCTCTTACTGGACAGGTTGGTATGAATTTCTTTCTTTGGGGTGGACTCAGTCCTCGACTTAATAGTATATTCTAGGTTCTGTGGTTTTTACTTAATAAGGGATGAATCTGCTATAACAATGTCTATATGCGGAGAAGGGACGTGCTCTAACCCTTCCATCAAGTAAGCAGCCTGAGAAATCCAGAAAATGATCTTGGTATGGATTAAGTATACTAGATGAGGCCATCATCTCGTTTATCTGTGTCATGAAGATTTGTTAGGACACTATATTTATATTAGCTATGTGATAACTGTTCAACAGATATATTATCAATGGTAAGGATACATAATGATAATTTAAACCTAATAATAATAAAAAAATATGTTCTACTATTATCTACATACATAATACATTTCATTTAAAGAAAGGTAATTTTATTGACAAATGATCAGTTTTTTTCATGAAAAGTGTCACTTCTACGTACATGAAGACTACCACCTCTATATAGTGATATGATTTATTTTGGACCACCACCTCTCATAGATAAACATAATGATAAGTTTACTAAATATATAATATATTATTGGTGTGATAATTATTTTTAAATGTTAAAATATTATTTATTATCCTTTTGGTCTAAATATAAAATTAATGTATCATTAATGTGTATGTATGCACTACCATCTCTATGATCGATATTTTCAATTTTCAATATTCACCTTTTATAGATTGTTATAAAAATATATATGATGAATATATATATGTGTGTGTGTGTGTGTGTGTCTATGTATGTTTATGTTTCTATGTGTTTGTGTATTATTTATATCTTGATATTGTTTTTTTAGGATGATGAAACCAAGAATATTGTGTAAGGAATAAAACTATTGAACCCAATATTCCTGAAAAATTAATATAGTTAAAAATAAAATTATGATTTTATTGATGAATTTTAAATGAAAGGGTTTCAAAATATTATAACTGGATCATATATAGTATTTTAAATATTCTTATGGTACAATTATATAATTAAAATAAATTTATATTTATTATAAATGATATTATAGTGAATATAAAGAATATCAGACATGAGGTAAATAATTTATTATATAATATAATTTCTTTTTGGGACTGTCTATAATTAAATTTTATTGAGGGGAATTTTATAGAACATATCCTTTAAATAACAAATATTTTATTTTTTGATGGTTATTTGTGTAATTTTCAATTACGAATTCATTTTTTAATCTCTTTTTCAATTAAAACGAGTGATAATATTTTTTTAAGAAAATATTACCTTATTTCATTTCTAGTTGATAAAATTTTTCATCCATGTCCATACCCTTAATTATTGTTTTAAAAAGACCATATGTATAACTAGGATGTTTTTAAATGTTCATTTTCATTAAATTTTACTATTTTAAATGGGTTTTCATGGTATTTTTCTAACAATTTTCCACGTAACTGATTTTATAATTTTTACAAAAGTCTGCAAATAATACATCATCTTAACATATATGTCATGAATGGAATTTCCCGACATCATGAGCATTCATTTTTGTTCAAAATTCATTAAAAATATTCCTTATTTTATATCAATGTAAATTAATTTTTTAATATTATAAGATATTTTAGTTAAAATTACATCAAAATAATAAAAATTCACATGTTTTCAAAAGAAATGTTTTTTAATTATCGTTAAAAGATATATTTTTATCTATTTTGTCTTAAATTTTAGTTTTTATTCATTAGGTCATATAGAATCTAATTATACCATATTTATTTTTTCATTTGATGGTTTATTATTATGATTATGAGATATCTATGAACCCCATTTATTTTAAATTGGTAATGATATAATGATATGATGATTGTTTTATCATCTTGTGGCACACATGTGGTTTTTTTGTTGTGTGGTGGGTGGGCCAATATTTATACTAACCTCCAATTCATTCAGTAGAGATATATATCTCTTGAGATAATTATGTGAAATGGTTTTATGTCCTTGATATACTATGGGACACTAGAAATAATGGGTGTTCCACTATGATGTGCAAAATAAGTGGTGATTTTGGTTCCAATATGATATGATGGTTAGATATGGTATATATTCCCTTTAAAATTCCACAATCGAACGAGATGTTGATATAATTATTATTAATATCATGGATCCTGATTGATTTTTTATTAATCCCTAATCTTATGACTTCATAATTTTTTATTCCAGGAATTATGATTACGATCTATGAATTATTGGGTTTTATTTAATCTTAATAATCACATATTCTCACACCATTATGAAAATGGGATTCTTATATGTGATCAATGATTAATATATCCCATAATTATACTTACATAGAATCTCATATCACCATTTAATATTTTTTCAATTAAACCTAGGGCATGAGGAATGGTTTTATATTGAGTATAATGTAAAATGAACATTGTTGGTGATATTGAAGATCATTCATAAAATAAGTTTTTTTTGTTTATTGTCCCTAATACAATAAACCTTTATGATTGGGGGTGTTAATGTTTTATGTAATATTTTTTCATCTATAATTATGTCAAAATATTTTATACTCTACTTAGATCACTTCAACCAAACAACCAAAAAACATTATTCTAACCAATAATGAAAAGGGAAAGAGGTATAAAACATCAATACGATTAATCAAAACAACATGGGTTTTTACCATGGGTTAATAAAAAGAAACTATATCATAGGTCCTCACTCTGGATAATTATCCACAGTGATACCAAAATAATTAAGGTCACACCATCTAGTGTGTTATCTCATCCTAATTCATATCCTCATTAGTTACAGAAGAGATATGCTTAATGTTTCTCTTATGTGTTGTAAACTAAAATAAAATTTTACCAAAACCAAATACAAAAAAAATTAAAATACATTTCCTATACAACTAAATATGATAAAAACCTCATAGAATCACATTAAATATTTATAAACTTTTATAGATCCCATAAACCTTAATAATAATTACCTCAAAAACTCAATCGTCTAAAAATTAATATTATATTATCAACTGGATCCATAAAGCTTAGGAAATTTCTATGAGGCATACCCAAAATAACATATATAATTTAGAATTAAGTCAATCATATCCAAAATAATAATCACCCTAATCAAAATATCATAATTCAATTTTGAACAACAATATAAGGAAACATAACATGAATACCATTCCAAATAGGATCAAAACATCAATCAAACAAAAAATATTCTTTTTAACGATGTTTAAAGCATAAAAATAAACACTTAGGCCATAATTATTTTTTTAACCAATTTTTAGTTATAAATGTTAAATTTTAAAAGTTTTACGTTTTAATAAATGATGAATTAATCTTTATTTTTTCTGTAAAACACTGTTAATGGTTTCAAAATCAAATTTTCAATTAATTAAAACTGTGCTACTAGAAAAAAAGATGAATAAAATTCAATCATAAAATATTTTAAAATAATATAACCCTTATCATACAATTTTAGTTTCAATATATTATGTTTTGAAATTGAAATAGTGTAGCAGAAAACTGTTTTGAAACCCAAAACATCAATTTCAAAAACTAGAAATACCATTTTAAAATTCCCTTAAACATTTGAAAACTCTTTTTTGTAGTCATATTATGAGTTTTAAACACCAAGAACCTTAAAATAATTTTCATAAACTACTATTATTCCTTTTAAATTTCATGTTTACCATTAAACCCAATTTTCCCGATTAATCCATTTTCCTGGATAGATGGTTCTCATTTTAATTAATTTTTCCCTTCTAAACGTCACTAACATCATACCAAATAACTTCATCATTCAAAAAAATAACGTTTTCATAAAACATGAAATAATTATAAATAAAAAATATTCTAAAAAATCATTAGAGATGGTAGTGGTCATGTATGGTATGGTAACCTGGTTTGATAGACCATGTGACAACCATTCCACTGCGATTGGGAGTTTCATTGAATCATATCTGTAGGATCCATATATGGTTTCATACAATGTGTGGTACCAATTCCTCCACTTCCACTCCAATCCTCACCCAAACCATTAATCCTCAAAATATCTCACAAAACACCATCATAATTTGACCATCACTGGGTCAAATCCGTATATCGAAGAACTTGATAACTAAAGGTCAAAATGGAAGACCCACACAATAGTATCCTATGATAAATCAAGGATTATAATAGATAATATAATGCTAAAACATTTTTTATTATACCTCTCATGTCCCAATATTTCAAAATTTATTATACCTTTACTACAAAAATCTCAAAGTGTCCATTAGAAATATAGGATCCCTTAATAAACTAGGCTCTGATACCATTTTTTCACAAACTAACCTGGCATGTCCATCCGTCAGACACATGATCTATCCCTTATTAATGGTTTAGGGTTATTCTTAATCCCTATAGGCTAAAAAAAGATATTTTTTATCATAAACAACATAGTGGGGACAATTTCATCCACAAAATAAATTAAACTAGAAGTGAAAATATTATTAACATTTTGACCTGATGAATCTGTACATTGGATTCACATACAGAACCCAATAAATAGGTATAAATAGAAATTTAATCACTCTAAAAAAATACCACACATCCACATGCCTTGCATAAATATCTATATTTATTCAACATCCATACTTCCACATGTAAAAACTCCTGTGATGAAAGAAAGGTATATAAATAAGGAATTGTTTTTGGAAAAATCATATATGGTAAAAAAAAATTAAACTAACATACTTAGATCATGAACTCCCTATGACCTGACGACACACTCCAACCTTATTTCCTAAGAAATCTATTAGTAACCATGAAATGAGCCTAATCCTAAAAAATATGTCCACACTATAAATACTGATTTGTTCATGTAGGGTGAATGAACAAACAATCTATTGGGGTATCACTTAAAAAAACTTTCTTTTACTATCTATAATAAAATATATATTTTTTAGTTTGAAATAGACTATATAAATTAATATTTTATATTTTAAGGTCAAGATAACAAGAAACAAAAACTATAAATATATAATGTGAGGAATCTACTATGAATAAAATTTTCACAAAATTACACTATGGAAAAATACATATGTCATCTATAACATTGGGAACCTAAGATCATTATACAGATATGTGATCTAATTAGTCAAAATTTAGTGTGTGAATAAACATTTTGGGATAACATACCATCACCTAGTGGCGTGGTGACATCCGACTATATCACCACATCCAATAAACTGATAAGAAATGAATTTCTTTTCCTAACATTATGTTAAAACTCTTCCATGACACCATGACCTTTATCCATGTCTAAGTGTTTATTTAAGAAAGTTAAATCCAACAAGATAAATAATATACTCTTCTCCTCTTAGATACCCAACATTCCATTTTCTGTACACATTTCTATTATTTCAAATTTAATTTTATAAAGGGCCTTTGATAAAATGACCTCAAATAATGCAATTCATAAAATACACTACATCCCTCTTTAAACAATTTCATTTATAAAATCAAGGTGAAAAATTAATTATAAACCCAATTTATATAATAGACAATTATTTAATATAATATATATATATATATATAATCAATTAAAATTACATTTAATATTTATCTTGAAAATCATATTTTAAAAATAATTTAAAAACTGAATTCGAATAACAAATATTTTTCTAGAGAAATCCTTTATACATTTATTTCAATATATACACATCCTAGAATGGGCACATTCAAATATTCTCATGAGAATATTCATATATATACATATATGTATACACACCCATTAATATGTGTATAAGAACTAAAAATAACATGCGGAATTCATGAGATTATACATAAAGAATAACAAAATGTCATCCTATGTAAACATAATAAAATTTCCCAAATAAGGAAATCCATGTTAAATAACCATACACAAAGACATTTTTCTACCCCTAAAAATTCAAATACACCTAAATAACTTAAAATACATGTGAATAAATCCATATGTATTTGAATATAAGAAAATATAACTATTCTTATTTATTAGACATATATCAAATGAAAATCCATAAAAATATATTTATAAATCTATGATTATGTTTTAAAAAAATCGGTCACTATATATCTCAAAATCAATAATAACTCAAATATCAGGACTAATTTTTGGAAAAAATAAGTTCTAACACCCATGATAACATGGAATGTTATGGAAAATAAAAATAATTGAGATACTTTCCTAGTCTTAGAGGATACAATGTGAAACAATCATGAATGCATAGAAGAATGACCAAATACGAAATCCACAAACCATAACTGACTGAAACCACAAAAATGATCAGGAGTGATGCTCTAGGGTCCAACCCGAAGTACACATTTTGAGGGGAAGATTTAGAATGAAATGTATTTGAGATATAAAAGTAAAATGGGATGAAACCCTAACATATATATATATTCTTAGTGTAATCACATTAATAAGATTGTGTAGAAAAGGTAATGGTGGGGGAGGATTCATTGAGGGATTCGACATAATGTATGTTGTGTGAATGAGGTAGGAGGAATTATATTTAGGTGTTTAAATTTTGAAAGGTAAAAATTTTATATTACAAATATATAAGACTGGGTAAATTATAAAATCTCTATATGGTTTATTACACCATCTTCCAACTATTTAACCCTATTTGGGAACTCATGGAAAATCATATAGTTTGGTTGCATGGTTGGTAATACATTATCCAACTATGAAAAATAGATATATTATATTGCATTACCCTATGGTATGACTTTAACATTACTAACACTAACTGTGTGCTAATTTCTACACTAATATAACTTCATAAAATTTAAAAAAATAAACATTTTAAAGGGATGGACATAAAACTTCAGAGAAAAAATAAACATTAATTATTATTAATATTTTTTAGAAAAATATGGTTCAATTTGTGACATATCTTTTTATACAAAGGGTGTATTATGAACTACTATTCCAATTCTTATAGTGTATGAATCGCATGAAAAAGGTAGAAGGGCCACTAAAAACCTCCATAGGAAATCAGATACTAGTGGGATTATATGATCATCAAGCAAGTCATAAAAAATGGCATCTATCCAACCCAGTGTTGAGGTACCACTACACAACTATTCATAAATAACATACTCAATTTAGTGATAATGATGTAGTGTTTCCATATATCATGAGGTACTTAGGAATAATTTCAAGTCGAAGGATCTTGGGTAATGTTCATGTCAAAAGGAGAATCTAACTGATAAATACTCAAATAAAGTTTATCTTGAGGATATAATATTTTCATAAAATTGGATCACTAAAATAACGACCTAAGACTTTTGGGATCCCCATCAAGGTGGTGTTTGGGGTCCTAAAATGGTGAATGTTAATGATCTCAAATACATTAATATAGAAAAAACTCATTATAGGTGGTAAAGTATGTTTTCGAGTTGGACATGATAATTATTACCATTAACATAAGGGTTCTTATCACTTAGTGGTTTCATGATTTGGGAGACCAAATATCCCACAAGGGGGTGCTCAAATAGTCTCTAAATGAACAATCATATTTATTAGTACATCGGAAAGGCGTATGATTTATCCTTACATCCATGAAATAATTTTACATAGTTTTTTTTTAAATTTTATTTCTCACACTATTATTTATAGAGAACATAATCATTATAAATGATTTATGAGTCTTTTATGTATGTTTTTCTTAAAAATGTAGATGATGAACCTGAAGATGGTGTCTCTAGTGATCATGAAATTGATTTTTCTATCAAGAAATTGATTACATAGAAGGTAGACCATGATTGATTTTATTCTACCATCCCTCTTATAATGATAATATAGTTAGTGATAGGGATCAAACCTTTACCATCATAAATCATTCATCAAATAATGATTGGGTCACTAGCTAGCCAGATCACTCTATGATAGATTGGTTTGTCTTTAAATCCATACTGGACTTCTTTTACATATGTATACATGTTATACCTTGTCATAATTCTATCGCTTATTGACTATAGGACCCCACTACTCTAAATGATCTATGATAAATATTGATAATACCCCAAATGGGGTCCTGGGGGAGGAACAAAATTTTATAGGAAATATAGAAAGATTTCTGATAAAGGGAACACACAACGACTATTCCACCAAGACCCATTAGTTGAGGAGAGATTGTTTGGGTATGATGAACAAACGCAACCATTACTCCATGAAAAAAACATAATCCTTCATTATTGTAAAACTAATTTTGAAACTTACTTTTTTTTATGATGGGGGATTATTTATCAAAAATTAACACCCCTACCTATTTGGATGAGCCCATAATATTCAATAAAATCATGGAAATATCTAAGATTCCTTTATTTAATTATGAAACAATACAAATAATTTACCAAATTTAAATTTATTCATTTTATAAAATTATCAATAGTATAGAAATCAATGGTAAAACATGTCAGATACCATTTTTGAGTTATATTTCTCTATCAGGTGTTTGTTTGGGCCTTGGGGGCTATGTATTGTTTGGAGATAGGGTTCCTTTGATGGAGGAAATGACCTAAAGATATGGGATGCATGTTTTTCTGAATTAATTGAGTCTTGTTATTTATTAGAATAAGTGTTAAAAATGTGATATTGGTATGTTGAGAAGATTTAAAGGTGGTTCGGGTTATTTTAAATAAAATAGGCTGCAAATTCAATAGATAGACATTTACACATCATGTAAAGGGATTACATCTGATGTAATTTTTCAAGGGTTTTGTACAATTAAATTTGAGGTGAAGTATTTTTTGTATAATTACATTAAAAAAATTTACACAATATGTAACCACATTACACACCATAGAAATTCCTAAATTACATTTTTAAATATTCTTTGTGGCTGAAATTCATTCTATCTCACTGCAGATCCTCTCATCTCAAACCTAGGGATTTAACTTGGTAATTTTTGAGATCCAAATTCCCTTTAAAACATTCTATATTCATCTTCAATCTATTCTATGTTTCATTAGTTAGGATTCTTGTTTCTTCCCTATGGTTCTCAAACTATTACTGTGAAATCCATTTTTTGATTGCATTGTTAGTTTTGATCTTGATCGGATTTGATCTTGGAACTTCTATCAATCATATAAACCTTCTTCTTTATAGGTGATAGATGATGGAAGAATTATTGGATTGTCAATTAAAGGTATGGGATAAATAATATTCCTATAGTTTTATAATTTCAAAGTTGATACAATATTTTTATTTCTCTATAATTGTGTGTATATGCATCAATTAAATAATTGAATGATATTATTCCCCAAATTACTTTGGTTTTAAATTTATGTTTAATTTTATAATAGATTAATGTATGTTTATCATAACATGTGCCCAAGGGTGATTTCTTATTATAGAATCCCAAAATATTGGATTGTTTTTTATTCATATGATTCTTAATAAATAGTGAATTGAATTGAAAGTGGGATATGAAATCAAAATTATAGTTCTTATAATTATCGATTTAGAATTGTGATTTGATAATTCGATATCCATGATATATGACAGGAATTGTGTTCCATGATTTAATTCTTATATATCGGGATCAACCCTAGAACGTGAACACTTCTATGTTGTAACAATGATATTGAGTGTTCTTGACCCATTCCATGCATTATTTCTTATAGATAGAGGGATGTGTCAGTCCCATGTTGTAATTCATATAGGGATTTGACCCCAAAATGATATAATTATTATAGGTATTTGACCTAGATTATTGAGACAATACAATGGTTATATGGTTGTGGTTGTCATGGTCAAAATCCATTCTTCGAGATATTCTGGCATGGTGATGAATTATTTTATCTAACCATGTTTGTTTGATTGTGTTTGGAATAGTTTTAAGAAATGTGCAAAGATATTTTGGAACATAGTTGATATATTCTTCTGTATCTAGTTTATTACTGAACTAATTAATTCACCTATTTATCATTTTATTAAATAAACATCTAATCATAATGGTTTCATTAATACATGGGGGTTTCAAACTACTGAGTTATACTCACACCCTATTCGGGCCATTGTTTGGTACCCGAGAAAATTATGCGGTTGTAGGTTTGAACATGGGAAAATTACCTTTTAGTTTATTGCTTGTTTGCTATTGGGTTGGAGATTCTTGATGGGACTTATGTGGGGTTTGGGACCCGGTACATTAATTTTTTTATTTTAGTCTCCTTGCTTTTAATTGTATTGTTCTATTATTACATTTACATACATTCTAGAATGTAATTATATTATTTACATTACTATTTATTGGATTATTTAGTTCATTTTATTATTTTCATCCCCAATGTCTTTACTTGGGTTATTTTTGTTTATTTATTAATTTTTTTATACTTCTGTGACACATCATTCCATGGGGTTTATTCTCCCTACAATTCTATTCGGACCATGATGGTATGGCATGAGATAATAATACATGAATCCTAATAGGAACATATGAATATATGGACATGAATTGTTCGTGATATGGGAATATTTTTTTCAATATATACATACCTTCTGAATTGTCATATAAGATATATGTTTCAATTTAAAAAAATGAGTGTCATGTCATGCTAGAATACTTATAATCCATGTCTAGAGAGACTAAGAGTTACTAGTTATATGTTTATGTCACTAATTGTGTTAATCTTGTTTCTAGACAATTGAGTAAGGTGTGAATTAATCTTGTAGATAAAATTAATCCTCATTGTCTAAAACATGATAACCCTGAGGCTAGAATTCAGCATTCTCCTAGAAAAACTGAACTAGAAAATCATTTAGTTCCCAAGAACTAGATTATTGTTAATCGTTGTGATAGATTCTCAAGGGTCATACGATCTGTGTAAATGGAGGTTTTTTGTACCTTTATTTATGATTTTATGTGCTAAAAAGGAATTTTTGTCTCCGGCATCCACATGTATTTAGTGGGGAATGGGGATCCTAGGTAGATGATTTTTTGATTGATTCATTCTAGATAATCATTTAATATCTAGAGACACCTACTAATAGAACGGTAAAACATGCTAGGTGTATTCTTCATGGACCGTCCATGATTTCGTAAGATATTTTGTAATAATATGGGTAACATAAGGATATTTTTTTAAGAGATTCGAGATGATGTTCTTGAGTCATTTCTATCTCGTGTCCTTGAGGGATGAAAAAGCTCAAGATTTCATGCATCATAAACATGAGTTTTTTTCAAGGCTAGACTATGCCAATTGTTTAATGGTCCGACTATGCTTTACGCCATCATAGGAAGCTGATGAGATCTCTTGGGTGAGATATTTCTAGGATGTTCTTCATTAAGATATTAGGTCATATGTGAATATTTTTTTCATTTTAAAAAATGTGTACGATGTGATGAATTAGACATTCATCATGTAATGGAATCTTATAGAGGCCCTGAGAAGCAGTCAAGATATTTTATCCAGGAGATATAGAAGTTATTCATCGATGAGTAGGAAGCACCCTTATGATACATTATGATATTTTACTAGTGGTAATAATAGTCAGTAAAGTGTACTACAATCTAAATATTGTGTTCTGTTCTAGTGCTATCAGTGTGGTATGTTTTCCCACAACATCCCACAGTGTACTTGCACCATAGTTGAGTGTCATATCTATGGTAAACTGGGTCATACTTATTAGTTTTGTGAAAACATTCCATTGTATACTAAAGGTAGAACATTAGGAAAAGAAACATAGTCAGGAAGGGGCTTAACTACTCCTTAGAATGATGGTAGATAGAGTTCCATAGAACGTTCATGAGAAGGGAAGTGATGTGGTACCCTAGTACATGAGAAAAAAGACCAAGAATTGAAAATTGATCAGGGTAGTAAGGCTCATGCCTAGGGTAGCTGAAATGGTTAGTTTCACATTAGGTAGACTACTTCGGATGATGTGGATACATGGTAATATACCTTTTGAGGAATGTTTCTTGTATTATCTACCTTAGTGAGTGATCTGATTGATACAAGATCATCATGTTCTTTTCTATCTTCCCATTTTTTAAAATGGTTTAGGCTTGGAAGTGGAAATAATATATGGTGTTTTACTAGGTAGCTTCTATAGAAATTGGTGGTCATTAATTCTTTTATGAATTGTTTGGGATACAAATTATAGGCTTCTACTTGATTCTTAATATGGATTTGTTAGTTCTATACTAAGATCATATCAATTATTACAAGTTGGGAGTTACATTTTTATCCTTATAATGAAGTGCCTATTTACACTATGGTGAGTCGGGTCTTTAGGATGGCCATGCAGGACCAATTCAATGCATATTGGATTGTCTCTTGCCTCGAATCATTGATCATTCTCTATATAATGGTGTTATTTTGTAGGATTATTTTCCTACACTTTTAGACAATTTTTAGGATGTTTTCCCTGAGGAGATCATTAGATTACCACCTAATAAAGAAATCGTGTTCATGACTAAGTTGGTGTTAGGAGAAGATCTTGTTTCTATCTCGCCTTATCGAATGTAACAAGTGTAGCATCAGGATTTGAATGATCTATAGGACGATCTAGAATATAAGCATGTCATGGGACCTATTATATCTCCATGTGGTCCTCTATTTCACATTTACATAATGTATTATGAATCATTTCACATGTCTGTGGATTATCGAAGTTTGAACCAAATGAAAGTCAATAAACAATATCCACATCTACGCATTGGTGATATATTTGATCAATTGAGAGGTTATAATATATTCTCAAAGATTAACTTGCGATCATGATATCATTAGTTAAGTGTGATACCATATAAAATACCTCCATTTAATTTAAGGAGAAGGTGTGTCTTGTATGAATTAATAATCTTGTAGTTTGGATGGATAAATTCACCTAAGATATTCATGTCCTTAATGAATATGATCTTTCATCCATTTTTTGGATATTTTTTTGGGGGTTTTATTCAACAATATCTTATTGTACTCCCAATTAGACAAATATAATTCCAAACATCTTGAAATTATCTTGATTACTTTGATAGATCATCTACTTTGTACCAATACAACCAAATCTAGATTCTGGATTATTGAATTACCCTTATTGGGTGACATCATCTTTGAGGCAGGACAGTTGGTGGACCTAGATAATATCGCAACTATGGTATCTTGATAAAAAATCAACAACGCCTTTGAAATTCAAAGCTTTATCAGATTAGAAGGTTATTTCTGGTGTTTAATCTACGATTTCTCCCATTTGACAGCACCATTGTCTGGGTTGACCATGAAAGGGGTGATGTTTGTTTGGTTGGATTCATACAAGAGATATTTTAAAGAATTTAGGGGTATACTATCCTCATCACCAATCCTAATGTGACATGTACTGGGTAAAGTATATATTGTGTACTATGATGCATCTATAGTTAGAATCAGAGTAGTTCCAACATAGGAGGATTGTGTGGTTTCTTATGGCTCTATGAATATGTTACCACATGAGAGGAATTACCCTACTCACAATCTGAAGATAGAATATGTTGTAAATTCCCTAATATGTTAGGTATACAAACTCATGGGTGATAGGTTTATGGTATATGTAGATCATAAGAGAATTTGGTACATCTTTCCTCAATGAGACCATATCCTTCATCCTAGGAGTTTGGTCAAGTATATGGAGTCTTTCATCATTGAATTGGATTATACACAAGTAAATTAAAACCTGATTGATGACTCATTGAGATGGAAGATACTTACATAAACTATATGTGATTCTTGGGATGAGTAGTGGATAATGGATTTTTTCATACATGCATCTAGATGTTCTAGAATCTTAAGGATAAATAGACCTATCTTAAAAATCATTTATATTCATTCTATTAGAGAGGATTAAGACTAGATTGTTTTTTAATCTAGAGGTCTCAATTTTGAGACAAAAATTATATGTTTGGTAGATGCTGTTATTATGGTCTCTCAATAGTGTAAATTCTACTCTTTTACAGGACTGAGTATGGGTTCCTATGGGAATGCACGAGAAGATGATGAGGGAGTTTCATGCTTCCATATGGGTGGTACATCATTGTTTAACAAATATCTCTTGTGATCTATGTAGACTGTACTGGTCATCAGGAAAGATGAAAGAGGTGGAAATGTTTATGGTTATCCGGTTCACTTGTCAGTAGGTGAAAGCTTATAATTAGAGGTCATATGTACTTTTACAACCTTTAACGATCCTAGAGTGGGAATTAGATGATGTCATGATGGATTATCTGTTACAAGATTACCTAGGAAGACCATTAATAATGATGTGGTATGGTTTGTGGTGGATCTACTGATCAAGGTAGTAAAATTGTTACCTATTAGGAGAACCATTATAGTTTATGATCTTGGAAATATTTATGTGAGTGAGGTGGTTCAGTTGCATGGTTTCATGAGGATAATCATTTAGACAAACATCTTTATTTCACATCGCATTTTTGGAAAGGTCTTTAGAAAGCCCATGGATTGTGTGTTCTTTTAAGAATAACTTATAATTCACAAACTAATGATCAATCTAAGAAGAATATTCAATATCTAGAGGATTTGTTATGATAAGTGTTTTGTATTTTTGTGGTTTATAGGAGAAACATGTAGAACTCATGGAATTTTTATATAATTATAGCTTTTATACATCAATAAAGAAAGAACCATTTGAGTCATTATATAAAAAGATGTGCCATCCACCTATTTGTTGGATAGAGGTAGGTGAGTCAACACTTGGGGGGGCTAGTCTCATTTTAGAGACATCTAAACGGGCACATTTGAGCGTAAAATGGTTGGTGACAATAGTGTGTTTGAGGAAATCATATGCTGGCCATCAGATTCATTCTATGGAATTTGAGGTAGGAAATCAGGTTTTCCTTTGAGTGTCCCTAGATTTTTGAAATGATATATCAGGAAATAGGAAAATATATCACCCATATTTTCAGGCCTGTTGAAGTAGTTGAAAGGGTCAGTCTAGTGGAGTACGATTTAGTCATTGCACAGTGCTTTAGTGCCATGAAAAACATGTTACACTTGTTACAACTATAAATAAATCATGTAGATCCCTACCATGTGATAGACATATAAGATGTTGATATTTGTGAATATGCTCCCATTGAGTACCATTCAATACTGGTAGTGGATCATAGGGAGAAATATAACCAGGTCGGACTATATCATTTGTCCGAGTGCAATGGAAACACCGTTGAGTTCAAGTGGAGACTTGAGAGATAGATTCTATTATAAAAACAATATGGAAAAACATTTTTTTATTTTCCTCAAAATAATTATTTGAGAAACTTAGGGATGAGATATTATAAGTTGCGGATGTCCTAAGATCCCTATTTTTCCATGTATGTTTTATTCTATGTTTTTCTTTGAGCATTGGTGGTGAAGTCTTGTTCAGAGATGGAGAGCCTTTGATGTAGAAAATGAATTGAATTTTAGGGCTATATTCTTTTCTCAGTTAATGGAGTCTGGGTGTAAATTAAAATAATTCATAAAATGGGTTCCTGGTTTGTTGAGAAGAATTAAAGGGGGTCGGAATGTTTAAAAGGAAAATTATCTGAATAATCAAATGTAGAACATTTACACATAATATATAGGGAGTAAAATTCATGTAATTCTTTTAGGGTTTTAATAAATTAAATACAAGGTGATGGGTTTCTTGGATAATTTCATTTAAAACATTTACACAACATGTAAAAATAGTTCACACTATGTAAATTCTAGACCTACTATTTAAAACATCCTATTAGAATTAAAATCATTATATTTAATTAAATCTCCTCTAATATCACCCCTAAAGAATTATCCAGGAAATTTTGGAGTGACAAATTACTTTGTAGACATTTTATTATCATCTTCAATCCTTGGTAAGTTCCTTTTTTTAGGTTTATTCTTTCTTCCCTTTGGTTCTCCAACTGATGTGGTGAAAAACATTTCCCAGTTGAATTGTTGGTTTGGTCATGATTAGTATTCATTTAAGATCCTCTTACAATCATTAGATCCTTTTCCTCATGGGAATGGGCCAATGGAAGCATTATTGGATCACCGATTAATGGTATGGGTTTAAATCATAAACATATGGATTGATAATTTCCATTTTTTGGAAAAATTTGATAGACCCATTTTTTTGTGTGTCAGAATAAATTAAATAATTGAACGATATTATTCCTTGAAATCCTTTGTTTTCAAATTGATTTGTAATTATCTATTTTATTAAAATATTATTATCATTACATGTGACCTAGGGTGGTTTCATGTTATAGAATCCATAAATTATGTATTATTTCTTTTCAACATAATTGTTAATCAATTTTGAATTGTATTTCATGTGGTATATGAATGGAAAACAACAATTAGTATAATAATCCATTGGGAATTGTGATGTGATATTGTGATGACCCTGATATATAAAAGTAATTTTTTTCCATGTTGTAATTATTATATATCAGTCTTGGCTTTGTCACATTCATATTTATATAATGTAATATTGATATTGAGCAGGCTCGAACCAATAAAAGATGTAATGCTTATAGAGATAGATCTATTCCTTACCCTATTATTTAATAATTATTGGGATTTGTTGAGGAAATTTCATAATCCTTATAGGTCATTGACTCAAAAATGTTTCAATAGTTATAGAGATTTAACCTATAATGTTGTGAAAACAACATAGTTTTATGGTTGTGGTTTTCATGGTCATAACACATGATCATAGATATTACTACATGGTGCAAAAATAGGGTATCATAACTTTGTTATATTATAATGCTTGGCATGGTTGTAAACATTATCATATATATTTTGGCATGGAGCTGAAGCATGTTGTTGTATCTATTTAATTATTAAATTAATTAATAGAATTATTTGTCCCTTTTTCCCATACACTTATTATGAAAATAGTTTTGTTTAGACATGGTGGTATCAACCTACTGAGATATAATCACACCCTATTCTAACCACCATTTACTACCCGAGTAGATTATGTTGTTGTAGGTTTCGAAACGGGAAAAGGACATTGGTGTTGATTTCTTGTTTTCTTTTGGGATGGAGCTTGGAGATGATACCAGTGTGGCATTTTGGATCTGGGAATTTCAGTATTTTATTTGAGTCTAGTATTATTTTCTTTAATTGTTCTAACATTAAATTTATTTACATTACAATAAATTATTACATTATCCCTTTATTATTTATTGGACTATTTTGTTGGATTTTATTATTGTCCTCTGTAATTTATATAGTCTGATTATTTCCATTTAATTAAAAATCATTTCTACTACTATGAAAGTTCATACCAGAGCTTATAACCTCCCCACTCTAGTATTCACACAATTGATAATATTTTGTAGCATCTGACTTATGGGGAGGGGTGCTTGAGGTCTTGTAACCAACGCTTTCTGGAAACCTGGAGTAGTTTCAAATTAGGGGATGCTACAAAATACCCCATGATATTCCTAATATTGGTAATGAATGTCCCTATAGTGATACACTGCAACCTATCAACCCTTCTCGAAATACTAAATAGGTATCCAATATGGATGGAGATCAAGGCTAAGTGGATGTCTATTTTATAATAGGATATGAGAACAATAATTTTGCAAACATGTATCGCCCTATTAGTGGTGGCTAGGGTTTTGATGGATTCATGTATCACATGTTGTATACCATATGGTTACAAAACTTGTACCAACATAAATTGAATTTGTTGGGACTACACAACTCGATTCTTATCAAGACATATACAATGTTAAAGGTTAGAAACACATGTGATGTACACTTGTTTATACATAATGCATCCGCCCACTGAGACATATGATTATGTCGGATGGTCATACATGGAATGTACCCTATAAGGGGACCAAACTGTATATGGACCCTTACACATTTATTTTTTCAGTTCTATTCAATGAGTAACCACATGGTACATACACACTATTCACACTCCTACTAAATCATTTTATATACCTAGAATGATATGTAATTAACTTTATAGTATTAGCATACCATTGAGGGGATAAGAAACATGTACTACTATATAACCTTTCATGTTTATTTCCTGCCGTAATCAATTTATTTATGTCATTCCCTAGGACATATATTTAAGTACAAGAGCATAATATTCTTATAATTTATCCATGAAAAAAATTATGATAGGAATCATTCATGGGGAATGAGGTAGTTTTGTAAATTTATCTTTATAAAGACGATTTCTAGGATAATGTGTTCGATTTGAAGAAGATATAGGGTTATAAACTTCATTGGATATGTTTTAATGATATGGAATAAATTATTTTATTTATTTAGGCAGTGTGATACTCCCCAACATGATTAAGGTGGGGGTCTTCCACATGATGTTATTTGATTGTCACACCCTTGGTCCAATAAATGTTTGGGTCCCTTATGCCATTGATAGTGATAGGAATTCATAAACATATATGGGAAGTGGGCCCTATATCCAAGAAGTTTTTAATTCCATACACTGATATTTGTCACTCGAGGTGTTATGGGTTCAAAAATATAGATCCATTCAACCATGTGGGTCTTTTTATTTTGGTTGTTATGATAGTAGGGGTTAGAAATATGCTACAAAAAAACTATTCTTGCATGAGAAGTGGGTTCCCCTTGTATATTTCTTGAATCATGACTTGTTATTTGTCTTTGGTAAATAATAGTACTCCATATATTAAATTTTGTACTCTATTAATTATAATATTCCATGTTTTGGTTCTAGTGGATTTGTGAATATTAGGATAGATGACTAGTTTAGGTATTTTGAGCATTTTGACTCCTTAGGTACCCTTTATTTTCCCTCGAAATGATCCTTATAGCACGAATATTTAAATTTAACATAACAATTCCTTTGATCCACTGATAATTCCCATCTTTTTGAGATTAATATGTTATATGTGAGATGAATGGTATATCTATATACTCAAAATATGTGTAATTTGCAGCATATCAGGATATCATACTAGTTACTCACATGTTCTAGAGTTTTAGATGAACTGTTTTTTTATATTCCTCTTTTGGATTACAAGGATTACTACTGAGTATGTTTATACTCAACCTTTCATGATGTTAACTCTATCATGTGTTTATTAAATGAAAATAATAAAAAGTTATGAGGTCTTCTAGGTTAAAACTAAGCTAGAGTGGCTTATTCAACAGAGATACTTGATAGTGCTATGTGGATCTGGTGGTAAATGGCTGTTGGTGTAACCATTAAAGTCAAACATAGATCAAGGATTCCATGTAGGGATGGGGAGTTATCCCATATTCGTTTTTCAATATATTTAGGCACATTTTATATTTTATATGTTTTATGGATTTTTAATTGTATGGAAATGTACAAAAATGTGATTTCTCATGAATAAATTATATGTATTTCAATTATTTTTCTATGTACTATGATTATTAAAAGATATTTTTTCTTTTGAGATATGTGAATTTTTCAAGTCAATGTAGTATAAGACCAACCACATTGATTGATATAACTACTCATTGCAAAGAATCTACCCCTAGCATATTGGAAGTGGGCTTGGGGTTTTAGCTTAAAACTGAAATGGGTGAGGCCTTTGTGGGTTATTATGTGTAACCTTATCCATGTGAGTATACACCATAGTTTACGACATAAATATGGAATAAATATAATGGAAAAGAATAGAAAAAATAGATAGGAGTGGAAAATGATGAAGGGTATGGAAATTCCTTAATGAAATCACTTGTATTATTGAAGAAATAACATGGAATAGCATGGGATAAGGGATATGTTTGATAAAAGAGGGATTTTTGTATAGATTAAGTGAAATTGAGGAGAATATATGGGAAATTTAGTAATAGTAAAAGGTTATGGTCATATTTTTTTTTTGGTATAACTGTATGGTATTGAACAATATTTAATAAAACATGTACAAACCATGGGAATGACACTAGAGGTATATGGATAGGATTGATAAGTTTATATGTATGCTTAATTGAACCATGTCCCAACTATGTATTATTAAAATGAATTACCTTTTTTATTTTCATGATGGGATTCACATTATGTATTGATTGTATGCTAGCCATGCATACTATCTTTGGTCTTCACTTTCATATTTATCAACCCCCAAACCCATGAAAATTAAAATAATAAAAGAAAAAAAATCCAAATATATATTTCTAGGTTTATTTTGGTTATCACATTCAAATTATTATCTATCACATTATTTTCACAATCCTTTTATGATGTTTTTAGTGTAACAGCTCTTTTCATTGGATTTGAAGAATATTTATCAAATCATCCAAATTATAAATAATATTGATGAATATCTTTTTCAATAAAATAATGGTAAAGATAAGCACAAAAATATTATTTTTATGATTTTTTGGAAGTTGTTGGATTTTTTTAATCATTGTATGTGCAATAATAATTCCAAATCAAATGATAATGTTTATATTGTGTTGATTAATTATAGACATATTGCACAAAAAATGTTGGTTTTATTAGATATAGAGAGTATTTAAATAGAAAAACATAGTCCATATCGTATTTCCATAACATTAAATCATATTCCAATGTATCCTCATATATTTTACCCAATGATACATCTATTGATAAATGAAATCTTATTTCTATGATTCATAACATGTCGAAAGGTCAACATTGTCCCATGTTGTTACATGATGATATGTCAGGGAAATTGGATCACTAGTTAGGTTATAAATGTAATTTTTTCATCCCAAAATACTCTCATATTAATCATTTATAGGCTACATTCCATCCTTAACAATCTAATCATCAATTTATTATTACTACACAATCTTCAACAAAATTCATGGGAATCCCCTTATGATGACTTCTACGCTAATTCTTTCTATATGAATAAAAAAGTAATATTTATAACTTAATGTAATGTAGTTATACAATATATATTATAAAGATAATAAAACTTTTCCCCATGTTTCAGTCATACTCTTTTACGAGTCTAAATAGTCTAGAAAACTAGCCCACCTTATTAATCATATGGGACCTGATTCACCACCTAAAGATATGTCCGAGGCAATATAAACCATGTATCCTCTAGTGGATGTATTTTAAATCATATTAAATATAATGCCCGTAAACATATTCTCTCAGTAATCTGATGAATGCAATTTATAATTATATTTATATAACATTTCCTATATAATATTTTTTTCAATGTCTTTATAGAATATTATATATCTAATGGATATTTATTGCTCAAAATATAAAAGTAGTTTTAGTGAACATGTGAGACATAATAGATTCTACATGAATGATTTTAATACATGAATATATTCATGATGCATCTTAAAAAATATAATGAATTCGATATTAAACACATACAACCAAATAATACATCTTAAACCATACATCACACCATTAAGAGGATGTCTACATAAAACAATTTTCATTATTATAATATTAAATTTTCCTTATAAGGAATAATTTGAAATTTTAAAAAAAATAATTTCTATTATGTCCTTCATAGGTCCATTTAAATTATTATCTCATTGATTGAGCATTTTTGTTGTTAATATGTGATGGAAAATATATTTTTAATAGATCATTGTCATTTTTCATTTAATGACACAAATATTATAACACCTTTATGTCCATGAACATCAGTATCATGAAGGGGCATGAAGGAATTGTATCATAGAACCATATTAAACTAACCACATACACATATCTATTTTCATACCTGTTCATTAATATCCCCTCCCAACCATCCATAATTTCACCACATCACATCACCACATATGAAATGAAAAAAAACTACCATGTAAATCAATAGAAATAGACCCCACAGTGCTAAAGGAAAAACATGAAAATTCCAAAAAATAAATATTATCATTGAAAATTTGATGTCAATTGGGGTTTAACCACATACCAATAGAATATTAAAAATTAATAGGAAACCATTCATCTACTTACTGAATCACATTCATCTGAATAATAATAGAAGGAGTTGTGTTCAATTAATGTTATTTTAATTGTTTTAGATGTATAAATCATTATAGGAATCCTTTTTTCACTATGTGTGAAACTGAGGTATAAGTTCTATACCAGATGAGATTATGCACATGACATTTTACGTATAGTTTTTTTCACACACGGACTAATGTATTGTAACCTGGTTAGTATGGAATGAGTAAATCAATTTTAATTTTTGGGATCTCATCATAGGATTGTAGAATATTTCAGTAATGTCTATCTAAAATTATAACTTTATGAATCCAAAGGTTTCATCCAATATTGTTATGAATAGGTTAGATATTAATTCATAATAACAGTGTGTCATTTCATTACATATTATTTTTTAGTTAAATTATATTTATTTATGATTTATTTATATAATGACTTTTTCTAAAATGTTATATTTCTAGTTTTTTTTCATTTATTATTATTTCATATTTGTTCTATGTGATTGTTTTCTCAATATTTCACATTATATTTGTTTTTTTTTATAAATAATTTTTTGGAAATTTATATGAAAAAATTATTATTATTTCCATTATTTATATCTAATAATAATTTTTTCACAAAAATCCATTCATAATACTATCATTATTCACATCTATTATTTCAATTTCTTGCACATTTTTAAAAGGAAATAATTAATGGGGTGGTTTGGATTTATTAAAGTATGTTTGTTTTGTATTTTTTTAAATTTCATTTACTTCATATAGAATGAATATTTACAAAAAAAACATTAAATATATTATATTAAAATAATATTATTTTCGTTTAACATAAAAAAGGAATAGTATAAATTACACATGGTATCCTATTGAGAAATTAATCAGACCCTACGTATACACTTCTGGGCATATGATTTATGTTTTTACATTATTATTTTTATATGTTCAATGTTTTTATAATGGTTGGATTAATTTTAGAATTTTTTTGGAACAAATATGTTAGGGTGTGAATGTGATCATGTATCAAATGGGGGTGATGTTCTGTTTTTTTTTTGGATTCTCTGGGGTTACACATATCTCATTTGATGTAATTATATAGTATTTAAAATAGTTTTACTTCTATTGTATTGATCTATTTTTATTTGTATTATCTTATATAATCTTGGTAATTTCTTGTTGGTAATTACATTGTTATAATTATAAATTTTTGTGATACCTATTCCACATTTGTATTTATTTATATTGTAAAAAGTGTTTATTATATAGTATGAATGTCCATCATATGGATCTTTATAGAGCATTCTAAAAAAGTGTAAGATGTTTTTTTTTTGGTTTATTTCAATTAAAATGTATATGTTTGATACCCTTATTACTTTTTTCCTACATATGTTGACATGGAATGTTCTTCATTCATTATGGTTGGGTAGGTCATGAGAAATATCAAGTTGTCTTAGATCAATTCATTAGATCAATTATCTTGGTTTTATAAAAAATATTATAATATATTTAATTATTTTTAATAATTGGATATTTCAATGATAATTTTCAATCAAATAAGTATAAGTTATAAGGTTATAATGTAAATTTCCAAATAGTTAGTTGAGAAATGAATAAACATAAAAATTTTCCTTTATAAAGAAGTGCACCTATAAAAATAGTTTATAGATCCATTTATAAAATAAATAACTGTATTAAATTGTAATGTAATATCTTTACTATCATATTTTCCCTAACTATGGTATTATTTGTTTATATTTGTAAGATAACAAAGATTATTCTAAATTAAATAAGTATAAGTTATAAGGGTATAATGTAAATTTCCAAATAGTTAGTTGAGAAATGAATAAACATAAAAATTTTCCTTTATAAAGAAGTGGTCCTATAAAAAGAGTTTATAGATCCATTTATAAAATAAATAACTCTATTAAATTGTAATGTAATATCTTTACTTTCATATTTTCCCTAACTATGGTATTATTTGTATATATTTGTAAAATAAAAAAGATTATTCTAAATTTTTTTGTAAATTCTAAGGATATTTAGGCACATTAGAGTAAATAACTGATGTTTTCTTGATAAGTTTATTACATTAACAGCATGGTGCAGAGTTAATGGAATAAGTTATTTTATTATTTATCCATGATTAATATTCTTATATAAGATCACTTCAAAGATCCATGGTTAAATGTTTTTATGTTTCTTCTTCATGTAAACATTTTTTATATCTTTATACACTATCAGGTGTTACACATGTTAGTCATCATTAGCATAACATGAATGTGGACCTTAGTGCTTATGAATTTATAATATATATACAACATTTACATGATTGGATCCCAAATTCCAGGTATAAAAATTTAGATTGAAAATTATATCATTGGTTTTATAGGAAACTCCGGATAGGTTCCTTAGTTTATTTGAAGGATGATATATATACTTCCTAGTTTGTTTATTTTATTGAATTTTTCATTACGTGAGGAAAAACACGTGGATATATTGTCAAATATTTTTTTATGTTTATTATGTGTATATTTTATTTCAATTTAGAGTTGATTTATTTATTTATTTAATTTAATTTAATATTTAATTTTTATCATTATATATATAAATAGTAAGTCATCCCCTATAATTTTTATATACCCACTTACCTATTCTTCAGTCTCTCGTGAAAAAATATGTTATTGGGGCTAATTTTTGAATTATCTCAAAGAACGTGGAATTTTAAGGGTGTGATGAAATACAATAGAACTAGTGAAGTTATGTATTTGTGGTATTATATAGTTTTGAATATAGGTATGGTTTGGGAGTTGAGATGTAACCAATAAATATACCTGATCAATATACATATATTTGAACCTCGTTTTCATAGGGGATTACTAGGAATGGGATGTAAATATTGGAAATCTTCCCACATTATTGGGTTTTTCTGTGATGTGTAATATAAACCATGGATAGTGAGGGTGCTACTAGGTCTCATATATCATGTAAAAAAACATAAATATCATCAAATATTTGTGTTTTTTTTGTGAAATGTTAATTTTATTTTTATAAAGAAAACTAAATAATTAATAGTTTCAATTTATTTAAATTTCATAGAAAAATATTTTGAGTTCTCAAAATTATTTAATCTTGGTAACATAATTATAGAAAATAGAATTAAAATACATAATGATATGTATTTTTTCAAATTAAAAAAAGTTAATAAAAATGATTTTTAATTTTAAGATGTTTATTATTTTGATTCATGAGGATTTATATAATATTGGTTGTTCTAAAAAAGTGAATATTTTCTAATTGTTCGATGAGAATATATTTTTTTATATTACATAATAGTTTTAGTGTTTATATGTAAATCATATTGAATAAATGATCGACTGATCTGATGTACATTGATAACTAAGATTAATACAATGTTTATGTTGTTATTTTATTTGATTTATATTTTCATATTGTAAACGAAATAAATATTATAAAATTAATTAATTTTATAATATTATTACGAACACGTTGATTTAAAAATATTATATGTAAGGTTTTCAACTGGATTCTATGATATTGTTGTTATATTTTACGATTAACAAGAGGTATTGTTTTTAAAATATTGGGATGGTAGAATTGTACTTATGATTAAATATGATAAATATTTATAACATGATTTTATATAGTTATAATAAAATGAAGTAACTAGAATTAAAATATTAATGTTGTGATGAATATTAAATGGGTAAATATAAGCGTTTTAAATTTCAAGAATGTGATATATATAGTGTTATTTGGGTTATTATGCATAGTTTTAATATTTTATATGTGATGAATTTAATTATGATATCATGATAAAGATGTTGGAGTGAAATAATAATGAGTATGTATATTTCATTTTTTTATTTAAATAAATAAATAATTTGTTTTGATATTATGTCATTTCCTGATGTTGATTACAATAAATTAAAAATAAATTTTTATTTCTATCATAGATAAAAAGAAATTAATTTAAATCTTGTACTTTAATTACCTGTTCTTATGGATGATATTGTTAATTATTGATGATATGATGTGTTTATAATTAAATTTGAATATATTATGGTCTAATATTATAATAATTGTTTTATAAAATAATCATTTAAAAAATAATAATGGAAATTTAATAATTTCCTATTAATTGAAAAATAAATTATTAAATTTATGAAAGTAAATTAGTCATGTGATGGAATTTTTTTTGATGTGGGAATGAGTTGAGAAAACTAAACAAAATAATAATAATAATTAAATGATTAATTAATAGGTTAATTAGTGATGATTTAATTTGGAAAAATCAAGGAGTTCCATATTAAGGTGATTAAGTTATAAAATATAAGGATATAATTTTATATTTCAATTTTATAATAATTCATTTGAAAAATATTGTTAAATTGATTGAATTAATTTTTTTTTCTATGAGTACAGTTGATGGGAGATCATTAATGATTTATTTATTAAATATAAAGGTTATCCAATTTATGGTTAGTTTCCCAATCCATAAATAATAACATTTTTTATATTTTACATTTTTCTATAATCATTGTACAAAACTATAAGGGAGTTATAGACTATGATTTGGACAAGGAAACTTTATTCCAATTATTTTTATAATTTGTATAAAAAAATCAAGGGTTGAATTAGAATTTACTAAAGTGGTAAAAAATTATCTTTTAATATAAGTAATTTGGTTTGGATAAATGAGATTATTTTTTTCAAAAATTTATTTTCTTTATTTGAGAGGATGTGATTTCCAGTATTTCATCTATTTAATTTTATTTCTATGGATAATCTGGATATTTATAATGACTAGAGGATTTACTATATATAGTACATAAATATTTAATATATTAAATATATTATTTCACACGCTATTCAGAATTAAAAAAACTTTTTATATTTTGAATATTAAAATTTATTATTAATACATAGTTGTTAAACTTGATAATATAAAGAGAAGTGACCATATTACAAAATCAATAAATAAATTAGGAAGAAATAGATTTCTTAAGATGAACTCCTCTTTATCAAGCCAATTTTTCTGATATCATAAGGGAGGTAACATCATTATTTTTTCCCTTTTGTAAGAATAACCCTAACCTGAGAAATTTTTATTTGAGGGAAATCATATATGAGAGAAGTTAGAGCTCATAGAAATTTCCATAAGATTCATTCTAGTAGAACTGCTACCTGAAACAAGATGAAAGGCTTCTTTTATTATTAGGCCTTATATAAAGATTCTGAAGTCATATTTATATATAAATTATGATTATACCAAAATGTAATAAAATATTTATATGTACAGATATATCATGAATTTTTACACTTTTTCAAAAGGTCATTTCTTGTAAATTCAGTTTATTATTAAAATGTATTCTATAAAAATATAAATTTCATTATAATAAAATATGTATATTTTGAGTTAATAAAAAAAATATTTATTTATTTAAGGAAAATAAAGTACACATTAGATCAATTATTAATTTATAGGCTCATGAATAGTTAATATTCCAAAGGTCTTCTTCCTATAAAAATAGATTTTCCATAAATTTTTTGTTTTTAAATATAAAAAATTAAAAAATTTCGGTATGTAATTTTTTTAAAGAAAATTATTTTTAAAATTATCATGAAAATATTATATTATGATAAATTTTTGATATTTTTAAAAAAAATATTTTTATGTAAATAATGAAATGTACTATTTTTATTAATATAACATTCTTAAGCCATTAAAAGTATACATATATTAATTATGACATTTTAAAACATTCTATTTGAAAAAAAATTATTTTATAATCAATATGATATATTTTAAAATATATTTTATTTTTTACAAATCTATATTTGATATTTTATAACTTGTGTAATATTTCTGTCAAATTTTTTTTAAACCAGTATAAATTTATTATGTTAAGATTAGTTTTTTATCAATTTTATATAGTGAATTAAATTAAATTGAATTAAAATATAGAATCATTTTTCTATATGATGTAATAAGATCAAATTTTCATAAAATATGAGTAACCATTAGTAAAAAATAATTTCCACTGGAAAAGAAAGAAATGTAAAAAGAGAAAAATTTATTTTTCATGAGTTTAAAACATATTTAAACATTATATAAGAATAGTAAGTTTATTGACATATTAATATGACCTATTAACCTGTATATTATTTCTCAATTTTTAATCCATATATTTGAGAGTTACATCGCTTCTTTAAAAATATTTGGGTATTTAAAAATATTTCATCTATTTTCACTTATAAAATGTGGTCTCTTCTCCTTGCTTAAACTCACACTAAGACCCACTTAGTTTATCTGAATTTATACCCAATCCTCTCTTTATAATTTCAATCAACCTTTATGAGGATATGGTGTTCTAAAAAGGCTTCTTCTCAAAGGCATAATACATTTTCCCAATGGACATAATCGATGAAGTTTGTTATAGTTTTCTAAGTACTAATTTATAATTTCAATTTATTTGGGTAAAATTCCGCTTCTAAAAAATATATTAAATTATATTAAAATAATAAAATTAGTTTCCTTAGTATACTGATATTTTATTATATCTATGGTATAAGAATTATCCATCTTTAACTTTTTCATAAAGATAAAATTTTTAAATGTGGGAATTAGTGGACTACCGCCTCCACAATGTATTATTTAACCATCAATACCTATCATTAACTATAATTAAGGTATATCAATAAATATTTATTATATTTAGAACTTATATTTTATTATTAAATGATAAAATAGATTAATCCTATATCTCATTCCATGAAAAACATAAGCATTATCCATGTTCATGTGCACACTACTACCTACGTGGATCAATGTGTCCTATCTTTCATAAATGCCTTTCATAGATGAATTAATGATTGATTGAAATGATACATATAATTTTAATGAAATTATAATGTTTTTTATAATATGTAATTAATAACCAATAAATGATATGAAAAATTAAAAATCATTATAAATTTAATCATCGTATGTTCATGTTTGGATCAGTTAAACCACCCACTTATGTAATGATGTGAATTTATTTGATGGATAAATATGTTAATATAATTAATGATATAATATGATATAAATATGTAAAAAATTATTTATTTTTGTGTTTTTAATGCATATATAAATATTTATTTCACTAAGAAATATGTAACCCTTATTGGTTAAGAATCATCTAAATCAACTTGTTGTCGATTATATCTTCTCGGAAAAGGATAAAACACTAGTTAACAGAAATTGAAACATTATAAATTATAATATATAATCACATATATTAAATTTAAGTATTTAATATTCATTAAATTTAGAATAATAATTAACAGTGATTCCACTCCAATGAAAATAGTATAAACCGTTAAAATTATAAACACCTGATGTGGATAAATAGGTAAAAACTAACTAATATATGAAGTTAGATGTAATTATTATCAATTATAAGTATTAGTGGTTATATATATTAATACTTTTAATGGTTATGTAACAAATAATGTTAATCTATTTATTCATAACCTTTGGTGGACATGTAGAATAAATCAGGAAAAATGTAAGGGGTTTTCAGGTCAAATTACTTACTCTGAGACATAATTTATATTGTCCACCTAATTTATTTTATTTTTTGTATATGAATACTACTTTAGATATCATATCTTGTTATAAAATTTATTCGTGGTTAATATGAGTTAAATTTAAAGCACTATCTTTCAAGATGATCTGATTTAGATTTCCCTGAATTTGTAAGGTTATTTGTTACTCAATTCTCATTCATTTAGTTATAATTATTCTCCATGAACATATACCATATAAGATGGGTAAATTATACCCTATAATTTTATTAAGAGTAATTATTTTCATTTAATTAATTTTATTTATATATATATTACACATAATCCCCTTTTCAATACTTTCATACTTCATGGATGGTCTTCTTTGTAATGGCTCTATCACACCACCCTCAATAATTATTGGCTGAATATTTTATTTAATTTTAACCCTTTCAAAAAAATAATATTTTCATATAATTATTATATATTTTTATATATTGCTATCACGTTTATAAATATTTAAATATATTTTTATTGACATGGCTATACTGGTTTTTAGTCCCCTTTTAAAATCTAACTTTACACTAAACACGATTGAATTGAAAATTCCTATTTCATGTATCATGTTAATCATCACCACATAAAATATTTTTAAACCATTAATACCATATAAAATGATCATTATTTTTTGGAGAACACTATTGGATAAGTTATGAATCTATGGATAACAATAATCACAATACTTCTTAAAAAATATCCTTTTCCTATTTCTTATATTTTTACCAAAGTGGTTCATTTTTATTTTTTATTATATGGATAATTTTCATTAACATTATACATTTGGATCCCATAATCAATAAATATTACCCCTCTTAAATTATGATAGTCCAAAACAATTTAATTAATTATTTTTATGTGAATCATTATGAATTATCATTTGGATATGTTGTGAATCAGAATAATGAATCCCAGTTTATGCTCATGAATTTTATCAATATTACGATTTTTGTGTGTTTTTTCTTCATATGATAGGAATATATAAATTTTTTATTATTTATGGGTTTCATATAATTATATATCCATAAAATTAATTGGGTGAATTTTTATAACACATGAGATGTTATTTAAGGGATTAAAAAGTAAACATAAACCACAATTTGATTTTCTCCACTTTATGAAGATGGTCTTGGGAGTGACTGTTGACTTATTTTTGTGATTTAATATCTTATATTGTTACCAAATATTCCATTATTACTTTATATTATGATTTCATTAATTTTTTCAATATTTCTAGTCTTATGATCATACTCTTTAAGATATCATGTTATTCTTCTTGATTTTTATTTTATGATTTATTTCAATGTTTATTCCCTTAGTGGGATTTCATGGTCACCCATTTACTTATGTATCTTCCCTATGGAATACATTTATATTTTATAAAATCTATGGATGTTAGGAAAACTATGTCGAATTTAAATCAAAGATAATTTATTTACATTTAATATGATGTATTTATGAGCCTATTCATCCAATGATACCTAACCTATAGATCCCAGGACTGAAATTAATGTGAAATTATGAGAATAATAATGAAATAATATTTTACTAATGATTGGGTCTCTGTAGGTGTTATCAATTAACAATTTAGTTATTTATTTATATTAACATGAGATAAAATTAGTGAAAAAAATAGGGATAATCCTTATAATAGAAGAACATCCTAAATGATTGGTAAATTAGATATTTTAATGTTTAAATAGAAATTACATCCCTATATGAATATTATATAATCAATGTGTCTATGGAAAGGTATAACCTAAGGATCATAAAAAATAATTTTTTGAGTTTAACTTGTTCAGCACTCTAAATAATTATTGGTGGGAATGTGAAAGAATACAAGATTAGTAACTCCTAAGGGATATTTTTGGGTTGATCATATACACTTTATGAACCTCAATTAAGGACTTATTTAAATGTTACTTTTAGGGATAACATTAAAAAGAGTGTGGAAACCTAATATAATATAACCAGGGTTAAAGAATGAATGATATATGTTGAAATAAATAAATTATAGGCCAATGTAAGAATTTAAAAGAACAATAATTTTTAATGTTGAATTCCTTTTATCATTATTCCCTAATATATTCACCATTTTTTTACTCATCTTAACCATTTTATTTTTACCTATGTCCTAAAACATAAGGAAAGAAGTTAAAAATTGATATGATAGATAATACAGTGACTATGTCAATGAAAAATCTATTATAATGGGAGATGTATAGATATGTGAAGATTTTATTCCAAACCAACTACTGTGAAATATAATTAACAAAGTAACCATTATTGAAATCCTTATTATACTAATGTGGAAAATGGTAGAGGATTATGAAAATTTAATCAATTAATATTATTAATGGAGGAATACTCATCCACTAATATGTAAAAAATGCAGGAAGAAGCACCAAGGTAATTACCTCAAGGGGTTTGGATGTTGTTCTACATAAATAAGAGAAGAATATAAAGCACAAATAAACAATATAAAGATAAAAACATTGGTTATCATGATTGGAGATAAATATTTGCATCAAAAAGAACCACTAATGATCCAATGATTTTTGTGTGTAAAATATGGTGATTATCTAAGTTAGTGTCATAAATCCCAGGATAATAAGGATGATAGGGATGAATAACCATAATGACCAATGGAACAATGTGAAGATTGTTCAATGAATACCATTGAGTTGGATTATGATAACTAAATAATCTTCTTAAAAATTGTGATTATTGGATCATTTTTCTAGTCACTCTATATTGTATATTTTTGTTTCTAACTATACGTCCATGATAATTTTTTCAAATTAAAAAAGTGCATGATGATTGAATTTTTTATTTTATTATAATGAGAATATAAATCATAGTATGGGAAATTTATATGGATTTTACATGATTGATTAACAATTTTTTTATTGATTACATATTTTTTTATTATAGTTATATTACCCATGAAATATTCATTATTGTTAAATAACGGATTGTGTTGATAAAATAACCAACATCCCCCATAGAGATATCTTAATGGAAATAAATTATTATATGAAAAAATTTGATATTCTTTATTATAATAAATAAATTCATATTATTACTTTGTTGGACCTAATATTTATAGAGAATATAAAAAAAATTCCAATGTTGAATGTAGAATACAAACCCCACCATCATTTATAGTGAAATAAGAAATAATGGTTCGGAGAAAATGGGGAAGGCATCCATGTGTTCTCTTGGTTTGGAGGAGTTCGAGATACAAGTTCGATTCCCCATGGCACAGAAGATCAAACAATGATTGTTGGAAACAATTTGGGTCTTGAAAGGCCTTTTTGGATCATTAGGATCCACCCCAAGAAGATGGGGTTGAGCATCCACCCCCACCATTATTTACCAAGGAGGGATTCATAAAGTAGGAAACATAGGTATTGGTGCAATAATCTGGAGAGGAGATGAGTGGTTATTGATTGATGATGGTGACATAGGAAAGGGAAAATATGGAAAGGGAAAAGGTTAGTGTGGTGGAGGTGGCTACTCCGAAAATTTCCAAGATGGGTATGAGTATGGATCTCAATGATCCTTACGAGGAGGAGGAATATTCTACTTTGACGTCATCATTTACCCTCATATTTCCACTAGTACCACTATGTTTAGGAGCTGGGGGAGGAGATATAAGTTTGTATGGAGTATATATTATGAAAATGTGAAATCACATTTCATTACCACAATCCAAATTATTAAAATATATCACTACAATTATAACTATGAACTCAATGAAAAATAAAATTGGTTCTATCACTATACCATGAGTGCTATTTAACTCAAACGGTTAGGAAGAAACTTTATATTCTAATATTTCTTATAATAAAGGAATTTGTGTGCTTGATTAATTATTTAAAATCTAGATTTGTTTTATATATAACCATATATAAATTCATTAATAAGCAATAATTAAAATTATAAGGATTTCATTTATTTAGGGTGTAAAATGTGATGACCTATGATATCATAGTATATTCACTATAAATAAATAATACAGTAAATATTATTTTTCACATTATAGAAGAATAAATAGAAAAACCATGATTTATTTTTTATATTTAATATGACCATTAAAATAGAGTACATAGATTAGTTGTTTTGAATTAAATTGACTATATTACAAAATCAATAAGGGATTTTTTATAAAATGTATTTTCGAAGGATATGTTTTCCATATGAATACTATTGTTATAAGATCAAAATTTAGGTATGTTCAAAAGGGGTTTTCTCTAAGAAAATATGAATCCTAAATTAAGATATTTTGGTTTGTGTAAGCCTATATACATGTTATGTTTATGGTCATAGATATGGCCATAAGATCCATTCTACCTAAACCACCTCCCAAAAATGCTAATTAGATGTTATATAATGGATAGTTTTAAAATAAAGACCATAAAGGGTTATATAAGTATAACATAAGATATTATCAACTTGTAATAATAAATTTATATGTATAGATATATCATGAATTTTTAAAAAATTAAAAATGTAATTTTTTCTCAAAATACTTTATGCATAATAAAATATTATCCAAAAATTTAAATTTTATTTTAAGGAACTAATTTTGTTATAATTTAATAATAATAATATTTATTTATTTTATTAATAATAATTCAAAACTACATTAATTACTAATTTATATGAAAAATAACAGTAATTATGCCAAAAGATAGTTTTCTCTAAAAATAATCGTACCCAATATTCTATGTTTTTAATTAAAAACAATGTTTATATATTTTATAATATGATATTAGAATAAATGACTTGATTTTTTTATCAGGTGAATTTTATATAAAGATAATTTTTTATATTTTTGGTAAAAAAATATATTTTCTGAATTTTTAAAAGGTAACGTTTTTATAAATACAATGATTTTTATGACTTTATATATATATATGACTGGAATACGAATTTATGAACTAATTTTCCAGTAAAATAAATTATCTATATTTTAACGTATACATTTAAAAAAATATTATTATTTAAGAACATATATTTGTTATTTTAAACTCAAGTGACATTTTTCTGAAAATAGTTTTAATGGATTATAAATTTATTATATTAAAATTAATTTATTAAAAAATTACAAATTTTGAAAAATTAAATGGATTTAAAATTATAAATTCATAGGTCGAGATTATTAAATAAGGGTGATTTCTTGGGCATATTATATATGTCACCTTATGTAAAAATGTAATGCCCTGACCCAAGTTACCCAGAGTCGGTGCATTATTTTAATACATTGGCATGATTACACGGAATCAAGTCCCAAAGAACCGATCGGTTTATCAGTCTTGGAAAACAGATTATATATATGAATGTTACATTACACTTCTTAACATACATAAAAACACAAATAATCCTTCACTAATGCCATTATCCCTTGTCTTAACCATGCATATCAATCAAAATACACTTCTTGGAGTCCTGGGAATAATAAAACATAGAACGGGGTAAGCTCAAATGCCCAGTAAGGATAACAATATAGCGGAAACTTTCATAAATAAGCATAAATATTTAAGGCAATGTATAACAAAAACAAAAGCCTTTTAAACATGAACATCATAATAATTTGGTATAAATAATCTGAAATAATTCCATTTACTTATTAACGTGGATATTCTACTAGTCGAATAATTACATGCAATGTCAATAACCACTTTCATAATTATGGAATGCAAAATGCCAGACTATCAAAACCACATAGTCAAGGCCTTGTGCAAAAACTATAAATAATATTTTGTCAAGGCCTTATGTCAAGACACTAGTTTCTCTTATGAGACCTACCGATGCATCAAGGAGCTATGGTGGGCCCCACCCATAACTTATTAAATACAATGCATTCCTCATATGAACAGGCTTAAACACAACATAAACATTCATATAAAAACTAACATAAGAAATGTCAATACTTTCTCCACAAACCATGAATGGTATAAAAATAACACATCCATGGTCAAATATATCACAAAACATTCAATACAATATGGAATATTTGTATCATAATAAATCAACTTCAAATAAGCTGAAAATCAATCAAATGATGTTGACATAGATGAAATCAAAACTATTTCAGAAAAATAAATCTTTTTTAGATCATTTAAAAGCCATGTAATTATAAAAGAAAACATTTAACTTGAAAATATTCTTATATGATTTTAAGAGAAGCTTCGATGATTTAATAATGCTTGAAAATAGCCGCACCAGCCGTATAAGTTAAAAAAAGACATCATTGCCCTAATTTTGTCGAAAAGGTTAAAAAAGAAACTTATTTTGAAAAAAACGGAAATATTCCTTTGTAAACATCTTATAAAAATTCAATAAGGGTATAAATGACTTTAACCCATAGTCTAAATAATATTAAGAATGATTTGAAATACAGTTTTAAGAAACATGGATGTGGATGATAATGAGGTCCCAGTAGATAATGATGTATAAAGAACCTCAGATAATGAAGAGGTTGTGAGATAAACCATTAACTTGTACTTTTACTTTTTAGAGGGTATCCTAACATCATGTATAATAGGTAAGTAAATTTTATTAAATTATACAATAATCATATACATAAATATGATATCATATATGATCTTTTAATATTGCTTTGTTAATAATATTTTATTATTATCATCGTTTCAGGTGTTCATTTACTAATTTTCATTTATATGTTTTGTTATATAAGCCATGTTTGTTATCCATAGGATGTATCTTATTCATATACTGAATGATATGAAGTCTTTAAACATTATTTTTAATCATCAAATGAGAATTAGACTTGAATGGATACGATGGGGAATGAATCTCATCGCGTTCGTGGAGACGGTAGTCCATACGTACGCACGAGCGACAATATCATTCATTTGATATTAAAATATTATATAATTGGATGGTATATCATATATACAGAATAAGTATAATGTTATATTTATTATTTACTTAAATTACACATCATTTTCATACCCATCCAAATAATAATGTTTTGAATAACAATTACACCACAACGTGAAATCGGTATGTCGTACGTACGCACGTATGGTGACATGTCATTAAAAGGATGGATAGAATACAGAATATGGCTGTATCATATTTTTAATAACATCACATTATATATAATATATTGTATTTATTATTTTTTAATGGAAATAACAAAAAAAGAATATGTTGATGAAGAAAGGAACTTGAAAGAGGGTGGTGAAAACATTACCTCTTCATCGGGTTCTTCCTTTTTATTTGATCGAAAGGGATCCTTAGGTTGGATTTATGATCAAAATAAAGCCTCTAGGTTGGATTTAGGTAAGTTCAGTGAATATTTGGGTAGGTTTTGGCCGAGCCAAAATTCTTTTATGTTGTGAATTAGAGGAATGGGGGAGTTGCCTTTTATAAGTGGGGTGAGGGGAACCTTAGGAAAAGCTAGAAATATTATTTTATAATAAATTCATTTTAGGTTTATAATGGCTCAAAACTAGATTATTTAAAGTTTAAGGTGTTTATAGGTCTAAAACCACTCAACCAATAGGTTTTAGACAGGTTTGGGTCACTTTATAAACCTTATCTTTTTGTTTTAACTCTTAGTGAATTATTTGACATTTACCATGTCTCTTTGTATGTTTATATTATATAGTTAATAAACATACTATATACATTCAAGAGAACCCCAAGTGGTACATTAATTATACACCTGTCATGATATAAGTCCTTTGGCCGATCCTTAGATTTTTAGGAATAGAATATCAATTAATAATATAATACTTGTTTTAAAAACTCATTTGTGTCAATTTTGAAAATATTTAATAATTGATTTTTTCTAATGACTTAAGAACATTATTAATTCAATCCAAATTCATTTAAGCAATCCTAACATGTAATATTAACCATTAAAATAATTTATGGCCTCTGAAATTTAAATTAGATTTATTTTAACATTTTATAATACTACTTATTTGATTCTTTCATTAATAAGGAAAATACTGCATCATTATTGTGTCATAAATAAATTTAATTATTAAATGACTAAAAATTATAAATAAAGAACAATAATTTAGAAAATATTTTTAGCTTTATAATGAATATTAATAGTCTAAAATATAACATATATAAACCTATTTAAAAAAATTTGAAAAAGATATATATTTAATTAATTTTTGTATTTACTTTAACTTAATTAATATAAAGTGTCATTATCACTTAAAAGTGGATCCATGGGGTCCCAAAATCGACCAAAAAATTCCCATGGTCGGACATGTATCAACCAATATGGTTAAGTCACATTTTAGGGTAATTTATTGTTATTATAATATTATTGTTTACCCTTATTTATCAGATTTACCCTTTAACCACAGTAAATAAAATATTTACCGAAGTAATTATTCAAAATGTCTAAAAATAAGAGTTACTTATTTACACGATTTGTACCTCCTGATTCTAAATATGGAATCTATTTTTCTAAATTCAAAACATAGAAGTAGCAGAAATTAATTTAAAATTATTTCCCGCTGTGAAAACAAAAAATGTGTTTTTAAGAAATAATAAATATCAAAAGATTGATACTTGTTTATGTCCGGTTTAAATGTGAAATTACGTCCAATGAAAAACATTGTATTTAATGGTAAAACAATATTCTAAATATAATTTAAAATAACTCAAATTCATAATTTATTACTGATAATTATTTCGATTAAAAAAGTTGTTTTTAATTAAAATTTAGTAATTTTCACTATTCATCAAAATATGAAAGTTATCAAAAAAGTACCAAAAATTCACCCTAAGCTAATTTTGATATTCTGAATCCAAAAAAAGTCCTTTTTGAAATATAAAATGTATAAAATTTCAAAAAGTGGGTATTACTATTCATAACCGCTAGTTTGATTGGTTGTGGTGTGTATTAGAACACGAAGTTGCGTAAAACACACGCTACTGTATTATTCAAAGAGAAGCGTATCGTGGATGCTTGTGATGTTACATTATATCCTCCTTCAATAAATTGTGTCCTCAAAATTTGAAATTTTCTTTGAAAATTAATGGTTGAAAATATAAAATACTGATGTGGGAAAACCAACATCAGAAATTGGGTTAATAAAATTTAGTCTTAATAAGAGGAAAAGAGAAATGTAAGGGTCACCACCAAATTATGATATAAATTATGAGAAAATTGGTGGCAATTAGGGACATATAATTGGAGAAAAAATGTTAATATTTATAAGTAGTGATTGAGGTCACCAATAATAAACAAGTGTAAAATTGAGGGCCTTAAATTCATTAATCTATGATGATTTAAAATACCATCGGTGAAACAATACATAAGTTATTTGGATATGGAATTTTTGGTTTTAAGATAAATTCAATAATGTATAAGAATTAATTTCTTCATTGAATAAGAGAAGAAGAAAAATATATACCTGACAAGTAGAGTTCCATCCTTTAACTAATTTCTACCACAAAAGCATGTTTCACTCTAAAAGATAATAGAACCTAAAAAAATATTCTATTTATCCTATTTGTATGGGGTTCAAAAAAATTAATTTTTAATTCATCAACCAGACCCTTTAAAGAAACTACATTATTAAATCTGGTACATAACGTGGGTCTGTGGTATGTGATACACCCTTCGGTTACGGGTTCAAGTCTTGCGGCCTTTCTGGACGTGACGGGTTACCGACCGACCTCCTGGTTATCTTTTTTATTGAAATACAAAAATAATCTCAAACTAGAATTATCCAAAATACTTGTGTCCAAACTCACAGTCCAAAATTTATAGTGAAGATAAACACATTAAAGATTCTTTTTCCATGGAAAACCATGTGAACACCTACATCGTGTATTCTTTTAAAACACTACAACATGTTGAATTACCATAAAACATTATTGATTACAGTCATGCTCTCTTATTCATTATAGAATACTAGATATACTCATTCTATACAAAAATATTTTAAAATCAAACAATTATGGGATATACAAATCATTAATCAGTTTCAACGTAGTGAAGAATATCCAATATAATTTGTCCAAATCAATCATGTATTATTCCAAAATCACTACTTCGATATCAGAACCATATTTTTGTTTATATTTCTCTCATCCATATATTTTCCAAAAATTTAACCTGTTATTGAGTCACTTTTCTTGGTTCCACACAATCCCAAGTCCTCAATTAAATAGTACTGCAGTACAATCCTTATATACTCCATAATTACTATAACCACTACTTTGTTGATACAACACTCAAATGATATAATTCCCTAATAACAAAATAAGTACTCTAATCGTTCCTCCTCATTTTTTTTAGTGTCAAAACATTATTATTATCCAATAACATCATTTGGGGCATACTCTAATGATATGGAAATTGGTTCATGTAGTGTCCCAACTCCTTACAGATGAAGTATTGTACATTTGAATCTTTTTTCTTACCCTTACAGTCACGTACATGGTGTCCTTTTTCTCCACACTTATAACAAACTCTCATTCCCTTCAAGAATGTTCCAGGGTGTTTCTTCCCAAAGTTATCACATATAGGAAAATTCTTCTTTTCCCTCTTCCCTTAATCCATATTTCTCTCTTCCATCCTTCTCTTCTCTTGCTTCCCTTCAAAGCCATAGGACTCGGAGAATTTTTTACTTATCTTATTAACATATGATACTATTTATTAATATGTTGAGAATACATGGGAGACTACTTCCCTTATAAATGTTGGATTAATACCAAGAAATATACGATCCATCTTACTCTTTGGATCATACGTATTGTTGGATTTCACATTCCTTCTACTGGGCGCCATTTCTATACAATGGCATAAACTAAGACATTTTATGAATTACAATGAATAATTACAAACTTGTAATATACCTAACGTAAATTGAACGGTTTATGGATATAATCCATAATCATAAAGATGATTTTATTGAGGAATTATATACTCATAAACTCTTCTGAATGATTTGTAATGAAAATGAGAATTATCCAAATCATATCCCCCAGGAGTGTCGTAACTAAGAGTGCAGCAAGGCTCGTTGTCGTGCACCAGTTCCCATTCGAGTCTAGCTCAAAGTAGTTTTTTTGTGTTTTACACCTAGGTACGTTTGTGCTAGATCCGCCTCTACTAGCGTGTGTACAGATAGGGATGTATTTTCTTAGAAAACTCACAAAATCTCTACATTACCAAAATTCAAGGAATTTCATCAATACTAATCCTCAATGTCTATCTAAGGTCTATGTGCTCTAATCGGATTTTTTCAAAATATAACTTCCAAGGTTATTGCTAAACTTCCTATGATTCCAACTATAATGCCCCAACCCCAGTTACACAGAGTCGGTGCATTATTTTTATACATTTTCATGATTAGAAAGAATCAAGTCCCGAAGGATCGATCATTTTAGTAGTTTTGGAAAATAGATTACATACATGAATGTTATATTACACTTCTTAACATGAAAATAAATAAATAATCCTTCACGAACGCCATTATCCCTTAGCTTAACCCTGCATATCAATCACAATACAGTTCTTGGAATCCTGGGAGAAATAAAACATAGAAAGGTGTGAGCTAAAATGCACTGTAAGGATAAAAATATAGCAAAAACTTTCATAAAAAAGCATAAATATTTAAGGCAATGTATAACTAAAACAAAATCATTTTAAACTTAAACATACGCATAATATGGAATAAATAAAATTAAAAAATGTTATTTACTTATTCATATGGATATTGTACTAGTAGAATAATCTCATAATATATCAATAACCACTTTCATAATTATGGAATGAATAATGTCAGACTGGCATAACCACCGAGTCAAAGCCTTGTGTCAAGACTACAAATAAGATTTTGTCAAGGCCTTATGCCAAGATACTATTTTGTCTCATGATATCTACCGATGAATCTAGGAGATATAGCGGGCTTGACTCGTCACTTATTATGTCCAATGCATTCCTCATATAAACAGGTTTAAACATAACATAATCATTCGTATTAAAAAAAGCATATGAAATGTCAATACATTTTTCATAAACCATGAATGGTATAAAAATAACACATCTACAGTCAAACATATCACAAAACCATCAATACAATATGGATGTTTTGTATCATAAAAAATAAACTTCAAATAAGCTTAAAATCCATCAAATTATGTTGACATAGATGAAATCAAAACTATTTGAGAGAAATATCAATTTTTTTAATCATTTAAAAGTCACATAATTATAAAATAAAACATATGTTTGAAAACATTCTTATATGATTATAAGGGAATCTTTGACGATTTTATAACGGTTGAAAATAGCTTCCCCCACTGTATAAGTTAAAAAAGACATTCTTACCTTAATTTCGTCGAAAATGTTAAAAAGGACCGTGTTTAGAAAATGACAGAAAGATTACTTTATAAACATCTTATAAAAGATCAAAAAGGGTATAAATTACATTAACACATAGTCTATAAAATAGTTATAATGACATGAAATACATTTTTAAGAAACATGGATGTGGATGATAAAGAGGTCACAGTAGATAATTTTGTATAAACAACCTTGGATAATGATGATATTGTGAAATAAACCATTACCTTGGACTTTTACTTGGTCGAGGGTAGGTTAACCTCTTGTATAATTGTTAAATCATTTTCATTAAATTATAAAATAATCATATATATAAATATGATATCATATATGAACTTTTAATATATCATTGTTAATAATATTTTAGTATTGTCATCGTTTCAGGTGTTCACTTACTCATTTACTTTTATATGTTTTGTTACATAAGACATGTTTGTTATCCATAGGTTGTATCCTATTAATATCCAGAATTATATCAAGTCCTTAAACATTATTTATAATCATCAAATGAGAGTTACACTTGAATGGATACGATGGGGAATGAATCTCATCGCGTTCGTGGAGACGGTAGTCCGTACATACGCACGAGTGACAATATCATTATTTTGATATTAAAATAATATATAATTGGATGGTATATAATATATACAGAATAATTATAATTTTATATTTATTATTTACATGAATTACACATCATTATCATACCCATCAAAATAATAATGTTTTGAATAACAATTACACCACGACGTTGAGATGGTAAGCCGTACGTACGCACGTATGGTGACATGTCATTAAAAAGATGGATAGAATGATGAATATGATTGTAACATATTTATAATAACATCACAGTAATAGAAGATACTGTAGTTATTATTTTAGAGTGGAAATAACCAAGAAATAAGAAGTTGAAGAAGAAAAGAACTTGAAAGAGGGTGGTGAAAACATTACCTCTTCTCTGGGTTCTTCCTTTTGATTTGATCAAAAGGGCTCATTAGGTTGGCATTATAAAAAAAATAAAGCCTCTCGGTTGAATTGAGGGAAGTTTAAGGAATATTTGGTCTGGTTTTTGCCAATCCAAAAGGCTTTGAATGTGTGAATTAGAGGGAAGGGGGAGTGCCCTTTTATAAGAGGGGTGAGGGGCACCTTTGGAAAAGTTAGAAATATTATTTTATAATAAATTCATATTCGGTTTCTAATGGCTCCAAAGTGGATTATGTAAATTTTAAGGTGGTTATAGATATAAAAAATCTCAACCAATAGGTTTTAGATAGGTTTGGGTCACATTATTAACCTTATCGTTTAGTTTTAACTATTAGTTAATTAGTTTGACATTTACCATGTCTCTTTGTATTTTTATATTATATAGATAATAAACTTACTATATGCATTCTAGAGACCCCTAAGTTGTCCTTTAATGATACACCTATCATAAAGTAAGTCATTTGGCAGAACCTTAGATTTTTAGGAATATAATATCAATTAATAATATATTATTCGTTTTAAAAACTCAACTATGTCAATTTTGACAATATTTAATAACTGATTTTTGTTAAAGTCTTAACAACATTATTAATTATAATCAAATTAATTTAAGAAATACCAACATGTCATATTAACCAATAAAATTAGTGGATGCATCAAAATTTTAAATTATATTTATTTTAACTTTTATAATACTAATTATTTCATTCTTTCATTAATAAGTAAAATCGTGGATCATTATTGTTTCATAAATAAATTTAATTATTCAATGTCTATAAATTATAAATAAAATAAAATTATATAGGAAATATTTTTAGATTTATAATTAATATTTATAGTCTAAAATATAGAATATATAACCCTATGTAAGAATAGTTTTTTCTAAAAGACATATGCTTAAGTCATTTTTGTATTTAATTTAACTTAATTAATATAAAGTATCATTATCACTTACAAGTGGATCCATGGGGTCCCAAAATCGACCCAAAGATGCCCATGTTTGGACATGTATAAAAAAATAGGGTTATGACACTTTTTAGGGTAATTTATTTTTTTATAATATTATTTTTACCCTTATTTACTGGATTTACCCTTTAACCATGGTAAATAAAATATTTACCAAAGTAATTATTCAAAATGTCTAAAAATAAAATTTAGCTATTTACACAATTTGAACCTCCTGATTCTAAATATGGAATCGATTTATCTAAATTCAAAACATAGAAGTGGCAGAAATTAATTTAAAATTAATTCCCGATGTCAAAACAAAAAACGTGTTTTTAAGAAATCATAACTATCAAAAGATTGACACTTGCTTATGTCTGGTTTAAATGTAATATTAAGTCCAATGACCAACATTGTATTAAATGGTAAAAATATATTCTAAATATACATTAAAATTACTCAAATCCATAATTTATCACTATTAAGTATTTCGATTAAAAAAGTTTTTTAATTAAAATTTAGAAATTTTCACTATTCATTAAAATATGAAAGTTATCAGAAAAGTACCAAAAATTCACCCTAAGCTAATTTTGATATTCTGAATCCAAAAATGAAGTCCATTTTGAAAGATAAAATGTATAAAATTTTAAAATGTGTGTATTTTTATTCATATCGGCTAGTTTGATTAGTTGTTGTGTGTATTAGAACTCAAAGTTGCGTACAACACACATTATTGTTTTATAAAAAGAGAAGTGTACCGTAGAATCTAGGGGTGTTAAGAAAAACTAGTTACAATGATAAAAAACAAAATGGTAAAAATGAAACATTTAATTGTAATTATCTGATAACATGTTAAAACCCTCTATGGGAATGGGTTGTTGATGCCTAACTTGACCTTATCTCTTCCAATATATATTATTTATTAATTTTGGAGCCACATTCTTGGAGGTAAAATGTTCATTGTTAAATATATTTGGGTGTTTAGAAAAATTTCATCCCTTTTTTTATAATAGGGGTTCTCCTCTCCTCACATTTCCTCACACAAAAACCCCCCAATTAGGCTTAAACTCTTTCCCATATACTCATAAATATTCCTCACAACATTAAAGTGGTTTTGGCCATCATATATGAACATCCATTAATGGATTATCCCCCTTTATAGAGGATAAAATCCAAGAAATGGGGTATAAATTTCTAACCACTCATTTCTAATTTCTCTTTTTTTACACAAACAAATTATTCTTGAAATAGCATTAAACTATATCTAAATGAAAACAAAATTATGCTCACAATATAGATACAATATTTTAATTATATTTCAATCATTAACAACCTTTCCCCTTTCCTATTAAGAAAGATGATATTTTCGAAGGTACGTTTGTGAAGATTACCACCTTAATAAATTAACATATCCATATTCCTTCAACTCATAACAAGACTAAATTTAAGGGAATATAATTTAAAATGGTGATATTCATTAATAATTTTAAATTATCATATAAAAAACCAAATTTATCCTCCCTCCATTTTTAAGGAAAATGAATTTAAACTCTATTTGTATGTATAGACCACAACCTCCATGGAACAATATGTTATATTTCACATTACCACCATCCATAAATTGATTTAAAAATGGATTCTAAAGAATAAATATGATTTTTATGAAATTATTATTATTTTTCTATCAAAAATTTAAAAACATATTAATGATATGATTAATAAATAGACATTATAAAATTAATCATTTTAAAACAAGAACACTATATGGAAAATAATCTTTTATTTTATGAAATTGGTTTATATAAATTATATGAAAATTTTTATTAATTATAATTTTTATACATCACACTTATAAACACCATATAAGATCATTATTTTTCTAGTTTATTAATATTTCAAATTAACACCTCATAATCATCCATTAATCATGGTTTGTTTATGTTTTCGTCGGTGTAACGACTTACTTGAGAAATGATATGAATTTACACCATGGATGAATGTGGGAGGAAAATTAATTTTATAATATTATATAAATATGAAAATAATGATTTATTTATTTATGTAAAGGTTATAAAAATATTTAATTCATTAATTAATAAATCTACCAATTTTGATAAAGAATAATTGAAATATAATTATTGTTGATCTCATCTTCAAGGGTAAAGGGTAAAACCAAGTCGGTAGGGAATTTAAACATAATAAATCATTATAAACCATTCCTTATAGAGTCATTAATTATTTGTAAATGTTTAACTTTGGAATAATAAAAAACACCAACCTCGCTCATATTAATCTAGTAAAATCCATTAATACTATAAACACTTGATGTCAAAAAATAGGTAAAAACTAACTAATATATATAAATATATATACATGGAATTTTTATCAATGAAAATTATAATTGGTAATTTTTATGAATAAGTTTCATGGAATGTAATTAATAAAAATAATTTAATTTTTTGGAATTTTTTGTGAATGTTCATATTATATTAAGACTATGGTAATGGTTCTTCATATAAAATTACTCTCATTAAGACATATATTATATTATCTACAAGTTTTTTTAACTAATGTAAATATTGTATAATACGGATATTAATTCATGTAATAAATTTTATTCATGGTAATTGAATTCCAATTAAATGATCACTCTTTAAATAGGTTTTGTAAATGCTCTTTATGATATAATGGGTTTTTGTTAAATAAATTATTTTTAATTGAGTTGTAATTGTTCATATTGATCGTATTTTCTATAATGTAGATAAATTATACCATACAATTTTATTCTATAGTATTTTAGATTTTAATTCAACAGATTCACATTTTTCCCACATAAACCACTTTAAAAAAATTTCTTACTTCCCGAACATTTTTTTATTAAGGAGTCATCAATACCACACACTTTACTTATTAGTTATACATTATATTTATTTTCCCTATTTTTTTTAAATTTTCCTCTAATTTAATTCTACTTTTTTAAAAATTAAAAAATCTTATATTCATAGTTACAATAATCTATATTTATATGGTTTTACAAGATTATAGTTCCCATACAAATTCCCAGATTTTTGTAATCCCAGTTTAAGGGAACATTCCTATTTTAGGTCACATGTAAATAACCATATCAATAATTTTGTTAACGAATTAATGGAATCTAAAAGAACTAATTATATTTTCAGAACACTATTGGTTCAATTATTGATTTATGGAAAATAATAATCAATATACATCTTCAAAAATATCATTTGGTTATTTCATAATAATTCACTCATGTTGTGAATTTTTATTATTTAATACTTTGATCCTTCTCATGAACATTAAAAATTGATACCACATATTCAAGAAATATGTCCATCTTAAATTATTAATGTCAAAATGAATTTAATTCCTTTATATCTTGTGAATCCATATTATTTATCATTCATAAATTATTAGAATCAAAAGTTTAAATCACTTATCATTATCTAGGATTTCACTACTAGAAACCAAGGTTTTCCCAATGCTCATATACCAACGGTTCATCAAAACAGTTGGTATAGGAGGCCTTTACCAACTGTTTCATAAAACCATTGGTAAAGGAAGACATAAGTGATGATTTCCCAATGGTTTTATGAAAACCGTTGGGAAATAATTCCCTTTTCCATCGAATTTACACAAACCGTTGGAAAATGATGGGAAATGATTCCCTTTACCAGTGGTTTAGACAAACCATTGGTAAAGATAATGTTTTCCCAACGGTTTTTAAAAAAATGTTACGAAAAATACCCAGATTTAAACCAAATCGGCCAGTACTTCCTGCAATCAGCAATTCTCCCCCGATTTCAGAATCCCCTCTCCCCCAATTTGTAGAATCCCTGCGCTCGCCCTATCCATCATGTCAGCTTCTCCCCAACCGGGTTAGAAGTCCAAATATTTATATATTCTTGCTCATTTTCCACTAATCATGCATATTTATCCATTTATGAAGGTATAAACCCTAAAGTTAGAGTAAAAAACATATCATTTTTAATTGGGTATTTGGTTTGTTTTATTAGAGATTAGGTGTATGAGGCATTCACCTTCCTAATATGGGTGGTTTTAATCAAAAGTTATGATGTCGGTTCCATTTATGATGTTGTTTTCTATGTTTAATCTCATTTTCCCAGACATAAAATTAAATTCTATATCACATTTGGTTTATGTTTTTTTAACTTCCATTTGAGTTATTTGTGGTTTATTATTGTCCCATGTTAGTTGTTTTCAATGGTTTGGCATGGAAATTTGGCATTTAATGTGACTTTTCCAAATGTGGGTACCTTGAGAATAATCCAAATATTTGTTAAAAATGATCAAAAGGATTTTATTATTTAAAAAGGATTTTGAAAGATATATCAAAAATGTTTTAATCTTGAGGAAAGTGTTTAATTAAAATGAGAATTTTTTTAATGAGGCTAGTGTAATATAATTTGTTATAGTGCACTTGTTATGTTACTATGTTTGGTATTTAGAAACACATAAGAGAACTGGTGTGTGAGAATGTGTTGTAAAAGAGATTCCATGTATGGTTTAAGATTATATTAACTTATTGATCCTATTAATGAGTTGTTTTAAAGTTAATTTGAGATATTTACCTTATGTTTATTGGTAAAAACTAAGATCTGTATAGGTGGTTCAGGATTATGACATATAATTACAGCTAAACATGTGGATAAACCATGCATAGTAGTGAATTTCTGAAATGTTTGATGTTTTTAGTCATTTTTTATTTGGTGTTTCTTTTTATGCTGATGTTTTTTATTGATACCTATGATGGGAATTTATTTTCGTTTCTAAATCAGCTGAGACTCCCCCACCATGCACAGTATATATAACCTCTACCCTTATTTAATCATTCTATTTACACAGCCTATGAAACCTATACCCACATTTAATAAATTAACTCAAGTCATTAATTGAATCCTTTTTTCTAACAATCATATAATAAATTGAATGATGTATACACATCCCCACATGATTTATTACCTTAGATAGTGTCCAACAGATAGAATACGAGCTTTTAAATTCATCAATTAACAAGGATCATATATTCCAATCCCCCAAGATTTCTGTACTAATATAACTTTGGGTTTAATTAAATATGGTTCTCATTGTACATTGTATATTAGGTGTCCTTGGCCAATACTCACTTTTATGAGGGTGGGGTGCTTTTCACCAGCCATGTTGGCATGTGTAGACATCCATAAAAATTTTAGATAAGTAAAAAAGTTTAATTCAGTAATGTTTTTATCATTGACATACTTTATTATTTTTCTCAAATTTAAAAATAAATGTTTTTTTCTATAGTTTATGAAATTAAATCTTTTTACAAGCCTTGACCAACCTATTAGTGTAGAAGCCTAAATTTTATTCACCCATGGGATCTGATTGACTTGGGGAAGTAATTGGGTAATGAAAGGTATGTCCATAGAGGTGCCAATAATGAGTTATTAAACATGAGTGAATTATTTGGGATACCTATAACACATAATGGGACCTGAGGCATGTTCCTCTTATAGACCTAATGAAAATGAATATAAATAAATTTTAATTTAATTTTTTAGTACTTGTTCTTTACATTGTTTTAGTAGATCACTACATCGACTAGAAACTTTATCCTTTAACGTTTACTTAAATGTATTTTCTATTAAAGTACAATACTATTGAATTTTTTATGACAAAATGACTTATATAAATTTTTTTACAGAATGGACAGAAGTTGGATGTATGAAATCGATCAGATCTCAAGGAATTTTCAAAATAATTTCGAGAGCTTTATAGATTTTTCATTTCACAATGATTCAGATAGTGGTCGCATACACTGCCCATGTTCCAATTGTGTTGGTAAACCTTGGTTGATCCATGAATAAGTTATCTAACACAAAACCAAATATGGTTTTCAATTAAACTACATTGTGTGGTATCATAATGGGGAGAAAATTATATCTCAAATTGGTGATGATCGAAATAGAAGGACTGGAATTGAGAATTTGTTAGATGATCAGTTTTTTTTATTCGTCACCATGAAAACGAAAGGATCTCGACTCAAGAAGACTTTGATATGAGGACAAATGATGCATCTAGTGAAAATGAATATATTTATAGGGTGAAAAATTTTAATGATGATTCCACGACTCCAGTATATCGACAATGAGATAAAATGAAAAAGTTAGAATTTTTAATCCCATTGTTTCATGGGAAAAATATGTATGGGATTTCTAATATAGCAATCGATTACATTCTTTCCATCATGTAGTATTTACTTCCAGATGATGCAGATATTCTCCCAAAAAACTATATGGCAAGGAAGTTAGTTGAGGAACTTGTATTTTCAAGAAACAAAATTCATGCTTGCCTGAAAGATTAAATTTTATTCTAGGAGGAAACCACTGAATGAAATGATTGTATAAAATGTGGCACATCCCACTGGAAGTCAAAATCTGATGGAACACCATCCCACGTTCCACAGAAAGTTATGTGGAAGTTTCCATTGATCCCCAAACTCTAGAATATTTTTATGTCTGATAATATATCAATAAAAATGATATGGCATGATACCGAGATAAAGAAGACTACTGATAAATTGGTTCATCCTGCATATGGATTTGCATGGAAGATATTTGTTGCTCGACATCTTGATTTTGCAGCTGACGTGCGTAATGTGAGGTTGGGTCTTTCATGCGATGGTTTTAATCCGTTTGGGCATATGCTTACTTCGTACAGCACATGGAATGTTTTTATACACATTTATAATCATCCCCCATGGTTGTGTATGAAAAAACATTTCACTTTCATTAGTATACTCATATCTATCCCTTCTGATCTCAACATTAATATTGATGTATACATTCAACCTTTAATAAAAGAGTTGAAACTTCTTTGATATGTGGGTGTGAATACATATAATTCATGTTTGAGAGACATATTTCAGATGTGTTCTGCGCTTATGTGGACAATCAATGATTTTCCGGCTTATGCAATGATGTCTAGATGGGTCACGAAGGGAAAACTGTCATGTCCTGTTTGTATGAAGAATACAAGATCCAGAATACTGAAACATCGTTGTAGTTTCAGTTTTATGGGACATCGATGATTCTTTCCAATGGACCATCCATATAGAAATAATCGTTGATGATTTGATAATACTATAGAGACTGATGATCCACCTCAGCATATGCCTGGAACAGATGTGTTTAATGAATTTAAAGATTCAGTTTTCATTCGGGAAGGGTCAAATAAAATCTGGAAAGAGAAAGAATGTTTCCACTAAAACCTGTTACAATTGGAGGAATAGGAGTATATTTTATTATTTTCCTTATTTGTTAACCAATTTGTTACGTCATTTCTGAGACATAATGCATATTGAAAATAATATATGTGAAATGTTGTTTTTGATTATTCTTAATGTCAAGGGGACAACAAAAGATGGTTTACGATCTCGGCGTGACTTGGTGGACTGGGGCATCTTACCAGAATTGCATCTTGTGCGTATCAGTGAAAATAAATTGAAACTTCTATTTAATTCTTATGTGATGACACCTATGAAAAAAAAATCTAGAAGTAATAGAGAATATTATATTTCCTGATGGATATTCAAGAAACATATCTAAATGGGTCAATAGAAGATATTTGAAGCTAAAATCATTTAAGACTCATGATTATCATGTTCTTATGCATGAGTTTCTTCCAATAGAAATCCTTCATCTTTTTTCCAATAATTTAATAGTGTCTATTATTCAGTTGTTCCATTTTTTTAGATCTTTGTGCTAAGAATTTGTCCAAGTATTTCTTGAATTTTTTTTTGACAAATTCCCATTATGTTTGTGTGAGTTAGAGAAAATATTTCCTCCATTATTTATCACATGCATGATCCATTTGACTGTCCATATTCCCACTGAAATACTTCTCGGAGGACCTGTTTCTTTTCATTGGATGTATCCAACTAAAATAAATATGTACACATTAATGTCTTATGTCCGAAACAAAAATCATCCTGAAGGTTCTATCGTGAACGGTTACTTGGCTCAAGAATGTATTAATTTCTTCTCAATGTATTTTTCTGATCTTACTACAAGAATGAATAGAACAATGAGGAATGAAGAAGAATAGTATGTGAAAATTAAACCTAGTTTTCCATTACTTCCTCAAACAGGTGGAATTCTTGGATCATATGCATTGAAGACATTAAGCCAGGAAGAGCGGCAGAGGGCACATCACACAGTTTTTGTAAACTGTGATTTGTTCGATGACTATATCAAGTAACTAAATTGAAGATATACATCTTACAAATATATATTTGTTAAACAATTCATATTTTTTATCTTCAGGTAATAAAAACAATAATAAATAGAAATCATCGTTCTTTATCTTTGAGAAGGAGGGAGGCTTTGCATAGAAAAGAGTTTTCTGCTTGGTTAAAATTGAAGGTAAAAATATTACTTTTTAAAATAATTAGATCAATATTTAATTAAGTTGAATAATAATTTATATTTCAATTATTGAGTTTGTCTGCTGACTTTATCTCTGAGGAAATAAGAGCTTTGTCTTCTGGTCCTAATACTGTGGTTCATGATTGTAAATCAATTTTTACCAATGGGTACAAATTTATTGTCACTAAACGGGAAAAGAACATTATAACACAACATGATGGTGTTATGGTTACTACAACAACCGATTGTTATTCCAGTGCATCTGATAGTAGACCGTGATTTAAAAATGTGGGTTATTATGGAGTCGTTGAGAAAATAATTATATTGGATTATTACTCTCATGGATGAGTCTCAATGATGAAATGTAATTGGGTTGATTCGATGAAGAGACAGGGCACATTTATTAATGGTTGTGGATTTCAAGTAAATAATATTACTCACACTCTTTCTACCGAAGAACCATATGTGTTGGCATCAATGGCTAAACAAGTTTTTTATGTCAATGACCAACTTCGACCTGAATTTGGTGTCATAGTTGAAGTAATTCCAAGACATATTTTTGATGATGGTGATGATGGAATTGACACTTTACCTACTTCCATTGTAAAAAATCCATTTATTTCTTTTTATGACTCCAATAGCTCAATTGTTAGATTTTATTGTAAACTTGAAATTGTGGTTGAAAATATATAGAATCATTCATCCATGTTCTAACTTATTTTGGTTTACTTCGAGTTGGGTTGTTAAGGATAGTACTATTCAAATTGATTTAGTATTGATCACAAATATTTTTTAGCTGACTTGACCATTATGTGAATTTTCAATGTTTATTGGTTGTAGTTTTATTTGAATTTCATTTTCTAATTTGGAATTGAACTGTATACAAACCTAGTCAAACAATATTTCTAAATTTGTGAACATTACATCTTGTATGATTTATTAAATCCATTTAAGATCTTCTAAAACAATTTATAGCTAAATTACCAATGAATCCCCATATTCCCTCATATATTTAGTTTTTTGGGTTACACATTAGTTCCTTTTTTTAATTAATTACATATTTGTTTTCAAAAACAATAAATGCATCCAATTGAAGAGAGAGGAAGGAAAAAAATGATGGAGAACAATCGTGGAATGGTGGAGATGGTCGTTCCACTGTTAGTGCATGCAGTGAGTACTTTATTTCAAATATATATATTTAAAGAATATATAATTTCATGTGATTAATTTTGTTGTAAACATTTTTGTAGGATCCACCTATACATCGACAGTTATTCAACGTGGAGCCTAGTACTGGTCCTAGTACATTGGCCGGTGGTATGAGGGGGGTTCGTACCAGAGGTAGATGAGTAGCTCCGTGTACCCGACTAGACCCTGCCCCTCCCACTGACATGTCATCCTTCCAAAATTCTGATCCTGCTATGTCGTTACGGACACACGTGATATTTAGGCCTCCCAAGCTTTCACCACCTTTTGCATCTTCTAACTCATCTTTTTCATATCCCATGATGATTCCCACTCCCCAGCCAGAATCTGGTCATACAGTAGTCCCATATTTTTTTCCTTCTACTTCAGTCTCTCCGAGCTTCTATATTCCATCATCTTTGACTCCTATTCCACCACAGGGTGTTCCAACAGTTTCTGTCAATCCAACGGAACTTAGAGATCAGACTAGCGCAGGTATATTTATAGAACCCTAACAAATTTTTATACCAAATATTTATTTTCATTATAAAATGACTTGATAAAATATTTTTTTTATTTCATGACAGACACATCTACTACAAGGAGGCAGGGGTGGGGGCATACATGCATGCGTGCGGTGTGGAACTGCCGCACACAGATACTGGTGGATTATAATGAAGACAACCAAATGGTTGAGAAAATAGGGTAGCAATGTCGGAGTTTTTTGTGACATTTTCCAAATACTCTGACATCATTTCCATCAATATGCTATCATGGAGACAGTTTCCACATGATTTCAAGGATAGAGCTTGGGAAAAGATATGGGTAAATAAATATGTTGTATTCAATGCCATGAATTATTTTTGTATTTATATGAATTAATATTTTGGTGTCAGCATCAATTTAACTTTTTCTGTGGTGAGGTTGCACGACTGGCACGTCTAAAGGATTTAGGTGAGATTTAGAGAGCCTACAAGAATGAGTTATATATTGGATGGAATTCTAGAGTTGGCACTGAGTTAGAGGTGGTACCATTCATATATGATTGTCCATTAGAGCAGTATCGGCAGATGATTACTCATTGGATGAGTACTCAGTTTAAGGTATTAATTACATTTTAGGTATTTAAATAATAACATTCATGTGTTGAATTAATATTATACTTTTCATTTTCAAATTTTATTTAGGAATCATCTGTAAAAAATAAAAAAACATTAATGCGATAAAATACCTCCACACACTGGGACGTACTACGATGCCAGATCATGAGATGAAGTTGGTATGAAAATTGTTTATAAATTTTTTTTACAACTTAAAGTGTCTTTTGTTTCCTCAATTATTTAATTTTTTTCTAATGTTTTCATAAAACATTAGTTTTCAATGTCATTGTAGAGGCAAAAACTGAATATTTAAGGATGTGTGCCTCAAGAAAAACTTTTTTGTTCGAGTAGATGGAAAAAGGATGGAAGTTCCGTCAACGAACCAACTCAAGATAATATTATAAGTTTTAATCTATTGATTTTTATATTTTAATATCTATTTTGTAACTTAATAATATATTTATATTTGTAATAGGCTGCTTTAGAGGCCCTTGATTCCCATGAACCAGATAATTCTGGGCCAACTGATCACTTACACCAGGTGTTGGGAGAGGATCATTCTATCAGTGCACACTGCCGACATAGTATTGCCCCAAAGAATTATTGTCCCTCCTTAGGTATGACTTATAGTGCCACTGAGATGCAACTTGTCAGGGCATAGGTAGAACATGATGACAAAAGGGCCATAGAGACGGCAGAAGAGTCTTCTAGGGAAAACAATGCATTTATGAAATTTATTAATGTTCTACGTCCAACACATTCACCAGAGGCCATCCAAGATTTTGATGAATATATTTCATTGATACATTCTATATATGGTGCACCGGGTGGAAGTTGTAGTGGTGGTTAAGACGTTGTCTATCCATACAATGATGATGGCAAAGAGTTTGATACGGAAAAGGATGGATAGGAGGAGGGTGAGGCGGAGGAAGAGGGAGAGGCAGAGGGCTAGGATGAGGGGGAGGGCATTGAGGAGGGCGGGGATAATGATGAGAACAATGATGACAATGAGGATGAGGGTGATGATGATGGTGATGATAATGATGGTGGTGTGGGACAAATTGATCTGTTACATTTTTGACTAATATTACTAAGATTTTATATTTAATATATTCTATTTTTTGGTTTTATCTAGACCCATATTATAGTATATTAGTTGAGTTATTTTTATATATTGTCTGTTTTCATGGATGTTGATGTCTTTTAGTGATTGCGGTGTATCTTGAGCATGTTTTTAGAGTTTTTTGTGTTTGGGAACTCCCCGGACAACCCCCCAGATAGCCCTCACCCTCCTCCTTGGACCCCGAACAACCCCCCAAACAGCCCCCGAGACACCCCCCTGACAGCCCCCGGACAGCCCACAGAAATCCCCCAGACAGCGCCCTGGACAGCCCAACGGATAACCCCCTGGACGGCACCCCCACCCTCCTCCCTCGACCCTGGACAGCCCCCCCCCCCCCCCCCCACGATCCTCATTGGACTGCGAACATCCCCCAAGATAGCCCCCTCCCCTTCCTCCTTGGACCTCAGACAACCCCTAAGATAGCCTCCCCACCCTTCTCCATGGACTCCGTACAGCCCTCCAGACAGCACCCCCACCCTCCTCCTTGGTCCTCAGAAATCCCCCCGGACACCCCCTAGACAACCACCTAGAAAGCCCCCCCCCCCCACCCTCCTCCCTGGACCCAGGATAGCCCCCCCACCCTCCTCCTTGGACCCCAGACACCCACTTGGATATCCCACAGATATCCCCTAGGAAAGCCCCCCAGAAAGCCCCCCACCCTCCTCCCGAGACCCCGGACAGCCCCCCCCCCCCCTCCCCTCCCTAGACCCCCAAACAGCCCCCACCCTCCTCCTTGATTTCACATGCCTTTTTTTATTTCATTCATCATGAAATGTTATTTAGGATTATTCCATTTTTTATGTCTTTAATTATATGAATGTCTTCGTATTCTTATTAGCTCATACTCAACAAATTCATGTGATGATATGCTTTAAATTTAATACAAATCCTTGTTGTACATTCTCCATGTTATTTGAATTATGCCTTTTTTGATTTGGTTTACTTGTCAATTGTTAGGATAATATATGGGTTACATGTTAAGGACTCATGGACGGACTCATCATGCTTAGGGAATGTAGACATAAAATTCTAAGATGAATGCTTTGGTTTCTAGGTGAGGGCTACCAGGATGGTTTCTATTACTCGTTAGTGATATTGGTTCCTTGAAGATAAACTGAGGACTTGTCTATTTTTCAATATGTTAATACCATGCCTCAGGTGATACTTAGTCCCCAATATGAGATACTTGGCAAGCGAGGCCGCCTAAATCCGAGGCGTGGTGTGGCCGAACCCACTCAAAGTGACATGTACGAGTCAACCCTGTCTAATTCTGAGGCGTAGTGTGGCCGATATTTTAAGTGAAAAGAAAAACTAGCATATGAAAAACCGACCAAATGCATTCGGTTTCTATTGATAATTTATCACAATGATCCATGGGTCATATGTGACGTGTACGAGTCAACTCTGGCTCAATCCGAGTCGCAGTGTGGTCGGGATCACTCTAAGTGTCTCTCTTTTGATTAAAATGGAAAACATTTTAAGTACATATAGAAAACCAACCAAACGGATTATGATTGTGTTAATACATTAGCACAATGATCCATGGGTCATATGTGACGTGTACGAGTCAACCCCGCCTCAATCTGAGGCATGGTGTGGCCGACACCACTCAAAGTGTATCTCTTTTGTTTCAAAAAACATCATTTTAAGTGAAAACATCAACTGGAATACGGAAAACTAACCAAACACATTTGGATTGTGTTAATGCTTTAGGACAATGATACAAGGGTAATTTGAGACGTGTATGATTAAACCCCATCTAAATCCTAGGCGATGTGTGGCTGGTACCACTCTAATTGTGTCTCTTTTGTTTAAAATGGACAGGATTATATGTGAAAAGAACAACTGGCATACGGAAAACCAACTAAACGCATTCAGATTTTGTTTATACTTTATTACAATGATCCATGGGTCATATGCGACATGTACGAGCCATCCCGGGCTCAATTTGAGTCACAGTGTGGCCGGGATCACTCTAAGTGTTTTTCTTTTGTTTAGAATGGAGAACATATTAAGTACATACGGATAACCGACCAAAAATATTCAGTTTCTGTTGAAACTTTAGGATAACAATACATGGGTCATATGTGGCATGTAAGACTCAACCTTGCCTCAATCTGAGGTGTGGTGTGGCCAACACCACTGAAGGTGTCTCTTTTTTGTTTCAAATGGACTTAATTTTAAGTGAAAACAACAACTAGCATATGGAAAATCGACCAAATGGATTCTGATTATGTTGGTACATTATCAAAAAAAATCCATGGGTCATATGTGATGTGTATGAGTCAACCCTACCTCAATCCGATGTGTGTTGTGGCTGACACCATTCATAGTTTCTCTCTTTTCTTTAAAATGGACATCATTTTAAGTGAAAACAACACCTAAAATATGAAAAACTGACCAAACGCATTCATAATGTGTTTATTCTTTAGGAAAACGATCCATGTGTCATATGTGATGTGTACGAGTCAACCCCGCCTCAATCCAAGGCACGGTGTGGTCGAGATCACTCTAAGTGTCTCTCTTTTGTTTAAAATGGACAACATTGTATGTATATATGGAAAACTGACCAAACGGATTCTGATTGTATTGATACTTTAGCACAATGATCCATGGGTCATATTTGACATGTATGAATCAACCTCGCCTCAATCTGAGATGCAGTGTGGCTATCACCACTCAAAGTGTATCTCTTTTATTTTAAAAGGACATCATTATAAGTGAAAATGTCAACTCGCATACGGAAAACCGACCAAAAACATTTGGATTGTGTTGATACGTTAGGAAAATGATCCATGGGTCACTTGTAACATGTAATAGTCAACATCGTCTAAATTTGAGGTGTGGTGTGGCTGGTACCACTCTAACTGTGTCTCTTTTGTTTAAAATGTACATGATTACAAGTGAAAGAACAATTGGCAAACGAAAATCTGACTAACGCATTTGGAATCTAATTAATCTTTAGGAAAATTATCCATGGGTCATATGTGACATGTACGGCTCATCCGCGCCTCAATCCGAGTCACGGTGTGGACGACACCACCCAAAGTATCTCTCTTATGTTTAAAATGAACAACATTTTAAGTACATAAGGAAAACTGACCAAATAGATTCCGATTGTGTTGATACATTAGAATGACGATCAATGGGACATATGTGACATTTACGAGTCAACCTTTCCTCAATCCAAGGTGTGGTGTGGCTGGCACCACCCAAAGTGTATCTATTTTGTTTAAAAAGGACTTCATTTTAAGTGAAAACATCAACAAGAATACGGAAAACCGACCAAACTAATTTGGATTTTGTTTATACTTTAGGACAATGATCCATGGGTCCTTTGAGACGTGTACGAGTCAACCCCATCTAAATCCAAGGCGCGGTGTGGCCGGTACCACTCTAACTATGTCTCTTTTGTTTAAAATGGGCAGGATTATAAGTGAAAAGAACAACTATCATGTGGAAAACTAACCAAACGTATTTGGATTCTATTTATACTTTATCACAATGATCCATGTGTAATATGTGACATGTTAGAGCCAATCTAGGCTCAATACAAGTGGCAGTGTGGCCGGGATCACTCTAAGTGTCTCTCTTTTTTTTTAAATGGACAACATTTTAAGTATATACAGAAAACTGACCAAATGCATTCGGTTTCCTTTGAAACTATAGTATAACGATCCATGGGTCATATGTGACGTGTAAGAGTCAATCTCACCTCAATATGAAGCTTGGTGTGGTAGACACCACTCAAAGTGTCTCTCTTTTGTTTAAAATGAACTTCATTTTAATTAAAAACAACAACTAGCATAAGGAAAACCACCCAAAAGGATTCTGATTCAATAGATACTTTATCAAAACAATCCATGGGTCAAATGTGACTTGTACGAGGCCAGCCCACCTCAATCCGAGGTGTGGTGTGGCTGGAACCATTCATATTGTCTATCTTTTGTTTAAAATGAACATCATTTTTAGTGAAAACAACAACTGACATACGAAAAACAGACCAACCGCATTAAGAATGTGTTGATTCTTTAGTAAAATAATCCATGGTTCATATGTGACGTATACAAGTCAACCCCGCCTCAATCTGAGGAACGGTGTGGCCGGGACCACTCTATGTGTCTCTCTTTTGTTTAAAATGGACAACATTTTAAGAACACATAGAAAACTGACCAAACATATTCTAATTGTGTTGATACTTTAGCACAACAATCGATGGGTATTAAGTGACGTTTTCCAATCAACCCCGCCTCAATATGATGCACGGTGTGGCTGGAACCACTCAATGTGTCTCTCTTTTGTTTCAAAAGGACAACATATTAAGTGAAAACATCAACTGGCATAAGAAAAACCAACCAAATGCATTCGGATTGTGTTGATACTTTTGTAAAATGATTCAGGGGCCATTTGAGATGTTTACAAGTCAACTATGTCTAAATCTGAGGCGTGGTGTGGTCGGTACCACTATAATTATGCCTATTTTGTTTAAAATGGACAGGATTATAAGTGAAAAGAAAAACTGACATACGAAAAACCAACCAACGCATTCGGAATCCGTTTAAACATTATAACAACGATACATGGGTCTTATGTGACGTGTAAGAGTCAACCGCGCCTCAATCCTAGTCGCGGTGTGGCTGACACCACCCAAAGAGTCTCTCTTATGTTTAAAATGGACACCATTTTAAGTACATACGGAAAGAAGAATAAATGGATTCTGATTGTGTTGATACATTAGCACAATGATCCATGGGTCATATGTGACGTGAACGAGTCAACCCCACATCAATTTGAGGCACGGTGTGGCCAGAACCACTCAAAGTGTCTCTCTTTTGTTTCAAAAGGACTTCATTTTAAGTGAAAACATCAACTGGCTTATAGAAAACTGACCAAACACATTTGGATTGTGTTGATACTTTAGGAAAAGGATCCATGGGTCATTTGAGATGTGTACGAGTCAACCCCATCTAAATACAAGGCACGGTGTGGCTGGTACCACTCTAACTGTGTCCCTATTGTTTAAAATGGACAAGATTATAAGTGAATAGAACAAATGGCATATGGAAAACTGACCAAACGCATTTGAAATATGTTAATACTTTATCACAATGTTCCATGGGTCATATGTGATGTGTACGAGCCAACCTGGTCTCAATACGAGTCGTTGTTTTGCCGGGATCACTTAAGTGTCTCTGTTTTGTTTAAAATGGACAACATATTAAGTACATACAGAAAACCAACCAAATGCATTCGGTTTCTGTTGAAACATTAGGAGAATGATCCATGGGTCATATGTGACGTGTACGAGTCAACCTCTTCTCAATATGAAGCACGGTGTAGCTGACACCACTCAAAGTGTATCTCTTTTGTTTAAAATGGACTTTATTTTATGTGAAAACAACAACTAGCATATGGAAAACTGACCAAACGGATTTTGATTGTGTTGATACTTTAGAAAAATGATCCATGATTCATATGTGACGTCTCCGAGTCAACCCCGCCTCAATCCGAGGTGCGGTGGGGCCTACACCATTCATAGTGTCTCACTTTTGTTTAAAATGGACATCATTTTATGTGAAAACAACAACTAACATACGAAAAACTGACCAAACTCTTTTGGAATGTGTTTATTCTTTAGGAAAATTATCCATGGGTCATATGTGATGTGTACGAGTCAACCCATACTTAATCCAAGGAATGGTGTGGTCGGGATCACTCTAAGTGCCTATATTTTCTTTAAAATGGACAACATTTTAAGTACATACGGAAAACAGACCAAACGGATTATTATTGTGTTGATACTATAACACAATGATCCATGTGTCATATGTGATGTGTTCCAATCAACCCCTCCTCAATCTGAGGCGCGGTGTGGCCGGCACCACTAAAGTGTCTCTCTTTTGTTTCAAAAGGACATCATTTTAAGTTAAAACGTCAACTGGCATACAAAAAACTGACCAAACGCATTCAGATTGTGTTGATACTTTAGGACAATGATCCATGGGTCATTTGAGACATGTACGACTCAACCCCATCTATATCTAAGTCAATGTGTGGCTGGTACCACTCTATTTGTGTCTCTTTTGTTGAAAATGGACAGGATTATAAGTGAAAAGAACAACTAGCATACAAACCGACCAAACGCATTCAGAATCTATTGACACTTTAGGAAAATGATCCATGGGTCATATGTGATGTGTATGAGTCAACCATATCTCAATCCAAGTCACGGTGTGGCCGGCACTACCCAAATTGTCTCTCTTATGTTTAAAATGGACAACATTTTATGTACATATGGAAAACCGACCAAACAGATTCTGAATCTGTTGATACTTTATCACAACGATCCACGGGTAATTTTTCTAGTGTACGAGTAAACCCCACATCAATCCGAGGCGCGGTGTGGCCAGAACCAGTCAAAGTGTCTCTCTTTTATTTAAAAATCACATCATTTTAAGTGAAAACAACAACTGACATACGGAAAACCAACCAAACGCTTTTGGAATATGTTGATTCTTTAGTAAAACGATCCATGGGTCATTTGTGATGTGTATGAGTTAACCTCACCTCAATCCGAGGCACGTTGTGGTTGGTATCACTCCCGGCGTATGTATTTTTTTTAAAATTTGCATCATTTCTAGTAAAAAAATCTGGTATACGAAAAACCGATCAAATTATGAATTGAATTCCGGATTCCACATATAATTATCATATAAATTTTAAATTGAATTATAAATGAATTATGTATGTTTATAATTATGATAGTAATTCTGATGTCATTCTGGATGTATATTGTTCCACGATGCATTATATATTAAATGTGTATGAATTTGTTCTGTATATGTATGTGTTAGTTGGATATTATAGGTACATTAATTGTATATGTGTGTGTTAGTTGATTATTACAGGTACAATAATTGGAAATGAGAGGGAATTGGAAAGGAGAGGGAATGGACACCATGCTCTGTGCATGCTGTGCAAATTGCTGGCTGTTGTGAAATTTGCAAAGCATAGGCTATGCCAGCTATTTCATACCTTTGGCTTAGGAATCTCAGTATTTTTTTACCAACAGTTCTCTAGGAACCATTTGTAAAAAATCATTCCCAACAGTTTAGAATCCACCAGGAAAGAAGTCATATGGTTTTTTGTCTCAACTGTTCAGCCAAACCGTTGGAAAAAAGTATCCCAAAGGTTGTTCCAAACCGTTGGGATAGGTTCATTTTTCTAACCTATACTAATGGTTCTATGTAAACTATTGGGAAAATCTTTCCCAACGGCTAACATACCAACGGTTCTGCAGGATTTCCCAATAGTTCAGAACCATTGGGAAATTATTCATTTCCAGTAGTGTTTGATCATTCTTATGATATATATTGATTGTTTTCTTCACATTCCACACATATGTATAGTATTCATTATTTCATGAGTTTTATAGAAATTATATATCCAACTAAATCATTAGGTAAATATTTATATCTCATGACATGTTTTTAAGGTATAGGGAATTAAATTAATCCACCATGTTACTTTGACCAAATTCTGATTACGGTATTGGGATTGACCATTAACTTATGTTTTTAATGTAAGTTATTATGTTTTCTCCACATGTTCCATGATTCCATGATATTATGATGTAATTTACTTATTCAATTTCTACATTATTATGATCATACTTTTTATGATACCATATTATTCCTCTTAAATTTCATGTCGGGATATATTTCCATATTTATTCCCTTAGTGGGATTTCTAGCTCACTGGTTTCCTTATTTATCATTCCCAAGTATCCTATGTTATTTTAGAAGATATATAAGAGTTTCAAGAACTATTATTACTTTTAAATAACTTTTATTTATTTATATTTGTGATTATGTATTTATTTATTTAATCTTATAAATAAATACACCCTCTAGTACATTGGAATGTGAATATTGTAAATGTTTCGTAAGCTTCATGAAAGAATATTTTTTGAGAAATTAGTTCCCTAGAAGATTTTTGAAAGTTTACTAGTATATAAAATGGAGATATTTTAAGGGGCTCAATAGATTAGTTGAATTTTTGAGTATTCGTAATGTTATATTGAATGAATATAGTACATTAAGAATTTTAGGAATGTTGATTTTCTAGTAATATAGATGAATAGTGTTGAGTTGATACATTAAATATATGGTACAATTATTTATTATAATGTTGTGATAACACATCATAGAAATAAGGAAATTTCATCTATAATACGGGTGTAAATAAATTGGTTATTTGAGGGTAGTCTATTGGGTGGTATTTATTTGTAACATTTATATTAAAGACAGCATGTGTGATTTTTTTTATTTTTTCAGATATGGGAAAAATGATAATGATGAAACAATGGTTATTTGTATTCATTTATGGGGTGATTCAAATTACTGGATATGTTGATTAATGAAATTATTCATCATCATGAAGATTTTTTTAAATCTTATGAATGGGGATAAATTCCATTATTCATTAATATAAAATTGAGTGACATAAATATTAAAGGATACTAGAGTGAATGTATATAATATTGTAGTAGGATGAGTAAAACTTCTATATTTTATATAGATATGGGATTTAATTTTTCTATCAATGTAAATTTTTCTATTTGGTTGATAAACAATATACTTTTATAAAAATAGTATTAATATAGTGACATACAATGAATGTTAACTGTGTATTATGTCATATGGGGTGTTATTTAATTTTATATTAATGTTATGACAACCAATGTAGTGATAGTGGATATTAAGATTAATTAATTATAAATGTATGTGAATTTTAATGATCAAGAACATATAATTTTTAGTGAGAGGGTGGTATATATGCATGGTATTGTATTTTTGGGAAGTGGTTGAATTATCATCATTATTTTATAAAGAAAATTTTGAATAGGGGTTGTGATATATCATTGAGTAAAATATACTAATTCAGTATGTTTTATATGGAATAAATCATAATAGGGACAAATTTATTTATTTATTGTCTATATGGGTCATGGGTCATAAGTTAACATGATGTTTTAGTGACCAAAATTTCTACCAAATATACTCAATTACACTTCTGATGAAAAACAAGTCATAATTGTAAAAAGTTTTAAATAGTTTTGTATATAGTTTAAGGATTACCTCTATTATTTGTTTTCTTAATTATTATTAAATTATTGATTGTAACATTAATTTCATTGAAATTATTTATTTGAGTTATGAAACATACCAAAATCATTTCCGATGAACACTATAAAACATAAAAAAATGATTTTATATCAAAATGATTGAACAATAAAAAAAATAACCAAATAGAATCATCAAAATATGAAACTAATGTTGTGTTTTCCAATATCTGAATACTCATTTTAAAAAATCATTAATAATATTATAATGATAGACTGTCAACATATTATAATTATATAAAAATTACGAGAGAATTAATATCTTGATTATTCTATATTTGAAAAGAAATACTAAAAAGTGGATGTAGTGTTTCAATGATTTACCTTCTCATGGGATTTTTGTCAAAGAAAATTAGATTAATACATGGATATTGATATTGTTTACACATATTTATTCAACTATTTCTACTTATTCCAATGGTTATACATGAAAAAAATAATGTAACCACTTAAAATATTATCTAAAAAAATTAGAATGCTTTTATGATGACCAAGTTTTATATTGAAATGGTCATAGATTTTATGATCAGATCCAAATCACTCTAACAATAACCTAGGGGGATGTCCCAATTTTTTTTTAAAATAATGTATTAATGAGTATAGAATCATAAAAGTTCATATATTCTCTCAAGAACTTAAATATGTCTTCTAATATATCAAAAAATTCATTTTCATTTTTTATCTTAAGTTATACAAGTTCTATTTCATTATGACTTATCTATTGTAATTAATTTCATTAAAAACATCATAATGATCCTTTATATTTTTTTATTTTATAATCATCAATATTCTTAATCAAATAGAACCTGGAGAAAATGGATGGTGTTTAATATGTGATAAATACTTGGGAATAGTTTTGATTGTAACCAATCAGACTTGTGTATATGATCATACTGTAGATTTGAGTTAAAAGATAAAAAGTTATTAGTATAGGAACATAGATATCAATTAATAGTAAATTTTAATAAGACTACTGATTTCATATCTAAACTAAATTTATTAATACTTTCATCTTCACTTAGAACATTAAGTGAAAATAAAATGGATTTCTCCAAAAATAAATTATATCATGTCTGTTATATCTAATTTTATTCGATCAATTTATTAATCTAACATTTATATAAAAACTAAAATCCAGATAATCACATTTTTGAAATTTATTTTTATACTAAAAAAGTTAACGTTTGATATACCAATTTATTTTAATTCTTTAAAAATATGTTTTTATATAAAAAATTGAGAGTTTTGGTTTTTTTAATAATACTTCAATTCACTGATGAAATTTTAAAGCTTCCTTTATAGGAAAACATTTTGTATATAAACTTATTTCTAATAGTGATTATTTTTGTTAAATGATATTATAGTTTTTAATTATTTTTTTAGATATATGAATATCCATAAACACTTGAAACTTCTATACTTCAATTGATAGAACTGAGAATTTTGGAAATAATGGTTAGTGACATTTACTATAAATACTTTTCTGAACTATAGTATTATTCTTAAAAAAAGATGAAAATATTCATTAAAAAAATTGGGAAATGTCAACAAAAAAAGATGAATAATTTTCTCTAAATTACAATATAATGACTGAATTAATATTTTTTACATAATGAACAATATATAGTCAATTGTTTTTTTCATTAAAATACCTAATAATATGAAAAAAAAAACTAATATCACAAAATATGGATTGGAAAATATCTTATAAACTAAAAGACATATTCTTTGAGTTGATTATCAAAATTTTGACTTCCAATAAAGGTAATTTGATTATCCAATTTATCAAAAGTTTATTAATATAATGAGATACCATAAAACCCTTATAGGTATATATATTACGTAAACCATGATCATTGATGATTTAATTAAGGACATACCTAGGGTATTGAAGTTAAAGAAAACAAACATTGAAGACACAAAGTGCATTAATGGATCTATGATTAATGATATTATTATAATATAAATGTAACAATATTATCGATGAATAATTTAGAGAGAAAAATAAAAATAGACCATAAGTGTTTATTTCCAATCAATAACACAACAACTATTCATAGTGCAAGTAAAAATCCTCATTATGAATTATTTTTTTTCTCAGTTTGTTAGAAATATTTTAAGGATATTATAAAATTTTTTGAAAATAAACCATAAAAAAATAAATAAAATTTATATATACTTGATATATTTACATTTAATAGAAAATTGAATCAAAATAAATTATATTTTATAAATGTAAAAATCATGTTCATGTAAGGTAAAAAAATCATTGGAATACATTTTGAGATGAAAAAGTAAAAAAATATTAAAGGAGATATTTTTATTAAATTCTATGATAATTGGTGTGTAATTTTAAAATCCATATAAAAATATTTAATAAGAATGTGATGAATTATTAATGAGCTCTCGATTCTTCTCCATTATTCCAAAATTAAATGGATCATTTCTCAAAGAGAGGTCTCTTAATGTAATCAAAATTTATTATTTAAGTAAATATAGTTTAAATTTTTATTAGGATAAAAATATCTAATTATTATAATTAAAAGATTATTTGGATGATATTGATATATAAATTAAGATTATATATGATAAATTTCAATACGCCAATGTTGTTCTAACTATGGAAAATAATAGTGTCTCAATTTTCATAAAATATTCTTTCCTAACATACCACATAAAAATCATTAACTCATAATAATAAATTGGTTAAAATAAAATAAAATAATACAAGATTCATATATACTCTATAAAAGTAAAAAATGAATACAAATAATACACATAACTCATTTCATTAATAGACCATAACAATAAAAATTTATAATAACATATAGTAGATTATACTTTACATAAAATATTTTTCGAAGATACATTAAAAAAAAGTCTTGGGAAAATATATTGTGTATTTTTAGACCAATACAGAACATCAGCATGATAAATTTTTTACTTAGAAACTAGCTAGTCTTTTAATAAACATCAAATTCTTTAATATAAACGCATAATACATCCCAGGACATATTTAATCATAAATTTCAAGGTATCTAGAACTTATGAATTCCACAATTACTTTTTGATAATATATCATGGAACAATTTTAAATGGGTATATAAGTACATGTATAAAATTTTAATAATAACTTTCCATATACTTATAATAATAGAACCCAGTACACGGACTTTGGAATATCTTGATATTTGACCAGTGAAAAATGATAATTTGGATTTTATATGAAAGTGGAAAGAATAAATTAAAATTTTAGATAAAAATTATAAAGATATATAGTGGAACAAAGAGAGGAATTTATTAAATTATATCCTTTAATTTTTAATGTATATAACATTTGATCCCCTAACAACAATCTGATTAAAATTATATTACTGTGAAACCAAGGATACTTTGCATATTCCTAGAATAATAACTATATTGGAACTCTGCCGTTTGATGACTAGATAGTATCTATATATATGGAGAATAAGTTATATGTCAGAAAATTATGTGATTTATACTATTATAATGTCCCATTTTCACTAATATGAAAAATAATCAGTGAATATAGAATATAGAGTTTTGGGATTGTAACCTTTTGACCTAGACTAACATCCCTAAGAAAATCCTTAAAAAGGCTATAAATGAGATAAAGGTAATATTATATAAATCTATTGACCCATTATAGTGTTTAATAAATATTATTTAATATTAATAGTAGTTAATGATATGTAAATTTTAACATTATCGAATGTACAATGTTTATTTTTGTTGATTATAAGACACATTATTAAGGGGTTTTATTTTTTTTAAATATATAATCATATTTGTTTTATATAAAATGTATTCTCTAGATGCAAATGAGATAGAAATATGTATATTTATAATTTTATATTATCCCAAAGGTGAAATTTAATCCATATTTTAAATTTTTTTGTGAAAATAGACCATAAAACAAAACAAAATTGAACTAATAACCCCACAATATAATGTTGTAGTCAGATGAATGAATAAAATCCTTCAAGATATCTTCCAAATATTTTTTCATGAATAAAATCAGTATGTTTTTGACTAAGAATATAAATACTACTAGATCGTAGATAAATTATTCTTAGCTTTTTGTTTTTTTAAGGAAAAATACTTATGAATTTTTGTATGGTAAGAATATGAATTTTTTTCATATAGAGAGTTTTTGATTTATGGGTATTTTATTATTTTAAAATGAAAAGTAATTATGTTTAGTAAAAAATATAATGATGGATATTTTCAATGATACTTTTCCAAAAATATGGTCTCTTATTTCTTCAACAAAATGAAACATATCATTTTAAAAATTATTCATATTAAATTTGATATCATGTTTCCTTTTATGAACTAAAATTTCAAAACTTCATGATTATAATGAATTTCTTTTTCAAAGTCTCCCGCAGAATAAGAAAAATATAATGTTTAAAAATTGAAATATGATACAAATGAACAAAAAGGTAAATAAATATATAACGAGGAGAAATAAACTATTTTTCTTTCCTTATAGATAATATTAAAGGATCATATTATTAACAATAAAATTACTGATGTTTATTAGATAATCAATTCAATATTATTCCACTAGATTAAACGTGAAAATATATATTTATACACCAATTTTAAATTAAAAATAAAATATTAATTGTTTTGTGCTGAGAGTGTAATGATACAACAAAGAAAAGAGAAAATAAATTTAAACAAAATAAATAATATTTATTGTTAAAAATTAATTAAAACAATATAGCTAATGTAAATATGGGTTTTCCATGAACAGGTGTGATGAAAAAGTGATCCTAATCTCAAATATGAAAGGCTTTATATGGAATTTTATAACCAATAATATGAAATATACAATGATTAAATGTATTATAAAATAGAAATATTAGATCATTTTTGAATAATACATGAATTTCTAGAACATTTAGATTTTTATCCTTTTAAGGTAGATTCAAATGTACATTTTATATTTATTTTTTAGGGGAGGTTTACGTTAAGAATACACTAGGTTAATAAAATAAAATATTGTTAAACATTTTTTTCAAATATACTTACATTTTATATCGACATAAACATTTTTATGAGAATGTTATAACAAGTTTACAAATTTTATTTTAAAAAATTATTTCAAAAAAGGAATGAAAATGATGATACCTTTATCAAAACAAATTGAGGACACTTTGATTACATAAAACATATTGTTGGGAATAATAGGTAAATCAATTTATGAATAAAATTTCAAACTAATTAAAATATCAATTTAGTAGAGAATTATGGGTGGATAAAATTTCTAAAATCATTTTCAAATTTCTCAAACTCTGTAATGAAATATCTTATTTTAAGATATATAGAGCAAATATTTACATAATAATTATATCATAGACATTTAATCATGTATAAGAACTCTTATAATTCTACATTGTATGTTATATATAGATGATGTTGACAAACTAGTAAATTAGAATATTTAAATTGAAATGATCAATATTCTACATAAAATAATAGTTGTTTTTGTAATAATATTAAGTAAATATGTCTTAGTGATTATTATTAATCAAAAATAAAATATTATCATTTGAATATAATAAAATATTTATTCATATAGTTAAATGTATTTTCTAATCATGGATTATTTTTCCACTCTAGATGAAATTTTATTCTTATTGATTATTCAAATACTAACATCACAAGATATAGAACAGGTAGAAATAGTAAAACATAAAATTCTCATGTTATTAGAAATAAACATTGTCTTAGTACTGTATATAAAAAATTCTATGTAGTGATATTCACTTTTAAAATATAATATATCATTTTTATAAAATTATTTTTCAAAGTTATTATAAATTAAACACAATTTCATACAATTTTGGAAGCATATATATGAATGTTTTAATCATATGGGATAATTAAAATACTATAAAAAGTTTTAGTAATATATCACATTAGCCAAGGAAAAGACGCATAAATATAAAAAATTAATTTATATAAGATAATACAAATGAAAATGTTATATCACCCAATAGTATATCGGAATTCATAGTTATATATAATTAAAATTCATAAAACCATTAAATTAGTAAAGCTTTGATTTTTTTAAAGAATATGTTAGGAATGATCAAACATAAATGACCTTTTTTTCAATATATGAAAATATTCAAAATTAAATTTAACTCCATGAAAATAAGGGACAACATTTTCTTTTATAATAAAAAATTAGATCGTAGAATATTTCTTTCATGATTTAATTTTGAAAATATCATTCCAATTGATGAAATTTAATTTCATATAAACCATTGATGATGAATAATTTATTATACTAGAAATAAATATATAAAGTTATCATCAGATATATTTGAATGTATCTGTACTAAAAATAATATTGTATAATAGTAAATTATTTTGATTTTAATATTGGTATTTTTAATTTTATGAATTTTTTATGTTATATATATTTATATATTTAGACTTTGTTTGACCCTAATATTACCATTAATTTGATATCCAACCTTACAGCTAAGGGGGGGGATTATTTATTTAAATATAGGTGTCTACTAACTAATTTGATTTCATTTTTTTGGATAATGGAAAAATTTTAAGAGTGTTTATATCTAGAATTGTCTCTTCATATCTTGTCATTTTTCGTCACTTTCAATTATAAATGGATTTATCTTCCAAAAATTTCAGCTAAAAAATATAATAAAAAATAAATTAGTGTAATATTATTTAAAATAATTTGTATGTTTCATAATTATATATTTTTAATTAAATTCATTTGCACCGTATCTAGGAAAACCTAAATCTACCTATGAAAGAAATGACTATACACCATCAAAAATTGGTATAAGAGTTCTTTATAAATTAATGATATATAATTTTATAGATAATTAAGTGTCATAAATTTAATATCTAATTGAGTAAATAACATATTTTCAAATATTCATCATCTGATCCTATTTAATTTTTTATCAAACTTTAATGTCTAGCCATCTGTAACCATATACCATTATAGTAATGAATATTTATCACAGTTAAGAAAATTAAGTAGATACTTTGTCTCTCCAAAACATAACCACTGTATAATAAACATAAAACATTTTTCATAATGATTATGTAAGTGATTAGAAATGATTTTTACTCTAAGAAAAGAGACATAAATACTACATCGATATATTATTTTTTATTCTAGACTATATATTAGATATGTTCTTCTTTACTGTGGAAATGTTTATCTTGGAATAAATTGAATGAATTTACTCTATGAAGCTAAAGCAAAAACCTAAAAAATATTGTTAATTGTTTTATATGATATATACAATCAATAATACCATTAAAATAGGAAAACACATTGTAATTTATGATATTTTTATAAAATATGAAATTATTATAACGATGATAGTGGACTTCGAAAAAAAATATAATGCTCATATTAATACAAAACAATGAAAAGTTGAGGTGGATAAGTAATTAAAGTAGAAACTGAATATTCAAGATATTATTCTATTTATAAATGGGAAATCTTTTTTATAAAACTCCCTAACATATATTTCCCAAATTATTATAATCCTGATGGTTCAATGTAACCTCAGGAGAACCTCCGCTTACATTAGAGACTACTGATTATAAGTGAAGGTATAATTGGTTATAGTGGTGAGACTATATATAGAATTATAAATAAAATAAAAGGAAATAAAAATCACAAAATAACATTATAAACATTACTAAAAAATTGAAATAAATAACTGAGGTTATAATAATTAAAAATATTTATAGGAAAAAAAATTAATTTATTAAAATATTACAAAATTTTTTTCAATGTCATACATTTTTCCTTGAAAATTTACTCAGGGGCACATCATTAGACGATGAGTTTTTTCCTAATTTCATCTACAATATCATCCATGAAACAAGCTCAAGTTGTAACCCTTCAACAACAAGCTACAAATCTTTCCTGAAATACGTGCTATATCCTAAAACAAAAAAAAATAATACCCATGCATGAAATGATATTCTCATGTAGGGTGTTAGAATGAAACTCAACAGACTAAGAATAGTAGGCCCCTAAATATCTCTAATAGAATACAACACATACACAACATGAAATTAAAAAAAACAATATACATATTAATCCCTCAGTAAATGAGATAACATACCATCACCCACATGAATCATCCTAATTTATTTGACCAATTCTATAGTGGGATGATTTACCCATTTTCTGAACACAATTTAAGGAACACATGGAACTACATAACAAATTAACACAAAACCATTATCCTCACATCACCAACATTGTGAAACCACATCTATATATCCTACCCAATGACACCATGACTTCCATTTTCACATAATTGATCCAATGGAAACAATTAACCCTTATCTTTATAAATCATCAAATGGAACCATGTTACTCAATATAAAAACACAACCACTATCTATTGAAAATAGATATGTTATATCACTCTTCTAGCCAATGCTCAATACCATCATCAAAACACACACATCTATGGAGGATATCTTCAATAATATTGATTATAAAAATGAAATGAGAGATCTTTGAGATTACACACAACCCTAATGACCTCTGCCCTAATGGTGATAAAATCCAATAACCCGTTTTACCAATCCATGATAAACATGACTCTTCCATAGACCGTGAATGATATTTTGCCACTATCTCGTACAAAAAAAATTCATTTCCACCCCATGTATCCAAAAAATATCAACCTACCCCATAACTAGTTAATATCACCCTATAATCATGACATCATAATCATCAATATGTAATGATATCTAGGTCACCCCTACTGGCATCAAGACATATTCCCAAATCATATCCCAAAAAATCTAGTTTATTTTCCTCAGATCACCAAATAAATCTCACATAAAACATGCCATTTATTTTTTATTATGCTACTAATCATCCTACTACATACCATTGAATTCAATTTCATCTCTTATCAGCCAATAAATCATGTCCCAAGATCTATTCATAAAAGAAATACACCCTTATAAACAAGGGAACTCCCTAGCCTGCATGATTTCCCATTTAATACCTAATTTTAAATAGAACCCACTTTCTCATGATTAACCCAATTACATACCATGGATAGATCATACATGACATTTTTTACCTTAACACACAACATCACTTGATAACCCTATCCATGTCCACAATTGTTCGCTCAACTCAAAAAAAACACATAGAATCCAAAACCACATCTCTCCTCCGCTTTTTCCTAACCCCATCATCGATAGTGATCCCTAATGTCCTGAATAATCTCCCACATTTTCAAAATTCCCTTAGATAAACCTCACAACTCTTCAAGATTCATATGTTGTAATAATTATTCCATCCAAATCTCATCCAACCTATAGTCCTACCCCTTCATAACATGACACTTAAAACATTAATATAAATGTGGAATAAATTCAAGATTTACCTACCTAACAATCATAATAGCTTTCCAATCAAGTATCTCATAGAGATTAATATTGGACGAAATCCTAAATCCTATAAAATACCCAAATTAATTGAATAATTAGGCAAATATTATGAATTGATGAGAGAAAAAGGGAATATACACAAGAGGTCTCTAATGCTTGCATTTAGTTATCCCCTATAGTAAACGGTACAACAAACTAGTTAAGAATAATATAGATCATCCATTGGAAATATATATAATGAGAGTGAGAGAGAGATGATTGATACTCCAATTTCAATATGTATGGATGGAGTTCCTTGGTTTTATTAAATTATAAAATTTCATTACTAGAATTAATTTTTTTATAAAACTGCTCAGGAACCCCCCATAACACTCATTGTAAGTACAAAAAATATAGTGGAACCATTGGATCTTAGATAGACCGACATTGGGATTCTATTGGTAGTTGTATATTTTATTGACACATCTTGTTGAATGATAGTGGATTCCAGTGGGGTTATATTATAAACCTACAAAAGTTACATATTCCTCCACCACAATCTCCCTTCCCAAAAAACTAAGAATGGGCCACTTCAAACACATATATAAACCTAATAATGTAGCCACCCATACCCTAAAATCCTAGATCTGGTGTCTAATTTTCCACATTATAATAAAATACAAGGAATTAAAACTAGATGGACTGAATAGTCTAGTATTTATTGTAAACTAGATACATTCATGAAATTAACATTACATTTTAAAACATAAAATACCAAGAATATTTTGTTTGAGAACTCCATTATTTTTACTAGAATATCCCTACATATCGATCACAAAACTCTTTATGGTTTCCTAGGGAAAATAAAACATTAGAAAGAGGTGAGCTCAGATGCTTAGTAAGGGTATGAATACAACATAAGAAATGAATAAATAAGGCATATTAAATATAGAAGAGTAAATAACTGAAATACTTTCCATTTAATCAATAACATGATCATAATAAGAATGGAATAAGTGATGATCAAATAATTCTATATAAGTAATCACATGAACATGAATCTAAATAATTAATATTCTAACTAATAGATGATTGATATGGAATGTCAATAACTATATTTATATTACTAGAATGCATAATTGTAGACAAAAATATTATACCAATGATTCCTTATTCCAACAACTCATTTAACATTGAGGCCTTATACCGAGATATCTATATAAATGTATAAGGCCTCGACCAAAACCCAATATAGTTTGTCTCATGATTCCTACAGATTCATTGAGGGGAAATAGTGGGATGCAACTATCACTTATTAAGACTAATGAATTCCTCATATAAAAGGATTGAAACCTAATCAACTTTATCATTGGAATTGAAAAAATATTACAAGAATTGTAAATAACTACCCTAATAAATAAATATAAAAATAAACCATCCCATATAATATGAATGTTATCAAACTAATAAATCCTATTTTCAAATGTTCATAAATCATCCAAATAAATACTAAGGATGATATGAATATAATATATCCATAGTGTATCTTATGTACAATGATTTAAAATTAATTTTTTATTAAATTGAACACTTTTAAGAAGAATGTGTGAATCAAAACATCAACCACGAAAATGATATCGAAGAGTCATTGAAATGCAGTTTAATCCCACAAGAATCCCATTCCCTTAACAAATTCCAGGAGATAGTTGTTACCTAAGTGCTTGTTTTATCACTTATAATATCTTCATATTCAGAGGCCAGCTTGTCCCCGGACTGTACATAGTCAACAAGGCTAATATTACAGTTTTTGAATCCCCCAACTAGAATCAGATCATGTTTATCAATAAAATTGAATTTCACCTCATTTAGAGTCACCCTCAAGGAACTATATATTAGTTTGGCCACTCCATCTTCATAATAATTGAGTAAAAAAACCTATGTGGCCACATACTATTCTAATCTCAAAATAAATTCCAAGTGTTGAAAAGATAGACTGTATAATTACTAATGACACACAGACTCATTATCCATATTTTTTGTGTTTTTATTTTTTTCTGATCGAGTCTCCAAAGTGGGTGGTAAAGATGTGTAAGCATTCCTACCCTTCCTATTCCTTTTACTCATGTGAATTCTCGATCTTGAATATTCACCTGTTGAAAAACTAGGATCATTTTCACTGGGCTCCTCTACATAGACCCTATCTGAGAAGGTCGATTCTTCTTATTCAGTGAAACCTTCCATTGTAAAGCCTTAAAAGATATTTCAAAATTTAGTTGTGGACCGGTTCCATAGTATAGACCCCCCCCCATAATTTCTAACTAAAATTTGATCAGTAGCATCTATATATGTCTCATGCCATCCCTTGCACAATAAACCACAACTCAAACTAAAAACCTCCAAAAAATAGGAGGCAACTACACCATCTTCACCGCCCTCCACATGAACGACATCAGAAAACCCCACGTCATCACCCTCCACCAGAGATAAAACAACCTTACTCACATTTGTATGATGTTCTCTCCGAGCATCATCATTCTGGACAAAGCCTGCAAGCACTATTTCCTTTTCCTTTTAGATATGTGCATTTTGAGAGGATGGGTTAGCCATGTAATATCTCAATATTTTTATGACCTTAGATACATTAGGATTATCCAGAGACAAAACTTATTGTTTCTCCTTAATAGAATCTGAGCTACTCAAAATAGTAGCCTTTCCATCCTTTTGAACCAAACCATCACAAACCATAGTTGGAGAACGAACACCCCAACCACTACATTCCATACCAAGTAGATTATGTTCTAAAAAAACTTCTATGACATGAATCTCTATGTCCTTGACACTTCATTTTCCCATATTTGATGTAGGTACCGGAGAAACGCATAGATAATAATAAAACAAGTGTCTTAGGATCTTGCATCCTGGCCAAAAATAAAACTATAACATGAATACCATACATTGTTGGCAGTGATAATCCTCCCTGAGAGTGATCTAAACACACTCAAATATCACTCTTGACATTCCCATTTCAACACAACCACATGGGTTAATAGGATGACACAGAGATGTAATGATTCTATATGAGCACATATACTTAACCACAATTACAGTGAATTTTTTATGTCATTTTTGAAAACAAACACAATAAAAGATCCTTAAAAACATATTCTATTAAAATAATATTTTTATTTTAAAAATTAACTTTTAAAAAAATGTTATAAATAATATTGAACAATCATTTCTTCGAATGTAATATTTAAGTATTGTGAAATATGTTTTAAAAATTTGAGTGGTCATGATACCAAAAATTCCATTCATGATATACATGTTAAAATAAATATTCCCTTCACATTTTTGGTTAAATCCAAAAAAGCATTGTTCGAAAATTAAATTAAGTCTCCTTCATTTGAAAATATTCAAAATGGGTAAAAATGTATTTAAAAATAATTTTTAATTGTTTAATTTTTCTTGAATTGTTTTTTATAAAACGTGTTTTTTTGAAAAAATATTTTTTGACAAATTGGGAAGTAAATTCAGATTTTATTAAAAACTCATTCTCAATCAATTTGTGTGCTAAATATTGGAAAAATGATATTATTTCTTTAAATGGTCATGAATGACCATATAATAAAAAATATATTTATTTCATCATTTAAATACCAAATAATGTTCCCAATGGAGATATAAACCTAAATAATCCTGAATAATGAGGAGATTGTGAAATAAAACTTTACCTCTTTGGTAACATTTAAATTATATTCCACATGAATGAAATAAATTTAAATGAAATAATAAATACTATGAATATAAATTAATTCATGATATAAAATAAAAAAGGTAAATATAAACATAATAAAAAATAATCATGTGGTGAATATGAAGTATTTCATAAAAAAGTAATAGTAGGACGAGAAACCCTTATTTTGAGTATAACTCGTCACATAAATTTATTTTCATTATAAACATTAAACAGGTTGAAATTATTTTGATACATAATAAAATATTTCTTGTTTATACATTCTTTTATTTAACTTATTTCTTTATTATATAATATTACTTACTCAATTATGTTTACATCATATATTTTGGTGATATTTTTCTTATGTTTCAAAAATGACTTCGGTGGGTAGACTATTGTCAAAGAGGTCATTATTTAAAAATATAAAGAATAAAAATCAAGAAATAATTATCATATTTATACATAAAATATAATTTTAAACCCAATAATGAATTATTGTTAAGAAAAATGAACTATGTTATGATCATGTAGATAGTAGACTATACGTACAAATGAATAACGATTGCATTTTTCGATGATTGTTATGAAAACGATGTAAGTAATATTTTATATTTAAATAATTATTATAAAATAATAAATAAAATAGTATTTATTTAAATATACTTATATACATTATCCATGTTGTTTGGTTATGATAATAGATTCAAATCACTTCTTGATGGTGGTAGTCCAGACGTACAAGAACTATGTTATCATCTTTTAGTGATTGAAACGGTAAGAAATAAAATGATAAATGATCTTTTCAAACTGATAAATATATCAGTAATATAATTATTATTTCATTTATATCACAAATATTCATTATATTTATTCTTATTACATTCCATGTAATGTTTTAGTGAAAAACGAATCATATTGCTTTGCGAAGCGGTAGTCTATCGTACATATGAATGACATTATCCTATATCCTATGAAATAGAAAGTAAAAAGGTATATATATATATATGTGTGTGCTATAATAAATTAATAGTTAAAATTATTATATATATATATATATAATACCAATCCTTATACAAAACCATGAGAGGTGTTAATGGAAAAAGTGGATGACATCTATTCGCGGGGTGGTAGTCAGCCGTACACATGATTGATGATTTTCTAAAACATTAGATGGATTTGGGGATGGTTTTAGGACATGAAAGAAAACATAAAAACAATTAATTTTATATATTATACTATATTAATTATATATTCATGTTTTAATAATAATTGAAGTAGGTTGTGGATGAAAATAAATTAAAATGATCGTTGAATAATGTTACCTCTTCTTTGGGTGTCCTCCTTATGTTTTCACCAAAATCATTCATACATAGAAATTAATACCAAAATAATAAATATAGGATGATTGGATAAAATTTTTTAATTAATTTATTTCAGTATTTACCCACACAAAAGGTTTCCAAGGACTGATGAAGAGAAGTGTGTAGTGGCCATTAGAAGTGAGGCAAGTGGAAAACCTACAATGTTTTAAAAGAAAATTTGAATCCACATTTTTCACATTCCATATGAGTCAAAAAAGGATTAATATCTATCATTATACATGATAATTTCCAAATATTTCCATCCAATATATTTTAGACAAGTATATATATAAATTTGACCCTTATATTTTTTGTTTAATCCCTATGTAAACACATTTTTTCCTTAACCATAGTAAATAATTTTTTCTGTTTTTAATATTCATTGTTGTTATTTTTTTTCAGATTATAAGATGATATAAATTATTTTAATTCATATTTTGGAATTGTTTTTGTAACGCCCCGACCCGAGTTACCTATAATCGGTGTATTATTTGAATACATTGGAATGATTACAGGGAATCAAGTCCCGATGGACCGATCAGTTTAGAAATCTTGGAAAATAGATTACATACATGAATGTTAAATTAAACTTTATAACATATAAACACCATAAATAATCCTTTTTGAATGCTATTATTCCCTTGGTTTAAACCGGAATATCAATCACAATACACTAATTGGAATCCTGGGAGATATAAAATATAGAAATGGGTGAGGTCAGGTGCTCAGTAAGGATAACAATACAGCAGAAACTTTCATAAATAAGCATAAACATTTAAGGCGATGTATATCTAAAACAAAAGCCTTTTAATATTGAACTTCAGAATAATATGGAAAAAATAAAATGAATTAATTCCATTTACTTATTCACGAGGATATTCTAATAGTCAAATAATCACATGCAATATCACTAACCACTTTCATATTGATGGAATGCATAATGACTGACTATCATACCCACATAATCAAGGCCTTGTTCCAAGACTACAAATAAGATTTTTTCAAGGCCTTGGTTCCAAACACTAGTTTGTCTCATGAGACATACTGATGCATTGGGGAGCTATAGCAGGCTCCCCCCGTCACATACTAAGTCCAATGCATTCCTCATATGAAAAGGTTTATACATAACATAAACATTCCTATTAAAAATTGGATACGAAATGTAAATAATTTATCCATAAACCATGAATGGTATAAAAATAACACATCCATAGTAAATCATATCACAAAACCTTCAATATTATATGGACGTTTTGTATTATAATAAATCAACCACAATCAAAAAAATAATACCCAGTAAAGGATGCTGACATAGTAGAAAATGATGAGTAAAACGTTTTGAGAGAAATAACCTTTTTGTAAAATTATTTAAAAAGTAACACCATTATAAAGGAAGTAATTTAAAATAATTTTTTCAATCAATGTATCCTATATCACTTTGAAACTTTTTAAATGAATTGTCTTTTAAAAACATTCATGTCTATATAAATAAATCCTTAAAATCATTCTGAAAACATGGACATTAATTAAAAATATTTAGAAAGATAAATCATTAAAACATTTAAACTTCTGATATTTATAAAGAGTACCTTTCACAAATCCTTAAAATATTCATTCTGAAGTCATTTTTATGAAAAACAGACATGGATGATAAAAATTTCCCTATAAATACTTACACAAAAACAATCTCCGATAATAACAAGATTAAGGAATTAACACTTAAAAATTTGGTAACATACAAAACATACACCCAATGAAAGAGGTATCATAAAATGAATTTCTAAATACAAATAAATTAAATTTTATTACACAAAGAATACAATTATGGGAAGTACATACATGACACAAAAGGTAATAGTGACAATATGGCATAAATCTCACAGGAATAATGAGTGAGATGAAAACCCCTTACCTTGCACTTTACTTTAGTTGAGGGTACGTTTAAACTCCATTTTGAAGAATGTAGTATGTTATTAAATTATACCAGAAGTATATTAATATTTATGATATCATAATTTATTCATTTATGACTTTATACTACCCATTTAATAATAATTTAAATGTTAAATTATCATTTCCGGTAATAATTACTTTCTTTATCGTACGTGTTTTAACTTGTTACTCTTGATTGTATCACACAGATCGTGATTTAAATAAATCCAGAATATAAAACATGATTTATATATAATATATATATAGAATATAAATATGTACAATAGACATATATATGAAATGGAAAACACCGTTTACGGAGACGGTAGTCCGTATGTACGCATAAACGTTGTTTCCGTTTTCATAACTTAGTGAATGCAACTAAGTGAATAAAATATAATTAAGTACATATATATATATATCCATTAGAATTATAATGTCATATATTACCAACATATTAGTAATATATATTTTTATAATCGTCGATGAATGGTGAATGTGGAAATGAATCTCATCGCGTTGGGGAGATGGTAATTCATACGTACGCACAAGAGACAATATCATTTACATAAATGTGTGGAATTGGATTGTTTATTAATTTTATAGTGACATTATCATGTTATTTTCATTATTTATATACATATTACTCATCATTATATCCATACAAATAACATAGTGTTGAATAAAAAATTACACCACGGCGTGGAGACAGTAAGCCGTACGTACGAATGCATGGTGACATTATCATTCATAAGATGGGTCGAATAATGAATATAGTTGTGAAATATATATAATAACATCAATATATATAGAATATAATGTATTTATTATTTTATAATGGATATAACAAAGAAATAATAAGTGAATGAAGTAAGGAACTTGAAAGAGGGTGGTGAAAACATCACCTCTTCTTCGGGTTCTTCCTTTTGATATGATCAAAAAGGCTCGTTAGGTTGGATTTCTGATCAAAATAAGGCCTCTAGGATGTTTTGGGGGAAGTTGAAAGAATATTTGGGCAGGTTTTGGCTGAGACGAAAGGCTTTTAGGGTATGAATTTGAGGGAAGGGGGACTGCCCTTTTATAAGAGAAGTGAGGGGAACCTTAGGAAAAGGTAGCAATATTATTTTATAATAAATTCATATTAGGTTTATAATTGATTAAAAGTGGATTATTAATATTATAAGGTGGGGATAGGTTGAACACAACTCAACCAATAGGTTTTAGACAGGTTTGGGTCACTTTATTAACCTTATCTTTTAGTTTTAACTCTTAATTAATTAGTTTGACATCACCATGTCACTTTGTAGTTTTATATTATATGGTTAATAAACATACTATATACTTCAAAGAGACCCCTAAGTGCTCAATTAATGATATACCTATCATTATATAAGTCCTTTGGAAGAACCTTAGATTTTTAGGAATATAATATCAATTATTAATATAATATTGTTTTTTAAAAACTCATTTATGTCAATTTTGACACTGTTCACTAATTGATTTTAGTTAAAGTCATAAAAACTTTATTAATTCAAACCAAATTCATTTAAGAAATACTAACATGTCATATTAACCAATTAAATTTTTGTATGGAATCAAAACTTCAAATTGTATTTATTTTAACATTTTTAATACTAATTATTTGATTCTTTCATTAATTTGGAAAATATTACATCATTATTGTGTGATAAATAAATTTAATTATTAAATGTCGAAAAAGTATAAATAAAATACAATTATGTAGGAAATATTTTTATCTTTATAATTAATATTTATAGTCTAAAATATAACATTTATAACCCTATGTAAAAATTGTTTTTCTAAAACATATATGCTTATGTCATTTCTGTATTTACATTAACTTAATTAATATAAAGTGTCATTATCACTTAAAAGTAGCTCCATGGGGTCCGAAAATCGACCCAAATATGCCCATGGTCGGACATGTATAAAAATATAGGGTTAGGACACGTTTTATGGTAATTTAATATTATTATAAAATTATTGTTTACCCTTATTTACCGGATTTACCCTTTAACTATGATAAATAAAATATTTACCAAAGTCATTATTCAAAATGTATGAAAATAAAAGTTACCTATTTAAAAAATGTAGACCTCCTGATTCTAAATAAGGAATCCATTTTTCTAAAGTCAAAACATAGAAGTGGAAGAAAATAATTTAAAATTAATTCCCGTTGTCAAAACAAAAAGCGTGTTTTTAATAAATAATAACTATCAACAGATTAACACTTGTTTATATTTGGTTTAAATGAAAATTATGTCCAGTGAAAAATATTGGATTAAATTGTAAAAATATATTCAAAATATTGTTTATAACCACTCAAATTCAAAATTTATCACTATTAATTATTTTGATTTAAAAAGTTGTTTTTAATTAAAATTTAGTAATTTTCACTATTCATAAAAATATGAAAGTTATCAGAAAAATACCAACAATTCACCCAAAGATAATTTCCATATTAAGAATCCAAAAATGAAGTCCATTTTGAAAGATAAAATTTATAAAATTTCAAAATTTTGGTACTACTATGCATAACGGCTAGTTTTATTGGTTGTGGTGTGTGTTAGAACTCGAAGTTGTGTACAACACATGCTACTGCATTATTCAAAGGGATGTGTACCGTGGAAGCTTGGGGTGTTAAATTTTCCCCTCCATCAATAAATTGTGTCCTTGCAATTTATGCTCAGTATTGGAAACTTGGGGTTGACATTTCAAAATATCTTAGTTCAAATCCCACATCAAAAAATGGATTAATGAGGCCTCTATTTAAAATAAAGAGTGGTATGTATGAAGGTTACCGAAAATAAAACATGATAGGGCTCTATATAGGAAAACATGGATATTGAAGAGAAATATAACCATCAATATCAGATGGAGAGTGGTAGAGAACTTGGCTATGAAAAGGCCAACAATCACAAAGCCATAAATTTGTCATGATCTAAGGTACCATCTAGGACAATTTTTTTGTTCTAATTTCATTTTCTTTATGTTGAGGAATTTATTTACGAGATTTTATAAGATTATAAAGAGATATACTTACTTTATAATTATAGTTTTATCCAATAATAAATTTTTAGCACAAACACATCCTTCACTCCAAAACATAATACAACTCAAAATTAATCGTATAGGGTCCCAAATATAATAAATTTATAATTCACATATCAGGAACTTTATAAAAATGAAACTTCATTATACCATCGAGGAACATCATGTAGTACAATGGTAGGAAATAAATCCCAATCTCACTATGGTTTTGGGTTTGATTCCCACTGCTTTTTCTGACGCGATGGGCTGTCACACTGTCTGCATATTTTCATTTTATAAAAATACAAAAATAACCTTTGAAACTTAATTCATTCCAACCTTTAGAATTCACCACAATTCTTCTATCCAAACTCATGGTCAAAAATTTATATGGAGTTTAAACATAATGAAGTTTATTTTTCCATGTAATAACATGTGAACACCTTTATCATGTATTATTTTAAAACATGGTACCATCCTGAATTACCATAAAACCTGTATTGATTACATTCATGCTCCCTTATTACTTAGAGAATACTAGATATATTCCTTATATCCAAAAATATTGAATATTCCAACAATAATGAAATAAAAAAACTATTAACAAGTTCCAAGGAAATCAATAATATCTAATATAATTTATCCAAATCAACCAACTCTTATTCCAAAATTACTACCTCGATATCAAGACCATATTAAAGATTACCTTTCCTTCAACCATGTATTTTCAAAAAAAATATTATCATGTTGTTGAGTCACTTTTCATAGTACCATATAATCTCAAACCCTCAATGAAATAGTACTGCAGTACAATCCTTATTTATCTCCATAATTCATATAACTAGTACATTGTTGATACAACACACAAATGAAATAATTCTTTAATAACAACATAAGAATACCAGTAATTCCTCTTTATATGTTGTAGTATCATAACGTTATTATTATCCAGTAGAATCATTTGGGGCATACTCTGATGATTTGAACACTGATTCGTGTAGTGTTCCCACTCCTTGGAGATGAAGCATTGTAAATTTGAAACCTTTTTCTTACGATCACAATCATGAACATAGTGTCCTTTTCTCCACACTTATAACATACTCCCATTCCCTTCAAGCATTTTCCATGGTGATTCTATGCACAGTTATCACATATGGGAAAATCCTTCTTTACCTTATTCCCTTTATCTATCCTTCTCTCTACTATGCTTTTTATCTCTGGTTTCCCTTTGAATCCATAGGACTTCGATAACTCTTTACTTATCTTATCAACAGATGATACTATTTCTTCAAATGATAATGATATGTGGGAGACTATATCCCTTCTCATTTCTGGCTTAATACCATGAAAGATATGATCCTTCTTACTCTTTGGATCATGTGTATTGCTGGAGTTCTCATTCCTTCTACTGGGCGCCATTTCTAGACAATGCCATACACTAGATTAGTTTATGAATAGAAATACCTATAACCAAACATGTAAAACACTTAACATAAATTAAAAATTTTATGGATATAATCCATAATCATAAAAATGTCTTCTTTGAGAATGTATATACTCATAAACCCTTCATAATGGTTTGTAAATAAAATGAGAATTATCCTAAGCATATCCCTCGGTAGTGTCCTAACCAAGAGTGCAGCAAGGCCTTTGTCATGCACCAGTTCTCGTTCGAATCTAGCTCAATGTGGTGTTTTTGGTTTTTAACCCTAGGAACATATGTGCTAGAGCTGCCTCTATATGGTCGTATCTAGACAGGGATGTATTGCTTGGAAAACTCACAAACTCCCTACAATAAAAAAATTCTAGGAAGTTCTTCTATACTAATCCTCAAATTCTATCTTAAGGCTATGTTATCTAATTAGAGTTTATCTAAATCTAGTTTCCAAGGTTATTTCTAAACTTCCTCTAATACCAATTGTAACGGCCCAACCCCATTTACTTAGAGTCGGTTTATTATTTCAATACATTTGCATGATTACAAGGAATCAAGTCCCAATGGACCGATTAGTTTAGAAGTCATGGAAAATAGATTACATACATGAATGTCACATTACACTTTATAAAATACAAAACAACATAAATAATCCTTTATGAATTCCATTATTCCCTTGGCTTAACCCTGTATATCAATCACAATAAAATTCATGGAATCCCAGGTTAAATAAAACATAGAAAGGGGTGATCTCAGATGCTCAATAAGGATAACAATACAGGAGAAACTTTTATAAATAAACATAAACATTTAAGGTAATGTATAACTAAAAAAAATACTTTTAAACTTGAACTTTACCATAATATGGCCAAAATAAAATAAAGTAATTCAATTTACTTATTCACATGTATATTCTACTAGTCTAATAATCACATGAAATATCACTATCCACTTTCGTGTTGATGGAATGCATAATTCCATACTATCATAACCACATAGTCAAGGCCTTGTGCCAAGAGTACAAATAATATTTTCTCAAGGCCTTATTCCAAGACACTATTTTGTCTCATTAGACTTACCGATGCATCGAGGAGCTATAGAGGGTTCCACCCGTCACTTACTAAGTCCAGTGCATTCCTCATATGAAAAGGTTTAAACATAACATAAACATTCATATTAAATCTATCTTACGAAATGTCAATACTTTATTAATAATCAATGAATGATATAAAAATAACACATCTATAGTAAAACATGTCACAAAACCTTCAATATTATATGGAAGTTTTGTATCATAATAAATCAACCTCAACCAAAAAATAATATCCATTAAAGGATGCTAACATAGTTGAAAATGATGAGTAAAACTTTTTGAGAGAAATAAACTTTTGTATAATTATTTAAAAGTCACACATTTATAAAGGAAGTAATTTAAAAGGTATTTTTTAATCAAAGTGTCCCATATCACTTTGAAACTTTTGAAAAGAATAATCATTTCAAAACAATCATATCCATATAAATAAACCCTAAAAATCATTTTGAAAACATGTTCATTAATTAAAAATATTTAGAAAGACAAATTTTTAAAACATTTAAAATTCTGATCATGATAAAGAGTACCTTTACCAAATCCTTAAAATATTCATTTTGAAATAATTTTTATGAAAAATGGTCATGGATGATAAAAATTTCCACTAAATACTTACACATAAACAATCTCGGATAATAACGAGATTTGGGAATTAACCCTTACCAATTTGGTAAGTTACGAAACATACACCCCATGAAATAGGTATCATAAAATGAATATATAAATACATATAAATTAAATTGTATAACACAAATAATACAATTATGGGTAGTACATACACCCCACAAAAGTTAATAGTGACAATATGGCATGAATCTCATGGGAATAAGGAGTGAGATGAAAACCCCTTACCTTGCACTTTCCTTTAGTCGAGGGTACATTTAGACTCTTGTATGAAGACCATATTATGTTATTAAATTATACCAGAACCATATTAATATTTAGGATATCATACATTATTCATTTATGACTTTATACAACCCATTTATTAATAACTTCCATGTTAAATTAACATTTCGTGTAATAATAGCTTTCTATATCGTACCTATTTTAACTTGTTACTCTTGATTGTATCACTTAGATCATGATTTAAATACTTCAAAAATATAAAACATCATTTATATATCATATATATTTAGAATATAAATACATATAATAGATATATATGAAATGTAAAACACTGTTTATGGAGACAGTAGTCCATACGTACGCATAAACACTGTTTTCGTTTTCATAACGTATTGAACGGAACTAAGTGAATAAAATATTTGTAAGAACACACACACACACACACACATATATATATATATATATATATATCCAGTAGAATTATTATGTCATACATTACAAACATATTAGTAATATATATTTTTATAATCGTCGATGAATGGTGAATGTGGAAATGAATCTCATCGTGTCATGGAGACAGTAATTCGTTTGTACGCACGAGCGACAATATCATTTCTTTAAAGGTGTGGAATTGAACTGTATATTAATTTTATAGAGACATTAGAATTTTATTTTTATTATTTATATATATATTACTCATCATTATATCTATCCAAATAACATAGTGTTGAATAAAAAATTACACCACAATGTGGAGACGGTAAGCCATACGTACGCACGCATGGTGACAATATCATTCATAAGATGGATATAATAATGAATAAAGTTTTCCAAAATTTATAATAACATCACAATATATATAAGATACTGAAGTTATTATTTTAGAATGGAAATAATAAAGAAAGAAGAAGTGGAAGAATAAAGGAACTTGAAAGAGGGTGGTGAAACATTACCTCTTCTTCGGGTTCTTCTTTTTGATTTGATAAAAAAGGATCCTTAGGATGGATTTATAATCAAAATAAGGCCTCTATGTTAAAGTGAGGGAAGTTGAGAGAATATTTGGGTTGGGTTTTTCCAATCCAAAAGGCTTTGATGGTGTGAATTTGAGAGAAGGGGGAGTTCCCTTTCATAAGAGGGGTGAGAGGCACCTTAGGAAAATCTAGAAATATTATTTTATTATAAATTCATATTCGGTTTATAATGTCTAAAAAGTGGATTATTCATATTATAAGGTGGGTATAGGTCTAAAATTACTCCAAAAATAGGTTTTAGACAGGTTTGGGTCACTTTATTAACCTTATCATTTAGTTTTAACTCTTAGTTAATTAGTTTGACATTTACCATATCACTTTGTATTTTTATATTATGTGGTTAATAAACATACTATATACATCAAAGAGACCCTCAAGTGGTCCATTAATGATACACCTATCATCATATAAGTCCTTTTTCCAATCTTTAGATTTTTTGTAATATAATATCATTTAATAATACAATATTTGTTTTAAAACTCATTTTTGTCAATTTTGACACTATTCACTAACTGATTTTGGATAAAGTCATAAAAAATTTATTAATTCGAACCAAATTCATGTAAGAAATCCTAAAATTACATATTAAACAATATAATTCGTTTATTTAAACAAAACATTATGTTATTTTTATTTTAACATTTATAATACTAATTATTTGATTCTTTCATTAATATGGAACATAATGCATCATTATTGTCTCATAAATAAATTTAATTATTAAATTTCTAAAAATTATAAATAAAATTTCATTATTTAGGAAATATTTTTATCTTTCTAATGAATATTTATAGTCGAAAATATAACATTTATAACCCTATGTAAAAATTGTTTTTCAAAAAGATATATGCTTATGTCTTTTTTGTATTTACTTTATCTTAATTAATATGAAGTGTCATTATCACTTACAAGTGGCTACATGGGGTCCCAAAATCGACCCAAATATGTCCATGATCGGAAATATATCAACCAATATGGTTAGGACACGTTTTAGGGTAATTTAATGTTATTATAATATTATTTTTTACCCTTATTTACAGGATTTACCCTTTAACTATGGTAAATAAAATATTTACCGAAGTAAATATTCAAAATGTATAAAAATAAAAGTTATATATTTACAAAATTTATACCTCCTACTTATAAATATTTAATCAATTTTTCTAAATTCAAAACAAAAAAGTGGAATAAATTAATTTAAAATTAATTCCCGCTTTCAAAACAATAAGTGTGTTTTTAAGAAATAATAACTATCAAAAGATTGACACTTGTCTATGTCTGGTTCAAATGTAAAATTATTTCCAATGACCAACATTTTATTAAATGGTAAAAAATATATTCTAATTATACTTTATAACCACTAAAATTCATAATTTATCACTATTTATTATTTCTATTAAAAAATTTGTTTTTAATTAAAATTTAGAAATTTTCACTATTCATCAAAATAGGAAAGTTATCAGAAAAGTACCACAAATTCACCCTAAGATAATTTCAATTTTCTGAATCCAAAAATGAAGTCTATTTTGAAAGATAAAATTTTAAAAAATTTAAAAATTTGGTATTACTATTCATAACGTCTAGTTTGATTGGTTGTGGTGTGTGTTAGAACTCGAAGTTACTTACAACACACGCTACTACATTATTCAAAGAGAAGTGTACCGTGGAAGCTTGGGGTGTTACATTTTTTTTGTTTTTAATTCCAAGAAGTGGAATCATTTAATTTATAAAAATCTCCCAAACGTAATGAGAGAGTGGGTTTTTAAAGAGAAAATGATTAATAGTTTATAAATTTTTTATATCAATATTAAATATAAAAATTACATAAATAAAATAAATATGATTTAAATAAATATAATTTTACTAATTTTACTTTTTATTTAATTAAAAATTTAATTTATCAATATAAGTTAATTTTAAAAAAATATAATTTTTAATTAAAATTAAAAAAAAATTACTATTCATCAAAAAAATGAAACATTTCTGAAATATATAAGCAATTCACCCACAGATAATATTTAAGTGTATATTTAAAAACATTATTTTATTTTTCAAATTAAATTTTCTAATATTGGTTAAAATTAATTTTAAATTAATGATGTAAATGATGACTAAACCACCTTTTAGAACAATACCATTCTTCAAAAAAAAATTATTTTTCATTCAAATGGTGCTTATATTTGATCTAATTAATATAGATGGATTTTATTTATTTTATTCATTTATAGGCCATATAAATTTCATAATTTTGTAATAACTATTCACACACTTTAATTTAATATCTAGGTTAAAATTTTAAGGTTAAAATAATAATATTTTATAAATAGTATCTTGTTTTGTTCAAACATTGTGTTACATGCATTGTATGATATTTAAATCAATGAATTTAGTTAAAAATAAATATATCATGAAGTCCTAGGATGTTATATTACAATATAATCTTGGTGTTGCATGTCATACATTCTATCAAATATGATCTTTATATTTTAAAAAACTCAGGCTGTTTCATTTTACCCCCTTAAATAAACAATATCCTCAAAATTTAATATTAATCGTGGAAGTAAAGGGTATTATATTTTAATATTCCATATTATAAAAACCAAAAACATAAAGAAATTAATAAAATGTTATCCTAATAAGAGATAAATGAAATTTAAAATTAAATATTGAATAACACATAATCCAATTTCCAAGATATAGAACATTAGGGGAAAGTGAATATGAAGACAGGGAAGAAAAACATAAATAATTATAGATAATGATATAGGTCAATAATCATAATAAATAAAATGGTCAATAGAATTTATGGAACTCAAAACCATAAATCTGTTATGATTCTGAATACCATGCGACTCATCATATATGAATATAATAAGATAACATTTTTTTTCAAGATAATTTCCCAAATGTAGATGAATTATTTTACTATCTGATAATATGAGGAAATTTATTTATTTGACTAATTTTTATTTCATAAGAAAATTTTCATCAATTGGTAGTGCTTCAATTAATTTCAAATTGATCACCTACACTAGGAAATGAATATCTAACAAATGAATTTTCTATGCTTAAGGAACAAAAATTCACTTTTAACAGATCATAATATTCATAATAGAATGATATTTCATTCCTTTGATATTTATTTCTTATTATATAAATATTATTATTACAGGTTATAAAATATGCATAAATCTTCAAATGGTGAAGAAATAAAATAATCTTAAAATCTCATTCAATTTTCAAAATAAAAAATTTCTTAAATAGATGACCTTATAACCCATCAACAAAATTATGAACCAAATCATTAGAATGAAGGTCACTAAAATTAAAAAATAAAGTTAACATTAATCCACCTAACAACATGAATTTTCTCTTAATTGTCACATACTAAACATTTGAATACTTCATCATGTATTCGATTGAAACATGTTGACAATATCAATTACCATAAATCATGGTTGACAGTATTCATTCTTTTTTATTTTTAAATAAAAAACATGTTATTGGATATATTAGTTAAATAAAAATGTTGTTAACTTCATAAATGGTATCATAAACCACATTGTCAATAAATCATGAATCAGTTCCACGGTAGTCTGTACTAGTCAATTTAATTTATCCATATCAATCATCTTATTATCCCATTATCATTATATCAACATTAGGAACATGTTAAGGGTTATATTTCCATTAATTATGTGCTTTAGAAGAAGTTTAACATCTAATTGAATGAATTTTTAAAGTCCATTGTTATCATTCAAGAATCTATGTAAGTTGATTAATGAAAAATTACTACTATAAAATCCTTATAAATTTTATAATTCTAATAACCCATATATAAAAAATAAAAATATTAAAATAAAATAATTATTGAGTCCAAACATAAGAATATTAATAATTCCACTTCATTTCTGGTAATATCACAATATTAATCATGATCCAGTAGCAACTTTTTAGTTTCATTCCTTTCACTCTTGGGGAATTCATTTTAGCAGTTCTCTATAACCTTATAGTTGAATAATTTAACATCAAAAACCATTTTATTACACTTTCAATAATGAGAAGTGTTGAATATATCATCACACATGTAGAATACTATAATTACATTTATGAAATTACAATGGGTTTTCCTTATATAATTATCACATGTGAGAAAATGTGTCTTTCTGTACATCCCATTATCTATCATTTTATAAACCCTCTTATTTAAATATTTCTTCCCTTCTAAGACATAATGATTGGTGAATTATTTATATGTCTTTCTAGAACATTATATTTTATCATCATAAGATTATAATGTTATTGATATTAATTCCCTTCAAAATATTGGATTAAGAACACAAAATAAATGATCATTCTTAGTATTTGGATCACATGTAGTTATGAGGATCATATTAATTCTATGAGGAAAAATTTATAAATGAATTATTACACTAGATTAGATCATATCATTATGATAGACAATACAAGGTCCCAATAATAGTTCAATACAAAACATGATGGGAAAAATATCTGCATACCTAATATCATAATCAGAAATAGAGTTTCTCTTAGTACATCGTTATTTTTAAATCATTAATAATGGTTTATAAATAAAATTTGAATTATACTTAGTATATCCAACATGAGTGTCAAACCAGGTCTGAATTGAGGCACGTCATTGTACCATAGGTTATGATTGAGTTAATCCTGAGGCATTTTTTTCAGAGTTTTTACCCATAAGAACTTCTGTAACCGAACAATATCCACTTGTAGTGTCTATAAAGGGAAATATTTTCTATAAAATAAAACATAATATCATTCTTACCCAAATTTAGGATGTTCTTTTATACATACCCTCATGTTAAATCTTATGGATATGTTATTCAATAAATTTTTTCAAATTCTAGTTCTAAATAATTGTACTAAACTTACTATAACTCAAACTATAATGACTCTGACCCCAGCAGCTCAATGATGGTGTCTAATTTGTTACATTGGAATAATATATAAGAAATCACATCCTGAAGAACTATATATTTAAATATTAATGGTAAACTATAAACATACATTAAATTCAAATTATATTTTAAAATATAAAATACTAAAATTATTTTCTTTGAGAGCATGTTTATCCCACATTTGGTATCCCCATATATCAATCGTAAAACACTTCATGGTGTCCATGGTAAATTATTTCATAAAAATGGGTGAGATTAGATTATAAATTAAGTTAATCTAATATAGGAATCTTAAAATAAATAAGTAATAATATATATGAAATGATACACAAGTAAACACATTATATTTAATAAATTACTTGAGCATAATATGGTAGGAATAAATAATAGTCAATTAATTACATACAAATAATCATATGAGAATTATACATAACCCTTGATATTCAAACTAATTAAATAATAAATATGGAATATCATTAACTTAATTAATAATGATGGAATTAATAATTAAGGAAATTGAATACATAATGCTGACACTTATTCCAAGACATCTAATATTTTGATGCCTTTTTCCATGGCATAAATATAAATGTGTAAGGCCTCTGACAAAACAAAATCTAGTTTCTCTCATTAGGCCTACCAATGCATAAAGGAGTTATAGTGGACACTAATTATCAATTAAAAATACCAATGATTTCCTTATATAAAAAGATTAAAACATAATAAATATAAACATTCATATTGAAAAAGAACATATGAAATGTTAACATTTATCCCAATAAATAAATATAATTATAAATCATCATGAGAAATATGTACTATATAAAACTGGTATATAACTTTTAAAACTAATCATAAAACATACATAAAATGAGTAATCATGATATAAATATAACAAATATCTATTGGATCATATGTATAACAAAGTGTTGATGTCATTTACGAATAGTAACACCATAAAATATCCTCAATTTTTTGAGTAAAATAACCATTTTATTTGGATAATAAAATTTTAAAAAATATATTCAGATATTTTTTTAAAAAAAATTATCTTTGAAAATTATGTTGAAATATTTTTAATTATGTTTTATGTCATTTAGTGGTCCCGATGGTGGAAAATTCAGTTCATTCATTATAGGTGAAAAAATGATGCCTTTCACATTTTTGGTAAAATACAAATGGGAATTGTTTTTGAAATAGTATGACGCTTCTATTAAAAAAAATTTAAAATAAAAAATGGGTAAAATATATTAAATAAATAATTTTTAAATAGTTAGAAATAATTTTGAATTTTTTTAAAAGCATGTGTTGTAATGAAAAATGATTTACGATAGGAGGGTGAAATAAAGTCATATTTTATCAAAAACATATTCTCAATCTTTTTATGTTCCAAATAGTGGGAAAATGATACTATTTCATAAAAACATCATGAATAACTATATTATAAGAAAATAAATATATTTCAATAATGAAAAATAAAATAATTCCCTTAAGAGATATGTAAACAAAAACAATCTCAAATAATGATGAGATTGTGAAATTAACCTTTACCACTTTGCTAAATTTTGAATCATACAGCCCATTAAATAAAAACATCAAATGAAGAATTTAATATCATAAAGATAATTTAATTTAAGATATAACATAAATAATCATAGTATATACACCATACAATATAAATATGTGGGGAATATGGTGTATGTATCATAGAAGTAAATATTATATGAGAAACCCATATCTTGAGTGTGAATCATCACATAAATTTTTTATCATCTCGAATAATAATATGATTTTTATTATATACCTTCTTATTGACCATTTTCAGGTCTATTTTTCTATTTATTTCACATATTACCATGAAAATATATGATTACATAATCATTTGAATTTCTATTCGATGTTTGTACATATTTTTTTATATACCTAAAATGAATTTAGTAAGTTGAATATGCTCATGTACTTCATTATTTAAAAATATATAGAATTTTATTCAGGAATAATTATCATATTCATATAATTATACTTCTTAAAACAATCATGACATATTTTTATTAAAAAAACTATTTTACGATCATGGAGATGGTAGGTTTTATATACACATGAGTAACCTTTCCATTTTTCAATAGTCATTATGGAATTGAGGTAATTATTATTTTATATTTCCCTAATTTTAATGAAATCATAAATAAAATATTATTTCATTATATATACTTATATATATCATCAATGTGGTGTGGTTATAAAGAGAGGGTCACATCGCTTGGTGACGGCGGTAGCCCACATGTACACGAACGATGCTATCATCATTTAATGAGTACAAATATAACAAATAAAATCATATATTATCTTTTTAAAATTATAATTATGCCATTAATATTATAATTATCTCATTTATATCACATATATTAATTAACATTATTTATATTACCTTTTATGTAAAGAGATAGTGAAAGCTGAATCATATTTCTTTGGGAGTCAGTAGTCTTTTATACAAATGATCAATGTTATTGTATCCCATACTGGTAGGAAAATAATAAATGTATAAATGAAATTATAAAAAAATATTATTTTTTTAAAATTATAATATATATAATTTTTATCTATCATCAGGAGAAACTATTTTTTGTAAATGGGAAAAAGAATGGCATGATTCGTAAGGCGGTAGTCCTCCGTACAAACAAAAAATAAATTTTTAACCACTTTATGGAAGTTAGAATGGTTGTAGGTTATTTCTTAAACATAAATACATCGATCCATATGGACTATAAGGAGGTTATTATATCATCATGTTCTAATAATAATTGTTTGAGATGGAGGAAGAAATAAATTATAAAGAATCATTCAGGAACATTAACTATTCTTTAGTTAACCTCCTTGGGATTGCCCCAAATAACTTCCTTGGCTGGATTTATGCAATAAATATATATTACAGGATGAGGGTATTAAATTTTAAAATTTATTTGTGTAGGTATTGACCTAACTAATGGGGCTGAATATGTGAAAAAGCGGGGGGACATCTTTTTATAAGTGAGGTGGGTGGTAGAGTCATAATTTTATAAAAAAAAGTTGTATCCATGTTTTTTATAGGAAAAATGTTTAACAATGTTTAAAAATGTTTTATTATCAAAATGTACACATTATAAGGTCTATATATATTCAGAAAATATATTTTAGAAATGTTTTATTTTATTTTAACAATTATTTTTTTAGTTTAACCCCATTTAGATCATTTTTTCCCATAACCGTGGTACATAATTTGTTTCATTTTTAACTATTATTTATGCAATAATTTTAAATTTACATTATTATATAATTTAAATTATTCTAATTAAAAATTCCATTAATATTAGTGAAAATGGTTTATTAAAATTTTACCCCACTATTGTGATGATAATGAATTTTTTTAAATAGAAATGTTCAAATGTTTGAGAATTTTTCATATTAAACTTAAAAATTAAAATGATTATAATGAACAAATGTGTATTTATAGATATATAATGGAAATAATGTTACTTTAAAAGGAATTTGAAAAATAATTTATCATTATAAATAGTTTAATAAAAAATGTAGTTTTCAATTAAAATTCATTATATTTATCTACTTATCAAAAACTAAAAATGTTCAAAAAAATAACAACAATTCACCCTAATTTAATTTCCACATGTAGATTTTAAAATTGAATTTTTTTATAAAATAAATTTTATAAAACTGCTAAAAGAATAAATTATAAATAATTTTTGAAAAGAGTTACTAGTCCACCTTTCTTTTAGAAAAATATTATTTTTTATAAAAAATATCTTTTTCTCTTTAAATTGTTCTAATATTTTCTTTAATAAATAGATATATATTTTATTTATTTTATACACCAGTAAAAAATATTATTTTCATATTTTTTTAGTACTATTTATACCTTCCAATTTAATGTTTAGGTTATATGGTAATTATTATATAATAATATTTTAATATAGTATCATGATTCGTTCAAAATTGGTGTTAAATGGATTAAAATTTATCGAAGAGAGTGAATTTATTTAAAAATATATATATTGTAATATATATAGAGATCACATTTATTTATACACATGGTGTTGTATGCTAAACATTCAATATTATATTATCTTCATATTTTAAAAATCTAGGTGTGTTTCAAATAAGGTCCTATTACATAGGATATATGTAATAGTAGACATGATTTACCAACATGAACACCATGGGCCATCACAACCTTGCAATAATTACATAACCTCCTGATGTTTCTGATTATAACATAATGATAATGATGAAAACCACATCTATGACATAAACCACACATACCTACCCCTCACTCACATACATTGGTAAAATGACTAAATAGTGCCAGACAAAATCATTTAATCTCAAATATCATACCCACACCAAATCATACTTGTAAATAATGACAATGTGTGCTGTTGACCATAAGAATTTTTTGTTTCAATCTCCTCATAGATGATCCATCCTAAGACCACCATCTACAAAATTTGGAATCAAAATAAAATCACCACAAGTGAAATAAATATATACTAAGTGTACTATATTTTCATAAATCTCACCATCTATCTCTCATATGATAATTTCACACTCAAAATTCACCCTAATGAAATATATAACCTATCATGATATGACACCGCAATAATATTAGGGTAGGGATCACCATACCAAATACCCATGGAGATAAAAAAACTATACCTTTAAGAGATACATTTTATTCCTAACCACTCAGGGTAAACTCCCAACCATACATATTCTATATACCCAACCATTAACATCGCCTTCCTATATACCACTAAAAATTGATTGTTGTAAGTCAAAATCATTTCAGACTACCAAAAAACTCATGAACTTCCATCCATGATAAATAAATATCTTTTCATGTATTTCCTCTCATAAAAAAGATACCTCTATATACTAATAACAATACATATTACTCAAATATTTAACTTATTATCCCAAAATCAATCAGAGATACCATCACATACACACAAGATATACAATTTACTGGGCCAATTAAAATATATCATGTATCCACCCACATCATTACTCTATAATCCTTAAGTATTCTAGTGTAATATAATTTATTTTATAGGTACAATGATATCCCCATAACCCACAAAACCACCCATAAATACAGTTGAGTATAATTCCATCCAAATAAAAGATATGAAATAAAAATACATTTTTTGGCATGTGAAACAAAAAATACTCATTCCAGAACATTAACATAAATCAATATTAGGAACAAACATGTTATATAAATTTTAATCCAAAAAAATGGATGCATTAATATAAAACTCTTATAATTATAAGAAACCCAAAAAACTATAAATATATACCATAAAATTATTATATTTAACCCTGTGAAAAAAATAAACATAAGAGTGAAACAAATATAGTTCTCATGGTTATTGGTAAATGTGCACTTCAATACATACATGTGCTATATAGGCATACATTACAAAATTTATAGTAAGTAATAAAATATCCCAATTTCTCTATTAACCATAAAAAATTAAAACCCCACTATGATACCACATTGTAAGGCTCTCCAACCCATCTCACCTTAACAAAACCATGACAAATGGCACCACCTGCCCTCTGGAAATCCTTCCCATATGCCAGAGGATTCCAACATGAATCGATGATCTAAGATTTGATAATGGGAAGCCTACACCGTCATATTTAAATTAATAATTCTAGTAGAGATAGCATATAACATGATAACAAAAAATATAAATATAACTAAAAAACTCCTTCCATACTACATGTAACATGATATAGAAAATAAAATTTCATTCCAAAAAATATGACCAAATGATGGTTAATAAGATAAATTTAACCATGAAATAAAGAGTACTAGATACTTCATATCATGAAACTATGATTCTTATCAAGTATATATTACTTATCATCTATGAAACTACATTGTACCATAGACCATCACTGTTCTTATCCAACTCCCACACAAGCGATTCCACAAACCCTAAAAGAAAAAACATGAGAACTAAGATTACATAGTGATTACCATGTTGGTTGTGAGTATGAAATGTATTCCTTCCAACCAATGTGCCTCTAAATATATCCAATAGAATATAATTCATTAACAACATAAAATGATAAAAATATTTTGTAATCCATAAATACATGGGGTACCGTACCATCACCCGCATGAATCGACAAAAAATCTTTTTCTAGTGCTACAGTTGGATGATATAACCATTGTATAATCACAGTCATAGTCTCACTTTTTACTCTATTATAAATTATTATACAATCTTTATACCCACATTAACACCAAAAGTAATAAAACCACCAAAATATTGTCCAAATAGCCCCCACATATCCCTTTCCACATAACACACCCAACAACCACAATTCCTGTTTTCCTATAAAACTATATCATCATTCCAATATCCCAGAATATCACTAAATCTATTGAAAAAATCTATGGTGTGTTCATCCTCCAATAATTTATCGACACTGTCACCCTAATCAAGACATATATAGGTGATACGTCCAATTATCATGTTGATCAACCCCACCATATGGGTTCTTACTATGCATGTGACACTAATAGACTCACCCCGATAAGGAGTGAATTCACCAAATATGATGAAAATCCATGGTAAAAAATCATCTCCCCATATTTGGTGAGACATATATCTTTATCTTACCATACTAAAAAAACACATTGTTAGCCTAATTTTCCTCAATGAATCACCCTCATCTCATTAACTAGTGATTACATCACCTCATAATCATAACCTTGTATACCACAATCCCGAGTGACCTCTTGGTCACCCTTACTAACATATATATGTAAAAAATTAATATTTTTATGATAAAATTATCTTTAAATTATTTTATTTCATTGATATCTTATGTTACATGAAAAAATGAGTTTATAAAAACCATGTAACATTATCAAAATACTATGTGTCCATTATCACCATCAATTAGATTAGCTGGTATGAATAACGATATATAAATTATGAAGCATATACACTCTACAAATTTATTAATTAAACTCATTATCTATCAAATTTTTTTAAATGAAATGTTATATTAGAAAATAAATGTTATATTTTTTCATAAAACCAATTTTCTTCATGCACAAAATGTATTTGATATAAAAAATTAAATTAATCCCTATTATTGAATGATATTAAGGAATTTTAAATATTATCTAATTGATAAAAAGTTTTGAAAATATCAATAAATAATATATTATTTATTAGATAAGAATAAATCTAATTTTATTGTCAAAAATCTATTTTATATAAAAATAAGTTTTTATCATGTGTTTCATGGTTATTTTAAAATTAATTCATCAAAACTTTAATACATTTAATTAGATAAAATATATTAAATATTTTTAATTAGTAGGTTCATATTCAGTAAACAAGCTCCTTTTATTTTTTGGTAAATATGAATAGTAGCCTTGGTAATATTGAGAAAATTGGTAAAGGGTAAATTAGGTTAATATAGGGTAAAAATAATTTATAAGGTCATAAATATTATTCCTAATTCTTTTGTGATGAAGGTAATTCAATCATTAACACCAAAGCCTTTACATATAGTTGTTTTTTGGAAACTTTTCCATTAAAATGGATTATATATTATTTAAATCAATAAAAGTTACAAAATTTCACTCTCTTTGTTTTTAATATCTCATATGTGTACACATGGAGAAAAAACTATGTTATGAATGAATATCAGTGTCTATTTTAATTTTAATAAAGATATTTTGTTGATCAAAATTTAATTTTAATTTTTATTAATTATAAAATATTCGAAATTTCTTACACAACAACAATGCTATATTTCTCCAATTAATAAAAACATATAACAAAAGAATTTAAAATTGTGATATAATTTTAATGATTTAATGTGTCCCCTAAATTTTATAGATCCATATGACATTTTACGGTGTATTTAAAGAATCTAATTACTATTCAATATTTTTCTTGATTTATTTAATGCTAAATTAAATTAATATTATAGAAATTAAAAATAATTATATTTTATTAAAATAATAATTTAAAATAATATTTAAGAATCATAAAAATATTGAAAAAAACTAAGTGGTTATGATATGTTCTAAAATATTATAAATATTCTACTCATAGTCTGATTATCACCTTATAAGAAAAAATTACAACCATTAAATATTGCAAAATATTTTACCGTAGTTAAACATAAACTAGGTTAACTAAAGGATAATTAAAATGGAAATCTTCAAAATTACACCAAGATATATTTAAATTATTTTGGTTGATAGGTTTACAACCTTATATTAATGTATATTCTAATACATGTCCATTTTGAGGTATATTTATTAGGAATGAAATTATTATAAATTAATATTTGGAGAAATTTCAAAATTGACACTCACCTCAATTATGAAAGGGCGCATCTTCCCTCAGTTCCTTAAACAACATTGAGCCTTATATAATGACCATAATATGAAATATTGACTTCTAAACATCCCTATAAACATTACAGTAGTTATTTTCTTATCAAAATACCATCTTTAGATCCCTTTAGATCAAGTCTAAATGATTTGTTCTAAAGAATAGACAATAACCCTAACCAATCACTTTCTTTTTCTACTATTATTTAAAAAATATAAATCTATTGTATTTATAATAACATACAAGATTTAGTATCCTCAATATTAAGATATTTAATTATTATTAAAACATTATTATACACTAATTTTCCCACCAAACAATAAGTGAATGTATCATTCATGTGTATGTATGGCTTGTCGTCTATACATAGTGATACAATTCATTTTTCATCACACTCTTTTATGTATGGGAAATATTATGGGTTTAATATTTATAAATTATATCTATAAAATAATTATACTTATATTATTATATTATAGTGTCTACATAATTACCATCGAATCGTTTGGGAAATGATAATGTTGTTTGTTCATATGTGTTCACTACCCCCTCCATGATGTGATGTAATTTATTTTTCATTCATATTTTACTTGGATGGTAAGATGAACTAACTTTATTGATATATATATATATATATGATATATTAATTTTTATTTAATGGTGAATCATTATTTAACATTAATTCATTCCATCAGTTGAAAAATAGAAAATATGTTCATGATTATGTATGACCCTCCATCTCCATGAACAATGTAAAACATTTTTTGTCTCTAATTTTAATTTATAATAATAAAAAAATTTAAAATAATTTTATATAATTATTATTACATAATTAAATTTATTCAAATTATTTTTCTTTTATCATGTTATATGTGTTGGACTAACAAACCTAAACATGCTTGGTAAATGAATCAATTATCACCGAGAAGAGTGATTTTAATAAACAATTATAAATTAATGTTATATAAGATGTCATAAATAAATAATAAAACATATGATACATATAAATATTTTCATTTAATAAATTCATAATAAATACATATTTATTATATTTTATTTTTTATTATGAAGGAGGAAATCCAATTCCGGAGGTAAGGGCGATCACACTTTAATTTCAGGGAGACTTATTTCAAATTAAACAATAGTTTCAGTTGTGTGGTATGTATAAATTACATTAATGTATTTTATTATTATTATCCTGAAATTATGGGATCTATATATATTTATTTATTTATTTATTTATTACATGGGGTATATATTATTAATGTCACCAAAGTGGTGAGGGTTTCATTTCAGAATCTCTTCAATATTCGGTATTGTTTATGTATAGGTCTCCACTGGGGAATATATATTTTTCATATATGTGTATTATAAATAAACTTCCATCAATAATTTGTTTAAGATTCACCTATTATTTTTTGAAGTCATTTTTAACCATGTTTTACTTTTAAAAAAATGGGTTTAAAATAATCTTTTTATAATTTTCCCAACAAGGTCCTTTGTGACTTTTCCAAAAAAAAGTAGGGAAGGAATGTTTTAAAAAAAAAAATTGACTTGAATAGAAATATGTGAAATAATTATTCCTAAATTATATGAATCGTTCTTTAATATTTTATAAGGTTATATTTAAATACAATGGTTTCTTTATTTTATGTATAATTAAAAAATTTGAAAAATGATTTTTAAATTTCAAATTATATTTTCCTCAAGAAGGATTTAATAAACTGTAATGGAATTTCTATTCATCAACAAACATATCCCATGAAAATAAGTATAATTTTATAGGGTTATTATCTTATTAAACAATCCTTATACATTCTCTATATGAATTACAATTATGATTAAAAATGTTTATGGAACCTATTTTCATGTGTTATTCTGTGATAAAGTTTAATAAAATGTATTTATTTTCCCAGGTTATTATATGAGGAATGTTTTATGATCCAGTGACACTCATGTTTATTTTTTTAAATATGTTATGTGTTCTACCAATATATACCACCAATTAATTTCATAATGTATTTTATGTCATGATATATCTATGGGAAATATGTTTATGTGATTGATCCATTATGGGAAACAAGTGTTTATGCCTAATCTAAGGGTATAGGTAGTTAGCCTTGACATATGAAATGGTTTCAATAATTATTATAGTTACACACTTTTATGATATGGAAATATGTTCCATTATTATATTATCATGATTTCTCATTTTAATTTTTCATTTATATTGAAATGATAATTTTTTATTCCATAACTTATTTTTTTTTTATTTGTAAGAATGGGTATAAACATTGAAGTTATGGTCACAATATAATTCCTTTATGATTATCTTATTCTATCACATAATAATTGATTGATATCTCCCATGTTTACCCATACTGGGAATCTTATATCGTGATTTTCTTATATTTTTTCCCATGTCGTGATGAAAATTTATTGTAGGTTATTCCGATTAAAATTACTATCAGGGTAGATATTTAAGAGTAATATTTATGAACTTTCATAAAATAATAATATCATATAAATATTCTCCAAATACTCTAAACCTTTTTGTCTCTAGTGTGGATCATATTTTTATATATTTAATATTAATCGAAATATATATAATATTTAAGATTGAAAATTTCATGCCACTATAGTTGTTATCAAAGAAGGTTTTAGTCAATATTTGGATATTAAGATTATAAATTATTTTATAAAAACCATGGGAATGGAAATAAGTATTGGATAAAATCCTAATGTTTTGGTAATTATCATGAATTAGTTATGTTAATCATATGGTTTCATAGAATAAGGTTTCATGATTTAGATATTATATAAATAGTTTTCCATAATTATGTGGTTTTCTATTATGTATATTATTTCTCTAATTATTCTTTTTGATTTAAGTCAATGGTTGGTACCTGATGGAATATTGTTAATGAAAAATATAATGACCAATTAAATTATTTTCCACCCAATAAACTAAATTATATGGGATCTAGAAGGTATAATATTACCATAGTGCTCTCAAAACATTCTCAGGATATGAATACTGTTGACTTTTTAAATGATCAATAGAGGAAAAAAATTACTATTAAATCTTTTATGTGGAAAAAACCAAATTATTATTTTTGGATATTCTGATACACTATTACCTGGGTGATTAATCAATAACAATGAGAAAATATTTTATGTTCTTTAATAATTAGGACATGAAAAATTAATCCAAGTAATTTATCATCTATAAGGATAAGTACATAAATGATGGCATATTATAAAAAATAAGAGGTAAGATGAAGAAATTGAATCCATGGAATGATATGAGTTTAATGGGTAATTATTCAGTAATTAATTTCCTCATACTATATATACAATGATGGAGATATAATTTATTAAGATGAATTTAGAGGATGATGACTCTATTCGAATATACAAGGTAAATTTTACAAGGCTTTTGAGGTATTATTGTAGTTTAATTATTAGGCATAAAGAGAAATATTGATCGATTATATGGTGGATTTAAATGAATTTTACAAAATTCATTAACTATAAATGTCTATAATAGGTAAAAATTAATATATTTTTTTTGAACTCATAAGATACATTTAAATTAGAGATTCTCACTATAATCATGGTTTTGATATGGTGCGAAGGATCAGGTCTCATGAAATCTTGAATAAATCACATCGTGGAATAAAATTTCATCCATCTATGTACCAAATACATGGGTATAAACATCAAGGTAATTATAGGAAGGGAACATGGATATTCTTTACATGTGGAAAGGTAGGTCATAAATCCAGTGAATGTTGAAAGACATGAATAGGATACACAATGGAATAAAGGAAAATAATATTCCAACTATTTCACCTCGATGCTCAAATACTACAAATGGAAGGAGTATGTGAATTATTCTAACTAGTGTATGAATCTATATGTTTTTTATGATAACAATCGAAAACCTCTTAATCCCAAATAAAAATGGAAACCTCATTTTATCATGACTATCGAAGTGTGTTACAAGATTGATGTTTTAAAATGTACACTTATAATCCACTCTATAAAAACTAATATATTATTTGACTCTAGATAAAACCAATAATTTATTTCTCAATCACATTCTAATGGTATCACTCTATCACCACAATTATTATATGTTGGGTTATTTTTGAAGAATCCTAATGGCATAACTATAACATATAAACTCTATAGTTCCTCTATGGTTCATGTTTTTTGAGAAAGTTATTCCTAAAAATCTTTTGATTCCCCCTTTATTTAAAATTGATTTTATTCATGGCATTGATTGGATTTATCTATATGGATCCCATATCAACTTCTTTGGAGATTTAGTCTCATTTCATATTCTTAGTGAACCAATGATTATTTAATAATTTAAGGATGAATATGAACATACAATAGTAATTGATTCAATCATGTGGGCCTTAATTTCTATACATTAAGGTTATATATCTTATATGGTGGGTATGAAATTAAACATAGAGGATTAATTTATTATATATGTGTTTTTTGATTTATATTCAAAAGAAATATATTATCTTACATAGAATCATGAAGTTGACTTTTTAAAAAACTCATACCTCATACTATAAAAATTTCAATGAATACCTTTTTAATGAACCTAATTTAGTATTTATAATTGAATAATAATTTCAAAGATAATATTTTTAAGTGTATAATTTGACCATGTTCATCACTATGGGGTTCACTTATTATATTTTTAAGAAAAAGTATTGATCAATGTGGCTATAAATTCACTAATAAGAACATAATAAGATCACTATTAATAAAATGTTTCCTCTACCCTGTATTGATAAATTATTTTATCTACTACATGGATCCCAATACATTCAAAAAAATGACCTTCGTTCTAGACATCATCAATTAAGGGAAAAAATAGGATATACCCTAGAAAACATTAAATACAAGTTATAGAAACTATGAATTTATTATGATTCCTTTTGGTCTTACTAATCCACACACTATCTTATTGGTTTTATTGAATATAATCTTTATATATTAAATGGATAGTTTTTGGTAGAATTTATATAATACATTCTTATATATTCAAATATTATGGAAGGGAATGTAGATTGATTATGTATTGGGATGATTTCCATTGGGAATTCGAATCTGTATTAAAACAATTCCATGTTTGAATTTCATCATCAGAAGGTTTGATTTGTGTGTCATATAATCTCAGGTGAGGTAATATTAGTAGATCCTTCAAAGACATGAGTTATGGATAAATTTAATAGAATAACAAAGATGACTTAAAGCCTTAGTTTTCATGGGATGGATGGATATTATCCACATTTTATGATAAAATTCTCATCATTATTTTATCCACCCACCATGTTGACATAGAAATGAGTTAAATTCATATGGATGGAGTAATATCAAGATAATTTTAATGGGATGAAAGGAAGATTGGTTAGTGCACCAATGCTCACACTACGAAGTTTTGGATAAAGTTTTATGATCTACATTTATGCATCAAAGAAGGTACTATGGTATATTTTTATCCAAAATGATATGGTGATAACGCATGCCTCACAACAATTGATGGTTCATGGGAAAAATTACCCAACTCATGATTTAGAGTTACGTGCAGTAATTTATTTATTTAAATATGTGAATTCATTATCTATATGAGGTGTGGTGTGATATATATACTAATTATAAACTTTTAATATATTTTTTCACAAAAAATGAGTTTAATATAGACCAAATAAGATGGGTTTTGCTAATGAATTATTATTAAGGCACAATACATTACCCCCATGGAAAAGAGAACAAGTTGGATGATTATTTGTATCAAAATTTCCATGTTAACCAATCTATATGGATGATCAAAAAATATCCATTGTTTCGTATTTATAGATGATATATATGAAAATATTGAAGAAATTTGAGAAATACTATCTTTTTTCATTCAATGATTTGTCATCTTTCCATGTGAGGATTAAGGAGGTAGAAAAAGACATTTTGGAGATTCAAATAAAGGTGTGAAATTTTTTTGAGTTCATCATTGATTGTGAGGGAATAATATGGTTCTGGTACCAGGCATATATCTCACCCATACTATATTTGAAGAAGGGGTTATTAGATGAGGTTAATAGTTCATCATTCTATATTCACCCTATATATAAATGTATTTATCGATACTTAAAAAAGTATTTGTGGTGGGTTGACATAAAGATATATGTTTTACAATATGTTTCTTTATTCATGGTTTTTCAACAGGTTATGTCTTAGAAAAATTCACCATGGATTTTTTCATTGGATTTCCTATAACATCTAAAGTTTATAATGCTACATGTGTTATAATCGATCTCCTTATTAATTTTTTGAACATTATTACTATTATAAATTATTCATATAATAATATGACTTCCAAAATATAAATTATGTATGTGGTATTATTTCATAGAGTACCACATTCCATCATATCTAACCAGGATTCAATGTTTTCCTCAATGTTATAGAGAAATATTCAATAGGAATTGGATAAATGGTTGCGTTTTTGTATGTAATATCTTCCATAGATAGATGGTTATGATGAGATAAACATTCAAACCCTTGAGGATATACTGAAATATTTTTCTATGGGTTTGAAATGTGGTTGGGGTCAGTAGATTCCCCTCATTGATTTTAGATAACAAATTTTATTTCACTCAATCATTCATATGGATCCTTATTAATACCTCTATGGAATGAAGTTTATAAATCGAACATGCTAGGATGAAGTTGGAGAAAGAAATACATTGGGACATAAGCTAGCAGAGTAAATGTAAGAGAAAGTTATAACTATTCAACAACACATCAAGGTAACCCAGAGTTGATAGAAGAGTTATGATGAAAATCATCAATCTTATTTTGAATTTAAATTTAGTGATAAGTATTTTTTTTAATTTATACATCGAATAAGGTTTTGAGATTTGTGATGAATGGGAAGCCGATAAATAAGTGTATTTTCACATTTTAGATTGTTGATCGAGTATATACGGTATCTTATCATTTATCACTTCCACAAAACCTCTCTCAATTTCATAACATGTTCAATTTATCTCTCTTGAGATCATACATACCATATCCTTCAATTTTATTAAAATAGAGGTCTTAGCACTGGAATATGATCTTTTCTTTGAGGAAAAACTAGTATAAGTCTTAGATCATATGGATAATGTGATGCAGAATAATATTCCATGCCTAGTTAAGGTTATTTAGAGGAACCAAAAATTTAAAGATGCCACTTAAGAACCTAAGGATGTAATGAAATAGATATATCCTTATTTTTTTTATCAGAGTGATTAATTTCAAGGAATAAATTCATTTTAATGGGGCTAGAATGTAACACCATAGGGTTTTTAAGAAATATTTCTCATTAAATATGTTTATTTCTTATATTTATTACGTTACATGAAACATCATGTTTAGAAGAACCACATATCAATATTAATAAATTTTGTTCTCATTATCGTCTATATATTAGATTGGAAGTTTGGAATATCAATAACTAAATTATAATAAAATGTATATTCTATAAACTTATTAAATTAATTCTCTAGTTATAAAATGATTATAATTTATAAAAATTATAACAAAATTTTTAAAATTTTTCTAAATATTTTTTTACACAAGTAAATTATTTTATATAAATAAATTTAATTAATATCTATAGCTAAATTATTTTAATGAAATTTATATAATTTTTTAATTGATCACATCATTTAAAAAAATCACTAGATATTATTCATCATCTGTTGTGAACTTATTTTAAAATTTATTTATTATACATTTAGAAATTATTTTTTGAAAAAATTTATTAAACATATAGATTTATTAGGTTTATATTTTTCAAATAATCCCCTTTCAATTTTTTTTCAATATGAATTGTAACCATGGTAAAACTTATCACCTCAAGAAATGGTAAAGCATGCTAATATGGGTTATAATCAGTTATATGGCTATAATTATTCATATTAATTATTATTTTATTAAAGTAATTATACTCTTATTACATTAAGGTTTAATTTAATTTTTTTAAATTGAAAAATGTCCCTCAAAATGACTTATATATTATCTAAATCATAGAGAGTTACAAAATGTCACTCGTTGTGCCTTTAATATCCAATATGTTTTTAAATAAGAGAAAAATTGTGTTATTAATGAATATAAGTATCCATATTGAGATTAATGAAATTATGTTCATGATATTTATTTATTTTTAGTTTTTTGTGAAAAAATAATGACCTAAATTTCAAATGCAACAACGATGCAGTTTTCTCAAACAATCAAAAAAATATTAGAAATTATATTAAAAATATTAAAAGTTGTATAATTTTAATGAGTTAATGTGTCCCATGAATTTAACATATAAATATACAAATTATAGTGGTTCAAAATATTTATATTAAAATTCCTGATTTTTCTTGATGTATATAATGTTAAATTAAATTAATAGAATCAAAATGGAAAATAATTATCTTTTATAAAAATAATATTTTGTTAAATTATTTAAAAATATTAAAAATTTTAAAGAACACATTTTTCCTATGATGTGGTCTAAAATTTCATAAATTGTATATTTATGGTTTAATTTTCACCTTATAAGTAAAAATTAAAATTTTTTATATTGAAAAAGTTATTACCACAACTAAAATTAAATTTGGTCAACTAACGGTTAATAAAAAAGATATGTTTTAAAATGGTACCAAATTTTATGTAAAATATATTTTTTGACAGTATTAAAACCCTATCGTACTTTTTATTTTAATTCATTTACATTTGGAGGAATATTTCTTAATAATGAATTTTTTATGATAAAATATTTTTAGAAATTAAAAAATTTACCCTCACATCATTTAAAAAAAGGAACCTCATCCCTCACTTCCTTACACTACGTTGATCCTTTTAACTCCACCATCTATAACATCCACAAAACCACACTCTTGGATCTGTTGCTAAACTCATAAAATATAAATTTTTTGATTTAATACCAATAATGGTGAGCCAATTTTTTATGTCCTAATCATATAACATCAAATGGAAATCTTGGATCACATACATACCCAAAATCCTTTTAGGATTTTGTTTAAATAATATGAAAAAGAATCATACATGAGAAAAACCCAATAATTCATGGGATTATATTTCCAAATACACACTTATTTTCATTTCCAATATTACTTCATTAGAATCATCCATATAAAACCCTTATAAAAATAAATCATTCAACATCAAAGTCAATAACCTAGGGAAATTAAACATAAGAGCAGTGAGATAAAATTTTCTGTAACTGTACATGTAATCATTAATAATTCTATGTAATTAGTGAGAATATGATCATTATAAGGTGTGATGACATAATCAAATTGCATGATCATAACATAAAGAGAACTCATACCCATCAATACATGTATAATCAATCATGGAACATTACATAAATCTTTATAAAAGGAATAATCTATTGTGATAAATAATCAAAAGCCATGTAATTTCAATCTTCATCAAAATAATCACTGAAAAAAATATAAATCATAAATAAAATGTTTTGGTATATTTGGAACATTATCATCATATCCTAGTTGGAACCCATGTCATAAATAACCGGATCCCAGTTAAATCGATTAGATAGATCCTAAATTAATTCCCAGTTCATTCCTTCTAAATACAATGAACATTAGTCAATGAATTGGAAAAATATTTTTGGCACACCCATTGTATAAGCTATATTGGGGTCACCCAACGTCACCTAGATCCACCCATCATATAACCTATAACGGGCTCACCCAGCTGCACCCATCATATAGGCTATATCATTCTCAACCATTAATATATGGTTGAACCTATAATATAAGATTTATTGGGACCACATGAGATGATAAGTAATTACCAAACACCATTCATGAATAAAACATTTATACTCATTCAGGTTTTGACATAATAATTATTTCTCTTTCATTGCTAGATTCACCCATGGAAAATAAATGTGTTCCATGTCAATCTAATAATCCTTCAATAGAAATAATGATTATGGTATTAATACCCATAAAACTCATAGAGGGTATGACATATCATTTTTTTTATGTCATTGATGAATGAAACAACCAATAAAAGGATATTAAAAATATTCTTTAGAGAAATATACTTTTACTTTGAAAAATAATTCTAAAAACATAAAATTCTAAAAATATTGTGAAAATACATTTATTCTAAAAATAAATGGAAACATATAAAATAAGGTTCAATAAATAATGGTGATGATAGTCAGAAAATCCATTCATGTTTTTTATGTTAAAAATAAAAAAAAAATTAGAAAATTTAGTAAAAGGTTTTCAAAAGTGACTCATTTTTAATAACACTATGAAATTTACTTAGAAAAAATTTTAAAATATGGTCATAGACCATGTAAATTATATTTAGGAAATAATTTATTTAAAAAAGAATAGTTTTGAATAAATTTTATAAAACAAGAATATTGAAGAGAATGATTGTCGATTTAAATGAAATTATTATATCAATATCACTTGTAAATGATTTTATTGATGTTTATTTAAACTATAAAGGTGGAAATGAAAAGAAAATATGTTTAAAAATTTCATAAAAAAAATAGAACTAAGATATTTGGTTTAGGAAAACAATTTTAAATTATTTCCACTAAAGGAACCTTGAACATTATCAATAATAAAATAAAAATTATTTTAACATGATGATTTATCCCCTTTAGTAATCTATTCAATTGTAAACCCCATTAAAGAATGACATAATATTAGACTTTATATATCATGAACATAATGAGATTCATGGTATAAAATATTAATGCCTTAGTATATAAACCTCATTAATTAATAATGGTGTTTAACATATAATTTTTCATAAATAAGACAATTTAAGACGAGAAACCACTACAATGATCATAATGTGTTGCTCAGAATTAATTAATGAATAAATTATTTATATAAAATGTAAATTCAAATAAAATTAGATGAAGTAAAAAACAATATAACAAAAAATCATTACATATATAATCATAAAATATCAAAGACAATAAAAAATTTATAATAACACACTAAATAGATATTATGTTATGAAATTATTTATCACATAGTAACATTCATGTAAAATCCCATTTGATGAAATAAATGAAATTGAAACATAAAATATCAAGAAATGTGAAATATTTCGTACATAAAATATATAATGGGAAGTATATAGACTAAATAATGTTAACGAATAGTTAATATGACATTTATATCCTAGAAATTAATGTAAGATGAGAAAACCTTACATACGGTTTAGATTTTCCATGTATATCCTTCAAATCCTATTTAATAATATAATATAAATTATTTTATTTCTTAATAAAAAATTCTAGGTATAATGACTTATAATTTATGTCTTATTTTTTTATTTTAATTTTCAATTGAAATAATTTATAAGTCAATTACATGTTGGGTGTTATGAGGATGTTCAGTTCATTATTTCAAATTAGTACTGGTGTGTGTACCATAGTAAAAGAGGATTTTATCTCAAAATATCCATAATAACAGTCATGAAATGTTTCCCCTATTTATTCCTAAATTATACTTTTGAAACTGATCAATAAATATGATTATTAAAAATGAACAATGTTATCATCTTGCATACATTAGACCGTACACAACAAATAATTAATGTTTCCATTTTTTGAATGTGATCATAGGAATAAGGTAGGTAATTTTTTAAATTTATATAATGATAATAATATCTTAAATTAAATATTATTTCATTAAATTAACTTATATATATAATCCATGTTTGGTGGTTATGAAAAAATAATTACATCACTTCCTGGGGACAGTAATCCACACATGCGTATGAATGACATTATAATTTTTCAGTGTTGGAAATAAATTAATATTTTTTCATAAAGATAAGTATGTCATCAATATCAACTTTTTTAATTTATATAACATATATTATTTAAATTTAGTCTTATTACCTTCAATGTAATGATTTAGTGAAAAACAGATTACATCACTTCGTGAGGTGGAAGTTCGTTGTACCCATGTGTAATGTTTTCATATCCACCTAAAATGGAATGTAAGAAGATATTGGCATATAATTACATTATAAGTATAAATATTATAATAATACAATAAATTCCCATAAAATACATCATCATAACTATCCATTAGAGGTTTCGATGAGAAATGAAAGACATCTGTTCGCCATGCTGTAAATAGTCATATACATGAATAATGATTTCATATCTTATTTTTTGGAATAAGATATTGATTTCAGATATTAATTTAAATTAATAAAATCTATATATATGGGATATAATTTTTTAATATATTAATAATGGAATAATATTTTATAGAGTTGGAAGATGAAATAAAAAACATACAATTAAAAACAATACATCTTGTTCAGAAAACCTCCTTAGGTAAAAAGAAAAAAACTTCATATGATGGATTTAGGATCAAAATAAGAAATATATGTAATTATTATGTATGTTATGAAGAAATTTGGTCAGGTTTTTTAACTTTATATGTGATTTGATCTAGTGAATAGGAGATCAGAGGGGGTGGCCTTTGATAAGTGAGGTGAGTAGTGTACTTGTTATTTTATGAAAAATATGTGTACCCACATTTTCAAAAGAAAAAGGGTCCAAGACAGATCAATATAGAATATTATACATTATAAGGTCAAAATATTTCTATAAAATATATTTTATACATATTTTTATATGATTTTGACCCTTATATTTGTAATTTAACCTATTGTTATCCTGTTTTTACATAAATTGTAGTAAATAATTTTTTTATATTCATTACTCATTATAGTAAAAAATGAAGCTAAAATTATTAGATAACATAAATTTTTATTATTATAAATATGGAATGAATTTTAAAAAATTCTATTCAAATAAGTGGAAATGTTTAATTTAAAACTCAACCCACAAATGCGACAAAAAATTGAGTTTTCAAGAAGTGTATATTTTTAACAAAAAGAAGATTTTATATTAACTATTTGACTAATAATAATCACTGTATGAATATAAGTTAATATATATTTATATAAAATATAAAAAATTAATTTTATCCACTCTTAATTATGATTTTTAAACTAATTAAAATAGAGAAGCATTATGGATTATAAATATTTTTTAGAAAAACCAATTTTTAAATGAAAAATATACCAATAATAAAATCCAATATAAGGATTCTAAAAATGTAATTATGTTTATTAAAAATAAATAAATAATAACAAATAAATTTTAAATAAATTTAAAAACATAATAATAATTTTAAGTTTACTAATTTTTTGAAATTAAATGATATCTTTACAAAATATGTATTTTTCACTATTTATTGAATTATCACTATATTATGAAAAATAAAAACAAATCACATGAATTAAAATTTTATATGAATGTTTAAAATGTAAAAAAAAGTTATATCAACCATAATAAAAAAGCTCCAAAAACAAAATAAAATAATTTTTCATTAAAATAAATTTAAAAAAAATTGATGAAAATATATTTTTAATGAATATAATTACTTTACTAAAAAAATGATTGGTTATTTAAAAAGAATTTATCAATAATTTATATTGAGTAGGAAATTTATATATATAAATATTTCAATCAGTATTTAATAATATTCATACTTCCTAAATTAATGGTTAGGTTATGAAATTTATATATTTCATGAATCATTTTAGCTCGATATTGTGAGTAATATATGATATCAAACACAAGAATATCAGGGTTGCGTGTACCAAAATCTATCTAAGTGACTAAATTTATTTAAAAAGAAATATATCATAATGTCTTGGGGTGTTATATTCTTATCTAAGCGCAGTGTTTCATGTAATATATTCTATCAAACAGAAAAATATTTCGGTTTCATGTATCTTAATCTATCGAAGCTATTAAATTTTTTTAAGTGAAATATATTATAATGTATTATGGTGTGACATTATTTTCTCAGCACAATGTTTTATATTGTATACTCTATCAAAAATAATTTTATTTCTTTAAAATATTAGGTTGTCAAATCATCCTCATATTAAATTTCATCCTCTCATTTTGAACTTTACCTTAGCAATCAAAGATATGATATATGAAAAAAAATTACTAGTAAACTCACATCGTAAAAATTCTAAATAAAAATTCTTCATAAAAAGATAGAATGATAAATATTAAATTCATTACATAACATGATTTAGAAATAAGAGCATATTTTTTTTAAGATAATATATTGACTATATAATATTAAATAATTAGGGAGAGTGATTGAGATCATCAATCATATAAAAATAATCAATAGAGAGTAAAAAACATCAAAACCGTAAATCTATCATGAGTGAAAATACCATCGATGCATAAAAAATGAAGGTACCAGGATAAAATTTCTATTTCAAGATTCATTTCCTATATTTTAGTAACTTCACTACTATATAGAAATAAAACATTATGAATTATACTTACTTTAAAAGTATAGTTTCTTCCTTTATCCAATTTCCAACACAATATCATATTTTTCCCCTAGAAGATGAGTATTTAAGATGATGTTTTCATTAATAGAGAAATAAAATAATCTTTTAAATACCACATAACAGCTGAAGGGATTATAATATATACATCCAATCATTAGAGGCTAACAAAAACCAAAATGTTTAACACATTGGAAGATAATTCCCCAAATAAATAATATTTGATATGATACATTAATCTTTAAAATTCAACAGTAAAATATAATGGTCAAACTAAATAATTCCATAAATAAATAACCCTATATCTGAAATAGCTTCTATAAAATCAACATATTTGATTTTTTTAACATCAAATGTTATGTCATACCATTCACTATATATAAAAAAAATATTGATCTTTTTATGAATATATCAGTAATCAATTTTTGATCAAATCACTTTTTAATCCTATAGTAATTTATATAATAAAACTTTTTTCCCCCTAATTACAATGGTATACATGATTATATAAAACCTAAAGGTCACCAATAATATTAAAATTATGTCTAAAAAATTAATGTTATTATTCCTTAAATGATACTTTACATTAAACCTAAGTCTTATATTTACCTCAACATACTAAACAATATTTGAAAATGTCATTAACCACATTACAATCTCATCACTTAAAAACTACAAATCAATGTATAAGAAAGAAAACTTGTGATCAATCATATATCCATAAATCCATGATGTAATAATAAATACTTAAGAAAATATTACATAAAATAATTATAATCAACAATTTAATATAACCCCTCCTACAACATCAACTATAATATCCATGAATGTATGATCTATGATCTAATGCAATAGTCATAAAATGTAAATTATTAGCACTAATATTGAAGAAGGTGACCCAATTTCTATCTTTAAAAATATACTACATCTTAAGGAAATGATTTCTCACTAACATACCAAAGGACCATTTAGTTTTAGGTTTGTATTGATTAATGAAAAACTGTTAGATAAAAAATACCCAAGAATTCTAGAGATCATCTTTCCCACTAAATATAAATATCATAGTCTATACAAAGTCATCCAAATAATCCATATTAAACACTTATAAACATAATTCCTTCAATATAATTCTTGATAAAATGGGGAAAATGAAACATAATAATAGTGAGCTCAAATTCATAGTAATTTTAAAAAAATGATTAACAATTCAATGCCATTGGTGAGAATAATATGATAATATGGTGATGATGAAACAATCCATTTGCATGAGCATAAAATAAGATAACTCAAACTCATAATTACATAGATCATCAATCACGGATCATGGAATAATGCTTTATAAATGTAAAGATTCATAATTATCAATAATTATTATAAATTAGATTTAAAATATGATCAAATAATTATTATAAACCCATAAAATTTATAATGAAAACATGATGGTATCTTTGGAAAATTATCATCATCAACCATTTCAAACCCATGAGATAAATAACTAGATTCCAGTTAAATTTATTTGAGAAACCATCTACTAACTCCCTAATTCATTCCCCTAAAGACAAATAATAATACCCAATGTGTTGCAGCACTGTTTGAGTCCACCTATAATATAATCTATATTAATCTCAACTGTAACTATTTTGGTACACCCATCATGTATGAAATAACATTATCACTCGACACTATATAGGAACACCCATCTTATAAGCTATATCTGGATTATCCAGTAATATCTGATCTTACCCATGGTATATATTGAATCAAAATCAATCATGACCATCAATAATATATAAATAATGTTCAATAATAAAACCATTAAATTATTTCAATTCACAACATAACAATCATCTGTGTTCTTTCATTGCTTGGTTAACCCATGGATAATAAATCAATTTCGTGTCAATATAATAATCTATCCTCATAAAGAATAAGGATCATATCTATTCCTCATATCCCCATAGAGTGTAACTGATATATTTATGTCTTTCCAATATTTAATAGAGATTTAATATATTGATTTATGTATTTATAAGATTATTCTTTATAAATTTTGAATTATTATATAATTTTATTCTTTATGTTGGGATAATAAATATAATTGAAAAATAAGAAGAATGAGATTTTATCCCAATTATATTCACTCGTTTCATAATAAATGATTTTAAGTATGGTCATGGATAACTTTCAAGGCATGTAACTGATGAAACATGGAAAAAAGTAGGCTTTTGTTGCAGAATAATGACATAAAATGTCATGTAATATTACTGATCAATAATCAATGAAAATAGGTAATGTAACACTGGGTGAGAAGTATAGGAATTCCTAATGATGTGAAGAATACATGTTTCATAGAGTTACAGTGGTATTTCATGCCATGACACATATAATTTATGTCCATAAACCCACATTTCAAGAATATGATACATGTGGTCTAAGATATACATTTCATGTAATCACTACACAATATATAAAAAGGTGGGAGATGATTAAAAAGTCCATATTTGATTTATCTTCTATTTTTTGGAATCTGTTAACACTAGGGAGCCACATATGACCAAAATTTTTCCAATCCTTTATGTCATTAATTATTACATGATCCCGACTAGTTCCTATAAATTATGGGCTAACCTAATATTATGAGGTGATCCCAAAGGTGAAGTCTTGGAGTGAGAAGCTATGTTGTGTAGAGGAATCCCTGGATTCATCTTTGTTTTAACTATGTATTATTTTTCCTTATATCAAATTTACTCATCACTAGGTTGAATGCGTAAACCCTCATTATGATAACATTGTGTAACAGATGGGTGAAGGTGTTGTTGAATTGAATTTTTTCATTTATTCAAGTATTTATTACTGTGATTTATTCAATCGATTTACAATCCCTTTTTTAGTTTTATCATGAACATTGGTGTTTGAATCTTAAAAGAACCTTAAAATTTACCAAATGAAAACCATAAAGGTGGAATTACCAATTTCTAATTTAGGGAAATTAGGCTTAAAAATGGTATCGATACAAACTTGATCCATAAAAATCCTAAATTACCAAACCAATGGAAATATAGTATTGTTGTATCATAGAGGGGATACCATAATCTTTGGATATCCCTTATCTTGTCTCTATCACCAATCATGGATTGAAAACTCTTTTTTATGAAATCCAATAGCATCTGAACCGTAAAATTTTGAACCCATGAAAGTTTCAAATTTATTTTTCAAAACAATTAATCAATCTACTATGTTTTCATTTTTTTTGAATTAATCAAACCAATTTTTCCCTCCTAATTATCACATATAATAAAATCAAATATTTTGAAAACCCAATAAAATTAATTTAATGTCTATGTGGGTTCAATATTGAAGATTACTAATTGTATATTTTAATTAATTTAGTATCATAGATTGAATTTTAATAAATTTTTTATTATATTAGAATGGAATGTAAATAATGATTGCCTACAGGAATGTTAAACCAAAATCATTTTGGGGATTGTTAGAAGTTAGTTCTTATGTTTCAATAAATTTTATATTATTTTATTGATTTATTTCCAATATTCATTTTACATTGGTTATTTTGTTCTGAAATTCTCAAATTAAAATCTTTAATGCACAACTATAACGCTTGTTCAAATGTTAAATACATCATAGAGTCAAAAAACCATTATAAACCAAGACTTCATAGTATAGTCACTACAATAATGGTGGGAATAGATAATAACCAACCCACTAAGGTTCTTCCAATAGATGTAGGTATGCAGACACATGTATACTATAGGAATACATTAAACATATGATTGAAATAGAGCATCATAGAAACCCCTATTGTCATAAACCACATCAAGAACCAAAAATAATTTCAATTATCAAAACTTGTTTTCAATTAACTACACTACCATATTAATTTCCAAACAATTATATTGGAATTATCCTCAAGCTCTGTGATACATTATATTTTTAAAAAAATTCAATAGATATTGTAAGACTCTTTATTTTCTGATTTTCATTATGTAATCAAGCCTGGTATTTGATCCAAAGCTCTCATATACATTCCATCACTACACGGGTTAAGATGGTTAAGTTCTTGAACTACTTCTTTTCACCTTCTATGTCAGTGGACATACGAGATAACATTCAAAAAAAATTCAATTTAAATATGAATATATATATTCTATCTTAGAATAATATAAATATATAACTCAAAAATGCCCCGATCTTTGTATCGAGATATAGATTACAATCCACACATTATATATTGTGTTGTCAAATGGAAATAGATCTATTGAGGACATGAAATCTAGAGTATATTTATTGACGAAGTCTCCTGAAATGAGCTACAACTTGTTAGATAAAATAGAGAGTAACATTTTTCAGTGGAAAGGATAAGGGACACAATTAAAAGGCATTCATGAAATAAACAACAATTTCTGGATGGAGGCACATTTGGAATAAATAACTAGGAAGAAGGATATCATGATGGTCTAGAATATAAAACCCCACAATACATATATATAACATACAAATTCTACATAATATAGTCAAGGTAATCAACTTCAAAATTAGAAGCCATGGAAACAACAAGGACAAGGATATCAAAAATGGACAAAAGGGGATGTATAAAAGACAACCAAAGGAAACTCACTAAAAATACAATTCCATACATTGTAAGAGTCTATGTTCACATTCATGACCACAACCTGGGCAATACTCAAGGGAAAAAAAGAAGAATAAAAAATCCAATATTCCTTATAGAATAATCTGGACCATCAAGTCATCTGAATTTTTTATCACTATATAGAGAGATCTATAAGAGTACTGCCATGATGACCAATGTAACTCCCTCATGATGTTCTAAAATTTTTACATCATAGAATTTGGAAGAAAAGAAAATTATGTGGTATATGATTTATAGTAAAAAAGGATTAATTGAAAGAGAAGTTGATAATAGCATGGAACAAGTAACATAAGAATATTAATAAGAACCACCTCATTAGAAACCAAGAAATCTATTTCTAGAATGAATGTTGTTAGTGAAGAACATAAAAAAAGGTAAATCTTTGGAATACTGTAAAAAATTTAATATTAATATTCCTCTTAGAGTGGCTCTCATGAATATTCTAGCATATTTGAAATTAATGAAATATTTGGTAACCAATAAGAATAAAATGGAATAGATCGGTACCATTTCACTCACATGGGAGTGTTCAACATTGGTATATAAGGACCTAACTAAAAATAATTATGATCTAGGAATCCTTTCAATACTCTTATCTATTTAATCTAAAAAATGAGGAAAATATTTTTTCATATAGGTGTGAGTTTCAATATCATGTTTTACATAAAAATATAGAATTTGGGAATGAAATTCCTAAAACCCACAATATTTTTACTTCATTTAGTAGACTTAATAGTGAAATAGACTAAATGAGTCATCATGGATATACTACTCAATGTTGAAAAGATTATATTTCAAATGAAATTATTACTACTCAATATGAAAGAGGTTCTAAATCCACTCATTTTGGGGAGACCATTTTTAGCCACTAGGAATGTGCATCTTGATATCCAATGTGGTGAACTATACATGAAAGTTGGCTATGATAATGTAAGTTTCACCATCCATAATGAAATGATGAATTGTGATGTGTGAGAGGAAAATGAGTTTGGATAAGAAAAGGTACATAATGATGATGGTGTAACTAAAATTGAGGAGGAACATGATTTATCTACTATTGAGAAAGAGGACTCTTAAGTGAAGAAGAAATAAAATTTAATGGGTTGTACCACTAACACCAAAGTTTTAATATACTCTTATACATTTTAGAATGGTCAAAAGTTATTGATGGTACATGAACATCTATTTAGTTCATCAATATTGAGGTAAAAATAGTGGATCAACCAAAAGAATATTAATCACGTATTACCATAAAGAAGAATTAGATTGTTTATAGGGGAAGAACATAGGACTTCCTATGTGGGTGTGATAATAATATGACCATTCATTGACCTCAACCAAAAAAAATTCCATTATCCTTCAATTGAGATGAAGAAAATGGTGGGATGATCGATAAAAAGATGGTAAACAATTTATCCTAGAATAAAAACCATGTTTTTTGTTTTTATTTATTTTCTGTTTGTATAGGTTCACATAATCTCACTATAAATATTTTAAGATTAATTGATAAGGTTATTTTATTTAACCTATTCATTTTTAATTTATTTGACCATCAAGAGCTAGGAATGTAATAAGAAACATGATGTAGAAGAAGAGGAAGAATAAAAATACATTACCAAAATTTTGAGTTCGAAAAACCTATGAATAAAATACAACAAAACATTTAAATTGGGATTAAGTGTTTAGATTTAGAATTTTTAAACATTATTACCCACATTGAAAATTTTTAGATATTTAATTTACCACTAAAGGCTCATACTTGATTATTAATTTACTCAACTGAACTATGAGTTATTAACAGTTTAGGATAATTATCAATCCATGAATTTAGATATCATTATCAACAAATTTTAACTATAAAAATGGAAAAAGGAATTATTTTGGATAATGTTATTGATTAATATTTAAATAATCAAGATTTTAGGATCATGATAATCATTGTATAAAAAAGTTTTCCTATATTTGGATATGCTTTTATTTTCTAATACTTTCATTAATTAACATAATTACTCACATGTATTGTCACAAATGATTATCCACAAACATCATCTCATTACCTATACATCCTCTGAGCCAATATTTCCAATAATTTATGAATTATATTTCTTCACAAACTTGGGCATGATTTCTTCTATAAATTTATTCACATCTTATCATGGTTATAAATAAAAAAACATCGATTTTAATATGATTTAAGAATATTTATTTATCCCTTATCATCATACCCACCATAAACTAATCCATTACAAACCCTATAGAATCTTTGAACATCCTTGTTTGAAAATGATCAAAATTATAAGACCATATTATCATTTCCTATTTTTAAAAAAAAATTCATGATGACCAAGCATAAGAGTGGGGTAAATAGTGACTACTTTAATGGATTGACATTTTTTAATGAACATGAATGGGAGAAATTTCATTATATTTGGATAGGGAACCTTTATTTTATTTATCATAAATCCTTTTTAAATGAAAAAAATGAAATGAATAAAAAATATTTGTTTCTAGGGAAGTTCAAAACCTTCTATTTCTTGGTTGGTGATATATTTATAAATATTAGAATATTTTTTTAAGGATCGCATTTGGGGGTGGGTGGTGGATGTGAGAATTTTCCAAAGAAAAAAGATTAAAAAAAGATAGTAAAATATTAATAATAAACGTTGGTATTTCATTTATAAGATTTCATCACTTTATGAGCTTGCTAATGTTTCCCAATTAGGATCCAACTATAACTGAGAGGGGGAGGGATGAATCAGTATTATAATTTTCATTTATGTTTCTTTATTTCTAAAACAACCTTTTCCTTTGGTTAAAGAGCTTCTTCCTTGATAATCATAGTCCAAAAATACACCCACATGAACATAAGAGTTTACAAGTTTCACTACTCAACAAGAGAATTTACGTCCTTGGTATGGTATGGAAACAATAAAATAACAAACATTACACTAGAAAACAATCATATTATGTGGAATAAAACAAATAGGATATGACCATACACTTGTGTAGAAGTTGTAAACGAGTAAGAAAGTGTGTGTTCTCCCTCTTAGTACAATTATGGTAATTTGATGTTTTGGTGCTTCTTGATAAATATTCACAAATTTTATCATTCAAATTAATTCTCCTCTTTTCTATCCAGAAGTTGGTAGATAATTATTTCAGTCCTCCATGAAATTAATAGCCTCGTCCATGAACTATCCTACCACCTCCATGTACCTATTATGTCCTCCTCGTACCGCGTAGCAGGAATGCTACATGGACAACACTTATCCCGCAAATTGCAATTGTTCTACATACTGCTTCAGAATATGCAAACCACCTTCAAGTACCACTTCCACTTCTGTTGAATCCCTTAATCCATAGACGTCATACCCATAATCCATGAACCGTCCTGTCTTCTGTGGACCACTTCCTTGTACTCAGAATATCTCTTCTGTGAACCACTTATATTTGTGAAATTTCTTCCTGTAAACTCTTTCCTACATGGAAACCTCTTACGCCAACTCGTCGTATTTCACCAAAATTATTCTGAAGAGATGATATCATCATATAAAATTAACTCACACTTAAATATGGGTTTATGGTCTATTATATAAAAAATAACCCCAAAAAATCTATGAATCCATTTTACCACAATTTTTATTGTGGTATAGCCTTCACTGCATATCTTCTCTCCCACTGCGAACTGGAAGCCCTCCGCTTTCTATTTTTCCTTCCCAGTTTGTGCACTACATATCATCCACACAAAAACCATCTTGCATATAGAAACTCTTTATTCCAGGAATTTACAGACTTACACAAATGGAATTTCTCTACAATATGCCTTCTCCATGAACCATTTTCAATTCCGCAAACCGCACCACATAACATTCTCGCTACCTCGAACATTGTCGATGAACCATTCTCTGACGTGGTATGCTGACCATTCCTAGTGGTACGTGGTTAAATTAATTTGTTTATTTTCATCATTGTTATTCATACTATTCACTACTTTATGTAAATTTTTTCATTACCAACGTCAAACTGAAAAACATGAAGACCAAAAATTTGGTAAACACTAAGAAACAGTGCCACCTTAAGTATCTTCTTTGGAATGAACAACCATGTTTCTTCACTATCATCTGGATTATTAAACAATAAGTTGGTTTCATCATGAACCTTATATATCATGATATATTTACTTTTACTAATCACCTTTACCATCGTCATATTCTAAAAGTAATGTATTGCAATATCCCTATATTTCAGCAACACCATTCTTCCTATTCAAACCTAAATAAGATTGGGATTGCCTTATCTCTCCCTTCCCATAACAAATAATTAATCACAAGTTCCCAAACTTATGATATTTGTGAAATACAAATCATCAAATCATCATATGGTTTTTCAAGGATTTTACAAAGTGAATTGATGTATCCTTTTGACAACAAAATACAACACTCTACAAAATCAAATTATTTAAACTTTATTAACCACACAACATGGTACAAACAATATCCCCCTTTGAATATTATTTTTAAACCAAGATTAATAATTCAATGAAAATTGTAACCTCAAGTAATGGATTACAAGTCAATAATTCTATGCCTATGTGATCTAACTCATTTTAAAAAACAAGCATTATTTACAGCCAAAATGATTCTTTCCCAAAGTAGTGACTATAAAATTTCATCATCATTTTCCCTTATCCTTCTTCCAAACATTTTCCATGATTCTACCTCATCACTCTCCACTTATTCAACATTCCTATAATACTAAAAAATCCCCTATAACAACCCGAACAAATAGTTATAATAGTTCCTACACTTACATGATGGATTCACAACTTACCATCAACTACCCCTCGATTAATTCAACAATAAGGATAGATTTATAAGGATAGATTTATGAAAAAAATGTCCCTACTTGAAAAATCTATCAAAAGTTAAAATGAGAGAAGGGAAAAAACACATACCACACTCATGATGTGTTGGAGGATGAACACCCATGTTCATCCTCAATTTAAAAAATGGTTTCTTTAGTAAAGGTTTTGGGAATATGTCAGAAACATGTTCTTTTCTAGTAACGTACTCATGAAATAACTCATTATTCTCTACATGATCTTTGATGAAGTGGTACTTTATTTCAATATGTTTTTAACTATAATGTTATACCAGAATCTGTTTATGATTGAATGCACATTGATTATCACATTCCAAGAGAAAGGGTATATTTACTTTAATAAGTATATCTTCCAACAAATTCTACATCCAACTGGGTTGGGTGGAAGCTTTAGTAGGAGTAACATACTCCAGATTAGTTATTCTAAGAGTCATTAAATTTGGTTTCTTTTTATGCTGACTAACAAAAATTGTCCATAGAAATAAAACTCCACCAGATATGGATCTTCTATAACCATCATTTCCTTCCCAATCAGCATCAGTATACTCAAAAAGATCAATATTTTCTACGAAATAATACATATTTAAAAAAATTTATTTTTCCTTTGATATATCTGAGAATTCGTTTTCCAGCAATTAAATGTGATTATTTAGTAGTTCTCTAAAATATGACACATAAGGTAACAACATAGACAATATTGGGTCTTGAGGCATTCAAATATAACATACATCCAATCATATTTCAAAACTCTTTTTAATCAACTTTCATTTCTTATCCATCATTATAAAACATGTTTCACTTTTAAATTGGTGTGGAAACTGGTTTGACGTTATAATTCAAAAATTCTTCCAAATTTCCTTAGATTACTTTTCTTGAGAAAGAAAAATGTGTTTCCTCTTCTGTAATATTTTCAAACCTAGAAATAATTTCATTTCTCCCATCATGTATATCTTAACTAACTTCTTAATACCTATAAAAAATCATTCACAAGACCTTTCATCCTTCCCATCAAATATAATGTCAACAACATATATAATTATAATGAGAAATAACTCCTTCCATTCCTTGATATAAGGATTATAATCGGTTATTCCTTTCTTGAAACAAATATTTCTCAAGAAAGTATCCAATTTTTTATACAATGTTCTTGGAGATTTTTTTAGCCCATGAAAATCCTTCTTCAACCTGCACACATAACATTCATCTTTTCTAACAAAAAACCCACAATGATGTTCAAGGTACACTTATTCATCAAGATAACTATTCCATTGTTCAGATTTACATCCATTAGAAAGATATTATATCCTCGTTGTGTAATAATATCAAGAGTGATTCAGAATGTTTCAAACCATTACCCTATAGAAAATTTTCATCAAAATCTCTTCCTTCAATAAGTGAGTATCCTTTGCACACAACTCTTTCCTTGTTCCTTATAACTTCACCATATTCAATCAACTTGGTCTGGAAAACCCATTTTTTACTAATTTCATTTTTGTTATTTGGATAGGGAACAAGTTCCCAGGTATTATTCCATTCAATATGATCAATCTCTTCATTCATATCCTAAACCCATTCTGGGATCTCATAAGATTCATTCACATCATTAGTATTAACTTTTTAATACAAATATGTACATGTAACAACATTTTTTGTTCTTCTGATTTGAACCCCCTGGTGTTGATCTTCTATAGTGTTCTAGGCCACTTCATTATTTTTCATCCTAATATGGGATATTTGAATTTAATACTCATCACTCAAAATAGATGATTCTAATTCATCCTCTTGAGTATAAATACCTTTTTTGTCATCATTATCATAATTGTTAAAAAAACTTTACATAACCTACATAACATCTTCACAGGCATAAGACTTATTTTTTTCTCAAAATTTTCAAAAACTTTGACATCATAAGAATTAAAAAATTATCCTATTTCTTTATTGAAGCAACTATATCCTCTTTTTTCTGGAGCATAGCCATGAAAAATTATGTCGTCTCCACTTTGCCCAAAATTTCCAAGGTTTCCACCTTTATTATTTATAATTCATAGACTCCCAAAATATCTTAACTGTTTTAGACCTGGATTTTTTCCATAGAACATATGTTATGGAGTCATTTCTGAATTTGTATTGTAAAAACATCAGTTATGAATATATGTAGAAGTGCACATGGATTTCCTCCAATAATAATAAGAAAGACTATATTCAGGTAACATTGTTATCCCTAATTCTACAAGACTTTTATTCCTACTTTCAATAACCCCATTTTTTTGAGGTGTATATTGTAAACTGAGGATATGAATAATTCAATTATTCTCAAGATAACATTCAAAATATTTATTCTTATATTCCCCACCATTATCAGTTCTCAACATCTTCACTGAATACTCATATTCCTTCTCTACTTTCCTTCTGAAACTCTTAAACATTTTCAGAGATTATGAATTATGTCTCATATACATAACACCAGAAAAGAGAGTAAAGTCCTCAATGAAATTTATGAAGTAATTATCGATATTTATTTATTTATTTCTTGTTGGACCGTAGATATCTGAATGAATAACTTCCAGCGGTTGTTTTTTAAACAAATGTCAACTCTCTTATGCACAAAATTTATAATCTTCCATTTCTGACAAATAATGCAGCAGTAGTCTCTTCTTCATGACATATCTGGAAATTCCAGACACTATTTCACATTAATAACTTCCTCATGTTTTTTTAGACATATTTCCTAGAATTTTATGACACAAATTATTTTCATCCATCATACCCATGTAACAAGAGTTTTTAATTTCACCAATATGGAATAATTTCCCTTTGTACATTGGCCTCTTGTAACTACCTTTCCCTCAAATTCACATTTAAAAAAAATCCATCTTTTCTGAAGATAAATTTTTTACCCTCCACAAAATGTTTTGACTCTCTCAACGTGTTTTGTTTCAATCCATCAATATATAATTTCTTCAAGTATTTCATTTTTTCATTCCTAATGATGGCTGATCCAACATGTTTGATCCTCAAAGATTCATCATTGTTCAATATCATTGTTTCTTATTTTAATTATTTTTCATTCATAAATATATTTTTTTCTCCTATCACATGAGAGGAAAACAAACTATCAAGAATCCAAAGCCATTATCCTTTTATAGATTTCAAATTGATTTCAACAACAGTAGCTTTTTATTCATCCATTTATTTCTTAACCTCCAGCTTCTAAAAATTGTTAATGAATTTTTTGGTGCTAGAAACACAACAAGGAAACCATAAGAAATATTTCCATGTTGATAAAATATATTAGAAATAATTTCCAATGGTTGGAACGTATTTTCATGTTTTACACCAGCCATCTCATATTTGTTTGGGACTTCTTCTCAGAATACTTCTTTTGAGAAGATTGAATCCCCCTCAAAATATAACTTCCATAACCAAATAAATAGTAATAATTTTGTTGATTAAGCCACCACATATTTGTGGTATGTCCGAATCCACCACAATACCAGTTGTGACCACAGAAAAAATATTTCCCTCTTAAGCTTACATATTGTCTGAAGATGTGAATAGGCTTATCTATAACCTTCTTAAACGTACATTATTGAACATTAAGCTTCCTTTTTTCATACATAACATTCTTCTTCTACTCATTTTTACCCATATATATCAGAACCATAAGTATTATAATTTTTTCCAAATTCATAATTTTTGGATACTTCTAATTATTTAGCAATGTTAACGTTGGCCACATATATAACTTTCTGTGATTTATTTTTATCAGAGCCAATTCTTTATTTCTTATGAACCTTTGAATACAACATTTTTCGATCCTTATCAGGTTTGTTCTTAATAGAACTTTCACCAACTTATTCAACATTGTTTTTGAAACATATATTCCTTTCATCATATTTAGAAAGTGTGTGTTGGATAAGTTCCAACTCTTCTTTTTTTAACATCAAAATTACTTCTAGATGACCATTATGATTATTTCTATTATCAAGCGAATTAATCCGATCATCAAAATATTTTACTATATTTACATCCTAATTTGGAAAACCATCTTGATTAATTGATGAGGAGATTTCATTTATTAACTTTCTATTTTCCTTCTCAAGCCTTCTGTTATTTCTCAAACATTATTTCAACTCTTCTTTGAGATGATATTCATATTGAGTTTTTTCTTCTTCTAAAATATTGCTGCCAAAATATTATTCATTAACTACAGTAATAATGGTATTCTCCAAAGATTTATTAGAAAAATATATTACATATTAATCTTTGTTATCCTCTTCATCATCATATTTTGAAACAAACATTATTCCTTTTGATTTGAAGAACTATTTAACCTTCCCTATGGTATAATTTTTATCTTTATCATTGCGTTTCTTCTATGACCTTATGTACCTTCTCTCATCTTTATCACTATATTCTTCTTTCTTTCATTGAATATATAGTTAGCCAGAAAATTCCCAATAGATCCTCATTCAAAATATTTCAAGGGAATTTTCCCCTTGTATTTCCTTGTACCATTTTTCACATTCTTATAAAACAAGGATAAAATTTTATAAAAATTGTGACACACCTCATCTTTAGAATTAGATTCATGATATTCATGTTCAATATGAATCTTCTTTTAATTCTATTTCTTTGATGACTTGAAATTAATTTCTCTTACAACTTTTTTTTCTTCATTGTCTTCTCCCTTCTAATTTCATAAGTGATGAGAGAGCTATGAAAATAATCTAGAGATAATGTTTTAAGGTACGTGTCTTCCAATGATGAAACATTAGCGTCATCCTTTTCAGGAAGAATTCTCAATATATTTTCCACAACTGTAGAATCCTCTAAATTTTCACCAATACATATGATTGCTTTGACAATGTCATTAAACATGGTAAAAATTTCCCCAACAGATCCTGACTCGCCCATTTTCATGTTTTCATACTTCTGCCTCAAGATTTTTAGTTTTTTTCTTAACTTTTATATTTCCCTCATATATTTTAAACCATTATCCCATATACCATTAGATATAGAAACACATTTCACTCTTAAAAACTCACTCTCATAAATAGATGAGTCTAATGAATGTTTATCCATTATATTGTTCTAAAGATTCTTCATATCAACAACTGTAATAGGAACACTATCATCAATAGCAGGAAATCTATATATTGTAGATTCAATAATTTTATAACCAAGAGACATAAGAGAAGGCGTAATTATATCTATCTAGATATGATTATTTATACAATTAAATATTAGAATCCCATTACAGTTCATGCAATTCATATTATCCATCACAAAATCTATTCAAAAATTCTACCATGAAAAAACAAAGGGACCCTGGCTCAGATACCAATTGAAGTTTCTGAGTCCGGATCCATGTATCACTGATAGAGGGAGGGGATGAATCAGTGATATATTTTTCTTTTATGTTTCTTTATTTTTGAAAAAACTTCCACCTCCTATTAAATATATTCTTCTCTACTGATCACAATCTAAACACACAACCATAGGAACACATGAGTGTACAAGGTTAACTACTCAATAAGAGTAGTTATGTCCTTGGTATGTTATGGAAATAATAAAATACCAAATAATAAATTAAAAAAAATCCTTTTGATATAGAATAAAATGAGTAGGATATTCCCTTACACTCATGTAGCACTTGGAAAACAATCTTCAAGCCCTTGTGCTCCCTCTGAGCACAAATTGGGTAATTTTATGTTTTGGTGATTCTTGATCAGTATTCAAAAAATTAATATTTCAAATTAATTCTTCTCTTTTCAACCTAGAAGTTGGTAGAAACTTCTTTCTGTACCCCATGAACTACCAACATCCCTTGAAAACTGTCCAACCTCCTCTACATACCACTTCTATCCTCCGTGTACCATGTAGTAGGAATGGTACATGGATAACACTTCTCCTGAAAACTACCTCTACGCTGTGTACTACTTCTGATTCTACATATTGCCTCCGTGTACTGCTTCCACTTCTGTGGAATCCCTTCTTCCACTAACTTCTTAACCTTAATATTTGAATTGTATGATCTTCTCCAGATCATTTCGTCTAACACATATTCTCTCTTTCATGAACCACTTTTTTTTTGGAATCTCTTCCAATGAACTCTTTCCTACATGGAATCCTCTTTCACCAACTATTCATATTTATACAAAAAAATTAGTGAAAATATATTCTTATGAAATTCACTCACACTTAATGATATTTTTATGGTCCATTATATAAAAAAATAACTACCAAAAACATTATAATTTTTCTTACCAAAATTTTCAAGGTGGTACAATGTTCACTGCATACCACTTCTACTACCACGAACCGAAAGCCTTCTGCATACCATTTTTTTTCTCGGTCAAGGTATTGCATCTCTTCCACCAATAAAAAACCATCTCTTGCACCGCAACTCATTATAATAAGAACATTGAGCCTTCCTCATACTGAAATCCTCCTCTATACACAGTTTTTGCGAACCTTTTTTAGTTATTTGAACCACTACACAAACCATTCTCATTGCCTCATATTTGGTCCGCAAATTGTTCTTAGAGAAGGTACACAGACCATGACCCATGGTACATGGTTCACTTCCTTTTCATATTTTCTTCACTGTTCTTCATACCTTTCACACCCTTGAGAAATTCCTTTCTCTACCAATATCAAACTCCCAATATTGAGGCCCAAAAATATGGAACACATTGGGAAATGACGCAACCTTAAGTATTTTATTTGGCAGGAACATGCATGTTTCTTCACTGTCATCTGGGTTCTTCAACAATCATATACATTAAACACAATCCTTATATCTCATGATATTTATTTTTTGACCAATCACCTTTATCATCATCATATTTGAAATGGAATTTATTGAAACTTCCCTATCATCCAACAACACCATTCTTTATAATCAAAATAGAATATGATTGGTACCACCTTTTCTCCCCCTTACCTCATAAATCTTCTATCACATGTTCAAAAATATTATCATATTTTTGAAACAAAAATTAGAAAATTATCAGATGGTTTTCAAAGGATTTTTCAATGTTAGTTCATTTATTATTTTGACAATAAAAGACAACACTCTGTAAAATAAAAATCTTCAAACTTCATTCTCTATCAAACATGGTCCCAACCATTTCTATGAGACACTAATGGAAAATAAGTCTAACATTAATCATTTCATCCAATAATTATTATGAAATGAACTTTTGAGGCAAACCAACATTTTGAGAATTACCAAATTTAAATATCTTTCAAATCTAAATAATCTTCATTGTCTTTAGATCTTAAATTTTGAATCCATCATAATTACTTGTTATCATATTTTTACAAATAAGAGATATTAGATTCACTACAATGTTATGGTAAGTGAGATGTTCTTGAGGTATATTAATCACTACATTCATTACCACCTTTTTGATGAGCATAAAATTTCATGTGCGGTAAATTTAAAATGAATTTAGTATTAAGAATGAATTGAAAATTGAAAATTGAAAATTGAAAATTTTTGACTATTTCAAAAGTATGAAAGTAAAATACATGGTTGATTTGTATTCATTGAAAAAACGAGGGGTTGATAAATTTATTATGTGTGATTTAGATCATTTAAATTTCTATTTAATATATTTATTTTGTTGAAATTGAATTTAAACTATGGTATAGTGGGAATCACTTGTAGTATATTGATATTACATCCTTGATTATAAGTATGAATTAAAGTGTGGTGGAGTATGATATCAATATTAAATGAATATATTTTGTTGTGTTTTATTATATTTGTTTCCATATTTAAATTATTTTTCTTTACAAATTATGAATGGTTTAACTCATTTTGTGTTCCATGGAAATATACAAAAGATAATAGAAAAATAATTGACAAGACACTTTGTGCCACTTCACCCCACTGGGTGCTCGACAGCAGATATTTCATTATGATCAGGGAGAACATAAAAAGAACATATGTATATAACTGAGGAAAAAAGAGGATTCTTATGTAGAAAATGACATTACACATCTTATAATCATTTCACAAAATGAACAGGTACAGGTAATGAAGAGAACAATGGCAGGAAGTTAAGGAATTCATCATGAATTGGGAAATATATCTGAAATAGCGTGACTCATGTATATCATGCCTTGACACATGTCATGTATGCCTATAAATCCACATTTCATTAATGTGGTAAAAATAGGGAATGATTTACATGTCATACAATTACTACACAAGCTGTAAAAGGTTTGTATGATAATATTAAGGATATATCTAAAGTATATTCAGTTTTTGACATGTTTTAACACCTGGGACCCACCTATAACCAACATTTTTTCCATACTTTATGTCTCTGATAATTAATCGAGCCCATCTAGTTCATGTAAATTGATAGGAGACCTACTTCCTTGAGAATATCTTGTAAAAAAATCTAGGAGTGAGAAGTTGCATTGTATAGTGGCATCCCTAGTTTGATCCCCATTTTCATTATGCAATATTTTTCATTCATTACCTCTTATTATATCATCACTTTGATGATTGGGTGAATGAAAAATTTTAATGAGTTATGTTAAAGAATGGTGATGCAGATGGTGTATTGATTTATTTTCTTTATTCATGTATTTTGTTTTTCATGATTTCATCAATAAATTTCCAAACCCTTTATTTTACTTTTATCTGCTCATTTGTTATTTTTATCTGAAAAGAACCTTAAAATTTTAAAACTCACAACCCTAAAGGATTATTGACCTTTTTTAATTTTAGGGTATGTATCTTTAAAAATTGTATCATGAAAAACTTGAATTAGGGAAACCCTAAATGACTGGACCATGGGAATATTTAGATTTCTACATCAAGAAGAAAATACCATGACCATTGGATCTCCCCTATATTGACTCTTACACTAATAATAGATTAATTATGTTATTTTATAACTTATATTTTAACCTGAACCCTAAAATTATAAATCACTGGGAAATCTTTAAATGTTTTTTTGAACCAATTAAATAATATAATAGGTTTTCATTTTGTATTCATCAAATTAATCAAACCAATATTTTATCACATCTTTCTTAGTTATAATAAAATGTTATCTTTTGAAAACCTAATCAAATAAATTAACTATCATTGTGGGTTCATCCTCAAACATTCCAAAAAAATACATTTTAATTAATTGGGTTTCATATTTGAGTTTTGATATATTAATTATTTGATAAGACCTATAGGGAAATAATTATGCCCCATGGGCATGTCAATTTTTACGTAGTCATTTTAGTTCATTTAGGGATCGAATCCACTTAGACCAAAGAAGTAGCCTTTATAAGCATAGAATTTATGAGATGATTGGATATTAAGTGGTCAATATTGGTGTTGATTATAATTGGGATAAAAGAACTCTAAAGTATACAAGATAATTGATTAAATTTAAGAATGAAACACTAAATAATTTAATTTAAAAAATGAATTATGTGAGTCGATCCAAGTTTGTTTCTACATTTAGAATGGATGTAATTGTTTTTCTATGATTTTTTTGTTCACTAGTACAATAACTATCCAACCAATAAGATAGGTCTCATATATCATTAACCTATCTAATTCCTAAAAAATTTCAGTTCTTATCACCAATGCACTTATTAGATCACATTCAAGATCAATCTATGGAATTGGATCATACTAGCACTAAAAATTTGTTTTCATTTAATTCGAAAATTATGAAAAAAAAATAACTCATCATATACAAATAATGAAATAATGAAATTATTTAAATATTAATGCACATGAAATAACATTAAAAACATACCCAAGTAAATCACTAGGATCAAACCATATATGTATTATCCATCCATTGGTTCTATGATCTCAATGGAACATGACGTTCTACTTAAATAAGCAGGATTGAAGAAGTGAAAACAAAGAAATCACAAAAAATCCACAATTTTTGTGGAATGTCACAACTATTGGTGTGAATAAATTAAAACCTTGATTAAAATGTATCAATTTGTTGATAAAAATGATATAAAAGTATAGTATTAATAATATTTTTAATAAACTAATGTTATTGGAGAAACATACCTGAGAAAAATTGAACATATGCTTACAAAATTAAAGTGTTGCAATACAATTGAAAGAATAAAAAATAAACCCCAAATTCCTTCCCAACCACCGCCTCAAATAAGAATTGTTTTCAGTTCTATTTCCTAGAAAATATCATTTAGTTTCATCCCAATTAATTAGGATAGAAAATATTGGATGGGAAAAAGGAAAGAAGACTTTTTAACATTAACTGAAAAAATTGGAGTATATTCATCCACCTTTTTTATGTGGAAATATGACTTCTAATATGGCTGAATCTATAATGGAATCAAAAAGGAAATATTTTATTTTATATTTACAATAATTTATGTACAAATTTCAGTCCAATTTTCTATTTCATTCGGATGTTATGATGAAATTGGAGGGCTGACATTATGGGTCTTCAAATATAGACTATATATTAATCTCCAAATTGGGACATCTGGATCACCTTGAAGACATCAAAATTAAATATATCATATAGGCTATATCATGCTCAACCATTAATATATGGTTGAACCTATAATATAAGATTTATTGGGACCACATGTGATGATAAATAATTACCAAACACCATTCATGAATAAAACATTTATACTCATTCAGTTTTTGACATAATAATTATTTCTCTTTCATTGCTAGATTCACCCATGGAAAATAAACGTGTTCCCTGTCAGTCTAATAATCCTTCAATAGAAATAATTATTATGGTATTAATACGCATAAAACTCATAGAGGGTATGAAATATCATTTTTTTATGTCATTGATGAATGAAACTACCAATAAAAGGATATTAAAAATATTCTTGAGAGAAATAGACTTTTACTTTGAAAAATAATTCTAAAAACATAAAATTCTAAAAATATTGTGAAAATACATTTATTCTAAAAATAAATGGAAACATATAAAATAAGGTTCAATAAATAATGGTGATGATAGTTAGAAAATCCATTCATGTTTTTTATGTTAAAAATAAAAATTCTTTTTAGAAAATTTAGTAAAAGGTTTTCAAAAGTGACTCATTTTTAATAACACTTGGAAATTTACTTAGAAAAAATTTTAAAATATGGTCATAGACCATGTAAATTATATTTAGGAAATAATTTATTTATAAAAGAATAGTTTTGAATAAATTTTATAAAACAAGAATATTGACGAGAATGATTGTCGATTTAAATGAAATTATTATATCAATATCAGTTGTAAATGATTTTATTGATGTTTATTTAAACTATAAAGGTGGAAATGAAAAGAAAATATGTTTAAAAATTTCATAAAAAAAGATAACTAAGATATGTGGTTTAGGAAAATAATTTTAAATTATTTCCTCTAATGGAACCTTGAACATTATTAATAATAAATTAAAAATTATTTTAACATGATGATTTATCCCCTTTAGTAATCTGTTCAATTGTAAACCCCATTAAAGAATGACAAAATATTAGACTTTATATATCAGGAACATAATGAGATTCATGGTATAAAATATTAATGCCTTACTATATAAACCTCATTAATTAATAATGGTGTTTAACATATACTTTTTCATAAATAAGACAATTTAAGATGATAAACCACTACAATGATCATAATGTGTTACTCAGAATTAATTAATGAATAAATAATTTATATAAAATGTAAATTCAAATAAAATTAGATGAAATAAAAAAGAATATAACAGAAAATCATTACATATATAATCATAAAATATCAACGACAATAAAAAAATTATAATAACACCCTGAATAGATATTATGTTATGAAATTATTTATCACATAGTAACATTCATGTAAAATCCCATTTGATGAAATAAATGAAATTGAAACATAAAATATCAGGAAATGTGAAATATATCTTACATAAAATGTATAATGGGATGTATATAGACTACATAATGTTAACGAATGGTTTATATGACATATATATCCTAGAAATTAATGTAATATGAGAAAACCTTACCTAAGGTATAGATTTTCCATGTGTATCCTTGAAATCCTATATAATAATATAATTTATTTTATTTTATTTCTTAATAAAAAATTCCAGGTATAATGACTTATAATTTATGTCTTATTTTTTTATTTTAATTTTAAATTGAAATAATTTATAATTCAATTACATGTTGGGTGTTATGAGGATGTTCAGTTCATTATTTCAAATTAGTATTAGTGTGTGTACCATAGTAAAAGAGGATTTTATCTCAAAATATCCATAATAATAGTAATGAAATGTTTCCCCTATTTCTTCCTAAATTATACTTTTGAAACTGATCAATAAATATGATTATTAAAAATGAACTATGTTATCATCTTGCATACATTAGACCGTACATACAAATAATTAATGTTTCCATTTTTTGAAGGTGATCATAGGAATAAGGTAGGTAATATTTTAAATTTTTATAATGATAATAATATCTTAAATTAAATATTATTTCATTAAATTAACTTATATATATAATCCATGTTTGGTGGTTATGAAAAAATAATTACATCACTTCCTGGGGACAGTAATCCACACATGCGTACGAATGACATTATAATTTTTCAGTGTTGGAAATAAATTAATATTTTTTCATAATGATAAGTATGTCATCAATATCAACTTATTTAATTTATATAACATATATTATTTAAATTTTGTCTTATTACCTTAGATGTAATGAGTTAGTGAAAAACGGATTACATCACTTCGTGAGGTGGAAGTTCGTTGTACCCATGTGTAATGTTTTCATATCCCCCTAAAATGGTATATAAGAAGATATTGGCATATAATTACTTTATAAGTATAAATATTATAATAATACAATAAATTCCCATAAAATATATCATTATAACTATCCATTAGAGGTTTCGATGAGAAATGAAATACATCTGTTCTCCATGCTGTAGATTGTCATATACATGAATAAAAATTTCATATCTTATTTTTTGGAATAAGATATTGATTTCAGATATTAATTTAAATTAATAAAATCTCTATATATGGGATATAATTTTTTAATATATTAATAATGGAATAATATTTTATAGAGTTGGAATATGAAATAAATAACATACAATTAAGAACAATACATCTTGTTCAGAAAACCTCCTTAGGTAAAAAAGAAAAAAACTTTATATGATGGATTTATGATCAAAATAAGAAATATATGTAATTATTATGTATGTTATGAAGAAATTTGGTCAGGTTTTTTAACTTTATATGTGATTTGATCTAGTGAATAGGATATTAGAGGGGGTGGCCTTTTATAAGTGAGGTGAGTAGTGTATTTGTTATTTTATGAAAAATATGTGTACCCACATTTTCAAAAGAAAAAGGGTCCAAGACAGACCAATATAGAATATTATACATTATAAGGTCAAAATATTTCTATAAAATATATTTTATACATATTTTTATATGATTTTGACCCTTATATTTGTAATTTAACCTATTGTAATCCTGTTTTTGCATAAATTGCAGAAAATAATTTTTTTATATTCATTACTCATTATAGTAAAAAATGAAGCTAAAGTTATTAGATAACATAAATTTTTATTATTATAAATATGGAATCAATTTTAAAAAATTCTATTCAAATATGTGGAAATGTTTAATTTCAAACTCAACCCACAAATGCAACAAAAAATTGAGTTTTCAAGAAGTGTATATTTTTAACAAAAAGAAGATTTTATATTAACTATTTGACTAATAATAATAACTGTATGAATATAAGTTAATATATATTCATATAAAATATAAAAAATTAATTTGAACCACTCTTAATTATGATTTTTAAACTAATTAAAATAGAGAAGCATTATGGATTATAAATATTTTTTAGAAAAACCAATTTTTAAATGAAAAATATACCTATAATAAAATCCAATATAAGGATGCTAAAAATTTAATTATATTTATTAAAAATAAATAAATAATAAATTTTAAATTTTAAATAATTTTAAAAACATAATAAGAATTTTAAGTTTACTAATTTATTGAAATTAAATGATATATTTACAAAATATGTATTTTTCACTATTTATTGAATTATCACTATATTATGAAAAATAAAAACAAATCACATGAATTAAAATTTGATATGAATGTTTAAAATGTAAAAAAAAAGTTATATCAACCATAATAAAAAAGCTCCAAAAACTAAATAAAAAATTTTTTCATTAAAATAAATTTAAAAAAATTGATGAAAATATATTTTTAAATAATATAATTACATTACTAAAAATGATTGGTTATTTACAAAGAATTTATCAATAATTTATATTGAGTAGGAAATTTATATATATAAATATTTCAATCAATATTTAATAATATTCATACTTCCTAAATTAATGGTTATGTTATGAAATTTATATATTTCATGAATCATTTTAGCTCGATATTGTGAGTAATATATGATATCAAACACAAGAATATCAGGGTTGCGTGTACCAAAAGCTATCTAAGTTATTAAATTTATTTAAAAAGAAATATATCATAATGTCTTGGGGTGTTTTATTCTTATCTAAGCTCAGTGTTTCATGTAATATATTCTATCAAACAGAAAAATATTTCGGTTTCATGTATCTTAATCTATCGAAGCTATTAAATTTTTTAAGTGAAATATATTATAATGTATTATGGTGTGACATTATTTTCTGAGCACAATGTTTTATATTGTATACTCTACCAAAAACAATTTTATTTCTTTAAAATCATAGGTTGTCAAATCATCCTCATATTAAATTTCATCCTCTCAATTTTAACTTTACCTTAGTAATCAAATATATGATATATGAAAAAAAAAACTTACTAGTAAACTCACAACGTAAAAATTCTAAATATAAAATTCTTCATAAAAAGATAGAATGATAAATATTAAATTCGTTACATAACATGATTTAGAAATAAGAGCATATTTTTCTTAAGATAATATATTGACTTATAATATAAGATTCAATAATTAGGGAGAGTGATTGAGATCATCAATCATATAAAAATAATCAATAGAGAGTAAAAAACCTCAAAACCATAAATCTGTCATGAGTGAAAATACCATCGGTTCATAAAAAATGAAGGTACAAGGATAAAATTTCTATTTTAAGATCCTTTTCCTATATTTTAGTAATTTCTCTACTATATAGAAATAAAACATTATGAATTATACTTACTTTAAAAGTATAGTTTCTTCCTTTATCCAATTTCCAACACAATATCATATTTTTCCCCTAGAAGATGAGTATTTAAGATGATGTTTTCATTAATAGAGAAATAAAATAATCTTTTAAATACCACATAACAGCTGAAGGGATTATTATATATACATCCAATCTTTGGAGGCTAACAAAAACCAAAATGATTAGCACATTGGAAGATAATTCCCAAAATAAATAATTTTTGATATGATACATTAATCTTTAAAATTCAACAGTATAATATAATCGTCAAACTAAATAATTCCATAAATAAATAACCCTATATCTGAAATAATTTCTATAACATCAACATATTTGATTTTTTTAACATCAAATGTTATCTCATACCTTTCACTATATATAGAAAAAAATATTGATCTTTTTATGAATATATCAGTAATCAATTTGTGACCAAATCACTTTTTAATCCTATAGTCATTTATATAATAAAACGTTTTTCCCCCTAATTACCATGGTATACATGATTATATAAAACCTAAAGGTCACCAATAATATTAAAATTATGTCGAAAAAATTAATGTTATTATTCCTTAAATGATACTTTACATTAAACCTAAGGCTTATATTTACCTAAACATACTAAAAAATCTTTGAAAATGTCATTAACCACATTACAATCTCATCACTTAAAAACTAAAAATCAATGTATAAGAAAGAAAACTTGTGATCAATCATATATCTATAAATCCATGATGTAATAATAAATTCTTAAGAAAATATTACATGAAATAATTATAATCAACAATTTAATATAACCCCTCCTACAACATCAACTATAATATCCCTGAATGTATGATCTATGATCTAATTCAATTGTCATAAACTGTAAATTATTAGCACTAATATTGAAGAAGGTGATCCAATTTATATCTTCAAAAATATACTACATCTTAAGGAAATTATTTATCACTAACATACCAAAGGACCATTTAGTTTTAGGATTGTATTGATTAATGAAAAACTGTTAGATAAAAATACCCAAGAATTCTAGAGATGATCTTTCCCACTAAATATAACTATCATAGTCTATACGAGGTCATCCAAATAATCCATATTAAACCCTTATAAACATAATTCCTTCAATATCATTCTTGATAAAATGGGGAAAATGAAACATAATAATAGTGAGCTCAAATTCATAGTAATTTTAAAAAAATGATTAACAATTGAATTCCATTGGTGAGAATAATATGATAATATGGTGATGATGAAACAATCCGTGTGCATGAGCATAAAATAAGATAACTCAAACTCATAATTACATGGATCATCAATCACGGATCATGGAATAATGTTTTATAAATGTAAAGATTCATAATTATCAATAATTATCATCCATTAGATTTAAAATATGATCAAATAATTATTATAAACCCATAAAATTTATAATGAAAACAAGATGGTATCTTTGGAAAATTATCATCATCAACCATTTCAAACCCAAGAGATAAATAACTAGATTCCAGTTAAATTTATTTGAGAAACCATCTAGTTACTCCCTAATTCATTCCCCTAAAGAAAAATAATAATAACCAATGTGTTGGAGCACTGTTTGAGTCAACCGATAATATAATCTATATCAATCTCAACAATAACTATTTTGGTACACCCATCATGTATGAAATAACAGTATCACTCGACACTATCTAGGAACACCCATCTTATATGCTATATCTGGATTATCCAGTAATATCTGATCTTACCCACGGTATATATTGAATCAAAATCAATCATGACCATCAATAATATATAAATAATGTTCAATAATAAAACCATTAAATTATTTCAATTCATAACATAACAATCATCTGTGTTCTTTCATTGCTTGGTTTAACCATGGATAATAAATCAATTTCGTGTCAATATAATAATCTATCCTCATAATGAATAAGGATCATATCTATTCCTCATATCCCCATAGAGTGTAACTGATATATTTATGTCTTTCCAATATTCAATAGAGATTTAATATATTGATTTATGTATTTATAAGATTGTTCTTTATAAATTTCGAATTATTTAAATAATTTTATTCTTTATGTTGGGATAAAAAATATAATTGAAAAAGAATGAGAATGAGATTTTATCCCAATTATATTCACTCGTTTCATAATACATGATTTTAAGGATGGTCATGGATAACTTTCAAGGCATGTAACTGATGAAACAAGGAAAAAAGTAGGCTTCTGTTGCAGAATAATGACATAAAATGTCATGTAATATTACACATCAATAATCAATGAAATAGGTAATGTAACACTGGGTGAGAAGTATAGGAATTCCTAATGATGTGAAGAAGACATGTTTCATAGAGTTACAGTGGTATTTCATGCCATGATTCATATAATTTATGTCCATAAAGACACATTTCAAGAATATGATACATGTGGTCTAAGATATACATTTCATGTAATCACTACACAATATATAAAAAGGTGGGAGATGATTAAAATGTCCATATTTGATTTATCTTCTATTTTTTGGTATCTTTTAACACTAGGGAGCCACATATGACCAAAATTTTTCCAATCCTTTATGTCATTAATTATTACATGATCCCGACTAGTTCCTATAAATTATGGGTTAACCTAATACTATGAGGTGATCCCAAAGGTGAAGTCTTGGAGTGAGAAGGTATTTTGTGTAGAGGAATCCCTAGATTCATATTTGTTTTCACTGTTTATTATTTTTCCTTATATCAAATTTACTCATCACTAGGTTGAATGGGTATACCCTCATTATGATAACATTGTGTAACAGATGGGTGAAGGTGTTGTTGAATTGAATTTGTTCATTTATTCAAGTATTTACTACTGTGATTTATTCAATAAATTTACAATCCCTTTTTTACTTTTATCATTAACATTGGTGTTTGAATCTTAAAGGAACCTTAAAATTTACCAAATGAAAACCATGAAGGTGGAATTACCAATTTCTAATTTTGGGGAATTAGGCTAAAAAATGGTATCGATACAAACTTGATCCATAAAAACCCTAAATTACCAAACCAATGGAAATATAGTATTTTTGCATCATAGAGGGGACACCATAAACATTGGATATCCCTTATCTTATCTATAACACCAATCATAGATTGAAAACTCTTTTTTATGAAATCCAATAGCATCTGAACCGTAAAATTCTAAACCCGTGAAAGTTTCAAATCTATTTTTCAAAACAATTAAACAATCTACTATGTTTTCATTTTTTTGAATTAATCAAACCAATATTTTCCCTCCTAATTATCACATATAATAAAATCAAATATTTTGAAAACCCAATAAAACTAATTTAATGTCTATGTGGGTTCAATATTGAAGATTACTAATTCTATATTTTAATTAATTTAGTATCATAGATTGAATTTTAATAAATTTTTTATTACATTAGAATGGAATGTAAATAATGATTGACTGTATGAATGTTAAACCAAAATCATTTTGGGGATTTTTAGAAGTCAGTTCTTATGTTTCAATAAATTTTATTTTATTTTATTGATTTATTTCCAATATTCATTTTACATTGGTTATTTTGTTCTGAAATTCTCATATTAAAATCTTTAATGCACAACTATAACACTTGTTCAAAGGTTAAATACATCATAGAGTCAAAAAACCATTATAAACCAAGCCTTAATAGTATAGTCACTACAACAATGGTGGGAATAGATAATAACCAACCCACTGAGGTTCTTCCAATATATGTAGGTATGCAGACACATGTATACTATAGGAATACATTAAACATAGGATTGGAATAGAGCATCATAGAAACCCCTATTGTCATAAACCACATCAAGAACCAAAAATAATTTCAATTATCAAAACTAGTTTTCAATTAACTACACTACCATATGAATTTCCAAACAATTATATTGGAATTATCCTCAATCTCTGTGATACATTATATTTTAAAAAAAAAATCAATAGATATAGTAAGACTCTTTCTTTTCTGATTTTAATTATGTAATCAAGCCTGGAATTTGATCCAATGCTCTCATATACATTACATCACTACACGGGTTAAGATGGTTAGGTTCTTGAACAACTTCTTTTCACCTTCTATGTCTGTGGACATACGAGATAACATTAAAAAAAATTCAATTTAAATATGAATCTATATATTCTATCTTAGAATAATATAAATATATAACTCAAAAATGTCCCCATCTTAGTATAGAGATATAGATTACAATCCACACATTATATATTGTGTTGTCAAATGAAAATATATCTATTGAGGACATGAAATCTAGAGTATCCTTATTGACGAAGTCTCCTGAAATGAGCTACAACTTGTTAGATAAAATAGAGAGTAATATTTTTCAGTGGAAAGGATAAGGGACATAATTAAAAGGCATTCATGAAATAAACAACAATTTCTGGATGGAGGCACAATTGGAATAAATAACTAGGAAGAAGGATATCATGATGGGCTAGAATATAAAACCCTACAATACATATATATAACATACAAATTCTACAGAATATATTCAAGGTAATCAACTTCAGAATTAGAATCCATGGAAACAACAAGGACAAGGATATCAACAATGGACAAAAGGGGATGTATAAAAGACAACCAAAGGAAACTCACTAAAAATACAATTCCATGCATTGGAAGATTCTATGTCCACATTCATGACGACAAAACTGGGAAATACTCAAGGGAAAAAAGAAGAATAAAAAATCAAAAATTCCTTATCGAATAATCTGGACCAAAAAGCCATCTGAATTTTTTATCACTATATAGAGATATCTATAGGAGTACTGCCATGATGACCAATGTAACTCCCTCATGATGTTCTAAAATTTTTACATCATATAATTTGGAATAAAATAAAATTATGTGGTATATGATTTATAGTAAAAGGGATTAATTGAAAGAGAAGTTGATAATAGCATGGAACAAGTAACGTAAGAATATTAATAAGAACCACCTCATTAGAAACCAAGACATCTATTTCTAGAATGAATGCTGTTAGTGAAGAACATCAAAAAAGGTAAATCTTTGGAATACTGTAAAAAATTTAATATTAATATTCCTCTTAGAGTGGCTCTCGTGAATATTCTAGCATATTTGAAATTAATCAAATATTTGGTAACCAATAAGAAGAAAATGGAAGAGATCGGTACCATTTCACTCACATGGGAGTGTTCAACATTGGTATATAAGGACCTAAATAAAAATATTTATGATCTACGAATCCTTTCAATACTCTTATCTATTGAATCTAAAAAATGAGGAAAATATTTTTTGACATAGGTGTGAGTTTCAATATCATGTTTTACATAAAAATATAGAATTTGGGAATGAAATTCCTAAAACCCACAATATTTTTACTTCATTTAGTAGAGTTAATAGTGAAATAGACTAAACGAGTCATCATGGATATCCTAATAAATGTTGAAAAGATTATATTTCAAATGAAATTATTACTACTCAATATGAATGAGGTTCTAAATCCACTCATTTTGGGTAGACCATTTTTAGCCACTAAGAATGTGTATCTTGATATCCAATGTGGAGAACTATACAAGAAAGTTGGCTATGATAATGTAAGTTTCACCATCCATCATTAAATGATGAATTGTGATGTGTGAGAGGAAAATGATTTTGGATAAGAAAAGGTAAATAATGAGGATGGTGAAACTAAAATTGAGGAGGAACATGATTTATCTACTATTGAGAAAGAGGACGCTTAAGTGAAGAAGAAATAAAAGTTAATGGGTTGTACCACTAAAACCAAAGCTGTAATATACTCTTATACATTTGATAATGGTAAAAATTTATTGATGGTACATGAACATCTATTTAGTTCATCAATATTGAGGTAAACATAGTGGATTAACCAAAAGAAGATTAATCACGTATTACCATCAAGAAGAATTAGATTGTTTATAGGGGAAGAACATAGGACGTCCTATGTGGGTGTGATACTATTGTGACTATTCATTGACCTCAACCAAAAAAATTCCATTATACTTCAATTGAGATGAAGAAAAACGTGGGATGATCGATCAAAAGATGGTAAAACAATTTATCCTGGAATAAAAACCAGGTTTTTTGTTTTTATTTATTTTCTGTTTGTATAGGTTCAATAATCATACTATAAATAATTTAAGATTAATTGATAAGGTTATATTATTTAACCTATTCATTTTTAATTTATTTTAACATCAAGAGACATAAATGAAATAAGAAACATGAAGTAGAAGAAGAGGAAGAATAAAAATACATTACCTAAATTTTGAGTTGGAAGAACCTATGAATAAAATACTAAAAAACATTTAAATTGGGAGTAAGTGTTTAGATTTATAATTTTTAAACCTTATTACCCACATTGAAAATTTTTAGATATTTAATTTACCACTAAAGGCTCATACTTTATTATTAATTTACTCAACTGAACTATGAGTTATTAACAGTTTAGGATAATTATCAATCCATGAATTTAGATATCATTATCAATAAATTTTAATTATAAAAATGGAAAAAGGAATTATTTTGGAAAATTTTATTGATTAATATTTAACTAATCAAGATTTTAGGATCATGATAATCATTGTAAATAAAATTTTTCCTATATTTGGATATGATTTTATTTTCTAATACTTTCATTAATTAACATTATTACTCACATGTATTGTCACAAATAATTATCCAAAAACATCATCTCATTACCTATACATCCTCTGAGCCAATATTTCCAATAATTTATAAATTATATTTCTTCAGAAACTTGGGCATGATTTCTTCTATAAATTTATTCACATCTTATCAAGGTTATAAATAAAAAACATCGATTTTAATATGATTTAGGCATATTTATTTATCCCTTATCATCATACCCAACATAAACTAATCCATTACAAACCCTATAGAATCTTTGAACATCCTTGTTTGAAAATGTTCAAAATTATAAGACCATATTATCATTTCCTATTTTCTTAAAAATATTTTTCATGATGATCAAGAATAACAGTGGGGGAAATAGTGACTACTTTAATGGATAGAAATTTTTTAATGAACATGAATGGGAGAAATTTCATGATATTTGGATAGGGAACCTTTATTTTATTTATCATAAATCCTCTTCAAATGAAAAAAAAAAGAAATGAATAAAAAATATTTCTGTCTAGGGAGGTTCAAAACCTTCTATTTCTTGGTTGGTGATATATTTATAAATATTAGAATATTTTTTTAAGGATCGCATTTGGGGGTGGGTGGTGGATGTGAGAATTTTCCAAAGAACAAAGATTAAAAAAAGACAGTAAAATATTAATAATAAACGTTGGTATTTCATTTATAAGATTTCATCACTTTATGAGCTTGCTAAAGTTTCTAGTTAGGATCCAAGTATAACTGAGAGGGGGAGGGATGAATCAGTATTATAATTTTCATTTATGTTTCTTTATTTCAAAAACAACCTTTTCCTTTGGTTAAAGAGCTTCTTCCTTGATAATCATAGTCCAAAAATACACCCACATGAACATAAGAGTTTACAAGGTTCACTACTCAACAAGAGAATTTACGTCCTTGGTAAGGTAGGGAAACAATTAAATAACAAACATTTCACTAGAAAAAAATCCTATTATGTGGAATAAAACAAATAGGATATGACCATACACTTGTGTAGAAGTTCTAAATGAGTAATAAAGTGTGTGTGCTCCCTCTTAGCACAATTATGGTAATTTGATGTTTTGGTGCTTCTTGATAAATATTCGCAAATTTTATCATTCAAATTAATTCTCCTCTTTTCTATCCAGAAGTTGGTAGATAATTATTTCCGTCCTCCATGAAATTAATATCCTCATCCATGAACTATCCTACCACCTCCATGTACATATTATGTCCTCCTCATTCCGTGTAGTAGGAATGCTACATGGACAACACTTCTCCAGCAAATTGCAATAGTTCTACATACTGCTTCAGAATATGGAAACCACCTTCAAGTACCACTTCCACTTCTGTTGAATCCCTTCATCCATAGACTTCATACCCATAATCCATGAACCGTCCTGTCTTCTGTGGACCACTTCCTTGTACTCAGAATATCTCTTCTGTGAACCACTTCTATTTGTGAAATTTCTTCCTGTAAACTCCTTCCTACATGGAATCCTCTTCCGCCAACTCGTCGTATTTCACCAAAATTTTTCTAAAGAGATGATCTCATCTTATAAAATTAACTCACACTGAAATATGGGATTATGGTCTATTATATAAGAAAATAACCCCAAAAAAATCTATGAATCCATTTTACCACAATTTTTATTTTGGTACAGCCTTCTCTGCATATCTTCTCTCCCACTGCGAACTGAAAGCCCTCCGCTTTCTATTTTTCCTTCCTAGTCTGTGCACTACATATCATCCACACAAAAACCATCTTGAATATAGAAACTATTTATTCCAGGAATTTAGAGCCTTACACAAATGGAATTTCTCTAAAATATGCCTTCTCCACGAACCATTTTCACTTCCACAAACCGCACCACATAACATTCTCTCTACCTCGAACATTGTCCATGAACCATTCTCTGAAATGGTATGCATACCATTCCTAGTGGTACTTGGTTCAATTAATTTGTTTATTTTCATCACTGTTATTCATACTGTTCACTACTTTATGTAAATTGTTTCTTTACCAATGTCAAACTGAAAAACATGAGGACCAAAAATTTGGTAAACACTAGGAAACAGTGCAACCTTAAGTATCTTCTTTGGAAAGAACAACCATTTTTCTTCACTATAATCTGGATTATTAAACAATAAGTTGGTTTCATCATGAACCCTATATCTCATGATATATTTACTTTTACTAATTACCTTTACCATCGTCATATTTTAAAAGTAATATATTTCAATATCCCTATATTTCAACAACACGATTCTTCCTAATCAAACCTGAATAAGATTGGAATTGCCTTATCTCTCCCTTCCAATCACAAATAATGAATCAAAAGTTCCCAAACTTATGATATTTGTGAAATAAAAATTAGCAAATCATCATATGGTTTTTCAAGGCTTTTACAAAGTGAATTGATTTATCCTTTTGACAACAAAATACAACACTCTGCAAAATCAAATTATTTAAACATTATTAACCACACAACATTGTACAAACAATCTCCCCCTTTGAATTTTATTTTTAAACCAAGATTAATAATTCAATGAAAATTGTAACCTCAAGTAATGGATTACAAGTCAATAATTCTATGCCTACGTGATCTAACTCATTTTGAAAAACAAGCATTATTGACAGCCAAAACGATTCTTTCCCAATATAGTGACTATAAAATTTCATCATCATTTTCCTTTATCCTTCTTCCAAACATTTTCCATGATTCTACCTCATCACTCTCCACTTATTCAACATTCCCGTAATACTAAAAAATCCCCTATAACAACCCGAACAAATAGTTATAATAGTTCCTACACTTACATGATGGATTCACAACTTACCATCAACTACCACTCGATTAATTCAACAATAAGGATAGATTTATAAGGATATATTTATGAAAAAAAATGTTCCTACTGGACAAAACTATCAAAAGGTAAAATGAGAGAAGGGACAACAACACATACCACACTCATGATGTGATGGAGGATGAACACCCATGTTCATCCTCAATTTATAAAATGGTTTCTTTAGAAATGGTTTTGGGAATATGTCAAAAAAATGTTCTTTTGTAGGAACGTACTCATGAAATAACTCATTATTCTCTACATGATCTTTGATGAAGTGGTACTTTATTTCAATATGTTTTTAACTATAAGGTTATACCAAAATCTTTTTATGATTGAATGCACATTGATTATCACATTCCAAGAGAAAGGGTATATTTACTTTAATAAGTATATCTTCCAACAAATTCTACATCCGACTGAGTTGGGTGGAAGATTTAGTAGGAGTTACATACTCCTCATTAGTTATTCTAAGAGTCATTAAATTTGGTTTCTTTGTATGCTGACTAACACAAATTGTCCATAGAAATAAAACTCCACCAGATGTGGATCTTCTATCACCATCATTTCCTTCCCAATCAGCATATGTATACTCAAAAAGATCAATATTTTCTATGAAATAATACCTAATTAAAAAATTTATTTTTCCTTCGATATATCTAAGAATTTGTTTTCCAGCAATTAAATTTGATTATTTAGGAGTTCTCTGAAATATTACACATAAGGTAACAACATAGACAATATTGGGTCTTGAGGAATTCAAATATAACATACATCCAATCATATTTCAAAACTCTTTTTAATCAGCTTTCATTTCTTATCCATCATTAGAAAACATGTTTTACTTTTATATTGGTGTGGAAACTGGTTTGACTTTATAATTCCAAACTTCTTCCAAATTTCCTTAGATTACTTTTCTTGAGAAAGAAAAATGTGTTTCCTCTTCTGTAATATTTTCAACCCTAGAAAGAATTTCATTTCTCCCATCAGGTATATCTTAAATAACTTCTTCATACCTATAAAAAATCATTCACAAGACCTTTCATCCTTCCCAACAAATATAATGTCAACAACATATACAATTATAATGAGAAATAACTCCTTCCATTCCCTGATATAAAGATTACAATCGGTTATTCATTTCTTGAAATAAATATTTCTCAAGAAAGTATCCAATTTTTTATACAATGTTCTTGGAGCTTTTTTTAGCCCATAAAAATCCTTCTTCAACCTGCACACATAACATTCATCTTTTCTAACAAAAAACCCACAAGGATGTTCAAGGTACACTTCTTCATCAAGATAACTATTCCACAGTTCAGATTTAAATCCATTAGAAAGATATTATATCCTCGTTGTGTAATAATATCAAGAGTGATTCAGAATGTTTCTAACCATTACCCTATAGAAAAGTTTCATCAAAATCTCTTCCTTGAATAAGTGAGTATCCTTTGCACACAACTCTTTCCTTGTTTCTTATAACTTCACCATATTCAATCAACTTGTTCTGGAAAACCCATTTTTTACTAATTACATTTTTGTTATTTGGATAGGGAACAAGTTCCCATGTATTATTCCATTAAATCTGATCAATCTCTTCATTCATATCCTAAACCCATTCTGGGATCTCATAAGATTCATTCACATCATTAGGATTAACTTTTGAATACAAATATGTACATGTAACAACATTTGTTGTTATTCTGATTTGAACCCCCTAGTGTTGATCTTCGATAGTGTTCTAGGCCTCTTAATTATTTTTCAGCCTAATATGGGCTATTTGAATTTAATCCTCATCACTCAAAATAGATGATTCTAATTCATCCTCTTGAGTATAAATACCTTTGTTGTCATTATTATCATAATTGTTAACAAAACATTACTTCACCTACATAACATCTTCACAGGCATAAGACTTATTTTTTTCTCAAAATTTTCAAAAACATTGACATCATAAGAATTAAAAAATTATCCTATTTCTTTATTGAAGCAACTATATCCTCTTTTTTCGGGAGCATAGCCATGAAAAATTCTGTCGTCTCTACTTTACTCAAAATTCCCAAGGTGTCCACCTTTATTCTTTATAATGAATAGACTCCAAAAATATCATAACTGTTTTAGACGTGGATTTTTTCCATAGAACATATGTTATGGAGTCATATCTGAATTTGTATTGTAAAAACATCAGTTCTGAATATATGTAGAAGTGCACATGGATTTCCTCCAATAATAATAATAAATACTATATTCAAGTAACATTGATCTCCCTAATTCTACAAGACTTTTATTCCTACTTTCAACAACCCCATTTCGTTGAGGTGTATATTGTAAACTGAAGATATGAATAATTCAATTATTCTCAATATAACATTCAAAATATTTATTCTTATATTCCCCACCATTATAAGTTCTCAACATCTTCACTGAATACTCACATTCCTTCTCTACTTTCCTTCTGAAACTCTTAAACATTTTCAGAGATTATGAATTATGTCTCATATACATAACACTAGAAAGGATAGTAATGTCCCCAATGAAATTTATGAAGTAATTATCTATATTTATTGATTTATTTCTTGTTGGACCGTAGATATCAGAATGAATAACTTCCAGCGGTTGTTTTTTGAACAAATGTCAACTCTCTTTTGCACAAAATTTATAATCTTCCATTTCTGACAAATAATGAAGCACTAGTCTCTTCTTCATGACATATCTGGAAATTCCAGACACTATTTCACATTAATAACTTCCTCATGTTTTTTTGAGACATATTTCCTAAAATTTTATGACACAAATTATTTTCATCCATCATAACCATGTACCAAGAGTTTTTAATTTCACCAATATGGAATAAGTTCCCTTTGTACATTGGCCTCTTGTAACTACCTTTCCCTCAAATTCACATTTAAAAAAAATCCATCTTTTATGAAGATAAATTTTTTACCCTCCACAAAATTTTTTGCCACTCTCAACGTGTTTTGTTTCAATCCATCAATATTTAATTTCTTCAAGTATTTCATTTTTTCTTTCCTAATGATGGCTGATCCAACATGTTTAATCCTCAAAGATTGATCATTGTCGAATATCATTGTTTCTTCTTTTAATTATTTTTCATTCATAAATATATTTTTTTCTCCTGTCACATGAGAGGAAAACAAACTATCAAGAATCCAAAGCCATTATCCTTTTATAGATTTCAAATTTATTTCAACAACAGTAGCTTTTTATTCATCCATTTATTTCTTCACCTCCAGCTTCTAAAAATTGTTAATTAATTTTTTTTTGTGCTAGTAACACAACAAGGAAACCATAAGAAATATTTCCATGTTGATAAAATATTTTAGAAATAATTTCCAATGGTTGGAACATATTTTCATGTTTTACACCAGCCTTCTCATATTTGTTTGGGTCTTCCTTCTCAGAATACTTCTTTTGAGAAGATTGAATCCCCCTCAAAATATAACTTCCATAACCTATGAAATAGTAATAATTTTGTTGATTAAGACACCACATATTTTTGGTATGTCCGAATCCACCACAATACCAGCTGTGACCACAGAAAAAATATTTCCCTCTTAAGCTTACATATTGTCTGAAGTTGTGAATAGGCTTATCCATAACCTTCTTAAACGTACATTGTTGAACATTAAGCTTCCTTTTTTCATACATAACATTCTTCTTCTACTCATTTTTTACCCATATATATCAGATCCATAAGTATTATAATTTTTTCCAAATTCATAATTTTTGGATACTTCTATTTATTTAGCAATGTTAACGTTGGCCACATATATAACTTTCTATGAATTATTTATCTCAGAGCCAATTATTTATTTCTTATGAACCTTTGAATATAACATTTTTCGATCCTTATCAGGTTTGTTCTTAATAGAAATTTCACCAACTTATTCAACATTGTTTTTGAAACATATATTCCTTTCATCAGATTTAGAAAGTGTGTGTTGGATAAGTTCCAACTCTTCTTCTTTTAACATCAAAATTACTTCTAGATGACCATTATGATTATTTCTATTATCAACAGAATTAATCCGATCATCAAAATATTTTACTATATTTACATCCTAATTTGGAAAACCATCTTGATTAATTGATGAGGAGATTTCATTTATTAACTTTCTATTTTCCTTCTCAATCCTTCTGATATTTCTCAAACATTATTTCAACTCTTCTTTGAGATGATATTCATGTTGAGTTTTTTATTCTTCTAAAATATTGCTGCCAAAATATTATTCATTAACTACAGTAATAATGGTATTCTCCATAGATTTATCAGAAAAATATATTACATATTCATCTTCATTATCCTCTTCATCATCATATTTTGAAAAAACATTCTTCCTTTTGATTTGAAGAACTATTTATCCTTCTATATGGTATAATTTTTATCTTTATCATCGCATTTCTTCTATGACCTTATGTACCTTCTCTCCTCTTTATCACTATATTCTTCTTTCATTCATAGAATATATAGTTAGCCCGAAAATTCTCAATGGATCCGCATTCAAAATATTTTAAGGTAATTTACCCCTTGTATTTCCTTGTACCATTTTTCACATTCTTATAAAACAAGGATAAAATTTCATAAAAATTGTGACACACCTCATCTTTAGAATTAGATTCACCATATTCCTCTTCAATATGAATCTTCTTTTAATTATATTTCTTTGCAGACTTGAAATTAATTTCTCTTACAACTTTTTTTTCTTCATTGTCTTCTCCCTTCTAATTTCATAAGTGATGAGAGAGCTATGAAAATCATCTAGAGATAATGTTTTAAGGTATGTGTCTTCCAATGATGAAACATTAACGTCAAACTTGTTAGGAAGAATTAAAAATATATTTTCCACAACTTTAGAATCCTCCTAATTTTCACCAATACATATGATTGCTTTGACAATGTCATTAATCATGGTAACAATTTCCCCAATAGATCCTAACTCGCTCATTTTCATGTTTTCATACTTCTGCCTCTAGATTTTTAGTTTTTTTTAACTTTTGTATTTCCCTCGTATATTTTAAACCATTATCCCATATACCATTAGATATAGAAACACATTTCACTCTTAAAAACTCACTCTCATAAATAGTTGAGTCTAATGAATGTTTATCCATTAGATTGTTCTAAAGATTCTTCATATCAACAACTGTAATAGGAAAAATATCATCAATAGTAGGAAATATATATATTGTAGATTCAATAATTTTATAACCAAGAGACATAAGAGAAGGCGTAATTATATCTATATAGATATGATTATTCTTACCATTAAATATTAGAATCCCATTACTGTTCATGCAATTCATATTATCCATCGCAAAATCTATTCAAAAATTCTACCATGAAAAAACAAAGGGACCCTGGCTCAGATACCAATTGATGTTTCTGAGTCCGGATCCATGTATCACTGATAGGGGGAGGGGATGAATCAGTGATATATTTTTCTTTTATGTTTCTTTATTTTTGAAAAAACTTCCACCTCCTATTAAAGATATTCTTCTCTACTGAACACAATCTAAACACACAACCATAGGAACACATGAGTGTACAAGGTTAACTACTCAACAATAGTAGTTATGTCCTTGGTATGTTATGGAAATAATAAAATACCAAATAATCAATTAGAAAAAAAATTCTTTTGATATAGAATAAAATGAGTAGGATATTCCCTTACACTCATGTAGCTCTTACAAAACAATCTTCAAGCCCTTGTGCTCCCTCTGAGCACAAATTGGGTAATTTTATGTTTTGGTGATTCTTGATCAGTATTAAAAAAATTTATATTTCAAATTAATTCTTCTCTTTTCTACCTAGAAGTTGGTAGATACTTCTTTCTGTACCCCATGAACTAACCAACATCCTCTGCAAACTGTCCAACCTCCTCCACATACCACTTCTATCCTCTGTGTACCATGTAGCAGGAATGCTACATGGCTAGCACTTCTCCCGAAAACTACCTCTACTCTGTGTACTACTTCTGATTATACATACTTCCTCCGTGTACTTCTTCCACTTCTATGGAATCCCTTCTTCCACTAACTTCATAACCTTAACATTTGAATCATCTGATCTTCTGCAGATCATTTCATCTAACACATATTCTCTCTTTCATGAACCACTTTTTTGTTGAATCTCTTCCAATGAACTCTTTCCTACATGGAATCCTATTTCACCTACTATTCATATTTATATAATAAAAAATTAGTGAAAATATATTCTTATGAAATTCACTCACACTTAATGATATTTTTATGGTCCATTATATAAAAAAATAACTACCAAAAACATTATAATCTCTCTTACCAAAATTTTCAAGGTGGTACAATGTTCACTGCATACCACTTCTGCTACAACGAACTGAAAGCCTTCTACATACCATTTTTCCTTCTCGGTCAAGGTATTGCATCTCTTACACCAATAATAAACCATCTCTTGCACCGCAACTCATTATAATAAGAACATTGAGCCTTCCTCATACTGAAATCCTCCTCTATACACAGTTTTTGCGAACCTTTTTTAGTTATTTTAACCACTACACAAACCATTCTCATTGCCTAATATGTGGTCCGCAAATTGTTCTTGGAGAAGGTACACAGACCATGACCCATGGTACATGGTTCACTTCCTTTTCATATTTTCTTCACTGTTCTTCATACCTTTCACACCCTTGAGCAATTCCTTTCTCTACCAATATCAAACTCCCAATATTGAGGCCCAAAAATATGGAACACATTGGGAAATTACACAACCTTAATTATTTTATTTGGCAGGAACATGCATGTTTCTTCCCTGTCATCTGGGATCTTCAACAATCATCTACATTAAACACAAACCTTATATATCATGATATTTAGTTTGTGACCAATCACCTTTATCATCATCATATTTGAAAAGGAATGTATTGAAACTTCCCTATCATACAACAACACCATTCTTTCTAATCAAAATAGAATATGATTGGTATCACCTTTTCTCCCCCTTCCCTTCATAAATCTTATGTCACATGTTCAACAATATTATCATATTTTTGAAACAAAAATTAGGAAATAATCAGATGGTTTTCAAAGGATTTTTCAATGTTAGTTCATTTATTATTTTGACAACAAAAGACAACACTCTGTAAAATAAAAATCTTCAACCTTCATTCTCTATCAAACTTGGTCCCAACCATTTCTATGAGACACTAAGGGAAAATAAGTCTAACATTAATCATTTTTCCAATAATTATTATGAAATGAACTTTTGAGGCGAACCAACATTTTGAGAATTACCAAATTTAAATATCTTTCATATCTAAATAATCTTCATTGTCTTTAGATATTAAATTTTGAATCCATCATAATTACTTGTTATCCAATATTTACACACTAGAGATATTAGATTCACTACAAGGTTATGGTAAGTGAGATGTTCTTGAGGTATATGAATCACTACATTCATTACCACCTTGTCGATGAGCGTAAAATTTCATGTGCGGTAAATTTAAAATGAATTTAGTATTAATAATGAATTGAAATTTGAAATTTGAAATTTGAAATTTTTTGACTATTTCAAAAGTATGAAAGTAAAATACATGGCTGATTTGTATTCATTGAAAAAACGAGGGGTTGGTAAATTTATTATGTGTGATTTAGATCATTTAAATTTCTATTTATTCTATTTATTTTGTTGAAATTGAATTTAAACTATGGTATGGTGGGAATCACTTGTAGTATATTTATATTCCATCCTTGATTATAAGTATGAATTAAAGTGTGGTGGAATATGATATCAATATTAAATGAATACATTTTTTGTGTTTTAATATATTTGTTTCCATATTTAAATTATTTTTCCATCCAACTTATGAATGGTTTAACTCATTTTGTGTTCCATGGAAATATACAACAGATAATAGAAAAATAATCGACAAGACACTTTGCGCCACATCACCCCACTGGGTGCTCGACAACAGATATTTCATTATGATCAGGGAGAACATAAAAAAGAACATATGTATATAACTGAGGAAAAAAGAGGATTCTTATGTAGAAAATGTCATTACACATCTTATAATCATTTCACAAAATGAACAGGTGCAGGTAATGAAGATAACAATGGAAGGAAGTTAAGGAATTCATCATGAATTGGGAAATATATCTGAAATAGAGTGACACATGTATATCATGCCTTGACACATGTCATTTATGCATAAAAATCCACATTTCATTAATGTGGTAAAAATAGGGAATGATTTACATGTCATACATTTACTACACAAGCTGTAAAAGGTTTGTATGATAATATTAAGGATATATCTAAAGTATATTCAGTATTTGACATGTTTTAACACCTGGGACCCACCTATAACCAACATTTTTTCCATACATTATGTCTCTGATAATTAATCGAGCCCATCTAGTTCATGTAAATTGAGATGAAACCTACTTCCTTGAGAATATCTTGTAAAAAAATCTAGGAGTGAGAAGTTGCATTGCATAGTGGAATCCCTAGTTTGATCCCCATTTTCATTATGCCATATTTTTCTTTCATTACCTCTTATTATATCATAACATTGATGATTGGGTGAATGAAAAATTTTAATGAGTTATGTTAAAGAATGGGTAAGGTGATGGTGTATTGATTTATTTTCTTTATTCATGTATTTTGTTTTTCATGATTTCATCAATAAATTTCCAAACCCTTTATTTTACTTTTATCTGGTCCTTTGTTATTTTTATCTGAAAATAACCTTAAAATTTTAAAACTAACAACCCTAAAGGATTATTGACCATTTTTTAATTTAGGGTATGTAGCTTTAAAAATTGTATCATGACAAACTTGAATTAGGGAAACCCTAAATGACTGGACCAGGGGAATTTTTAGATTTCTACATCAAGAAGAAAATACCATGACCATTAGATCTCCCCTATATTGACTCTTACACTAATAATTGATTAATCATGTTATTTTATAACTTATATTTTCACCTGAACCCTAAAATTATAAATCACTGGGAAATCTTTAAATGTTATTTTGAACCAATTAAATAATATAATAGGTTTTTATTTTGTATTAATCAAATTAATCAAACCAATATTTTCTCACATCTTTCTTAGATATAATAAAATGTTATCTATTGAAAACCTAATCAAATAAATTAACTATCTTTGTGGGTTTATCCTCAAACATTCCAAAAAACTACATTTTAATTAATTGGGTTTCATATTTGAGTTTTGATAAATTATTTATTTTGATAAGACCTGTAGGGAAATAATTATGCCCCATGGGCATCTCAATTTTGACGTAGTCATTTTAGTTCATGTAGGGATCGAATCCACTTGGACCAAAGAAGTAACCTTGATAAGCCTAGAATTTATGAGATGATTGGATATTAAGTGGCCAATATTGGTGTTGATTATAATTGGGATAAAAGAACTCTAAAGTATACAAGATAATTGATTAAATTTAAGAATGAAACACTAAATAATTTAATTTAAAAAATTAATTATGTGAGTCGATCCAAGTTTGTTTCTACATTTAGAATGGATGTAATTGTTTTTCTATGATTTATTTGTTCACTAGTACAATAACTATCCAACCAATAAGATAGGTCTCATATATCATTAACCTATCTAATTCCTAAAAAATTTCAGTTATTATCACCAATGTACTTATTGGATCACATTCATGATCAATCTATGGAATTGGATCATACTAGAACTCAAAATTTGTATTCATTTAATTCGAAAATTAAGAAAAAAAATAATTCATCATATACAAATAATGAAATAATGAAATTATTTAAATATTAATGCACATGAAATAACATTAAAAACATACCCAAGTAAATCACTAGGATCAAACCATATATGTATTATAAATCCATTGGTTCTATGATCTCGATGGAACATGAGGTTCTACTTAAATAAGCAGGATTGAGGAAGTGAAAACAAAGAAATCACAAAAAATCCACCATTTTTGTGGAATGTCACAACTATTGGTGGGAATAAATTAAAACCTTGACTAAAATGTATCAATTTGTTTATAAAAATGATATAAAAGGATAGTATTAATAATATTTTTAATAAACTAATGTTATTGGAGAAACATACCTGAGAAAAATTGAACATAATCATACAAAATGAAAGTGTTACAATACAATTGAAAGAATAAAAAATAAACCCCAAATTCCTTCCCCACCACCACCTTAAATAAGAATTTTTTTCAGTTCTATTTCCTAGAAACTATCATTTAGTTTCATCCCAATTAATTAGGATAGAAAATATTGGATGGGAAAAAGGAAAGAATACTTTTTAACATTAACTGAAAAAATTGGAGTATATTCATCCACCTTTTTTATGTGGAAATATGACTTCTATTATGGCTGAATCTATAATGGAATCAAAAATTAAATATTTTCTTTTATATTTACAATAATTTATGTACAAATTTCAGTCCAATTTTCTATTTCATTCGGATGTTATGATGAAATTGGTGGGCTGACATTATGGGTCTTCAAATATGGACTATATATTAATCTCCAAATTGGGACATCTGGATCACCTTGAAGACATCAAAATTAGATATATCATATAGTCTATATCATGCTCAACCATTAATATATGGTTGAACCTATAATATAAGATTTATTGGGACCACATGTGATGATAAATAATTACCAAACACCATTCATGAATAAAACTTTTATACTCATTCAGTTTTTGACATAATAATTATTTCTCTTTCATTGCTAGATTCACCCATGGAAAATAAACGTGTTACATGTCAATCTAATAATCCTTCAATAGAAATAATAATTATGGTATTAATACCCATAAAACTCATATAGGGTATGAAATATCATTTTTTATGTCATTGATGAATGAAACTACCAATAAAAGGATATTAAAAATATTCTTGAGAGAAATAGACTTTTACATTGAAAAATAATTCTAAAAACATAAAATTCTAAAAATATTGTGAAAATACATTTATTCTAAAAATAAATGGAAACATATAAGATAAGGTTCAATAAATAATGGTTATAATAGTCAGAAAATCCATTCATGTTTTTTATGTTAAAAATAAAAATTATTTTTAGAAAATTTAGTAAAAGGTTTTAAAAAGTGACTCATTTTTAATAACACTATGAAATTTACTTAGAAAAAATTTTAAAATATGGTCATAGACCATGTAAATTATATTTAGGAAATAATTTATTTAAAAAAGAATAGTTTTGAATAAATTTTATAAAACAAGAATATTGAAGAGAATGATTGTCGATTTAAATGAAATTATTATATAAATATCACTTGTAAATGATTTTATTGATGTTTATTTAAACTATAAAGGTGGAAATGAAAAGAAAATATGTTTAAAAATTTCATAAAAAAAGAGAACTAAGATATGTGGTTTAGGAAAACAATTTTAAATTATTTCCTCTAAAGGAACCTTGAACATTATCAATAATAAAATAAAAAATATTTTAGCATGATGATTTATCCCCTTTAGTAATCTGTTCAATTGTAAACCCCATTAAAGAATGACATAATATTAGACTTTATATATCATGAACATAATGAGATTCATGGTATAAAATATTAATGCCTTAGTATATAGACCTCATTAATTAATAATGGTGTTTAACAAATAATTTTTCATAAATAAGACAATTTAAGATGTGAAACCACTACAATGATCATAATGTGTTACTCAGAATTAATTAATGAATAAATTGTTTATATAAAATGTAAATTCAAAATATATTATATGAAATAAAAAACAATATAACAAAAAATAATTACATATATAATCATAAAATATCAAATACAATAAAAATATTATAATAACACCCTGAATATATATTATGTTATGAAATTATTTATCACATAGTAACATTCATGTAAAATCCCATTTGATGAAATAAATGAAATTGAAACATAAAATATCAGGAAATGTGAAATATTTCTTACATAAAATGTGTAATGGGAAGTATATAGACTACATAATGTAAACGAATGGTTAATATGATATATATATCCTAGAAATTAATGTAAGATGAGAAAACCTTACCTAAGGTTTAGATTTTCCATGTGTATCCTTGAAATCCTATTTAATAATATAATATAAATTATTTTATTTCTTAATAAAAAAATCCATGTATAATGACTTGTAATTTATGTCTTATTTTTTTATTTTAATTTTAAATTGAAATAATTTATAATTCAATTACATGTTGGGTGTTATGAGGATGTTCAGTTCATTATTTCAAATTAGTACTGGTGTGTGTACCATAGTAAAATAGGATTTTATCTCAACATATCCATAATAATAGTCATGAAATGTTTCCCCTATTTCTTCCTAAATTATACTTTTGAAACTGATCAATAAATATGATTATTAAAAATGAACTATGTTATCATCTTGCATACATTAGACCGTACATACAAATAATTAATGTTTCCATTTTTTGAAGGTGATCATAGGAATAAGGTAGGTAATATTTTAAATTTATATAATGATAATAATATCTTAAATTAAATATTATTTCATTAAATTAACTTATATATACAATCCATGTTTGGTGGTTATGAAAAAATAATTACATCATTTCCTGGGGACAGTAATCCACACATGCGTATGAATGACATTATAATTTTTCAGTGTTGGAAATAAATTAATATTTTCTCATAATGATAAGTATGTCATCAATATCATCTTTTTTAATTTATATAACATATATTATTTAAATTTAGTCTTATTACCTTCGTTGTAATGAGTTAGTGAAAAACGGATTACATCACTTCGTGAGGTGGAAGTTCATTGTACCCATGTGTAACGTTTTCATATCCCCTAAAATGGAATGTAAGAAGATATTGGCGTATAATTACTTTATAAGTATAAATATTATAATAATAAAATAAAATCCTATAAAATACATCATTATAACAATCTATTAGAGGTTTCGATGAGAAATGAATGACATCTGTTCGCCATGCTGTAGATTGTCATATACATGAATAATGATTTCATATCTTATTTTTTGGAATAAGATATTGATTTCAGATATTAATTTAAATTAATAAAATCTCTATATATGGGATATAATTTTTTAATAATTTAATAATGGAATAATATTTTATAGAGTTGGAAGATGAAATAAAAAACATACAATTAAGAACAATACATCTTGTTCAGAAAACCTCCTTAGGTAAAAAGAAAAAAAACTCCATATGATGGATTTATGATCAAAATAAGAAATATATGTAATTATTATGTATGTTATGAAGAAATTTGGTCTGGTTTTTTAACATTATATGCGATTTGATCTAGTGAATAGGAGATCAGACGGGGTGGCCTTTTATAAGTGAGGTGAGTAGTGTACTTTTTATTTTATGAAAAATATGTGTACCCAAATTTTCAAAAGAAAAAGGGTCCAAGACAGACCAATATAGAATATTATACATTATAAGGTCAAAATATTTCTCTAAAATATATTTTATACATATTTTTATATGATTTTGACCCTTATATTTGTAATTTAACCTATTGTAATCATGTTTTTACATAAATTGCAGTAAATAATTTTTTTATATTCATTACTCATTATAGTCAAAAATGAAGCTAAAATTATTATATAACATAAATTTTTATTATTATAAATATGGAATCAATTTTAAAAAATTCTATTCAAATAAGTGGAAATGTTTCATTTAAAACTCAACCCACAAATGCGACAAAAAATTGAGTTTTCAAGAAATGTATATTTTTAACAAAAATAAGATTTTATATTAACTATTTGACTAATAATAATCACTGTATTAATATAAGTTAATATATATTTATATAAAATATAAAAAATTAATTTGAACCACTCTTAATTATGATTTTTAAACTAATTAAAATAGATAAGCATTATGGATTATAAATATTTTTTAGAAAAACCAATTTTTAAATGAAAAATATACCTATAATAAAATCCAATATAAGGATGCTAAAAATGTAATTTTTTTTATTAAAAATAAATAAATAATAAAAAATAAATTTTAAATAATTTTAAAAACATAATAAGAAGTTTAAGTTTACTATTTTGTTGAAATTAAATGATATCTTTACAAAATATGTATTTTTCACTATTTATTGAATTATCACTATATTATGAAAAATAAAAACAAATCACATGAATTAAAATTTGATATGAATGTTTAAAATGTAAAAAAAATGTTATATCAACCATAATAAAAAAGCTCCAAAAACTAAATAAAATAATTTTTCATTAAAATAAATTTAAAAAAATTGATGAAAATATATTTTTAAAGAATATAATTACTTTACTAAAAATGATTGGTTATTTACAAAGAATTTATCAATAATTTATATTGAGTAGGAAATTTATATATATAAATATTTCAATCAATATTTAACAATATTCATACTTCCTAAATTAATGGTTAGGTTATGAAATTTATATATTTCATGAATCATTTTAGCTCGATATTGTGAGTAATATATGATATCAAACACATGAATATCAGGGTTGCGTGTACCAAAAGCTATCTAAGTGATTAAATTTATTTAAAAAGAAATATATCATAATGTCTTGGGGTGTTATATTCTTATCTAACCTCAGTGTTTCATGAAATATATGCTATCAAACAGAAAAACATTTCTGTTTCATGTATCTTAATCTATCGATGCTATTAAATGTTTTTAAGTGAAATATATTATAATGTATTATGGTGTGACATTATTTTCTGAGCACAATGTTTTATATTGTATACTCTATCAAAAACAATTTTATTTCTTTAAAATCATAGGTTGTCAAATCATCCTCATATTAAATTTCATCCTCTCAATTTGAACTTTACCTTAGTAATCAAAGATATGATATATGAAAAAAAAAACTTACTAGTAAACTCACATCGTAAAAATTATAAATAAAAATTCTTCATAAAAAGATAGAATGATAAATATTAAATTCATTACATAACATGATTTAGAAATAAGAGCATATTTTTCTTAAGATAATATATTGACTTATAATATAAGATTAAATAATTAGGGAGAGTGATTGAGATCATCAATCATATAAAAATAATCAATAGAGGGTAAAAAACCTCAAAACCATAAATCTGTCATGAGTGAAAATACCATCGGTTCATAAAAAATGAAGGTACTACGATAAAATTTCTATTTCAAGATCCTTTTCCTATATTTTAGTAATTTCTCTACTATATAGAAATAAAAAATTATGAATTATACTTACTTTAAAAGTATAGTTTCTTCCTTTATCCAATTTCCAACACAATATCATATTTTTCCCCTAGAATATGAGTATTTAAGATGATGTTTTCATTAATATAGAAATAAAATAATCTTTTAAATACCACATAACAGCTGAAGGGATTATAATATATACATCCAATCTTTGGAGGCTAACAAAAACCAAAATGATTAGCACATTGGAAGATAATTCCCCAAATAAATAATATTTGATATGATACATTAATCTTTAAAATTCAACAGTGAAATATAATGGTCAAACTAAATAATTCCATAAATAAATAACCCTATATCTGAAATAACTTCTATAACATCAACATATTTTATTTTTTTAACATCAAATGTTATCTCATACCTTTCACTATATATAGAAAAATATATTGATCTTTTTATGAATATATCAGTAATCAATTTGTGATCAAATCACTTTTTAATCCTATAGTCATTTGTATAATAAAACTTTTTTCCCCCTAATTACCATGGTATACATGATTATATAAAACCTAAAGGTCACCAATAATATTAAAATTTTGTCTAAAAAATTAATGTTATTATTCCTTAAATGATACCTTACATTAAACCTAAGGCTTATATTTACCTCAACATACTAAAATATCTTTGAAAATGTCATTAACCACATTACAATCTCATCACTTAAAAACTAAAAATCAATGTATAAGAAAGAAAACTTGTGATCAATCATATATCCATAAATCCATGATGTAATAATAAATTCTTAAGAAAATATTACATGAAATAATTATAATCAACAATTTAATATAACCCCTCCTACAACATCAACTATAATATCCATGAATGTATGATCTATGATCTAATGCAATAGTCATAAACTATAAATTATTAGCACTAATATTGAAGAAGGTGATCCAATTTCTATCTTCAAAAAAATACTACATCTTAAGGAAATGATTTATCACTAACATACCAAAGGACCATTTAGTTTTAGGTTTGTATTGATTAATGAAAAACTATTAGATAAAAAATACCCAATAATTCTAGAGATCATCTTTCCCACTAAATATAATTATCATAGTCTATACGAGGTCATCCAAATAATCCATATTAAACCCTTATAAACATAATTCCTTCAATATCATTCTTGATAAAATGGGGAAAATGAAACATAATAATAGTGAGCTCAAATTCATAGTAATTTTAAAAAAATTATTTACAATTGATTGCCATTGGTGAGAATAATATGATAATATGGTGATGATGAAACAATCCATGTGCATGAGCATAAAATAAGATAACTCAAACTCATAATTACATGGATCATCAATCACGAATCATGGAATAATGTTTTATAAATGTAAAGATTCATAATTATCAATAATTATCATCCATTAGATTTAAAATATGATCAAATAATTATTATAAACCCATAAAATTTATAATGAAAACATGATGGTATCTTTGGAAAATTATCATCATCAACCATTTCAAACCCATGAGATAAATAACTAGATTCCAGTTAAATTTATTTGAGAAACCATCTATTAACTCCATAATTCATTCCCCTAAAGACAAATAATAATACCCAATGTGTTGGAGAACTGTTTGAGTCCACCTATAATATAATCTATATCAATCTCAACTGTAACTATTTTGGTACACCCATCATGTAAGAAATAACAGTATCACTCGACACTATCTAGGAACACCCATCTTATAAGCTATATCCGGATTATCCAGTAATATCTGATCTTACCCATGGTATATATTGAATCAAAATCAATCATGACCATCAATAATATATAAATAATGTTGAATAATAAAACCATTAAATTATTTCAATTCATAACATAACAATCATCTGTGTTCCTTCATTTCTTGGTTAAACCATGGATAATAAATCAATTTTGTGTCAATATAATAATCTATACTCATAAAGAATAAGTATCATATCTATTCCTCATATCCCCGTAGAGTGTAACTTATATATTTATGTCTTTCAAATATTTAATAGAGATTTAATATATTGATTTATGAATTTATAAGATTATTCTTTATAAATTTTGAATTATTTAAATAATTTTATTCTTTATATTGGGATAAAAAATATAATTGAAAAAGAATAAGAATGAGATTTTATCCCAATTATATTCACTCGTTTCATAATACATGATTTTAAGGATGGTCATGGATAACTTTCAAGGCATGTAACTGATGAAACAAGGAAAACAGTAGGCTTCTATTGCAGAATAATGACATAAAATGTCATGTAATATTACACATCAATAATCAATGAAAATAGGTAATGTAACACTGGGTGAGAAGTATAGAAATTCCTAATGATGTGAAGAAGAAATGTTTCATGGAGTTACAGCGGTATTCCATGCAATGACACATATAATTTATGTCCATAAAGCCACATTTCAATAATATGATACATGTGGTCTAAGACATACATTTCATGTAATCACTACACAATATATAAAAAGGTGGGAGATGATTAAAATGTCCATATTTGATTTATCGTCTATTTTTTGGAATCTGTTAACACTAGGGAGCCACATATGACCAAACTTTTTCCAATCCTTTCTGTCATTAATTATTACATGATCCCGACTAGTGCCTATAAATTATAGGCTAACCTAATACTATGAGGTGATCCCAAAGGTGAAGTCTTGGAGTGAGAAGCTATGTTGTGTAGAGGAATCCCTAGATTCATCTTTGTTTTAACTATGTATTATTTTTCCTTATATCAAATTTACTCATCACTAGGTTGAATGGGTAAACCCTCATTATGATAACATTGTGTAACAGATGGGTGAAGGTGTTGTTGAATTGAATTTTTTCATTTATTCAAGTATTTATTACTATGATTTATTCAATCGATTTACAATCCCTTTTTTACTTTTATCATTAACATTGGTGTTTGAATCTTAAAGGAACCTTAAAATTTACCAAATGAAAATCATAAAGGCGGAATTACCAATTTTTAATTTAGGGGAATTAGGCTTCAAAATGGTATCGATACAAACTTAATCCATAAAAACCCTAAATTACCAAACCAATGGAAATATAGTATTGTTGCATCATAGAGGGGATACCATAAACATTGGATATCCCTTATCTTATCTTTAACACCAATAATGGATTGAAAACTCTTTTTTATGAAATCCAATAGCATCTGAACCGTAAAATTCTAAACCCATGAAAGTTTCAAATCTATTTTTCAAAACAATTAATCAATCTACTATGTTTTCATTTTTTTGAATTAATCAAACCAATATTTTCCCTCCTAATTATCACATATAATAAAATCAAATATTTTGAAAACCCAATAAAACTAATTTAATGTCTATGTGGGTTCAATATTGAAGATTACTAATTCTATATTTTAATTAATTTAGTATCATAGATTGAATTTTAATAAATTTTTTATTATATTTGAATGGAATGTAAATAATGATTGCCTGCAGGAATGTTAAACCAAAATCATTTTGGGGATTGTTAGAAGTTAGTTCTTATGTTTCAATAAATTTTATTTTATTTTATTGATTTATTTCCAATATTCAATTTACATTGGTTATTTTGTTCTGAAATTATCATATTAAAATCTTTAATGCACAACTATAACACTTGTTCAATGGTTAAATAAATCATAGAGTCAAAAAACCATTATAAACCAAGCCTTAATAGTATAGTCACTGCAAAAATGGTGGGAATAGATAATAACCAACCCATTGTGGTTCTTCCAATAGATGTAGGTATGCAGACACATGTATACTATAGGAATACATTAAACATAGTTTTGAAATAGAGCATCATAGAAACCCCTATTGTCATAAACCACATCAAGAACCAAAAATAATTTCAATTATCAAAACTAGTATTCAATCAACTACACTACCATATGAATTTCCAAACAATTATATTGGAATTATCCTCAACCTCTGTGACACATTATATTTGTTAAAAATCAATAGATATAGTAAGACTCTTTCTTTTCTTATTTTCATTATGTAATCAAGCCTGGTATTTGATCCAATGCTCTCATATACATTCCATCACTACACGGGTTAACATGGTTAGGTTCTTGAACAACTTCTTTTCACCTTATATGTCAGTGGACATACGAGATAACATTCAAAAAAAATTAAATTTAAATATGAATCTATATATTCTATCTTAGAATAATATAAATATATAACTCAAAAATGTCCCCATCTTAGTATAGAGATATAGATTACAATCCACACATTATATATTGTGTTGTCAAATGGAAATAGATCTATTGCGGAGATGAAATCTAGAGTATCCTTATTGACGAAGTCTCCTGAAATGAGCTACAACTTGTTAGATAAAATAGAGAGTAATATTTTTCAGTGGAAAGGATATGGGACACAATTAAAAGGCATTCATGAAATAAACAACAATTTCTGGATGGAGGCACAATTGGAATAAATAACTAGGAATAAGGATATCATGATGGGCTAGAATATAAAACCCCAAAATACATATATATAACATACAAATTCTACAGAATATAGTCAAGGTAATCAACTTCAGAATTAGAAGCCATGGAAACAACAAGGACAAGGATATCAACAATGGCCAAAAGGGGATGTATAAAATACAACCAAAGGAAACTCACTAAAAATACAATTCCATACATTGGAAGAGTCTATGTCCACATTCATGACCACAAACTGGGCAATACTCAAGGGAAAAAAAGAAGAATCAAAAATCCAAAATTCCTTATAGAATAATCTGGACCATCAAGTCATATGAATTTCTTATCACTATATAGAGAGATCTATAGGAGTACTGCCATGATGACCAATGTAACTCCCTCATGATGTTATAAAATTATTACATCATAGAATTTGGATGAAAAGAAAATTATGTGGTATATGATTTATAGTAAAAAAGGATTAATTGAAAGAGAAGTTGATAATAGCATAGAACAAGTAACGTAAGAATATTAATAAGAACCACCTCATTAGAAACCAAGACATATATTTTTAGAATGAATGTTGTTAGTGAAGAACATCAAAAAATGTAAATCTTTGGAATACTGTAAAAAATTTAATATTAATATTCCTCTTAGAGTGGATCTCATGAATATTCTAGAATATTTGAAATTAATGAAATATTTGGTAACCAATAAGAAGAAAATGGAAGAGATCGGTACCATTTCAGTCACATGGGAGTGTTCAACATTGGTATATAAGGACCTATCTAAAAATAATTATGATCTAGGAATCCTTTCAATACTCTTATCTATTGAATCTAAAAAATGAGGAAAATATTTTTTGATATAGGTGTGAGTTTCAATATCATGTTTTACATAAAAATATAGAATTTGGGAATGAAATTCCTAAAACCCGCAATATTTTTACTTCATTTAGAAGACTTAATAGTGAAATTGACTAAACTAGTCATCATGGATATCCTAATCAATGTTGAAAAGATTATATTTCAAATGAAATTATTACTACTCAATATGAAAGAGGTTCTAAATCCACTCATTTGGGGGAGACCATTTTTAGCCACTAGGAATGTGCATCTTGATATCCAATGTGGATAACTATACATGAAATTTGGCTATGATAATGTAAGTTTCGCCATCCATCATGAAATGATGAATTGTGATGTGTGAGAGAAAAATGAGTTTGGATAAAAAAAGGTACATAATGATGATGGTGTAACTAAAATTGAGGAGGAACATAATTTATCTACTATTGAGAAAGAGGACACTTAAGTGAAGAAGAAATAAAAGTGAATGGGTTGTACCACTAACACAAAATCTGTAATATACTCTTATACATTTGAGAATGGTAAAAAGTTATTGATGGTACATGAACATCTATTTAGTTCATCAATATTGAGGCAAAAATAGTGGATCAACCAAAGAAGATTAATCACGTATTACCATCAAGTAGAATTAGATTGTTTATAGGGGAAGAACATAGGACGTCCTATGTGGGTGTGATACTACTGTGACCATTCATTGACCTCAACAAAAAAAAATTCCATTATCCTTCAATTGAGATGAAGAAAAAGGTGGGATGATCGATCAAAAGATGGTAAAAAAATTTATCCTGGAATAAAAACCATGTTTTTTGTTTTTATTTATTTTCTGTTTGTATAGGTTCACATAATCTCACTATAAATATTTTAAGATTAATTGATAAGGTTCTATAATTTAACCTATTCATTTTTAATTTATTTGACCATCAAGAGCCATGAATGTAATAAGAAACATGATGTAGAAGAAGAGGAAGAATAATAATACATTACCTAAATTTCGAGTTGGAAGAACCTATGAATAAAATACTAAAAAACATTTAAATTGGGAGTAAGTGTTTAGATTTTGAATTTTTAAACCTTATTACCCACATTAAAAAAATTTAGATATTTAATTTACCACTAAAGGCGCATACTTGATTATTAATTTACTCAACTGAACTATGAGTTATTAACAGTTTAGGATAATTATCAATCCATGAATTTAGATATCATTATCAATAAATTTTAATTATAAAAATGGAAAAGGGAATTATTTTGGATAATGTTATTGATTAATATTTAACTAATCAAGATTTTAGGATCATGATAATCATTGTAAATAAAAATTTTCCTATATTTGGATATGCTTTTATTTTCTAATACTTTCATTAATTAACATAATTACTTACATGTATTGTCCCAAATGATTATCCAAAAACATCATCTCATTACCTATACATCCTCTGAGCCAATATTTCCAATAATTTATAAATTATATTTCTTCAGAAACTTGGGCATGATTTCTTCTATAAATTTATTCACATCTTACCAAGGTTATAAATAAAAAAACATAAATTTTAATATGATTTAGGAATATTTATTTATCCCTTATCATCATACCCACATAAACTAATCCATTACAAACCCTATAGAATCTTTGAACATCCTTGTTTGAAAATGTTCAAAATTATAAGACCATATTATCATTTCCTATTTTCTTAAAAATATTTTTCATGATGATCAAGCATAAGAGTGGGGGAAATAGTGACTACTTTAATGGATAGACATTTTTTAATGAACATGAATGGGAAAAATTTCAAGATATTTGGATAGGGAACCTTTATTTTATTTATCATAAATCCTCTTCAAATGAAAAAAAAAAAGAAATGAATAAAAAATATTTCTGTCTAGGGATGTCAAACCCTTCTATTTCTTGTTTGGTGATATATTTATAAATATTAGAATATTTTTTTAAGGATCGCATTTGGGGGTGGGTGGTGGATGTGAGAATTTTCCAAATAACAAAGATTAAAAAAAGATAGTAAAATATTAATAATAAACGTTGGTATTTCATTTATAAGATTTCATCACTTTATGATCTTGATAAAGTTTCCCAGTTAGGATCCATGTATAACTGAGAGGGGGAGGGATGAATCAGTATTATAATTTTCATTTATGTTTCTTTATTTCTAAAACAACCTTTTCCTTTGGTTAAAGAGCTTCTCCCTTGATAATCATAGTCCAAAAATACACCCACATGAACATAAGAGTTTACAAGGTTCACTACTCAACAAGAGAATTTACGTCCATGGTATGGTATGGAAACAATCAAATAAAAAACATTGCACTAGAAAACAATCCTATTATGTGGAATAAAACAAATAGGATATGACCATACACTTGTATAGAAGTTGTAAACGAGTAAGAAAGTGTGTGTGCTCCCTCTTAGCACAATTATGGTAATTTTATGTTTTGGTGCTTCTTGATAAATATTCACAAATTTTATCATTCAAATTAATTCTCCTCTTTTCTATCCAGAAGTTGTTAGATAATTATTTCAGTCCTCCATGAAATTAATAGCCTCGTCCATGAACTATCCTACCACCTCCATGTACTTATTATTTCCTCCTCGTACCGTGTAGCTGGAATGCTACATGGACAACACTTCTCCCACAAATTGCAATTGTTCTACATACTGATTCGGAATATGCAAACCACCTTCAAGTACCACTTCCACTTCTGTTGAATCCATTCATCCATAGACTTCATACCCATAATCCATGAACCGTCCTATCTTCTGTGGACCACTTCCTTGTACTCAAAATATCTCTTCTGTGAACCACTTCTATTTGTGAAATTTCTTCCTCTAAAATCCTTCCTACATAGAATCCTCTTCCGCCAACTCGTCGTATTTCACCAAAATTATTCTAAAGAGATGATATCATCTTATAAAATTTACTCACACTTAAATATGGTATTATGGTCTATTATATAAGAAAATAACCCCAAAAAATCTATGAATCCATTTTACCACAATTTTTATTGTGGTACAGCCTTCAATGCATATATTCCCTCCCACTGCGAACTGGAAGCCCTCCTCTTTCTATTTTTCCTTCCCTGTCTATGCACTACATATCATCCACACAAAAACCATCTTGCATATAGAAACTATTTATTCCAGGAATTTAGAGCCTTACACAAATGGAATTTCTCTACAATATGCCTTCTCCACGAACCATTTTCAATTCCGAAAACCGTACCACATAACATTCTCGCTACCTCGAACATTGTCCATGAACCATTCTCTGACATGGTATGAAGGCCATTCCTAGTGGTAGGTGGCTCAATTAATTTGTTTATTTTCATCACTGTTATTCATATTGTTCACTAATTTATGTAAATTGTTTCTTTACCAATGTCAAACTGAAAAACATGAGGACCAAAAACTTGGTAAACACATGGAAACAGTGCCACCTTAAGTATCTTCTTTGGAAATAACAACCATGTTTCTTCACTATCATCTGGATTATTAAACAATATGTTGGTTTCATCATGAACCTTATATCTCATGATATATTTACTTTTACTAATCACCTTTACCATCGTCATATTTTAAAAGTAATGTATTGCAATATCCCTATATTTCAGCAACACCATTCTTCCTAATCAAACCTGAATAAGATTGGAATTGCCTTATCTCTCCCTTCCCGTCATAAATAATGAATCACAAGTTCCCAAACTTATGATATTTGTGAAATAAAAATCATCAAATCATCATATGGTTTTTCAAGGCTTTTACAAAGTGAATTGATTTATCCTTTTGACAACAAAATACAACACTCTCCAAAATCAAATTATTTAAACTTTATTAACCACACAACATGGTACAAACAATCTCCCCCTTTGAATTTTATTTTTAAACCAATATTAAAAATTCAATGAAAATTGTAACCTCATGTAATAGATTACAAGTCAATAATTTTATGCCTACGTGATCTAACTCATTTTGAAAAACAAGCATTATTGACAGCCAAAACGATTCTTTCCCAAAGTAGTGACTATAAAATTTCATCATCATTTTCCCTTATCCTTCTTCCAAACATTCTCCATGATTCTACCTCATCACTCTCCACTTATTCAACATTCCTGTAATACTAAAAAATCCCCTATAACAACCCAAACAAATAGTTATAATAGTTCCTACACTTACATGATGGATTCACAACTTACTATCAACTACCCCTCGATTAATTCAACAATAAGGATAGATTTATAAGGATTGATTTAGGAAAAAAAATGTTCCTACTTGACAAAACTATAAAAAGGTAAAATGAGATAAGGGGAAAAAACACATACCACACTCATGATGTGATGGAGGATGAACACCCATGTTCATCCGCAATTTAAAAAATGGTTTCTTTAGTAAAGGTTTTGGGAATATGTCAAAAACATGTTCTTTTGTAGGAACGTAATCATGAAATAACTCATTATTCTCTACATGATCTTTGATGAAGTGTTAATTTATTTCAATATGTTTTTAACTATAATGTTATACCAGAATCTGTTTATGATTGAATGCACATTGATTATCACATTCCAAGAGAAAGGGTATATTAACTTTAATAAGTATATCTTCCAACAAATTCTATATCCAACTGAGTTGGGTGGAAGCTTTACTAGGAGTAACATACTCCTCATTAGTTATTCTAAGAGTCATTAAATTTGGTTTCTTTGTATGCTGACTAACACAAATTGTCCATAAAAATAAAACTCCACCAGATGTGGATCTTCTATCACCATCATTTCCTTCCCAATCAACATCTGTATACTCAAAAAGATCAATATTTTCTACAAAATAATACCTAATTAAAAAATTTATTTTTCCTTTGATATATCTGAGAATTCGTTTTCCAGCAATTAAATGTGATTATTTAGGAGTTCTATGAAATATTACACATAAGGTAACAACATAGACAATATTGGGTCTTAAGGCATTCAAATATAACATACATCCAATCATATTTCAAAACTCTTTTTAATCAACTTTCATTTCTTATCCATCATTAGAAAACATGTTTCACTTTTAAATTTGTCTGGAAACTGGTTTGACTTTATAATTCCAAACTTCTTCCAAATTTCCTTAGATTACTTTTCTTGAGAAAGAAAAATGTGTTTCCTCTTCTATAATATTTTCAACCCTAGAAAGAATTTCATTTCTCCCATCATGTATATCTTAAATAACTTCTTCATACCTATAAAAAATCATTCACAAGACCTTTCATCCTTCCCAGAAAATATAATATCAACAACAAATACAATTATAATGATAAATAACTCCTTCCATTCCTTGATATAAAGATTACCATCGGTTATTCTTTTCTTGAAACAAATATTTCTCAATAAAGTATCCAATTTTTTATACAATGTTCTTGGAGCTTTTTTTAGCCAATAAAAATCCTTCTTCAACCTGCACACATAACATTCATCTTTTCTAACAAAAAACCCACAAGGATGTTCAAGGTACACTTCTTCATCAAGATAACTATTCCACAGTTCAGATTTACATCCATTAGAAAGATATTATATCCTCGTTGTGTAATAATATCAAGAGTGATTCAGAATGTTTCTAACCATTACCCTATAGAAAAGTTTCATCAAAATCTCTGCCTTCAATAAGTGAGTATCCTTTGGACACAACTCTTTCCTTATTCCTTATAACTTCACCATATTCAATCAACTTGTTCTGGAAAACCCATTTTTTACTAATTACATTTTTGTTATTTGGATAGGGAACAAGTTCCCATGTATTATTCCATTCAATCTGATCAAGCTCTTCATTCATATCCTAATCCCATTCTGGGATCTCATAAGATTCATTCACATCATTATTATTAACTTTTGAATACAAATTTGTACATGTAACAACATTTGTTGTTCTTCTGATTTGAACCCCCTGGTGTTGATCTTCGATAGTGTTCTAGGCCTCTTCATTATTTTTCAGCCTAATATGGGCTATTTGAATTTAATCCTCATCACTCAAAATAGATGATTCTAATTGATCCTCTTGAGTATAAATACCATTGTTGTCATCATTATCATAATCGTTAACAAAACTTTACTTAACCTACATAACATCTCCACATGCATAAGACTTATTTTTTTCTCAAAATTATCAAAAACTTTGACATCATAAGAATTAAAAAATTATCCTATTTCTTTATTGAAGCAACTATATCCTCTTTTTTCTGGAGCATAGCCATGAAAAATTTTGTCGTCTCCACTTTGCTCAAAATTCACAATGTTTCCACCTTTATTCTTTATAATGCATAGACTCCCAAAATATCTTAACTATTTTAGACCTGTATTTTTTCCATAGAACATATGTTATGGAGTCATATCTGAATTTGTATTGTAAAAAAATCAGTTCTTAATATATGTAGAAGTGCACATGGATTGCCTCCAATAATAAGAAGAAAGACTATATTCAAGTAACATTGTTCTCCCTAATTCTACAAGACTTTTATTCCTCCTTTCAACAACCCCATTTTGTTGAGGTGTATATTGTAAACTGAAGATATGAATAATTCAATTATTCTCAAGATAACATTCAAAATATTTATTCTTATATTCCCCACCATTATCAGTTCTCAACATCTTCACTGAATACTCACATTCCTTCTCTACTTTCCTTCTGAAACTCTTAAACATTTTCAGAGATTATGAATTATGTCTCATATACATAACACCAGAAAAGAGAGTAAAGTCCTCAATGAAATTTATGAAGTAATTATCTATATTTGTTGATTTATTTCTTTTTGGACCGTAGATATCAGAATGAATAACTTCCAGCGGTTGTTTTTTGAACAAATGTCAACTCTCTTATGCACAAAATTTATAATCTTCCCTTTCTGACAAATAATGCAGCACTAATCTCTTCTTCATGACATATCTGGAAATTCCAGACACTATTTCACATTAATAACTTCCTCATGTTTTTTTGAGACATATTTCCTAGAATTTTATGACACAAATTATTTTCATCCATCATACCCATGTAACAAGAATTTTTAATTTCACCAATATGGAATAAGTTCCCTTTGTACATTGGCCTCTTGTAACTACATTTCCCTCAAATTCACATTTAAAAAAAATCCATATTTTCTGAAGATAAATTTTTTACCCTCCACAAAATGTTTTGACACTATCAACGTGTTTTGTTTCAATCCATCAATATATAATTTCTTCAAGTATTTCATTTTTTCTTTCCTAATGATGGTTGATCCAACATGTTTGATCCTCAAAGATTCATCATTGTTGAATATCATTGTTTCTTCTTTTAATTATTTTTCATTCATAAATATATTTTTTTCTCCTGTCACATGAGAGGAAAACAAACTATCAGGAATCCAAAGCCATTATCCTTTTATAGATTTCAAATTGATTTCAACAATAGTAGCTTTTTATTCATCCATTTATTTCTTCACCTCTAGATTCTAAAAATTGGTAATGAATTTTTTTTTCTAGTAACACAACAAGGGAACCATAAGAAATATTTCCATTTTGATAAAATATTTTAGAAATAATTTCCAATGGTTGGAACGTATTTTCATGTTTTACACCAGCCTTCTCATATTTGTTTGGGTCTTCCTTCTCAGAATACTTCTTTTGAGAAGATTGAATCCCCCTCAAAATATAACTTCCATAACCTATGAAATAGTAATAATTTTGTTGATTAAGACACCACATATTTAAGGTATGTCCGAATCCACCACAATACCATTTGTGACCACAGAAAAAATATTTCCCTCTTAAGCTTACATATTTTCTGAAGTTGTGAATAGGCTTATCCATAACCTTCTGAAACGTACATTGTTGAACATTAAGCTTCCTTTTTTCATACATAACATTCTTCTTCTACTCATTTTTTACCCATATATATCATAACCATAAGTATTATAATTTTTTCCAAATTCATAATTTTTGGATACTTCTAATTATTTAGCAATGTTAACGTTGGCCACATATATAACTTTCTATGATTTATTTTTCTCAGAGCCAATTCTTTATTTCTTATGAACCTTTGAATACAACATTTTTCGATCCTTATCAGGTTTGTTCTTAATAGAACTTTCACCAACTTATTCAACATTGTTTTTGAAACATATAATCCTTTCATCAGATTTAGAAAGTGTGTGTTGGATAAGTTCCAACTCTTCTTCTTTTAACATCAAAATTACTTCTAGATGACCGTTATGATTATTTCTATTATCAAGAGAATTAATCCGATCACCAAAATATTTTACTATATTTACATCCTAATTTGGAAAACCATCTTGATTAATTGATGAGGAGATTTCATTTATTAACTTTCTATTTTCCTTCTCAAGCCTTCTGATATTTCTCAAACATTATTTCAACTCTTCTTTGAGATGATATTCATGTTGAGTTTTTTGTTCTTCTAAAATATTTCTGCCAAAATATTATTCATTAACTACAGTAATAATCGTATTCTACATATATTTATCAGAAAAATATATTACATATTCATCTTCATTATCCTCTTCATCATCATATTTTGAAACAAACATTCTTCCTTTTGATTTGAAGAACTATTTATCCTTCCCTATGGTATAATTTTTATCTTTATCATCGTGTTTCTTATATAACCTTATGTACCTTCTCTCGTCTTTATCACTATCTTCTTCTTTATTTCATTGAATATATAGTTAGCCAGAAAATTCCCAATGGATCCGCATTCAAAATATTTCAAGGAAATTTTCCCCTTGTATTTCCTTGTACCATTTTTCACATTCTTATAAAACAAGGATAAAATTTCATAAAAATTGTGACACACCTCATCTTTATAATTAGATTCACCATATTCATCTTCAATATGAATCTTCTTTTAATTCTATTTCTTTTCTGACTTGAAATTAATTTCTCTTACAAATTTTTTTTTCTTCATTGTATTCTCCCTTCTAATTTCATAAGTGATGAGAGAGCTATGAAAATCATCTAGAGATAATGTTTTAAGGTACGTGTCTTCCAATGATGAATCGTTAACGTCAAACTTGTCAGGAAGAATTCTCAATATATTTTCCACAACTGTAGAATCCTCCAAATTTTCACCAATACATATGATTGCATTCACAATGTCATTAAACATGGTAACAATTTCCCCAACAGATCCTGACTCTCCCATTTTCATGTTTTCATACTTCTGCCTCTAGATTTTTAGTTTTTTTCTTAACTTTTGTATTTCCCTCGTATATTTTAAACCATTATCCCATATACCATTAGATATAGAAACACATTTCACTCTTAAAAACTCACTCTCATAAATAGATGAGTCTAATGAATGTTTATCCATTAGATTGTTCTAATGATTCTTCATATCAACAACTGTAATAGGAACACTATCATCAATAGCAGGAAATCTATATATTGTAGATTCAATAATTTTATAACCAAGAGACATAAGAGAAGGCGTAATTATATCTATCTAGATATGATTATTCTTACCTTTAAATATTAGAATCCCATTACAGTTCATGCAATTCATATTATCCATCACAAAATCTATTCAAAAATTCTACCATGAAAAAACAAAGGGACTCTGGCTCAGATACCAATTGAAGATTCTGAGTCCGGATCCATGTATCACTGATAGGGGGAGGGGATGAATCAGTGATATATTTTTCTTTTATGTTTATTTATTTTTGAAAAAACTTCCACCTCCTATTAAATATATTCTTCTCTACTGAACACAATCTAAAAACACAACCATAGGAACACATGAGTGTACAAGGTTAACTACTCAACAAGAGTAGTTATGTCCTTGGTATGTTATGGAGATAATAAAATACCAAATAATAAATTAGAAAAAAAATCCTTTTGATATAGAATAAAATGAGTAGGATATTCCCTTACACTCATGTAGCACTTGGAAAACAATCTTCAAGCCCTTGTACTCCCTCTGATCACAAATTGGGTAGTTTTATGTTTTGGTGATTCTTGATCAGTATTCAAAAATTTTATATTTCAAATTAATACTTATCTTTTCTACCTAGAAGTTGGTAGAAACTTCTTTCTGTACCCCATGAACTAACCAACATCCTCTGCAAATTGTCCAACCTCCTCCACATACCACTTCTATCCCCTGTGTACCATGTAGCAGGAATGCTACATGGATAGCACTTCTCCCGAAAACTACCTCTACTCTGTGTACTACTTCTAATTCTACATATTGCCTCTTTATACTGCTTCCACTTCTGTGGAATCCCTTCTTCCACTAACTTCTTAACCTTAATATTTGAATTGTCTGATCTTCTGCAGATCATTTCGTCTAACACATATTCTCTCTTTCATGAACCACTTTTTTTGTGGAATCTCTTCCAATGAACTCTTTCCTACATGGAATCCTCTTTCACCAACTATTCATATTTATACAAAAAAAATTAGTGAAAATATATTCTTATGAAATTCACTCACACTTAATTATATTTTTATGTTCCATTATATAAAAAAAATAACTACCAAAAACATTATAATCTGTCTTACCAAAATTTTCAAGGTGGTACAATGTTCACTGCATACCACTTCTGCTACCACGAACCGAAAGCCTTCTACATACCATTTTTCCTTCTCGGTCAAGGTATTGCATCTCTTCCACCAATAATAAACCATCTCTTGCACCGCAACTCATTATAATAAGAACATTGAGCCTTCCTCATACTGAAATCTTCCTCTATACATAGTTTTTGCGAACCTTTTTTAGTTATTTGAACCACTACACAAACCATTCTCATTGCCTCATATGTGGTCCGCAAATTTTTCTTGGAGAAGGTACACAGACCATGACCCATTGTACATGGTTCACTTCCTTTTCATATTTTCTTCACTGTTCTTCATACCTTTCACACCCTTGAGCAATTCCTTTCTCTACCAATATCAAACTCCCAATATTGAGGCCAAAAAATATGGAACACATTGGGAAATGACACAACCTTAAGTATTTTATTTGGAAGGAACATGCATGTTTCGTCACTGTCATCTGGGTTCTTCAACAATCATCTACATTAAACACAAACCTTATATCTCATGATATTTAGTTTGTGACCAATCACCTTTATCATCATCATATTTGAAAAGGAATGTATTGAAACTTCCCTATCATCCAACAACACCATTCTTTCTAATCAAAATAGAATATGATTGGTATCACCTTTTCTCATCCTTCCCTTCATAAATCTTCTGTCACATGTTCAAAAATATTATCATATTTTTGAAACAAAAATTAGAAAATAATCAGATGGTTTTCAAAGGATTTTTCAATGTTAGTTCATTTATTATTTTGACAACAAAAGACAACACTCTGTAAAATAAAAATCTTCAAACATCATTCTCTATCAAACTTGGTCCCAACCATTTCTATGAGACACTAAGGGAAAATAAGTCTAACATTAATCATTTTTTCCAATAATTATTATGAAATGAACTTTTGAGGCAAACCAACATTTTGAGAATTACCAAATTTAAATATCTTTCATATCTAAATATTCTTCATTGTCTTTAGATCTTAAATTTTGAATCCATCATAATTACTTGTTATCCTATACTTACACACTAGAGATATTAGATTCACTACAAGGTTATGGTAAGTGATACGTTCTTGAGGTATATGAATCACTACATTCATTACCACCTTGTCGATGAGCGTAAAATTTCACATGCGGTAAATTTAAAATGAATTTAATATTAATAATGAATTGAAAATTGAAAATTGAAAATTGAAAATTTTTGACTATTTCAAAAGTATGAAAGTAAAATACATGCCTGATTTGTATTCATTGAGAAAACGAGGGGTTGATAAATTTATTATGTGTGATTTAGATCATTTAAATTTCTATTTAATCTATTTATTTTGTTGAAATTTAATTTAAACTATGGTATGGTGGGAATCACTTGTAGTATATTGATATTCCATCCTTGATTATAAGTATGAATTAAAGTGTGGTGGAATATGATATCAATATTAAATGAATATATTTTGCTGTTTTTTAATATATTTGTTTCCATATTTAAATTAGTTTTCTTTCCAAATTATGAATGGTTTAACTCATTTTGTGTTCCATGGAAATATACAAAAGATAATAGAAAAATAATCGACAAGACACTTTGCGCCACTTCACCCCACTGGGTGCTTGACAACAGATATTTCATTATGATCAGGGAGAACATAAAAAGAACATATGTATATAACTGAGGAAAAAAAGAGGACTCTTGTAGAAAATGACATTACACATCTTATAATCATTTCACAAAATGAACAGGTGCAGGTATTGGAGAGAACAATGGCAGGAAGTTAAGGAATTCATCATGAATTGGGAAATATATCTAAAATAGCATGACACATGTATATCATGCCTTAACACATGTCATGTATCCCTATAAAGCCACATTTCATTAATGTGGTAAAAATAGGGAATGATTTACATGTCATACAATTACTACACAAGCTGTAAAAGGTTTGTGTGATAATATTAAGGATATATCTAAAGTATATTCAGTTTTTGACATGTTTTAACACCTGGGACCCACCTATAACCAACATTTTTTCCATACTTTATGTCTCTGATAATTAATCGAGCCCATCTAGTTCATGTAAATTGAGAGGAAACCTACTTCCTTGAGAATATCTTGTAAAAAAATCTTTGAGTGAGAAGTTGCATTGCATAGTGGAATCCCTAGTTTGATCCCCATTTTCAATATGCCATATTTTTCATTCATTACCTCTTATTATATCATCACTTTGATGATTGGGTGAATGAAAAATTTTAATGAGTTATGTTAAAGAATGGGGAAGGTTATGGTGTATTGATTTATTTTCTTTATTCATGTATTTTGTTTTTCATGATTTCATCAATAAATTTCCAAACCCTTTATTTTACTTTTATCTGGTCCATTGTTATTTTTATCTGAAAAAAACCTTAAAATTTTAAAACTCACAACCCTAATGGATTATTGACCATTTTTAAATTTAGAGTATGTATCTTTAAAAATTGTATCATGACAAACTTGAATTAGGGAAACACTAAATGACTGGACCATGGGAATTTTTAGATTTCTATATCAAGAAGAAAATACCATGACCATTGGATCTCCCCTATATTGACTCTAACACTAATAATATATTAATCATGTTATTTTATAACTTATATTTCCACCTGAACCCTAAAATTATAAATCACTGGGAAATCATTAAATGTTATTTTGAACCAATTAAATAATATAATAGGTTTTTATTTTGTATTCATCAAATTAATCAAACCAATATTTTCTCACATCTTTCTTAGATATAATAAAATGTTATCTATTGAAAACCTAATCAAATATATTAACTATATTTGTGGGTTCATCCTCAATCTTTCCAAAAAACTACATTTTAATTAATTGGGTTTCATATTTGAGTTTTGATAAATTAATTATTTTGATAAGACCTGTAGGGAAATAATTATGCCCCATGGGCATGTCAATTTTGACGTAGTCATTTTAGTTCATGTAGGGATCGAATCCACTTGGACAAAAGATGTATCCTTGATAAGCATAGAATTTATGAGATGATTGGATATTAAGTGGCCAATATTGGTGTTGATTATAATTGGGATAAAAGAACTCTAAAGTATACAAGATAATTGATTAAATTTAAGAATGAAAAACTGAATAATTTAATTTAAAAAATGAATTATGTGAGTCGATCCAAGTTTGTTTCTACATTTAGAATGGATGTAATTGTTTTTCTATGATTTTTTTGTTCACTAGTACAATAACTATCCAACCAATAAGATAGGTCTCATATATCATTAACCTATCTAATTCCTAAATAATTTCAGTTCTTATCACCAATGCACTTATTGGATCACATTCATGATCATTCTATGGAATTGGATCATACTAGCACTCAAAATTTGTATTCATTTAATTCGAAAATTATGAAAAAAAATAACTCATCATATACAAATAATGAAATTATGAAATTATTTAAATATTAATCCACATGAAATAACATTAAAAACATACCCAAGTAAATCACTAGGATCAAAACATATATGTATTATCCATCCATTGGTTCTATGATCTCAATGGAACATGAGGTTCTACTTAAATAAGCAGGATTGAGGAAGTGAAAACAAAGAAATCACAAAAAATCCACCATTTTAGTGGAAGGTCACAACTATTGGTGTGAATAAATAAAACCATTATTAAAATGTATCAATTTGTTGATAAAAATGATATAAAAAGATAGTATTAATAATATTTTTAATAAACTAATGTTATTGGAGAAACATACCTGAGAAAAATTGAACATATGCTTACAAAATTAATGTGATACAATACAATTGAACGAATAAAAAATAAACCCCAAATTCCTTCCCCACCACCACCTTAAATATGAATTTTTTTCAGTTCTATTTCCTAGAAAATATCATTTAGTTTCATCCCAATTAATTAGGATAGAAAATATTGGATGGGAAAAAGGAAAGAAGACTTTTTTAACATTAACTGAAAAAATTGGAGTATATTAATCCACCTTTTTTATGTGGAAATATGACTTCTAATATGGCTGAATATATAATGGAATAAAAAAGGAAATATTTTCTTTTATATTTAAAATAATTTATGTACAAATTTCAGTCCAATTTTCTATTTCATTCGGATGTTATGATGAAATTGGTGGGCTGACATTATGGGTCTTCAAATATGGACTATATATTAATCTCCAAATTGGGACATCTGGATCACCTTGAAGAAATCAAAATTAGATATCATCACAGTTTAATGAAGTTTTCCCCATAATTTAATCTATTTATAGTTAAAATTTGAAATTTATTAGACTTTAATTGTGTTATCCAAATTTATTTAATGTCCCTAAGGAACATTCTTCCTTCTCCATACATTTCTCCATCAATGGACAGATATGTCTATCTTCCCTTTTGATTCATCCATTGAACCTAAAATAAAAAATTTCAATCAAATCATGATAAATAATATCACAAAATATCAAATTCATATAATGAAAATACATTAATCCATAATATAAGGATTGGTTGCGACCAAATTAACACACTTGAAACATGAATTGTACATGTTAAGGGAAATGAAGTTAAATTTATAAAATGAACTAAAACTAGTGTTTATAGAGATTTAATAAAATAAATAATAACATGTAAACAATGAATACTATCCAATTTCGATGTTTAATCACAACACAAATTTATTTTTTCTAGTCACAAGAAAAATTTATCTAAAAAATAACAAATTGAATTTTCTTTTTCAAAATCATATCAACATATAATTATCATCAAAATAAAAAATTAAAAACAATCATGAAACCTATCAAAATAATTTAACAACAGATAGGTTCACAAGAATATATCAATTATAGTACCATTCCTTTATTAAAATTACATGCCACATTTCATCCAATGTCAATTCTTCATATTGATGTTTTTTATCTCAATATACATGGGTGTCTATTTTCATGTTCAAGGGGAAAATAATTAGAATCTTGAGGTTGTAATCACATTCAACATTAAGTTATGTATATTTTCTCCATTTTTATTTTTTTTCTTGATTCCATTTTTTACCACAATATAGATGAAAATAAAAACACCAAGAAAGACAACTTTAGTGTCAAGATCCCCATGTATCAAATTCCACACATGTTTTCAATTCCATGATCTATAATATAGATGTAAAGTCAAAATCTGAGAAAGATAAATCTGGAGTTACAATCTTTAACTATTGGACACAACATAGATTTTAACCCTATATGGAATACCTAAATCACTTGGAAAATCTCTTTATTTATAATCCCCTAGGTCATCAATGGAATTCCCAAATTCGAATATATTTTTTATGGGAAATTTAGGTCAGAAGATATGGGCCTCATTAAAGATATGTCAAAAATATCATTTTCTTCTTCTTTATTGGGCATTTACATGATGTAAAAATTTTACACTACCTATAATATTGAACCACATGTATCAACTTCATGACCTATTTCAATTTTGGGAAAAATTAAAAAAATTAACGGAATGACACATATGTGTCATGAAATGACACATACTATCTTAACATTATGTTGATTTCTTCCAGTTCACACCCTCTATTTCTTTCACAAGATTCTCTAATTCAACATGGGTAATGATTATAAAACTTCTGAAGTGATATTCCTAGGATAGAATCTCCATTTTCTTCCAAAACATTACAAACTAAAAAGGCATAGTATAATAGAAGTTTGTGGTAAATCCTACCAAGATATTGGAACATAGTGATGAAAATTATTAACTAAAGGTCAGGTAGATCAAATTTGTGATTGATTTTTTTTAAAAAATATGAAATTTAAATAAATGAATTCTATTAAAAAATAGTAGATGGGAGAACCATTTTCTATGGATGGTTTTTTCAAAATAGAAGAATTCAACCTCACTTGAAAACAAAATTATTCCAAACAGTTGTGAAACCAAACAATCATATCTATAGAATAAATGGTCATTCTCTATCAAAATACCCTATAATTTATTTTTTTCATTATTATATTAATTATTATTTCTAAATTAAATTATGTTCAATTTCCAAAAGAATAATAATAATTCCATTCAATAGTTATCAATAAATCATCTCAATCTTGTTTGTGTTTATTAATTATTGAAGCCATATAGTGAATGTACCCTTGATAAATTAAATATATGCAAAGGAAGTGGGATTCTATTGAATAAAACCAAATTATGAGAGAACATAAATTGAAAATTGATGGTATTCACCCCATTAAAAAAATTTCACTCAACTAAATGTGTTTTATTGAATCATCATCAGGTGGTCTACAATGAAAATTAAATGAAAAAATATATGAGAGACATTAAGAAAGAATGGGAATACAAAATGTAAATAAAAACTAAACATTAGAATTAATCCAAGAATCATTTGATGTAACATTAAAATATAAGGTATAAATGAAATGAAAAAAATAAAGAAAAACCTATCTATGATAGGTCAGAACCCTATGACAGCTTCTTGATTATTGCACCTTAGGCGTTGAATATAATTATTGAATACCTAGGCTATACTCCTTATTTATTATCCTATAGGTCTTATATGGTATTTATAGACTAAAATATAATATTTATAATGTTAATCTAGGTGAAAAGATTTGAGTCCCATAAAATATATATATAAACTATCTATTTTTCTACTCTATTGGGAATTTTAATAAAATGTCATTTTACACCATGTGTATCAAATTCATCGCCTTCAACCTTAATCAGAAATCATTAAATGTTTCTTGGGGTGACACATTTGTGTAATTTAGTGAAACATGGTAACTTCATGTTATTTTTATTTCTACCACTACATTCTCTATATTCCATTACCAACATTTTTTAGTTCACCACAGGTAATGATTATACAATATGTAATTTCATCTTCCTTTGTCAAAAGATCCATTTTCTAAGAATATTTATTTTTTGCCTTAGGTTACTCCCTTGTTTTCTCTATGTTTAACCATAAATCATGTATCTTACATTATACTGTCATTATCATCCTGACCCACTTCACGGCTCATCGTAGAGTGACTTTTTGTGCCACTATCACCACATTTCCCATCATATGCTACAAATTCCTATCCCATAATGAATAAAAAAACATAAATATGTGGATGGAATCTCTTCTGGAATAAATTAATATTCAATGGAAAAGCATATAAAAACACATCAAAATATTTATATAAAGCCATGATATCAAATACCCCCACACTCAAATATTTTCACAAACTCAAGAAAAATGTCAACATCGAAATGGTAATGATACATACATAAATAGTCATGTTTAACATTTATTATGCTCTTAAAAACAAGTAATATCTACATATTAAAAAATCAAAACAAATACCAAATAAAATATAAAAAAATAATGTTTCATTTATAATGTTCAATTCAAGAAATTATCTCCTTTTCACTCACATATTTCAAAATTTTATCAACACCAATGCAATTTATGATTAACCTCACTTATTATTTTTTCCATAATCACTCAAGGTAACATATTAATTGGTGTAGTTATCATACCTAAAGTACATACACCTATCTATAGGATTATATTGAATCTACATTCTATACTTCGTAATGAAAACTACCACAATTTGTCATGAGGGATTTTCAATTAAGATCAAATGTTTTTGAGGCTACTGGTAGGAGGGTAAAATGATTAAAAATCACGTAATGATAATAGAGGAGTCTAAAATATATTATATAATATAAGATATTCAAAATAAAAGTTCAATGAAATGATCCTCACAAAAATGTAATGTGAAGTCTCACAACCCCCATGCTCAAAGTAAAGACTCAAAAGACAATGTAATCATAATTAAAAATAAAACATTCTTGTTTTTCATTAATGTTCATGACTTGTAATGTACTTCACATCTACCACGTAATTGCATATGATAAAAATAAATTGTATTGAAATGGTGATTTTTTATTTACCAATTCACAACTCATTTAATTTTTTTGTTTAGAATCTTAAATTATGATAAGTCTCACATCTACCACCTAACCACATATGATTGTGATATCATTCATCTGAAAATGTTGATTTTTTAACTAATTGAGAAAAAACACATGTTTGATTTCATTTTCTTCTTCTCTTGTTATTTTATTCATTTGATAGCAATAATAGGGATATAAAATGGTATATAATGAATGTAAATATGAACCTTCCTAAAAATACCAGGAAAACACCCTACAGTCTCCTCTAAAGATATCACATCCCATATCCACCATAACCCCCCCCCCACTCACACACTCATTCAATTGAATATCAAAAAATATATATGGGACTTGGTGGGAATGTTAATAGTTTCTTGTAATGTGACGTAATCCATACAATGTCATTTATGGGTTATATTGGATTATAAATGATCAATGTGCACCTGGGTCTCAGGATAAATGGTATCATCAAGAAAATTCTTCAATCATCTGAAATGTGAAAATTTTCATTCATATATATGACATGATATAACTTCATGTTCTAGTAGGTTTACATGCCTCATGTTTCAGCCAAGGAAAATGACTATAAAATATGAAATATTTGGTCAAGAATATTTTTTGGAATAGGATTAGAATATAATTCAATCATTTCATGGCCTGAAAATGAATGATCAGTTTCATAAATGCTTTCATCTAGTAATCAATAATATGATATTCAATGACATCTGCAATCATTTTCAAGAAATTCAATATAAATATCAGCAAGTTAATTTGAAAATGTTCATTTGAATCTTTTTGATTTATGGGAATTATATTTTAAATTTTTTGTATATATAAAAATATATCCCTCAAGTGCTGTTGTAACATAGATTAAAAAATAAAAAAAATTATAATTTTTTGAGTGAAAAAAATCAATTAAGTTCATATAATAATTCAATTCATTTTATAATTTTTTTTAAATCATTTGATGGAAAAAATGGGAGAAAAAATATAAACAAGTAAAAATAGTACTGAATAACTAATATATTTTAATTAAGAATTTTTTCTATTATCATCATAGAATGTACATTATATAAAAACCTCTTTTTGAGAGAAAATTTATTTACATATTTTACCTACCTACCTTAAGACTTAGATACTTTTGATCCTAACTGGTGATGTCCTATTGATTACTACCGATTCATTATTTAAGTAGTAGAGAAGTTAGATGGCTTGCAAGGACATGGTAGGTGACAGGTTCATGAGGTTTTTCCAACACTCTATTCATTCCCAAAATGATAATGATCAGAAAAATTCATGTGTGCTTTATTACAACTAGTATTCATATAAATAATGATTTGAAAAATGAAATTGGATGAATAAAAATATGTGACTATTTAAAACGGTGAAATGTAAAATACATGAATGATTTTTATTATTTAAAAAATGGGGGGTTGGTAAATTTTCTTCATTTTATTCTCAAAAATTTATATTTCCTTTTGATAAATTTATTTTGGTAAAATAGATTTTAAACTATGGTAAGGTGAGCTTCTTTTGTAGTATGTCGAGATTCCATCCTTAAGGTCATTTATGAACTAATATGTAGTGGTATATGATATATGTACTTCCTCCGTGTAATTTATAGTATTATAATATATTTATTTATGAATATAGATTATTGTTTTTTATAAAGTGTGAATAATTTATCTCATTCAATGTTTTATTGTAGGACAAAATAGATAATTCAAAAAGAAGAAAAAATACACTTCTCGCTACTTCACTTCACTTGCGGTATGACACTCGATATTTAAGAATGATCACGGGCCACTTCCAAGTAACATAATTAAATAACTGAGGAAAAAGGATTATAGAGAACAAAACCAACATAATATATCATATAATAATTTCACATCATGAATCAGGGAAAGTCATGAAAGAGATACAACGTGAGAAGTGGAGGAAATCAACATGATTTGAGGAAAAAATGTGTAACGACATGAGACATGTATGACCCATAAATCCACATATCATGAATATAGTTCTTGTAGTGAATGACTTATATATCCTAAAATTACAACACGATTTGTAAAAGATAGGGATGAGATAAAACAAGATAGATTTGATATGTCTTTGGTTATTGACATGTTTTAACACCTAATACGCACCTATAAACAAATTTTGACCCATCTTTTCTATCATTCCTTATTTCTTGATCCCATCTGGTGCTTATAAATTGAGGATCATCCTCTTGCAAAGATATGAACCTAGAGACCAAATATTAGAGCGAGAATCTTAGTTATGCATTGGCCTCCTCAGTTTCATATCCATTTTCTTTACACATTATTCTTCTTTCCCTCCCTTTTATTCACTCATCACTCGAATGAGGAGGTAAACCCACCATGTGATAGGGTTATGAAATATAATTTGAAGGTTATATTGGATTGATTTGTTTTCCTTTATTCTTCTATTTGGTTTTCCACGATTTCTTTGACCAATTAAAATTCCATTTATTTTACCATAGTAATAACCATTGGTATTTTAATATTAAAGGTACTATAAAATTTCAAAATTTAAAACCCTAAAAGAGGCATAAACAATGTCAAATTTAATAAAATTTTGTTTAAACATTATGTTGAGACAATCATGATATGTAAAAAACCCTAAAATACAGGACCAAGGGGAATAAGGTATTTCTACATCAAGTTTGGGATACTATTACCATTGTTTCTCCCCATTCATGACTCAAAAACCAACCATGGATTAATAAACTTATTTTATAAAATCAAATTGTTCTTAAACCCTAAAATTATGAAACCCTAACACTAATTTAGTTAGGTTTTCAAAGTAATTAATATATGTACTTTGTTTTTATTTTTATTTATTCAAATTAATTAAACCAATTTTCTCTCACATAATTCTTAAATATACTATAATAAAATATTTTTAAATCCATATCTAAATAATTCACCATCTCTGTGGGTTCAACCTCTAACTTTCCAAGTACTATAGTTTAAATAATTGGGTAACATAGTGGGAGTATTTGTAAAAAAAAATTATTTCAAATAAACTAGTAGGGAAATAATGTTTCTCTATGGGTGTGTCAAAAATGAACTCATTATTGGGGAATGTTACAAATTAGTATTTAGGTTTCTATAAAATATAGTTTATTTTATTTGTATATTAAAATTCCACTTTTTAAAAATGGTATTTTTTCTATAATTCCTATATTGAAATAATTAATTCAAAACAACAATAGTCATTCAAATTGTAATGAAATCATTGAGACCACACATAATTCTGTATAAATGCTTAAGAGCAATGTCATTATGTCCATGGAGGTTTCTAAGCAAAAAACACCTCTCAGGTTCTTCAAAGAGACCCTGGTATATGGATGATCTATGACTACTGGAGGCCATCAAACCCAGAATTGAAACTGAGCTTCCTATAACCACCATTACCGAAAACCACTTTATGACCAAGCCTACAATAGTTTTAAAAATCAAAAATACAGTTCAATTCATCAGACTACCACATGAAGATACAAAAAAGAATCTAGGAAGAAACCTTTTTCTCTACAGCACATTCTAAATCCTGATTGTTTCAAATGATGTTGTAATAATCCGTCTTTTCTTATTTTCATTATACTAGGGAGCTCTAAATTTTATAAAAATATTATTTTATCTTTCCATCAGTACATGGTAAGATCTATACATGAACTCCCTAACCGAATTATTTACACATTCTATGTTAGTGGACATATGGGTAAACATTCAACACATTTTCAATTTGAATATGAATCTCATTATTCATCTTAGTAATGATACAAATATATGACTCAAAAATTCACCCATCATCGTATAGAGCTATGTATACTAATCCAATATTTTTATATGATTTTTTCATGGGGAAAGAAATAAATTGTTGAAACAGAAGTTTGGGGGTTCTTAATGAATAAGTTTCATGAAGAGAGGTAAAAAAAATTAAATTTAATATAGGGTAATAGTTTCTAGTGAAAATGAGAATGGATGGAATGACAAGGATATCACAAAGACAAAAATAATTAATTCATGGAGGCATAACTAGAATAATTAACCATGAATATGGAAATCATGATAGACCAGTAAAAAACCAACGAATGAATGTGTATAGAAGATCCAAATTATGTAGATTACAATCATGGTAATAAATTTATGGGTTGGAAGCCAAAAAACCAAAAAGGGAAAGGATATCAAAAATGGCCACAAGAGTACCAATAACAAGAACCCCAAGGGCACACACTGGCATGACATGTCCTTATGTTAGAAAGGACTATGGCCTCATTCATTGTAGTACCCCCAGTTTTAGGTATGTGGCATTTTTTTATGCATTTTTATGTGTTTAAAGTGCATGGGATGAGTTGGGAAGAGGTCGGTTGAGTTTGGAATGATTTAGGATGAGATTGGAGGCTTTTCATAGGGATCACGGTTTGAGCATGGTTAGTGGAAACCGTGCGGATGCTCCAGGAAACCATGCTGTGGGAGATAGTAGGCTTCGCCCGGCCTACCCACACTTTTCCAAACTGTGAGAGGGAACCGTGAAAACCCTTTCTCTCAAGGCAGTATCATGTGCACGGTTAGCGCAAGGTTTTCCAAACCTTGCAGACTAACCGTGCGGAAAATTAAAAATAGGTTTTTAAATCTCGGTCTCACTCAGGCTTGCCTCATTCCTCTCCAAATTTTCTCCCACTCGAGCCTCACTTAGGATTTTGGGTTCTCAGTGATTGAGGGTGATCTCCCACTCGTTTTGGAAACATTTTTAAGAGTATTCTTGGTGGATAGAAGTTGGTTTCTCCTGGGTAAGTCTCTCCTCTTGGTTTCATTGTGTTTTCCTCTAGATCAACATCCATATCTTTCTTGGTTTTCTAGATCTACCCATTTTTTTGTAGATCTAGGGTTGTGGTTGCCTTGGATTATGTTTTTATGGATTTTTAATGATATGGAAGGGGATCTAAAGGGGTTTCTGTTGTGTTTTTTTTTCAAATTTGTGGTGTGTTTGCTTGTGGTTCAATTTCTCTGGAACCCTAAGGGTATGTGGATTATCTCTAGACTCTAGTTGGTTAGAGATGGTGGTTTTTGGTTACAATTAATTTTTTTGGATTGAAATTAACTGTGTTTTGAGGTGAAAAGTTTGCTTGAAATCCATTTGGGGATTTTTGGGAAAAGGGGGGCTTATGGTGAAATGCTTTTGTTGTGGATTTTAAAATGGGATGCTATGGTTGATTTGTGAAAATGATTGATGGAAATGGTTTTCAATAAAGAGGTTGTTTTATTGAAATGTTTTTTGGCATAGAAAATTATTTTCAAAAAATGGTGGTTTATTGAAGTGGATTGATATGAAATAGAATGGGTTGATTGCATGATGTTGTGACTTTAGTGGGTTGTATGCTTGGTTTGGCTTGTTTGGAATGTTGTGTGGAAATAGCAAGAAGTACCACTATAAAAAGGGGATGGATAGTGGATAGAAGGGCCAACATCAAGGATAAGTCGATGGAATGTGCCGCTTGGTGTGAATGGGTGAATGGGTTGGACGGAAGCTCCATCGTTTGGTTTTTATGGTTGTTTTTTGTGCATTCCTTACAAGATGGAAATTGTAGTGCTAGTGTGTAAATGATGAAATAGCATGTGGCATGTTTCGTTGTCTTTCCTTTGTTTTCTTGGTTTGGGTGTGATGGCTTGGTAAGTTCATGGTTGGCTTTAGAAAATGGTTGTACTTGTGATTATTTTATATAAATTTTTTATATAAATGTGCTAACTGTTTTATCCTAGTGAAATTTGTAGGGAAGTCATTTGTGGAAATCCTACTATGTTTTAGTAATCACCCACTGCTTTGGAACATTGGTATCTTTCCAGATGTCGGGTACCATGATGTGGGAAAAGTTAAGACATCTCAGTCCTTTAGTGGTGCATTGTGATGTCTTGGTGGAGCTTGGAGCTTGGAGCTTGGTGTGGAGCTTTAGGGGTGTCATGGCACGTAGATTTGGTTGTTGGTTTCTTCTTGTACTCTGATGTGGTGTAGACATGTCTGGTTGTATTTTTTTTAGGATGTAGTGTGCTAAAACTTGGTTGTCTTTTGGGAATGCATGCTTGAATTTTTTGTTAACATACATCAAATATTGGTGGTTAATGGATGGTTTGGCTAGTTTTGTCTTAAGGAAAAAACATTCCCCAATTTGAACTTCATGCCCACAGAATTTATTTCCAGCCTTTGGCGTCTTGGGAACATAGCTTAATTCCAAGTAGCTCTAACCACCTCCCCAAGCCACTGAGGTAGGGGTGGGGTGTTACAAGTGGTATCAGTTTGTTTGGTCCTTAGTTTTCAAGTGAGAGCAGTTGTTCGGTCGCTTTGGCACCTTGGTTTTGGAGTTGACATTCATTGTGGTATAGTCGTTGAGTTGGGAGGATAAGAAGGTTTAGTAATGTCGGAACATGGAATGTGTATCATTAAAGGACGTAGCTAACCCTCTTATGTTGAAATTCAAGTTACCAAGGAGTTGGGTACATAAGTGCTTTGGAGACACATATAGGCATTGGAAATCTCATTGTCATGGGTGTATCCAATGAGATGTCCATGGCATATAAGGTCGAAATTTCTTCCCTCTAGGATGAATATTTCATTGGGGTATAATGATTTATGATGTGATATAAATGTGTGGATTTTGAAAAATCAGAATTGGGTTTCAAAATGGGAGTATTTGAAACATGAAAACTGGTGGTTTTTTTAAAATGGTTTGGTTTTCAAAAATGATGAAACATGGTAAATCTTGAAAGGTGGAAAGTATTGTTGTCATAGTGTTGTGTAATGTGATTTGAAATATGAATTCATGATGTCTATAGATGTGAAACTCATGGTTGTTTATATTCAGTTTATAGAAACGGCACCAGGTAGGCGTCGTAGAGACCAAATGGAGGAGGCTGCTGAGAATGTGGTAGCACATGAGACTCAGGTGAACCAGCAGCTAATGAAAAGCATAGTGCAAGCTTTCCTAGCTGTGGAAAGTGGAAATAAAATGTATGAATCAAGGCATGTGGATCATGTTGTTCAGTTTCAAAAGTAGAATCCACCTATCTTTAGGGGTGATTCAGAGCATCAGAGGGTAGAATCATGGTTGAATAGAATGAAAAAGATCTTCAAGTTCTTGGGAACTCCAGTAGAGTTAAAAGTTATGTTGGCCACATATATGTTGGAAGATCTTTCCCTTCAGTGGTGGGAGTTGGAAGTTCAAAATGGAATGGACCAGGGTATGATGTGGGATGGCTTTGAGGAATTTTTTAATAAACAATTCTACCCACATACGTTCAGAATTCAGCGCATGACTGATTTCATCAGTCTCAAGCAAGATAATATGTCTATGACGAAGTATACAACTAATTTTATGAACTTAGTGATATTTTCACCCAAGGTGGCGCATAGTACATCGTTGAAAGCTCGTATCTTTGAAGCTAGTTTGAAGTAGGACATTCATTCCAAGATAGTGGTGTTTTGTATTGGTGATTTCACAGAGATGGTGAATAGATCCTCGGTGGCTGAGAAAGATTTGTTGGGCGCTCTGGGCGGAGGAAGCATGGTGGTACCCCTGGGGAATAGTGGGAACTCTAACGCTGGGTTCAAGTGAAGGAGAGACACTTATTCCTATGGTGGGAATATGGAAAATAATCTGACGGCAGGATTGGTGAATCTTCCTCCAAATCCCTAGAGAAAGCCGGGATGTTTTCATTGTGGTTCTACGAGCCACATCAAACAGGATTTTACGGAACAACCTCGATCATGTCATTATGTAATAAGATGGTACATTTGCAGCATTATTGTCGGAATTCTCCAAGGTCGGGTGCATGTGACAATCCTTAGGGATCGCAGACGTCATATGCTTCGAGGGGACGGGGACAGCAGCATACCCCTCATCAGCAGAGTAAAGTGGGTCATGGTGATTCTTGGAATACCATGATGCCTTATCAAAGTAATAACAAGAAGAGTGTGGCACCCAAAAAAAATTCAGATCCAATCATGTTGTGGTGGATGATCAGTCCGGACCATCCACGGTGCGAGGTACTATTCTTTAAAATTATACCTTGATGAATGTTTTGTTTGATACGGTTGATTCAAACTCTTTTACTATTGCACATGTGGTTTACTTTATGGGTTTAATGGTAGAAATTATGCCTTCAGCTTTAAAACATCAAACTCCTCTTGGTCGAAGAGAGTGTCGAGCCTTCTTGTGTAGAGCATGTTGTATCGTTGTGGGTGAGGTTGAGCGAATGTGGAATTTATCAATTCTTGAGATGGATGGGCATGATGTAATCTGGGGAATGGATTGTCTAGTGGCATTAAAGGCCCATATAGATTGTAATCCATGTAGAATGTCTTTTACGAAAAACGATGGTGTTAGGCATCTCTTTAGAGGAGAGAGTCATGAAAGGTAGGGTGAAACAGGTTTGTTAGCACCAGTAGTGGGCACATTATCCTATCAGTTGGCCGTTTTTTCATTAGAATTGGTAATGGGTGTTGAATATAGTGTCCTTCCGATGGTGGTGGATTAGTTTATGGATGTTTTTCCTAAAGAATTATATGGGATAACTCCCATAAGGGAATTGGAGTTTACGATTTATCTCCTTCTGGGGACCAGTATTATCTCTCTTCTGTCTTACCGGATGCCACCTACTGAATTGCGGGAATTGAATGCCTAGTTGGAAGATGTAGAAAACAATGGGTTTATCTATCCTAGCACGTCCCTGTGGGAAGTGACGGTGTTGTTTGTTAAAAAGGCATATGGAACTTTGAGACTATGTGTTTATTATCGTTGACTTAACCAAGTTACGCTAAATAATAAATATCTACTTCCATGAATTGATGATTTTCTTGATCAGTTGAGGGGAGCCCAGTGGTTCTCCAAGATCGACCTGAGGTTGGGATATCATCAATTGTGGGAGAGGAAGGACGATATTCCTAAAATAGTTTTCAGAAGTACATATGGACATTATGAATATGTGGTTATTCCCAATGGTCTAACGAATGTGCAAGCGGTGTTCATGGATTTGATGAATAGGATATTTCAGAGATATCTGGATTCATTTGTGGTGGTGTTTTTAGGTGATATTCTGGTGTATTAAATGATAAGGGTGGAGCTTAAGCATCACTTGGTGATAGTACTGGGGATCTTGGGGGATGAACGGTTGTATTCCAAATTTTCAATGTGTGACTTTTGGATATAGGCAGTTCGTTTTCTTGGCAATGTGATTTTTGAAATAGTTTTTTCAGGGGATCTGGAAAAGTTAGAGGTTATTATCTTATGGAAACCACTAAAGAAGGTGTTTTAGATATGAAGTTTTCTTGGTCTAGTTGGGTATTATCTGCGATTTATTCCTGATTTTTAACGTTTGGCTTCACCGATGACAGCATTGATCAAAAACAATGTTCTATTCTAGTGTAATGAATAGTGTCAGCAGTGTTTCAAAGAGCTAAAGGGTCACCTTACATCAGCACCAATCTTGGTTTTTCCAGAACCAGGAAAAGGGTACGTGGTGTATTGTGATACAATGGGATCGGGGTTGGGGTGTGTTCTCATGAAAAGGAATCATGTGGTTGTGAATGGCTCACGGCAGTTGAGGGTGCATAAGAAGAACTACCCAACTCATGATTTGGAGTTGGCAGTAGTGGTCCATGCTTTGATATTATGGTGTCATTATCTCTTCGGTGTGAAATTCACGGTATATACAGATCATAAGAGCCTGAAACCCATTTTCTCACAATGGGATTTGAAATTGAGGTAAATGAGATGGATGGAATTTCTCCAAATTCTTGATTTTGACTTAATGTACATACTAGGTAAGGGAAATTCAATGGAGGATACATTAATTAGAAAATCATTTTTTTAGGTGGTGAAACAGGCATTGGACCAGTGTTAGTTGATGTCGGTTACAACTGACATGCGATTGGAATGTGAAGACCAGGGTGATAGAGGGGGTATTCTTTCTAGTTTTGTTGATCCTTGACTTGGTTGGCTTGGTTTAAGAGGCACATATATCAGATTCTGACTGTGTGACCATGAGGTCAAGACTCAATGGTGGGGAGACCATTGAGGGTTGGAACTGAATGTTGATTCATTTTTGAGATTTCGGAATCATATGGTTGTACCAGTTTCTTTTCAGGAGGATATTCTTAGGGAATATCATCATTCCAGGTGGTATGTTCATCCTGGAATTCAGAAAATGTATTAAGTGTTGAAAGTTCATTTTTGGTGGGCTGGTATAAAAAGGAGAGTAGCTGAGTTTGTTTTTAGATGCTTGACATGTCAGTCAGTAAAGGCATAGCATCAGAGGCCAGCGGAAATGTCGAAGTCTTTACCAATCCCTCTTTGGAAGTGGGAGAAAATTGCAGTGGGTTTTGTCACATGTCACCCAAGAACGGTCAGAAAGAAAAATTCCATTTGGGTGATTGTGGATCGGATAATGAAGTTGGCCCATTTCATTCTAATTCGTGAATCTCATATGGTGGAGGGTCTGTCCAAAATCTATATCTGGGAGGTGGAAAAGAGGAATGGTGTTCCAGTTTTGATTGTATCAGATAAATATCTGAGTTTTTCATCTCATTTTTGGAAATCCTTACAGAAATACCTTGGGACACAGTTGATTATGAGCATGGCATATCACCCTCAGACGGATAGTCAATCCAAGGGGACGATACAAGCTCTGGGGGATATGTTTCTGGCTTGTTTCAGAGATTTTGGTGGCTCGTGGGAGGAGCACTTTTCATTTGTTGAGTTTTCGTACAATAAAAGTTATCAGGAATCCATTCATATGGCTTCGTTTGAAGCATTGTATGGGAAACCGTGTCGTTCTCCATTATATTGTGTGGAAATGGGTGAGTCCTCGATGGTTGGACCGAGCCTTGTCCAAGTTACTACGTAGAAGGTCAAGATGATCAAGAAGAGAATGGAGATGGCTTAGAGTCATCAGAAATCGTATGCGGATCATCATCGACAGCCATTGTTGTTCGAGGTGAGTGATCATGTTTTCCTGAGGATCTCTCCAAGGTTGGGATATCATCAGTTTGGGAAGAAGGTAAAGTTATCTCCAAGGTATATTTGACCATTAGTGATTCTTGACTGGGTTGGTGAAGTGTCGTATCATTTGGCTTTTCCACCTAGGTTCAGTGTGGTGAACAATGTGTTTCATGTGTTTCAGTTGAAAAAGTATCAGCTGGATCGTGACCATGTGATTCGATGAGATCAACTTAAGCTTGAACCAGATGCTTCATTGGTACATGTTCCAGTGCGGGTTGTGTATAGGAAAGAAAAAATCTTGCATGGTAAAATCATTGGTTTAGTTCGTGTTTTGTGGCAGCATGGTCAGATTCAAGGGGATATTTGAGAGTGGGAGAAAGATATGGTCGAGCAGTGGCACGAACTCTTTCGGAAAAGGGCGGGATCACTACTTTCTGAAGACATATATTCCAATGGTTGGGTGAATGTAGTACCCCCAGTTTGAGGTATTAGGCCTTTATTATACAAATTTATTTATTTAAATTTCATGGGATGAGTTTGGAAGAGGTTGGGAGAGTTTGGAATGGTTTTAGATGAGTTTGGAGGCTTTTCTTAGGGAGCACAGTTTGAGCACGGTTAGTGGAAGCCGTCCGGATGCTCCAGGAAACCGTACAGGGGGGGACCGAAGGCTTCAAACGGCCTACGCACGGTTGTCCAAACCATTTGAGGCAATCGTGTGGACCCTTGATCTCGAGGCAGTAGTGTGTGCACGGTTAGCGCACGTTTTCTCAAACCATACGGGCTAACCATGCAGCCACTTAAAAATAGGGTTTTAAAACCCAGGATCACTCGGGCTTGCCTCATTCCTCTCCAAATTTTCTCCCACTCGATTCTCACTCAGTATTTCAGGTTATCAGGGGTTTAGGGTGATCTCCCACTCGTTTTGGAATCATTTTGACGTAGTTTCTTGGCAGATTGAAGGTGGTTTCTCCCGGGTAAGTCTCTCCTCTTGGTTTCCTTGTGTTTTCCTCAAGATCTACATCCCTATCTTTCTTGGTTAGCTATATATAAACTTTTTTTGTGAATATATAGGGTTCGGGTTGCCTTGTATGATTTTTTTAAGGCTCTTTAATGTTAGGGAAGGGGATATAGAGAGGATTTTGTGGTTCGTTCACCAGATTTGAGGTGTAGTTGCTTGTGGGTCGATTCATGGGAACCCTAAAGTTAGGTGGCTTCTCTCTCAACTCCACTTGGTTAGAGCTAGTGCTTTTTGGTTATAATTAATTTGTTGGCTTGAAATTAATTATTTTTTGATGTGCAATGTTAGTTGGAAATCCATTTGGGGATTTTTGGGACAAAGGGGGTTTTATGGTGAAATGCTTTTGTAGTGGATTTTAAAATGGATATTTTAAAATGGGATGCTATGGCTGATTTGTGAAAATGATTGATGGAAATGGTTTTCAATATAGAGATTGTTTTATGGAAATGTTTTTTTTCATGGAAAATGATTTTCAATAAATTAGTGATTTATTGAAGTGGATTGATATGAAATGGAATGGGTTTATTGCATGATGTTGTGACCTTGGTGGGTTATATGTTTGGTTTGGGCTGTTTGGAATGTTATGTGGAAGTGGCGAGATGTACCACTATAAAAAGGGGATATATAGTTTTCGGAAGGGCCACCATCAAGGATAAGTGTACGGGAAGTACCACTTGGTGAGATTGAGTGAACGGGTTGGATGGAAGCTCCACCATTTGGTTTTTTTGGTTGTTTGTTTTGCATTGCATGGAAGTTCTAAATTGTTGTGCTAGTGTGTAAATGATGAAATGTCTTGTGGCATGTTTTGTTGGCTTTCCCTTGGTTGCATGGTTTGGGGTGTGATGGCTTGGTAAGGGCATGGTGGGCTTATGAAAAATGGTTGTACTTGTGATTATTTTATATAAACTTTTTTATATACACATGATAATAGTTTCATCCTAGCGGCATGTGTGGGGAAGTCATTTGGGTAAATCTTACTAAGTTTTAGTACTCACCCCCTGCTTTGGCACTTTGGTGACTTTTCAGATGTTGTGTACCTTGATGTGGGCAAAGGTAAGTCATCTCCCTCTCTCAGTGGTGCATTTTGATGTCTAGGTGGATCTTGGAGCTTAGAGCTCAGTGTGGAGCTGTGGGGGTGTCATTGCTCGTAGAGTTGGTTGTTGGTATCCACTTGTACTCTGTTGTGGTGTAGACATGTCTGGTTGTATTGTTTTTGGGTTGTATTGTGGTACATCTTGGTTGTCTTTTGGGAATGCATGCTTGAATTTTTTATTGACGTACATCATAAAGTGGTGGTTAATGGATGGTTTGGTTGGTTTTTTCTTAAGGGAAAATTGTTCCCCAATTTGATCTTGAAGCCCTCAGAATTTATTTCCAGCCTTTGGTATCATGGGAACATCCCTTAATGCCAAGTATCCCTCACCGCCTCCTCAAGATACTGAGGTAGGGGAGGGGTGTTAAATTCATGACCAAAACCGAGGACATAATCAATGGAATAAAAGAAGAATAAATGAACCAAAATACTCCATTTCATAATATGATGCATCAATCCAGTAAAATTCTTGACTAGCATATGTAGGATCGAAATAGTGATGTAGATTCTCGATATTCAAGAGGGGGGGTGAATTGTATAATTTAAAAATTCCTTTGAAACTTTTAAAGTTAGTTATGAATAACTATGTTTTCCTTAAGAGAAGGAAAGGAATAAGTTTAAAAAAGTTAAACTAAGCAAATTCACAACACCTCTAACACCAAATGAAAACTTTGAAAGAGATTCCGAAAGTAGGTTCCAGAAATATAGTTCCGGAAATTGAAACTTAACAAAAGATTACAATATGAGATTCTACCTTAAAGCATACAGAATCTAAATGAAACAGAGTACAAATAAGGAAGTATAAGAAAGTTATACTTTCCTTATAATACAAAATGCAGCGGATTATAAACAAGTAGTTAAACTATAAGTAACAAGATATAAGTATTTTAACCAAAAGATAAGGGTATCCAACAACCTTGGATAAAGGTCCCTTGATTTATACTTTCAAGCAAGTCTGTCTTACACAAACCAGGGTAATCCCTCGATACAATGATCGGAGTCTCTGTCTTGATATCCCCGCAAGCCTTCAACTTCAAGGTAGTTGGCAACCTCTGTCTTCCTCAGCAAGGAAGCCCTCGAACATCAAGGTAGTCGGCACCTCTGTCTTCCTATCCCCGGAAGCCCTCGAATGTGATCACCAACATTCGGAGTCACACGAAGCATTGAGAGTTAATAAGAGACTCTCTCTCTAGAAATCACTTCAAGCATGTAATCACATGAGTCGAAGATCTGTCAGCCTTTCAGCCCAGAGCTCTTTCAAATGAGCTCCTATTTATAGGTAAGGCCAGCTCCTTCTCCAACGGTCATATTTTCCTTAAAGATCGGAGGGACCTGTACACGTGTCACTTAGACAACGGTTAGTTTATAACAAAATAGACGACATCGTTTTATAACAAAACAAGTGTAACAGAATGTACGAAATTGTTTTAAAATCTAACATAAAAGTTTGGAATGAAAGCTTCAGAGTGAAGGTACGGAATGTAATGAAAATAATAAAGAGTAGACAAATTATAGAAGTGTAAGCAGAATAAAAGTTCAGAGTCTAACGAAAAATATTTTTTGGAGTCTGAATTAATTCAGAGTGTATAAAACAAAGATGATCAGATTCGGTTTAATAGGTGAATTCGGAATGAGAATTCAAAATGGGAATTCGTCATCAGAATTTGTAATGAGAATTCATCATCAGGATTCGTAATGAGAATTCGTCATCAGAATTTGTAATGAGAATTCTTCATCAGAATTCGTAATGGTAATTCGGAATGAGATTTCTTCATCAGAATTCGTAATGAGATTTCTTCATTGGAATTCGTAATGAGAATTCCTTATCAGAATTCATAATGAGAATTTGTTGTCTAATTTCATAAATATTTGTATCCTTAATCTGGAGTAAAACTGTATTCGGAATTCGGAATGAAACTTTATCACAGTTCACATTCTGGATTTCAGAGTGAAACTTTATTACAGTTCTTGTCCAGAATTCGGATCCAAAAACAGAATACTTCATATCAAAGTTTCAAGTAATTCTGAAAAATTAAAAGTGAATCTGAATCTCATACTTAAGAAAAATGTGGATGAAAATATGATAAGGATGGTTTTTCTTATAAAATAGATTTTCCTTATAAAAGCAATTTTTCTTATAAAAGAAATTTTCCTTATAAAATCAATTTTCCTAAAGATAAGGTGTTTGTGATTTTCAAAACAAGAAGGAATGGAAAAGTCATAAGGAAAACCTTATTGACTCAGCAATCTCCCCCTTTTTGGAAAGCACAAACATCCTTACCAAAAAGAAATTCTAAGAAGAAAGAAAACATTAAGGCTTATCTCCCTTTGCTTTAAGGATATTGATGAATACGAATAACTCCCCCTTAGGCTTTGAAACTCTAAGGATCGTATTCTAGATTTCTGGAGTGACATTTCATTACGAAAAAAATCTTCTTTAATGAAATACTCCCCCTTAGATAGACTCTTATTAGAGTTATTTTTCCTTTAAGGATCTTTTCCTTCTCCCCTTTAGATAAACTCTCATTGGAGTTCTTCTTTTTCTTAAGGATGTTTTCCTTCTCCCCCTTTGTGATTTTCAAAAAGAAATCGAGGGAATGGAAAAAAATAACAAAGTACCTGAAAAATTAGTAATAACAACAAAAGAAACGAGAGGCACAATTTTCATTAGGTTTAAAATCTCGGCAACAAGGAAAATTAGATACAACAAAAAGATAGGATTTAGTGATTTCGGATATTTTTCCTTCGACATGAGCCCCTTAAGAATATTCTTGATCTTCTTTAGTTCTTTATGATATTCTTCAGCTTGCTTCTCTAAGACCACTATTCTTTCACTTTGAGCTTCAATTCTTTCTTCCTGGGCTTGAAGCTTTTCTTCCTGAGCTTTGATCTTTTATTCCTGAGCCTTCAACTTATCTTCAAACTCAATCTGATGATCTCTTTCAAATTTCCAGTTCTGAGAAACAGAATTCAACTTCCCATTCAGATCTCTGACTTGTTGAATTAGGAAGTTCTTTTCATCTGTCAGCTTCTCTTCAAAGGGTGAAGTCAGGTCATTTATCTTCATGTCCTCAGTCTCAAAGGCATCTTTAACATTGTCTTGAAACTCATCAAATAACCTCATCTCTTCAACAGTCTTCTTCGACCAGTTTGTCATCTTCTTGCAAGATTTTCTATGAGCTTCGTAGCTAACAAAAAATGTTTTGAACTGAGCCTCAATCTCAACGCACTTGTCCATAACTATAGACACGGTGTCTGTTTTCTGATTCAAAGCATGTTGGAGCATCTGGCATCTTGAATCAATACTAGAGAAGGTCGGAATGGTTCCTACCAACTTCTTCAAAGACTGAACAACAAAGTCATGCCCCACCGAAGAGGACTCCGAATCCGAAACATTTATTGGAGAATTTTCTTCTTCAACACGGTCAATCTTTCTCTTCGAAGAACTACCAACTTCCTTCCTCTTCCTCACTTCTGAGCTCTGAGTATCAGCAAGAATTTTCTTTCCCTTGTATTTTTCTGGAATTGAATCCTATTCCGGAGTTCTCTTCTCACTATCAGAAACTTGACTAACATTATCTTCCTCAAAAGCAACTTCCTGAACACGAACCCCTACGTTTTCCTTCTGAGCAACATCATGTAAAAGTTTTTCTTCTTCTCCATGATAAGTAACTTCTTCTTCTCCTTTCTCTTCTTCTATTTCTGGAGTAACTAGCTTCGAAGATTCAGCTTCTGAAGTTCGGAGTGATAAGTGTTCCGAAGGTGTCCCCTTGTAATCATCTACATGTTTCAACACATCTCTGGTTTCACCACTTCCATCAGCAACATCTTCTTCTTGATCCACTTGCTCAACTTGCTCTACTTCCTCAGTAGTCTTAGCAACAGCTTCTTCCGGAGCAACGAAATTTCATCCTGGAGTCTCAGGTAGAGATTCCAAGGAGAAAGATATCGGAACAGGAATAGTTGCTGAAACCATCTCATTGAATTTCAAAAAATCCTGAGCTACCTCAGCCTCAGACATCTTCTTCTTGAGCTTCTTTTACTTTACTTGTTTTTCAAGCTCATCAGCAGTTCTCTCCTTCAAGGCGTTAGCCTCCGCAGGGTCCAATCCAAACTGCGGATCCCCTTCTTTCCTTTTCTCTTTATCTGCTCTCCACTTCTCAACAACTTCATCAGGATAGGCTTTCTTCTTCTTTGGTTTTGGAGGTGCGGAATGGACTTCCATAGACTTAGGATTCACTGCTTCTACTTCCACTTCTTTCAGATATCTCTTCCTTACTGTCTTAGAGGATTCCGGATCAGCAACTTTCGGAACTGCTTCTCCTTGAGAAGGTAGATCAATAAACTGTCTAGACTCTTTGTCAAAGGCTACATCCATTCTCTTAAGAGTACCATCGCTCACCATCATGATCTAGCATACTCTTGGCTTAGAATTGAAAGCCTCCTTGAAAGACTCAATGAACTGAACTATCAACATGGAGAGGATTGCTGGATACATAATAATCTGAGCTCTCAGATTTCCTTTCTTCAAATTATCAAGAGTGATATGAATGTTCTTCATCAAGTTAAACTTCCTCAGATTTATCAGAAAATCTATGATGTAGATCTCACTCTTCTTCAAGCTATCTTTGTCACCTTTTCTCGGTACGATAAGAACTTGTACCCACAACTCCGGAATCTGGAAATTTGTAGATAAACTAGAAATATTCGGAGCCTTGTCATCAGTCAGTCCGAGAGTTTCTAAATATTTTTCCTTGTCGAAGCTACCTTTAGAATCCGGCAACACATGAGAAACAAAATCAGCTTCACCTTCATTCATTATCCCTACCAAGCTGGCTGCCTTGGCATATGAAAGTTTATAAGTCTTCCCATAAGACTTAAAAGACAATTTGTCCTTTCCATCTTCCTGAAGAAAAGAAACTGTCTCATAGAATTCAACAAGTAAGTTTGAATACACTTCATCTTGGTTCCCGGGTTTTGACACCGCAACATCTTCCCAACCATTAATCTTGATATTCTTATAAATAAGAGAATCATACTTGTTGAAGAAATCCGGATGAACCAGCCTCTCCCTATAAACTAACCACTTCGAGATCGGCTTAGATGAAGACATATCTTGAGAAGCTACTTCCACAGAAATTCGAATTTGAAAACCTCTGAGAAGTTTGGAACTAAGAAGACCGAAGTTCGGAATGGCCTTAAAACAGAGGGGCAGAGCTTCGGGACACGAGATCTTGAAAACTGATGTGGGACAAGTATTTGGGTCCCCTTTATATAGGCAATGAAACGACGGTTCAACTTCCTCGGTTAATCGAACGGTTGTGATAAGTTGAGATCAGATCTGATGGTTGAAAACCAATTCTCTAGAAAACATGAATCCGATCTTTTTGAGGTTTTTTTATTAAAACAAAGAATTAAGAAAAGTATAATCCGAAAACATAATACAAGAAAATGCCAGAAAGTAAGATATGACTACGAAAACTTGGGTAAGGAAATAATACCTTTCAGATTGGTTTAGGAAGATTATTCGTATTTGGTAACATTCCTAAAATAACATTTACAACGAAAAATAAATTCAATAAGAATAACTCAATACGAAAGACAAAATCAATACGGAAAACTCAGTACGTAAATTATTAAAAAAAATGAAAACGAAAAACTTATTATGAAAGATTCGGTACGAAAATCCCGTTATGAAAATACCAGTACAAAATTTTCCATTTCGGAAATGTTCAATACGAACACTTCCATTCCAGAAGTATTTTGTACGAACATGTCCATTCTGGAAAAATTTGTAGTTCCGGAAATCTCCATTCCGGATATCTTCATTCCGAAAAGTTTGAAAACAGATTTTTGAAAAACTTTGTTAAACTAATAAGTAAATGTACTCCCCCTATGAAAAGGTGTGTATTGGTGTAAAGAGATTTTTTTCAACAGAAAGTTAATTAAGGAGGATTAACTTACGGTTATCATTCCTAACGTCTTTTTAATATATTCAATTCTATCATAAGGAAAAGATTTTGTGAAAATATCAGCAAGTTGATCTTGTGTTCCAATAAACTGAAGAATAATATCTCCTTTAAGTGTGTGATCCCTAAGAAAGTGATGCCTAATATCTATGTGTTTTTCACGAGAGTGATGTGCAGGGTTCTTACTAAGGGAAATGGCACTTGTGTTATCACACAAAATTTGAGTTTTAGTAAAACTCAAGCCATAGTCTGTGAGTGTGTGTTGCATCCACAACACTTGTGCACAACAACTTCCAACTGCTACATATTCAGCTTCAGCAGTGGAAAGTGCTACAGAATTTTGCTTCTTGCAGGACCAAGAAACTAATGAATCTCCTAAGAAATGACAAGTTCCGGATGTACTTTTTCTATCCATTCTACATCCACCAAAGTCAGCATCAGAAAATATTTTTAGAACAAAATCATTTCCAGAAGTATAAAATAATCCTAGATCCATGGTTCCCTTATGGTAGTGAAAAATTCTTTTTACCGCCTTTAAGTGATATTCCTTAGGATTGGATTGATATCTTGCACATAAGAATACTGAAAACATTAGATCTGGTCGACTAGCTGTTAAGTATAGTAGACTTCCTATCATACCTCTAAAATATGTTTGATCTACTGGTTTCCCAGCTTCATCAAGATCTAAAGAGTTTGAGGTACCAATGGGAGTACTTATACTCTTAGTGTTGTCATAACCATACTTTTTAAGATGATCTTTAATATACTTATGTTGAGATATGTAGGTTCTTTCTGGTATTTGAGATATTTGAAAACCAAGAAAAAAAGTTAACTCACCCATCATACTCATTTCAAACTCAGATTTCATTAGACTGGAAAAAGAGTCGGTCAAAGATTGCTGAGTTGAACCAAATATAATGTCATCAACATAAATTTGAAAAATCAAAACATTTTTCTTATCTTTCTTTATAAAAAGGGTTGGATCTGCATTTCCCTTAACATAGTTATTTTGAAGCAAAAAACCAGTGTGTCTATCATACCATGCTCGTGGGGCTTGTTTAAGACCATACAAAGCTTTGGTAAGTCTAAAAACATGATCCGGATGATTTGTATCTTCAAATCCAGGAGGTTGTTCAACAAAAACTTCCTCTTGAACATAACCGTTAAGAAAAGCACATTTCACATCCATTTGAAAAGGTTTGAAATTAAAGAATGATGCAAAATCAAGTAGAACACGGATAGATTCATGTCTAGATACTGGAGCGTAGGTTTCTTCATAGTCTATTCCCTCTTGCTTATTATAGCCTTTAGCAACAAGTCTAGCTTTATTTCTATCAATGACTCCATTTTCATCACATTTATTTCTGAAGACCCATTTTACTCCAATAACAGAAGTTTCCTTAGGTCTTTCAACCAAGGTCCAGACTTTATTCCTTTCTAATTCATTTAGTTCATCTTGCATGGCTTTAATCCAATCATCAACACCTAAAGCTTCATCAGTGCTTTTAGGTTCTAATTGGGAAAGAAATGCTAGATGTTCTACTTCATTTCATAAGTGTTGGGTTCGGGACTGCGCAGCGGAAGCCAATGGGCCGGGATTTTTAATTTTTTCTGCATCATCGGAGTGACATAACCCTGTCGACTCCGGTGATCTCGTCCCAGCTTGGTCCGAGGATCTCGCAAGGTTCATAAGGAGCACAAAATAAAATTGAACGTTTACCTGTGTTCAGAATTGACGTGTAAGGCACCGGCGATCGTTGCTCGAAGACTCCGATGTCGAAGCCCTCTAGATCGTCCACACACGCCTTGCAAATCTGCACGCGCGCCGTTCGTCAAGATCCGGGTGCTAGCGCGGATCTACGACGCACACTTCAGCGCAACGATGATCACCGCAAGGGAGGATGCTTCGATCCGGGATGGATAAGCTTGAAGATCCTCCTTGCTTGAGAGACTCTCTCTCTAAATTCCAGGAGGAGAGAGATGCTCTCAAAATTGGCACATGAATAGTTCTGGTGGGAGAGCATCTCTCTCACTTATATAGGGAGTATTAAAACACGCGGTGTAGGTTCCCGGCCCCCGTGTATTAGGCGTCCGCTATATAAGTGATGTAAATAATTATTTATGGAAAATAAAATTATGCCATAAATAAAATTTACAATTTATCACTTGCTTGTAATATATAAATATATTACGTGATAAATTTGAGTCTTTAACTCGACTCATACCTCCTACTAATATTAAACGAACCTAGGATATTTAAATCCAGTCGAATAATATTAATACGTGTATTTACCATACAACTTGTAAATACTTGTTATAAATAAATTCAACTAATTATTCTAAACTCGAATAATTAATGAACTTATTTATTATTTAGTGATCCATAGAACTTGGATAGTACTCGGACCCTTTGGCGGGGCCCACCAAGTTCTAAATTCCTACTCTCAGAATAGGGAAGATTTTTCAAGGCGCTATCGTGTGTGACCCTCTAGGCCCTTATCTCAATAGCAGTGAATAATATCACAGACTTAGAGCGGGGTCTAGCAACCCATCGAGGCCCCTATAGAGATAAGGCAAAGTCAAAGCAACGACTGCCTTCCTATGAACATGGTCCGTGTAATATAATCTCTTCGTCAAACGATATCTCAATAAAGCAGAATGCATACTAGTGTCATCATTCTTTATTTGCTTTATTTTTGTTTGTTGATTTGTCCGGACGGTCTTACCTTCGTCTACCATGGCCATGGATTTAATGAAGGTGCAACCATCCTAATCAACCAGGCCCGAGATATCTCTTCCTAAACTTGGAAGCGACAAATCCTTTCTCGATCATTCAATCAATGCCATGCCATTAATGACGTACCCAATACAAACTACCTCGCCACGACTTTGTCGCCATGGTTTTCGCCTTATATCAAATGTACGTAATTAAATGACATTCATTGATAATGATCTCAAGTCAGGAGACCATTACACATGCCCATAGATAGGAACGACCAATGACACCAGAAACATGTGGTGTTCCTATTAAGCGGGTCTGTCCTCATGATCTCGTTAGCTAGAGATCATCAAGTGCGAACTTCATGAGATGAAGTCTCAATGCTTATGAGCCCCCAGCACCTGATGGTCACACATCATCTGTGTCCTTTCAGAATGATGTAACTGGACCATAGGACGTTACTTTAAGATTACTTTCATGGCATCTCAGGGTTCTCATTATAGCCTGGGAACTGCTATAACCATTTGATGCGACAGGTAATATAAGGACATTGCCATTGATGAAGTGGATGCAGAAGTATCTATACTATCATGGCAAGATTAACACATGCATAAAACCATACTGAATACATGTAACAGTAATCAAAGTACAAGACAAGTTGGGTCTAGAGCACCCACTTTCAACACTCCCACTTGCACTAGAGCCAACTGCTAACAGGTTTCAGTCCGCTAGCTCTCACATGTGAATCATGCTTCTGCTGAGAAATGGCTTTAGTTAGGGGGTCTGCCACGTTGTCCTCTGTGGCTACTCTGCTAACTGTTACTTCACCTCTCTGAGTAAAATCCCTCAAGAGATGGAACTTCGGAAGAATATGCTTTGTCCTCTGGTGAGACCTGGGCTCCTTGGCAAGCACCACTGCAGCAGTATTGTCATAATATACTGGAACAGGGTCTGCACTGCTAGGTATAACACCAATGTCTGAGATAAAGCTACGTATCCAGACTGCTTCCTTTGCTGCATCGGAAGCTGCAATATATTCGGACTCTGCTGTAGAATCAGCAACCACAGCTTGCTTTGAGCTTCTCCAGCTCACTGCACCACCATTCAGGCACAAGATGTAGCCTGACTGCGATTTCATATCATCATGATCTGTCTGGAAACTAGCATCAGTGTATCCCCTCACAACTAGTTCCTCATCTCCTCCATACACCAGGAACATATCCTTAGTACGCCTCAAGTACTTAAGGATAATTTTAACAGCTGACCAGTGCAGCTCTCCTGGATTAGCTTGATATCTACCCACCATGCTTAAAGCAAAGGCAACATCAAACCTAGTACATAGCATGGCATACATGATAGAACCCACTGCTGAAGCATAAGGGACTCTACTCATTCTGTCAATCTCCTCCTGTGTTTGTGGACACATTTTCTTGGAGAGATTAATACCATGTGACATAGGTAACAATCCTCTCTTGGATTGTTCCATTTTGTACCTTTTGAGTACCTTGTCAATATATGTACTCTGACTTAGGCCAAGCATCCTATGAGATCTATCTCGATAGATCTTGATCCCTAGAATGTAGGCCGCTTCACCTAAGTCTTTCATGGAGAAGCATTCATTTAACCAAGTCTTAACTGACTGTAAGACTTGCACCTCATTTCCCATGATTAATATGTCATCAACATATAAAACTAGGAAAACAATAGCATTCCCTTCAACCTTTTTATAGACACAAGGCTCGCTTTCATTTTTGACAAAACCAAAATCTCTTATGGCCTCATCAAATCGTACATTCCATGATCTTGATGCCTGCTTCAATCCATAAATGGATCTCTGCAGCTTGCATAATTTATTGGCATTCTTTGACTTAACAAACCCTTCGGGTTGAGTCATATAGACGTCTTCAACCAACTTCCCATTTAGAAAAGCAGTTTTGAAATCCATTTGCCAAATTTCATAATCATGAAAGGCTGCTATTGCAAGCAATATTCTGATGGATTTAAGCATTGCCACTGGTGAGAAGGTTTCATCATAGTCAATGCCTTGACGTTGTCTGAAACCCTTTGCAACCAGTCTTGCTTTAAAGGTATTAACCTTACCATCCATGTCCAGTTTTTTCTTGAATACCCATTTACAACCAATGGGATTCACATCAGCTGGAGGGTCTACCAAAATCCAAACTTGATTTTGGTACATGGATTCCATCTCAGAATTCATGGCTTGTTGACATGTAGCAGCTTCTTTGCCTTCTACTGCTTCCTTGTAGGTCAGAGGTTCATCATCCTCAAGGATTATTGTGTCACCTGACTCGGTGACAAGAAAACCATAACGTTCTGGTTCTCTAACCTCTCGCGTAGACCTACGCAGTATCTGTGTCTTAGGAACAATTTCTTCTTCCACTTGTTCTTGTAGAGATTGTTCCTCTACCAACTCTTGTGCATCTGGAGCATTGACTTCATCAAAGTCAATCTTGCTCCCACTATTTCCAGTAGAAATGTGATCCCTTTCTAGAAATGTGGCGTATCTTGCCACAATGACTTTTCTATCTAAAGGGTTATATAGGTTGTATCCTCTAGTTTCCTTAGGATAACCTACAAAGATGCACTTAGTGCTTCTGGATGCTAATTTGTCACTTGGTAAAGTCTTGACAAATGCCTCGCACCCCCACACACGCATGTGTGTCAGATTGGGTTTCTTTCCAAACCATAACTGATATGGAATCCCATCTGTGGCTTTAGTTGGTACTCGGTTAATGGTATATGCTGCTGTCTGTAAGGCGTATCCCCAAAAGGATAATGGAAGAGTTGTATGACTCATCATTGATCTGACCATGTCAAGCAAGGTCCTATTCCTCCTTTCACTAACACCATTCCATTGTGGTGTATAAGGAGGAGTGAGTTGAGATACTATTCCAGACTCCTTCAAATGATCAATGAAAGCTTGGTTAAGATATTCTCCGCCTCGGTCTGAGCGAAGTGCTTTTATCTTCTTACCAAGTTGGTTTTCTACTTCACTTTGATATTCCTTAAAGAAACGAAAGGAATCTGACTTATGCCGCATTAAGTAGATATAGCCATACCTACTATAATCATCGGTAAAAGTGATGAAGTATAGAAAACCACCCCTTGCCTCTACTGGAAATGGACCACATACATCGGTATGTATCAATTCCAGTACTGCATTGGCCCTTTCTCCCTTTCCTGAGAAAGGTGCTTTGGTCATCTTTCCTTGTAAACAAGCTTGACATACATCTAAGGGTTCTAACTGTACCGAGTCTAGATACCCTTCTTGATGTAATTTTTGTAATCGCTTCTCGTTTACATGACCAAGCCTAAAGTGCCATAGGCGGGTGTTATTTGAGTCATGTTGGTTATTTTTGTCATCGATGGCCATTACTGAGTTTTCTAGTTCTAGTATATATAAACCATTGTTAAGATGTGCCATACCATAACATATGTTATCCCTATAAAAGAGACAACTTTTATTTCCAAACTTGAAATAAAAACCCATAGTGTCTAAACATGACACAGAGATGATGTTTCTGGTAACAGACGGTACATAATAGCAATTGTTTAAAACAAGAACCAAACCAGTTGGTAAAGTCAAGTGGTAGTCTCCCACTGCCAAGGCCGCCAGACTTGCACCATTTGCAGCTCGGAGATCCACTTGACCTTTTGCAATCTTCTTGAACCTACTTGGTTCCTGTATATGAATACAAATGTGTGAGCCACATGCCGTATCCAATACCCAACTTGTAGATAATGATAGATTGCATTCAATGACAAAAATACCTGAAGCAGAAGCGTCAGCATGCTTCTTCTTCCCAGCTCTGCAATTCTTTTTCCAGTGGCCTTTCTTGCCACATCCAAAACAGACAGCTTCCTGCTCATTACTCTGCCTCTGAATCTTTGGCTTCTTGGCAGGACGATGCATTGGTGTCTTTGGCCTTGACTTGGCCTTAGACGCCTTTGCCTTGCCCTTGTTTTTCTTGTTCACCATAAGGACAGATGTATTGGTGTTTTTCATGTCCTTATCAGCTTGGCGAACTAAAGCCAAAAGATCTGGGAGCGACTTTGTCATATCATTCATATTATAATTGACAATGAAAGTCGAGAAGCTTGACGGTAAAGAGGCAAGAATGAGATCCACTGCTAGTTCTTGGTTCAGTTTGAACCCAAGGGCTTCAAGCCTCTCAATATACCCAATCATCTTGAGTACGTGAGGACCGGCTTGGTGCCCTTCTGCTAGCCTGCACTTATAAAGTGCACTTGAGATCTCATACCTTTCTTGCCTAGCCCTCTCCTCATACAGTTCTTGGAGGTGTGAAAGCATCTTGTAGGCATCCTCTTCCTCATGCATTTTTTGCAATTGGCTGGACATGGATGACAACATGATGCATTGTACATCAAGTGCATCATCTACATGCTTTTTCCACTTATCTTTTTCCGTCTTGCTTGCTCCCTAAGGAGGCTCAGCAGGAATTGGGGATTCCAGCACATATAACTTCCTTTCTTGGCGTAGTACTATGCGCAAGCGCCTGTACCACTCCTGGAAGTTATTGCCGGTCAGGATATTTTCTTTATCCAAGATTGATCGCAGTGATAAAGTACTAGTGGTGTTGGTGATTTCCATTTTAAATCTACATCAGATAAACATTTAGCAGTTAGTACTTTGTCTTGATTACCTTTTGACATTTTATGATTAATAAATTATTATATCATTTAATGTCTCCCACTATTTTAACGAACCTTAATGGCCCTCACCATTAGATTCGGAATACTCTATCGCTTGAGCATTCTAGTGGCAAGGATCCTCGAAACCTCCCTCGTAGTCTACAAGCTAGGGCTACGACACTACTTAAAGGGTTTCAAGGTAGGCGCTATGCTGGCCAACCACCTGTTCTTGTGGTTCCTTGTGTAGTTGAGTAAAGTCCCAGCTTTTTGGAATCTATACTTAATTCCCTCAACCTCTTGCCTCTAAAGTGATAATAAGTTAGCTAAGGCTAAACCTTGATTACTCAATTTAGTTAAGTCGACCCATTCCTCACATGGAAACGCCCCGGTAGTAAGAGGTACTCTCAACTGAGGTTGATGAGCACCCAAACAGCTGGTTTTGTTTAGATATGAGAAATGGAAGGCACTATGACTTAATATATCTTTGAGGGATTTTTAAATTATTAATTGACGAATAGAATCCCTTTTCTATTTATTATGTTCAAACTAGGTTGTCCGCTCACAACTGAACATTCAAAAGAGTATTTATTCGTCATAACTTTATGCATTTTTCTCTTGTTTACTATCCTATGTGATCATGCAATAATCATGCAGTCGCATAAAAAATAATAAACTATGCATAAAGTAAATCAAGCATTCCGACTGGTCTTGAGCATTCTATAATGATTGATCATTAACTGATCAATCATTACCTAGGGGCACACGTACCTGAGTAAACACAAGGCTCGTGTCGCTGCTGGCCCCAGTGCAAAGCCCAACTCATGTCTGGACTACCGCCTCATCTTGGCGGGGTCTGCCTCTCGGATCGTCACGAATAATTACAAATATACTCGCACGCAGGCGAGGGGGTATGGGGTACAAAATACATATAGTGCAATGGACGCGCAGGCCCTTATACATATTTGAATTAAAAGACGATTCGCAGACCGTCATTTATCTAATTAATTATTACAAACATCGCACGCATTGAATAAATAATTAAATAAATACATACATGCCAAACATACACAGGTCGGTCAAAAGCTCAAGACCAGTCGGGGTAAAAGTGCAATAAAATTAAACTGCAATAAATTTAAATTATGCGAGGGTATTTTAATAAATTAAATGAATTTGATAAAATTCAAATAATTTATTTTTATCGGTTCCATTTGTTTAATTTAATTTTAATTCTAAAATTAAATTAAACCATTAATTTAATTCTAAACTTAAATTAAATTAATATTCTTGGAATAAAATAATCTAAACCCCTAAATTAATTTTAATTAATTTAATTTAAAATAAATTAATTAAAATTAATTCAGTGCAGGTTACCTCTAACCGGAGAGAAGTCCGACGGGTCCGCATACCGCTGCGGGATGTTGTCCTGAACCGCGGCGTGACCGCGGCGTGACCGCGGCGTGACCGCGGCGTGACCGCGGCGTGACCGCGGCGTGACCGCGGCGTGACCGCTTCCCGCAACGGTTGCATCTCCCGGCAGCCCGCAACTCCGGCGAGCCGGCGAGGGGTCGGTCTGTGCGAGGCAGTCCGGCACGAGGTGAGGCCGGAGCGAAGCTGTCCGGCAGGGGGGAGGCCGGAGTGGCCGGCGGCTGCCGGCAGGGGCCGGTCCGGCGAGGGCGGGCCGCGTCCGGCGAGCCGAGCCACGTCCGGCGAGGGGAGGCCGCGTCCGGCGACGGCGGGCCGCGTCCGGCGCGTCCGGCGAGAGCCGCGTCCGGCGAGGGCCGGCCGCGTCCGAGGTCTGGTCCGCCGTGGGGAGGCCGGCGCCGGTGCGCCGTGATGCTGGACCGCCGGAGGAGAGGAGGCCGGCGCGAGGAGGGGAGGTCCGGCGCGAGGAGGAGAGGTCCGGCGCGAGGAGGAGGTCTGGCGCGCCGTGGTGCTGGACCGCCGGAGGAGGAGGGCCGGTCCGGCGAGGGGGTTGCGGTCCGGGAGGAAGCTGCGGCCGGCAACCCTAGGGTTTGCCGGCCCTTGGCTGCGCGAGGGAGAAGACCCTACGGGTCTTCTTCCTTGTTTTTTTTTTTTTTGCTTTGCCACAAAAGTCCAGCCACCCCCTTTTTTGTTTTTTTTTATTTTGCTTTTTTTAAAATTGGGAAGACCCCATTTTGGGGTCTTTGATTCTCCCTTTTTTTTTTTGAACCAAAAGGAAGAAGACCCATGAGTCTTGGTCTTCTTCTTTTAAAATATAATAAAATTTATTATAAATATAAGAAAATATTCATTATAAACTATTTTATTATATTTTATAATAATAAAATAAAATTATTTGATGTTAATACTCAACATCAAACAAGCATGAACACGAGCATCGATCCGATTAAATTTTTCAAATGATCGTATCTTGATCATTTGAAATGGAAACGACGCGCGGTTAAATCCGAATGAACCGTCCTAACACCCCGCAATTAAATTTAATGCAATTTAATATTTTTGACTCAGAAGGAACCTTGCGCTCGCTCTGATACCACTGTTGGGTTCGGGACTGCGCAGCGGAAGCCAATGGGCCGGGATTTTTAATTTTTTCTGCATCATCGGAGTGACATAACCCTGTCGACTCCGGTGATCTCGTCCCAGCTTGGTCCGAGGATCTCGCAAGGTTCATAAGGAGCACAAAATAAAATTGAACGTTTACCTGTGTTCAGAATTGACGTGTAAGGCACCGGCGATCGTTGCTCGAAGACTCCGATGTCGAAGCCCTCTAGATCGTCCACACACGCCTTGCAAATCTGCACGCGCGCCGTTCGTCAAGATCCGGGTGCTAGCGCGGATCTACGACGCACACATCAGCGCAACGATGATCACCGCAAGGGAGGATGCTTCGATCCGGGATGGATAAGCTTGAAGATCCTCCTTGCTTGAGAGACTCTCTCTCTAAATTCCAGGAGGAGAGAGATGCTCTCAAAATTGGCACATGAATAGTTCTGGTGGGAGAGCATCTCTCTCACTTATATAGGGAGTATTAAAACACGCGGTGTAGGTTCCCGGCCCCCGTGTATTAGGCATCCGCTATATAAGTGATGTAAATAATTATTTATGGAAAATAAAATTATGCCATAAATAAAATTTACAATTTATCACTTGCTTGTAATATATAAATATATTACGTGATAAATTTGAGTCTTTAACTCGACTCATACCTCCTACTAATATTAAACGAACCTAGGATATTTAAATCCAGTCGAATAATATTAATACGTGTATTTACCATACAACTTGTAAATACTTGTTATAAATAAATTCAACTAATTATTCTAAACTCGAATAATTAATGAACTTATTTATTATTTGGTGATCCATAGAACTTGGATAGTACTCGGACCCTTTGGCGGGGCCCACCAAGTTCTAAATTCCTACTCTCAGAATAGGGCAGATTTTTCAAGGCGCTATCGTGTGTGACCCTCTAGGCCCTTATCTCAATAGCAGTGAATAATATCACAGACTTAGAGCGGGGTCTAGCAACCCATCGAGGCCCCTATAGAGATAAGGCAAAGTCAAAGCAACGACTGCCTTCCTATGAACATGGTCCGTGTAATATAATCTCTTCGTCAAACGATATCTCAATAAAGCAGAATGCATACTAGTGTCATCATTCTTTATTTGCTTTATTTTTGTTTGTTGATTTGTCCGGACGGTCTTACCTTCGTCTACCATGGCCATGGATTTAATGAAGGTGCAACCATCCTAATCAACCAGGCCCGAGATATCTCTTCCTAACCTTGGAAGCGACAAATCCTTTCTCGATCATTCAATCAATGCCATGCCATTAATGACGTACCCAATACAAACTACCTCGCCACGACTTTGTCGCCATGGTTTTCGCCTTATATCAAATGTACGTAATTAAATGACATTCATTGATAATGATCTCAAGTCAGGAGACCATTACACATGCCCATAGATAGGAACGACCAATGACACCAGAAACATGTGGTGTTCCTATTAAGCGGGTCTGTCCTCATGATCTCGTTAGCTAGAGATCATCAAGTGCAAACTTCATGAGATGAAGTCTCAATGCTTATGAGCCCCCAGCACCTGATGGTCACACATCATCTGTGTCTTTTCAGAATGATGTAACTGGACCATAGGACGTTGCTTTAAGATTACTTTCATGGCATCTCAAGGTTCTCATTATAGCCTGGGAACTGCTATAACCATTTGATGCGACAGGTAATCTAAGGACATTGCCATTGATGAAGTGGATGCAGAAGTATCTATACTATCATGGCAAGATTAACACATGCATAAAACCATACTGAATACATGTAACAGTAATCAAAGTACAAGACAAGTTGGGTCTAGAGCACCCACTTTCAACAATAAGTAACTTCTAGTCCTTACAGGTTGATTTACATCACCAATGATACTATCAATGGGATGATTCTTAAGAAACACCTGATTTGGGTTTTGTAAAACTTTTTCATCAACATAGGGTAGAAAGTCTTCTGGGGTAAATGTTTCAGAAGTATCTTCTTGAAAAATTTCCTTATCAGAAGGTTATTCTATCAAAAGTTGACAATCAGTTTTTGAAAACACATCCGAGGATGTAGGTAGGGATGTTTTAAAAACAAAAGGATCTGACTCATCAAATTTTACATGTACTATTTCCTCAACAGTGCAGGTATTTTTATTAAAAACTCTATAAGCCTTAGATGTTGTGGAATAACCTAAGAAAATTCCTTCATCAGATTTTGGTGCGAATTTATGTAAGTTATCTTTAGTATTCAAAATGAATTCTTTGAAACCAAAAACATTGAAGTAGTAAAGTATTGGTTTTCTACCATTCCATAACTCATAAGGAGTTTTATTAAGAAAATGTCTAATTAAAACTCGATTTATAGTATAGCAAGCTGTACTTACAGCTTCAGCCCAGAAATGTCTAGCAATAGAATATTCGCTCAACATGGTTCTAGTTATCTCTTGAAGAATTCTATTTCTTCTTTCAACTACACCATTCTGTTGAGGAGTTCTAGGTGCTGAAAAATTGTGAGTAATACCTTTCCTACTACAAAAAGTTTCAAAATCAGAATTTTGAAATTCTCCTCCATGATCACTATGAATAGTTTTCAATGGAAGGTTTTTTTCATTTTTAACTTGAGCTCTAAAACTTTTGAAATAAGAAAAAGCTTTAGACTTCTTTGCTAGAAAATAAACCCAAGTAAATCTAGTGTAATCATCAACTAGAACAAACACATAGTATTTTCCTCCAATACTTCCAGTTTGTGTTGGACCAAAAAGATCCATGTGCACTAACTGTAATGCATCAGTTGTTGAGACATCACCGATCGATTTAAAACTAGATTTATGTTGTTTTCCATATTGACAAGGATCACAAACTTTAGAAGAATCAAATCTAAGCTCCGGTAGATCCATAACTAGTTTCTTCTTAGAGAGTTTACATAGGTTCCTAAGATTACAGTGACCTAGTATTCTATGCCATAACCAGGAGTGATCTTCCATTGCACTTAGGCAAGGTAAATATTGGCTTCTGAGGTTTTATATGTTTAGAGTGTAAACATTCTCTTGACTATTGGCTGAGAGAATAAATTCTTCCTTGGAATTGTGAACTAAACACTTATCATTCCTAAAATTCAACAAGGTAACCTTCATCACATAACTGACTTATGTTAATGAGGTTGTTCTTTAGACATTAAAAAAAGAACATTTGAAATCAAGGTTTTACCAAGAAGAACAATATTACCAATACCAACAATCTATCCCTTAGCATTATCTCTGAAAGTTACCTTTCCTCCTTTTATTTTTGATAATATTTTCAAAATAGCTTTTGTTACCAGTCATGTGTCGGGAACATCCACTGTCCATGTACCATGTATTGTTGCTAGTACTTTCTTTATTTTCCTGAAATCAAGAAGAAAACTAGACTTTCAGAATCCAAACTTGTTTGGATCCGAGATTTCCAGACAATAAAATTTTAGGTACCCACATCTTCTTAGAAAAGTAAGCTTTGTGAAATCCTAGAGACTGGGTTTTGTTTAAGAAACAATTCTTTGCCCAGTGACCACCACATTGACACATGGTACAAAATGGGGCACTTTGAGGAACAAAATAATTGTTACTGAAAATAGGTTTTGCATGGGTATAACCAAATCTGGATTTAATTCTTAAAGGTCGTATTTGAGAATACATCTTATCAAAATCTTCCTTACCATGGGTAAAGTTTGATAAACACTTCTTTAAGGAAACAATTTCGGACTTGAGTTTTACAACCAAGTTTTTATCCTCAAAATCATTGGTTTTAGAAATAGAGCTAGGCTCAGAAACATTTTTATTAGAAATTACTTTTTCTAATTCTTTAGAAAGTTTATTCTTCTCAGAACTTACTTCCTCAATATTTTTTGAAATATTTTCAAAATCAACATTTTTTTTATCAAGATCTTTAGAAAGATCTGATATCTCTTTTGTAAGAATAGAATTCCTAGAATTTTCCTTATCAAGTTTCTTATTGAGTTTGGAATTCTCAATCTCAAGAAGTTCAAAAAACCTAGAGACTTATTCAGAAGTAGGTAAAGTATTTTCCACATCAAAAGATGATTCTTCATCAGAAGAGTTATAATACTTACTATCATTAGAATATAAAGAAACATTGGTCAATGATTCAGCATTTCGTACCTTAGCCATAAGACAATGATTATCAATAGGTAATCTGGCTATAAGACCAAGATTATTATGTCCTGAAGATTCATAATCATAAGATTCATCTGAAGAGTCACCACCACTGGCACTCCAGGTGTCATTTTCTTTCAGAACATTCTTAGCTTTTGCTTTATAATACTTCTTCATGTTCCTTTCTGAATTCCGTTCTTTTCTTTCTTTCTTTTTGAGCATAGGGAAATCTTGTCTAATATGTCCAGCTTTCTTGCATTCATAACAAGTAACTTCCACATCTTTCTTATCTTTCCTTTCCTTTTTATTATACTTGGATTGGAAATTTCTTTGACCAGATATCTTGTTCATACTTCGAGCAAGATTTGCTGGTTCATTTTCATAGACTTCACTCTTACTAGATTCGGATTGGAAAATAACTTTCTTAGACTTGGATCTGGTTATTCTCTCAGTAGTCTTAGCTTTCATCTGATTTGAAGTTGTTGTAAAAGCAACAGTACCATTTCCATTCTTCTTCTTGATATTGTCATCATCTCTCTTCATTCTGGTTTCATGTTGTAGAAGGGTTCCAAAAAGCTCATCAAGAGTAATTTGAGTGACCTTCTTGTTCTCATCTATAGCTGTTCTCTTGGATTCCCACTCATTGGGCATAATATCAATTATCTTATCCACAATAGCTTCATCATCTAAACCATTCTCTCCCATAGACTGTAGGCTGTTGACGATAGTCATAAATCTCTGTTGCACTTTACATATTGGTTCACCATAAGAAAAGTTGAAGCTATGATATTCAGCTCTAAGCATAGCTCTTCTAGTCTCAATTACCTTAGATGTTCCAAAGTGTGTAACTTCTAACTTCTTCCAGATATAATTAGCTGCTTCACAAGAAGAAATTTGGCTATATATATTTCTGGTCATTGAACATAGTAAAGTATTGCGTACCTTATAGTTGAGTTGATATTCTTTCTTTTCTTGATTAGTAAAAGTACTTACTTCCTTGTCAGGAATTTTATAATCTCCAGTAAGCATAACAAAGTTGTCCACTCCAGTATTGATAACACAAGTCTTCATATGATCTTTCCAGTATTCATAATCATTACCATCAAAGATAGGTGGTCTTGTTGGATTCAGATTATCAATTGATCCAACATTAATTCCTACCATACTTATAATAACCTTCGGCACACAAACTTGTTAGTAGAAAATGAATCGTAATAACAAAGTTCGGAATGAGAAAGTTTGTAATGAGAATGTTCGTAATGAGAAAGTTCATAATGAGAAAGTTCGGAATGATAAAATGAGCATGAAAAACTTATTCGTGAGTATAAGTATTTGAGAGACCTGCTCTGATACCAATTGTAGGATCGAAATAGTGATGTAGATGCTCAATATACAAGAGGGGGGTGAATTGTATACTATAAAAATTCCATTGAAACTTTTATATTTAGTTATCAATAACTATGTTTTCCTTAAGAGAAGGAAAGGGCTAAGTTTAACAAAGTTAAACTAAGAAAATTCACAACACCTCTAACACCAAATGCAAACATGGAAAGAGATTCCGAAAGTAGGTTCCAGAAATATGGTTCCGGAAATTAAAACTTAACAAAAGATTACAATATGAGATTCTACATTAAAGCGTACAGAATCTAAATGAAACAGAGTAAAAATAAGGAAGTTTAAAAAAGTTATACTTTCCTTATAATACAAAATGCAACGGAATATAAACAAGTAGTTAAACTACAAATAACAAGATATAAGTCTTTTAACCCAAAGAGAAGGGTATCAAACAACCTTGGATAAAGGTCCCTTGATTTATACTTTCAAGCAAGTCTGTCTTACCCACACCAGGGTAAGCCCTCGATACGAAGATCGGAGTCTCTGTCTTGCTATCCCTACAAGCCCTCAACTTCAAGGTAGTTGGCAACCTCTGTCTTCCTCAGCAAGGAAGCCCTCGAACTTCAAGGTAGTCAGCACCTCTGTCTTCCTATCCCCGGAATCCCTTGAATGTGATTACCAACATTCGGAGTCGCACGAAGCTTTGAGAGTTAATAAGAGCCTCTCTCTCTAGAAATCACTTCAAGCATGTAATCACATGAGTCGAAGAGCTGTCAGCCTTTCAGCCCGGAGCTCTTTCAAATGAGCTCCTATTTATAGGTAAGGTCGGATCCTTCTCCAACGGTCATATTTTCTTTAATGATCGAAGGGACCTGTACACGTGTCACTTAGACAACGGTTAGTTTATAACAAAATAGATGACATCATTTTATAACAAAACAAGTGTAACAGAATGTACGACATGGTTTTAAAATCTAACATAAATGTTCGGAATGAAAGCTTCGGAGTGAAGGTTCGGAATGTAATGAAAATAATAAAGAGTAGAAAAATTATAGAAGTGTAAGCAAAATAAATGTTCAGAGTCTAAACAAAAATATTTTTCGGAGTCTGAATTAATTCAGAGTGTATAAAACAGAGATGATCAGATTCTGTTTAATAGGTGAATTCGGAATGAAAATTCGAAATGGGAATTCGTCATCAGAATTCGTAATGAGAATTCATCATCAGGATTCTTAATGAGTATTCATCATCATAATTCATAATGAGAATTCTTCATCATAATTCGTAATGGGAATTCAGAATGAGATTTCTTCATCAGAATTTGTAATGAGACTTCTTCATTGGAATTCGTAATGAGAATTCCTTACCAGAATTCATAATGAGAATTTTTTGTTGAATTTCATAACGATTTGTATCCTTAATCTGCAGTAAAACTGTATTCGGAATTCGGAATGAAACTTTATCACAGTTCTCATTCTGGATTTCGGAGTGAAACTTTATTACAGTTCTTGTCTAGAATTCGGATCCTAAAACAGAATACTTCATATCAAAGTTTCAAGTAATTCCAAGAAAATAAGAGTGAATCTGAATCTCATACTTAAGAAAAATCTGGATGAAAATATGATAAGGATAGTTTTTCTTATAAAAGAGATTTTCCTTATAAAATAAATTTTTCTTATAAAAGCAATTTTCCTTATAAAAGCAATTTTCCTAAAGATAAGGTGTTTGTGATTTTCAAAACAAGAAGGAATGGAAAAGTCATATGGAAAACCTTATTGACTCAACAGCATAGTGATGAATTCATAAGAGTGAAAACAGGGTACCCTAATGACTGCTTTCTTCAATATTTAAATTTTTTATATATTAGCAGTGGGAATTAAACAATAGGAATGGGTATATAATTTATAGGAGAAAATGCCTGAAAAGTGGAAAAGATGTTGAAAATACCCGGGAAAAAGTAGATGAAGAATCAAAAGAAGAACCAATATTGTAAAAGATAAGAACATCATTTCTAGAACAAATAGTGCAAGTGAAGAACAATGTGGAAAATAGTAAATTTTCAGTACATTTTAAAAAATTTAATATTAATATACCTTTTATAGAGGTTCTCATAAATATTCCAGCATATAATAAATTAATAAAATAGTTCAAAACCAATAAGAATAAACTAGGAGAGATTGTAAACATTCCACCAACTTGGGAGTGTTAGATAGTGGTATCTAAGTACCAAAATAGAAAGAAACATGATTCATGTATATTTTTAAATTACCTTCATTATTGGAGATAAAAAATTTCTAAAATATTTGTGCGACTTAGGAGAGAGTTTCAATTTATTTTCATACACAATATTCATGAATTTAAAACTAGAAGTCCTAATGGCCATAAGAGTTTAAATTCAGTTAGTAAACCAATAGTAAAATACCCCTGGGGATTCAACTATGATACCCCAATGAAAGTTGAAAAGTATATCTTTCCCATTGACTTATTAGTACATGATATGGAAGATGAGATTAATCTATTAATTTTTGGGGCGAAAATTATTCTTCACTAGGCATGTGCTGATCAATATCCATAGTTAATAAATTTGTCTCTGATTTCAATGTGATCTTATAAGTTTCAACATCAATTAGGAAATGAAAAAATATGATCCGTGAGTGGAAATTGAGTTTGGAGATGACAATACACCTAAAGTTTAGGGTGTCTCTGAAATTTAATTGGTACACATGATATCTACCCTTGTGCAATACTATTATCAACTAAATATGAAAGAGAAGATAAAGTATTAGAACATAGAATCTTAAGGAGAAATATAACCAAACATATATTCTAAATGTCAATAGGTATGGAAAACACATGAACTTCCATTTCCATTATTAGTATTGAGGAATAAAAATTGGATCTTTCCACTGGATATTAAGAAAATAATGCCACCTGGAAGAATTAAGTTGTTTAGAGAGGAATAATAGTGGCTATCCTATATTGATAGGGAACTAATGAGACAATTAATGAATCCTAACCATGTACAAATTTTTTCATCATTATTCATATGAACTAAATCTAAAGGGGTATGGTCTACCAAATGATGGTAAAAGCACACTTATGTGAGGCAACCTAGATTTTTTATTTTTATTCAAATTTTGTTTTAAGAGGATCATGTTATAAATAGTAAAATATTAAAAAATACATTGATAATGTAATATTATTTCTCCTCTTAATTTATAATTTATAAGACCATCAAGGATCAAGCTCTTTGTATGTAGTAATAAGCACAACAAGAATCTACATGACTAATACATATTTTGAATTAGAAGAGTGATTATTTATGAATAATATAATTATAGTGGATTCATAATGATATTAATTTATTCTTTTGTTATTTTAAATTAAAATTTAATGGAGAAGGAAAAATAATTATTATTATATGAAAAACTAAATATGCCACTTTTTGGTGGGTGGTAGTCCACATGTGTACATGTAAGACTTACTCATTTTTCATTGAATGAGATGAAGGTATGAATTTAAATTTATTTATATAATTTTAGACATGTCATCAATATCATATTAATTGATTAAATTATTTATTAATATATTCAATAGATGGTATTAGTGAATAATGTATTGTATTGTTTAATAGTGGTGATAGTGTGCATGTAAGCAAGAATAATAATTTTTTCCATAGAATAATTAAAATGGGAAATATGTTTTATAATTTAGGAATATAAAAGATGAAATATATATCAAAATTATTCACTAAATTCATCTTTAGTTACATATATTATATACAGTGATTGAAATTGAAACATTTTGTTTTGTGAAGGAAATAGTCCATACATACACACAAATCATGTTTTTTATTTTCATAAAGAATTGGAGAAAGCTGGTTAAGGGTTATTAATTTGACATAAAAAAATTAATTATATAAAAAATAATAAATTTAATATATACGGATCAAAAATTATAATATTAGTGGTACTATAGACAAGAATGATTTTATGTAAAAATTTTGACTCATGGTCTACACTTTGAGATTTCCTTGGAAGACCCCTTTGAAATGGAGGAATTACAATAACATATTGTGACCAAAACATAATGGTATAATTATATGATTTTAGGGTATGAAAAAGAAATCATTTTTTTATAAAACCATATTTTATAAGTTGTATTTATGGGGTGTTTACACTACCCATTTATCAGTGAAAAAGAATGAATTTTTTTTAAATAACCATATGTTATAAATAATGGGCTGTCAATATCATGGAATGTGGCTCAAAAATTGAGAAATGGTGGAAATCATAAGTTATAATGTCAGGGAAATACCAAACCATTCATCACATAAATTTTTTAAATCATATTTTATGTCATTTACTCATATATTTTTAACTTTTACCATTTTATATTTTACAAGGGTAAATAGTTTGTTTAGATGGGTAAAAAAATTTGTATTCCAAAAAAATAATATGAATATTTTTAAATTATTTGATAATAATTAATAAAAATTTTAGATCTATATTATTATATAAAAATTGTTTTTTAATAAAAATGAACTCGAACATTAGTGCATGTAATGCATAAAAAATTGTTTTTAGAAAAAGTGTATTTTGTAGTGTAATTTTTTTTGTTTGGTATCATTTTAAATATATATAATTTTAATCATAAAATTTAGTTTACTATATTGAATAAAAATTATCTTACATTCAATTCAATTTAAAAAATAATTTTTCTAATATAATTTTTATTGAAAATAAAAGACCATAAATAGTTAACTATTGGAAAATAATACTTATGTCCATGAAAAGATAATCACAGGACTTCAAAATTAAAAATAATATTTTAATTAAAATAAATTTTATTCATAATATAAAGTTTACCAATAAAATAAATCTTCAATATATTCAAATTTTCTATGTCAATCATATTTTATGAATATCTCAAAAAAATTATTTTTAGTAAAAACCAAAAATTTTCATTTTTCACTTTAAAAATTAATGTATTAAAAAACTCTGAAAAATTAATCCAATATAATATTAAAAATCTATGTAAAAAATGGATATTCATTTAATTAAATTTATATTGTAAATTTTATAAATTTATATTTGAAATGAAAATATAAATTATGAATAAAAACATCTTATAAGAAATAAATTCTATTTTCAAACATTACGTGTTCTAAATAACAATTTATAATTTAATTAATGGTAATATATTATTTTTTATAATGACATGTTACATATTACCAATAAATATTTTTTGATTTAATTTCCATGTTAAAATAGAAAATAAATTTTAAAAAGGTTATTTGTGAAATAACAGTTCATTTGAATCATAAATCTCATTTATTATTTATCATCTACATGTAATAATTTTATGTTGATTAATATAAATTTACTAATGATTTTTTTATTCTTCTTATTATTTAAATAATAGTATTCATCTACTACTTCTCACCTCATTTATTTATGGTGTTGTGTGTGAAATAAGGTATCAATGATAAAAAAAAAATTTGAGAAAATAGATTTTGTGCAATCATTGGTAATTAAAAATTTAATACTCTGAATATAAAAAATTGAAAATAAAATAATTATAAAATGAAACATATTATATAGGGGAAAATATATCACATCCTCAACACATCAATATAGATAAGAAATAATTACCTACTTTGTAATTAATTTACCATATAAAAATAAGATCATTCTTCCATGATAACACTAACTGATGTGTCAATATTATAATAAATTATATGTTATAATTAGAATATAAGGAATATTACCAATAGTGAAATTACAAGAAGAAAATTTAGGAATTGTTTGGTAGAGAAACATTTTTCAATAGAAATTAGATTCCATAAAAAACCTTTTCTATCCCAAAAAAATAAATCTATATGTGGTTCATATTAATCTACCCATCACCAATATATATATATATAATAAATATATATATATATATATATATATATTTTGTTTTAGTTAAAAAATACCATAATTAATTCTAAATATATTCTAAATAATCACAAAAAAGTATGAAATATGGAATGACAACCGATGTGACCAAATGTTAATTCATAATATGATGCATAGGAAAAAAAGATTAACCCATGGTATAGTCTTAGATAACCATCGATAATTATATTTAATCATACTCCATACCATAATTTAGAAGCCTCACTCAAACCATTACTTCCTTTGTAGTAACCAAACATTCATTGGTAAGATTCACTTCTTCCAAAAATATGTTTATTATTCCTTTTTAGTTTTTTATTCTCTATTACCAATTTTCATAAAACTTATATATAAATAAAAATTATAAACCTCATTTATCCTCAAAATACTACTTTGTCAAAAAAATTTAATGTTCATGGCCCAAATACCTAGATGGCACATGTTTCATATATTCTACTGCCCCAGGAGTGCAAATGATCCTATAGACTATAGACTATCATCAAGGGTCATAATATACCTTTGGGAAATTATTTATCAACTTTTATTAAAGAGATAAATAATAGTTTATGACTAATAGATATCTATAATGAATCATAAATAAGTTAGACTTCCCAGAAATAAAATAAAAACCAAACAAGTCACAGTATAATAGACCGTAATGATGATAAAAAAATATTACACTATATATATATATATATTGAGGTATAGAAATTTACACAAACCAATTCAAGATGATGGTGTAAACCAAGAATTGTTTACGGACTAGATAATACCAAAATAAATGGGCACTGAGTCGAAAAATACTGATAATAACCATTTGTAGCACCAAATTGAAATTGGGAATTGATCTTGCTTCTATATTATACATGAACAATTATCTTAGATGACCCAAAGTCAAATTGTACATGTGGCTACCTAAAAAGTAGAAAATTAGTGTTTTCTTGTACATCGTTGTGACAATGTTGGGTTTGATTAGAAAATACCTAGTAGGGCACCACCAATGGTGAATCAACACATCATTTGTGTAATTGGTGTGTACATAAACATGTCTACGAATTTATAAAAACATATATTAAAATAGATCATATTGTCTCAATCATAGAATAAAATGAAATTCATTTTTATACTTCTTAAGAATCGATATAAGATGCATCCAGTAACTACCTATACAGAGTGGATCCATAAATGAACATATCGGTGCTTACCAAAATTGAGAGAGACCGATGTCAATTTCATTCAGGAGGTGAAAAATTCTTACAACAGATCTTAGTATGACTGAGATAAGGAAATCCTACAGCTTATCCCACATAGGTTCCTATAGAGTCAGGGCCTAATCCTGTATTGTAAAAATGGGAAGGTGTATAAAATTTCAAGGCCTAATTCTATCTTATGTAATAATAGAAGTGGTATATTTACTTAGTTTTAAAAATAAATACCATGTAACATACATTCTTGTGAAATTTGTAATAATATAATGATAAAATAACTCTTAATGTTATACTATTAAAAAAATATTCCTTTTCTAATACAATAGAAATCTTGCATCACATTTAAATATGTAAATATAACATAATTCAATAATACTCAATATTTATCAAAAAATTATCCATTCTAGAGATATCATAAAAACTGGAATCATCTACCATGATTTATATAATAGGATAATAACAATATTATTTCAATAAAAAACACATGCCTTTCATAGTATGATTAACTATAACATAATATATATATAAACATAACTAATATAGATTACATTAATGATAAATGGTATTATTGATGTAATAATTGTGTGATAACACATGAACAATCAAATAAACCAGACCTAGTACAGCAGAACCACAAGGGTATGATAAACACAAACCCTAAGACACACGTGGGTAAAATCATAACAGTGAAATTGAATTTATTTCATAGTCTATAATGAGGTGTATATGAACATACCATGGATCTAATATAATTCAAATAGTTATTTTTATCAATAGATATATATCATTATTTTAAAGGTTTATAAAATATTAATGTTTTCCTTTATAAATCAAACTACACCAAAAAATACTTTATATAGTCATGTACTCAATTAAATAATCATGATTCAAGAGAGAAATGTGGGTGACCAGAAATATACGATTTGATGAAACAATTTTACAGAATAAAGACAAGAATTATGTAAAAAAATATTTTATATGTTTTTTATAAAAACCAATTTTCAAAAGAAAATCTAAATAAAAATTATAGCACCTCAAACCCTTTCTAAAATATGAGAACAATTCCAAGTGATAGGGTAGAAAACTTTTTTCCATTTTTCACTATAGGTTGAGTCTCCACTTTGAAAATAATAACCCAGAGATCACATCACCAAAGTAACATCTTAACAATAGAATAAGGGTGAATCCCAGAATTATATATTTGTAGGGATAAGGTAGAAGTTAATGATATCAATTTATAAAAAAAAATTCTTTTGGAAATGTAGTTGAGTTTTAAATTGAGAAACTGTGAAAGTTTATGTAAGGATGAAAATATTACTTAAACATTTTCCATCATTTTTTTATAATGATAAAACCTTAACAGTATTTATTCATTCCCATGTTTAATATTAATTAAAAATTCAAACACCTTGAGGAAACAGGGATCAGTTACATGGATTCATCTGTGGGATACCAAGGTTACAACACCAAAAAAAACCCAGTACCAGAGATAAATAATTTCATGGAGTCCATAGAATGAATTATAGTTGAATTAATATTTAATTTAGAATAAGTAGGAAAAGTAGTTATATTCACAATGAGTGAAACAAAAAAAATAGAAAAAGTTTACCCCTTTTTATGAAAATATAATTCATCATCATCATGTAAATTTTTATTTAAGGGAAAAGTAGAAAAAACACACAAAATAACATCAAAGAACCCCCTATCCCCAAATCTAGGAGCTACAGAGGCCTAAAATAGTGAAGACCAAGGGAATCCACGTGGATTAAGTTGAGGCCCTCGGGTTTAAATATAGACATAGTATGAAATAATACATCCTCTAACCTAGAGATATCCTATTCAGCTAGGTGATCAACAAATTTTCCACCCTCCCTCCATGTGTAAAACACTTCAGTGTTGTTTCCAAGTATACAACGATATTTACGGATGGCATAGGTGATAGACTAGAAATATTCACCTTGATCATTTAGGGACTTGTACACCAGTATAGAATTTGTTTTTTCTTCAATGATGACCATGTCCCTTTGAGCACATAAGATGAGACCAAATAGCATCGTTAGGGCCTCATCCTGTAGAGATAAACCTTTAACCAACCTTAATATAAAATCCTTAAACACTGACCCACTAGCATCGTGCCCCAATCCCCTCCCCACATAATACCTAGTGAATACGAGAAATCTGTATTGAGTTTTAACCATATAGCTGGAGGGCTCTAGTGGACCTAGTGTGTCTATGTCCCACTAACCAAGGGAACCTCCCTAGCTTGAAAACTAAAAAGTGACAGGGCTTCCCTCCAGTTGTGAAAAGCCCTGACCAAGCCACTTTAAAGGTTTTTCATCAAGACAATTATAACGCGTGCCGTCATGGACACCCATTCCTGTATCACCTTGTTTCTCATCATCCAGAGGCACTAGAGGCCTGCATGAAACACCACAATGCTTGAAATTCTTTTTAAGCCACTCCCTCCCAAATCTTGGTACCAACTATCTAGGAAAGAGATCCCTTCTATGATGGAATTGAAGACCACAGTGAAAGAACTGAAAAATTATCCAAAAAACATAGTGGACATATGACCTAAATAATATCTATAGAGATAAACGAAATATATTACCTCAAAATTTTGAAATCACTAACCTAAACAATACATCAATCCTTTTAAAAAACATAGAAACATGCACAAATATAGAGACCCATATTATCCTCTATGAAACAAAAATATTGGGATCCATATTATCTAGGCATAATTACATTGTGCATTAGTGGAATTAATTTCATAATCTATATAAATACTAACAAGAATGATATAATAGGGTATAGATAAGGAAGAGAATAATTGGAGGTAATATTTTGTTTGATATATCATGGTAATATTTTATGTATGTACCTTGATTAATGAATCATTAAGATAGTGGAATATGGGACCACGAGAGATCCAGTGGGTGCCTCCCACTTTACTATAGAGGTACAATGTTGAGGGTTAAATGGAGAGTATAAAATAGAGAGTGTGTGTGTGAAAATACCAAAATAACCCCAATAAGAAACCTATAGAAAGTATACTAGGTCTTCAGTAATGAGACACCTAATACCTGATAGAACCCCAAGGCTAGCATTGCCACTTCCCAGTACACTGATTAATAAATGACATTAAATTATGTACCTTATACCATATATAGTTTCAAACTACATGTCATAAAAAACTAGTACCTCACCCGAATTCCAAACCCTTTCTTAAAACCAAACCTCATCCAAAATCACAAAAAATAATTAATCCATTAATTTCAGGAAAAAAATATGTAACAAAAAAATATCATCACCATTAGTGAAATTGAAAATTCAAAATAGTACATGCTCAAACTATCTAATAAATCATACCTAATACCATAAATCCATATTTCTAGGACACAAGAAAATACACTGAATATTTATCTGAATACGTATGAGACCCAAAATGCCTTAAGCTAAGCCATAGATCCTCTAAAGGATTATAGAACCAGGTGTCTATTTTATATCAATTTCATCCAACCTATTGACATATCATCTCCATAACAGTTCATAAAAAACATGCACATAATGGTAGTAAAAATTATGTTCCAGCTTACCAATCACTCATAAAGACATCGCAGAGGAGTATTTCCAACTAATTTTACCCTAATTGGATGAAATAATTAATCATTTACCCCCCCCCCCCCAATTTAAGGAATAAAAGGTAAAATATGATTAAAGAACTAGGGAACACAAGAGCAGAATCAAGGGGAATATAATATATACATGTAGTGATCCCTTATAGAATTTACAATGATGAACTGAATATGAATGAGTGATATCATGGGAGAGGATAAAATGAGAGGGATATATATAAGGAAAACCCTTACTTGAATTTGAATAAGGGATCCCAATATTGCCCTTAATTTATAAAATGTAATATATTTAATTAAGAATTAAAAAAGTATATAACCACCCACGAGAACTCTAATGGGTTATATCAAAACTTTCATAGCACCATTGAAACCTTAGTTCACCCTAGTAAGTCTTACAGTGGTAGTGGGAAATGACATATTCTCATCCACCATATCTTTATAGAAAAATAGGGGTTCTATAGGAAATATTTTAATAATATATATTTATCATTTCTGAAATAACATCCTAAAAATTGGATCTAATATTATTTCAACATTTCAAACATTGTAAAATGGAAAATATTCGTGTTTTTATCTAATATTAGTCCAAAATTACCTACCCAAACACCCTAAACTATTACAATTCTGTAATTTTGGTGCTTTTTTACTAGTTTAATAAGAGAAAACATGGAATATTAAAATAAAATAATATAAAAATTTAAATATAAGGTTTGATATGGACAACGAAATATATATAAGATTCTATAGAAACAAATTAATATAAAGTCCAAGAAACATTAGGTGGCTGTTGAGTTTATCACACAGAAACTAATTTTTTGGTAATATTATTTAAAATAGGTAGAATTTGAATTGGTTGATGTTAAATTTGATCCAAAACATTATAAAATTTAGATATTATTTTTTACAAGTGAAACACATTAAACTAAGGAATCTATAATAAATAATAAAGAGATGTACTGAAAATATAAAGTTCATAGATTAATATTCTTTAATTGAAAAATATGTGTATGAGGAAACACAAAACTTTTCATCAAAAAACATTCTGAAAAACATAAAAATCGTATTTTTTCTACTATTAAGTCGAAACAAACATCTCTATTTACCCGGAAGAGATTCCTTCTATCCACCTAAAATTTCATCAATGAGTATAAACTTCTTATTTTGGAATCTTCAGAAAAATAATATTATAAAAAGTTGTGGTGGAAAAAAATACTGGTAAATATTTGATAAAAAATTCATTATTATCATCATCATCATCCATTTTCTATTTTTTTAATTCTCTAAAAAACTTATATTTCCTGAATCATTTTTACGTAAATTCCAATAAAAAATAGTTAAACATACTACATCCATAAAATTTTACATTAATCATCCTTACAATAAAATAACATAGACCTAAATAAAATCACAATTATTACACTGTGTAAATTAATATCGATAGACCATAGATAAAAATAGGATAATTGGAATTTTAAAATATGGGTTTTTAACACTCAAAATTGAGTTATGTCTACTTTTTAAATATATTTATGGAAATAAAAAATATATATTGTATCTTCATAAAAATTAGAATGTTGATAAACTATTAAAAATATTAAAATTTTATAATACATTCAATAATAGATAAATCATTATGGACAATAATAGATAGAGGTTAATGTTTTCATAAAATATAAGAAGATGGATAAAACTTTAATTATCATTCTATTTGATTTATTTTGAGAAGTATAACATATAGTTTAAATTAAATATTTTTCATTATCTTTTATTCATATATATTTTTTATTATATATTGAAACTTCTTTGATAGTTTTAGTTTATTTATTATATTCTTATAATTATCCATTTGAAACCAAATATTTAATATCAAATATTTTCTTAACCAAATTTCTTATTGTTAATCAAAATCCATGGGAAATTTAGAATATAACCACATAATCTTTACATATTTAATCATCGGAAAATATTTTGAATGTCATATAAATGATATGGTATTATATTTATTATTTAAGGGATTGTAATGTTTTAAGTGATTCAAATTGTTTAAAATATTATTCTTCATTTGTCATATATTATTATCATCAAAAATATATTTAATACACTATGATTTGTGATTTTCAACAAGGGGGTATTGAGGGGAAATTTAGTTAATGGAAATTTAGAATCATGTATTTTTATTAAAACAATACATGTATTTATTTTATGAATGGTTTTATTGAGGTAATTTCATTTCATATGTAAAGTATTAAACATAATAGAATCATATAAAATTATCATCAAAATGTATAATGCTAAAAAATTTAAAAATGAGATAAAATATTTTATAATTCCATGTATAGATAATATAAGAAAAAACTATATATATATATATATTATAAAATCATCTATGTACCTTTGAATTTACATATAGATATTATGTAGAGGATAACACATCTATATATCATAAATATATATTAAATAAAATAATTGCTATCATGATTATTCTATTTTTATCTAATCATTTCTTCTTAATAATGGATTAACTACATCAATGATTTTCATTTTTTATATAACATTTTATCATGGTTAATAATATATGAGAAAATTAATTTATATTTCTCAATGATATTTTTGATAATAGTTTTACTTCTTCTACTTTTTATGATCAGTTATGATAAATAATTATTTCTTATATTATTTTTATAAACTCAAAAAAACATAGGATATTTTTTCATAATGACACTATGTTGATATATATAATGGTAGAACAAAAAAACCTTACTAAGTAATTGAGATGAATACTACATATTGAAAAAACCATGAATCAAGGAATGAATTAATATACAAGTTTATGAAGTTAAAGTCTAATTTGGGGTTGATTTTTTGTATTTCTATTATGTGGGGGATACAACACTATAAGGATGCATTGGTGGATGAGGATGGTCATATTTGGTATAATGATTATTTTTTAGAATGTGGGGTTGTTTTTTTAGTTTTTACAAGGTGAACTATGAAATATAGTTGAAGATTGGGAAATGAGGAATTAAATACAAAGTATAAAAAGATATATAATAATATAAATTTTTATAATATATTCCAATTTTTTAAAATTTCATCTTAATACTTACATTTATCTATATGTTTAAGCCTAATGTAGAATAGTCCTTTGTTAAAAATCATTTTAGATAATTTTAGGGGATTTATTCTACATTGAGTCCCATGGATGTTAAGTAAACCTCAACACTATTTTACCTTCTTGTTTTCAAGATTCCCTCTAATGTTGGGTATCAATAATTAGGTATTATTTTGGTATTTCACTTTGGAATAAATAAATCATCATGAATGATATGATTTTTTCTCTAGGATGATAAATAAGGTGTTTGTGAGATGTACTCATATTGTTCCATCATCAATTAGAGTTATAACACTTTATGATGATATTTGAGTCCTTTATATTTCATTTGGGATATTTTCATGATTTTATATTCATAAAAATTCTGTAATTTGAATTACTGATCATATTATAAGACTAAAAATGCTGGGAACAATCAAAAAGAATTAATTTGTGTTTTTTCTGGTATTTGGATTCTTATGCTCTCTTTTATTTTATAAATTTAATTATCCTGAATGTGGGATTTTAAAATAAATATTTTATATTCAGTTTAAATTATTTAAAATTGTGCATCGTGCTTTAATGTAGTTTCATTTGGCATATATGAATTTTAAATGAAAATAAATGTTCAATTTCTAAGTGTTGGACTATTTGCTAGAAAAATACTTAATTGGGGGAGAATATGATTAAGACTATCATTAATATTCTATAATAAAAATTATATGAAATGATATTGTTTGATTATTTTTAAAACTGTTTTTATATATGATATATATTTTAGTATTGAATTTATAGATGGGTTAAGATTATTAGTTGAGTATTAATGAGGGAAAAATATTTGGGTTTTCATGGATTGGTACGGAATTCATATTCTTAGGGGGGGATATACTAAGAATATAAGGATATAATATAGTTATTAATTACTCAAATAATTAAACCTTTTACTTTTATGCCTTTTTAGGCAATGTAATTGATAATGAGTGGGTGGGTTTATAGGTTTGGAAATAATCAAGTTATAATATGTGTGGTTTTTTGGAAGTATGGAAATATTTTTATATTAGTTGTAATAGGAATTGAATTATATTAATATGAACTAGAATGGGTTATTATTTTTCATTAATTTCATATGATCTATATGTTATTAAAAGGATTAAGTTAATGGGAATCCATAGGGTAAAATCATAATCATTTGTTATACTCTCCCTTAACATGTGAAATACTTGTGAAACACATGTTAAATAGGGATCACTTGTATAAGTTACTATTTTTTTATTAGTTATATGTATTTTATTCTATATCATGGAGTCATGGATTATAATACATAATTTTTTATTTATGAAAATTGGAGGAGGTGTGAGTAATTTTATTAATTTGGATTACTTGTATGTGTATTTATTTTTACAGTGGTATATATTTTCATTTCATTTTTATGGAAACTATAAATTAATATTCATGGTTCTGGTATATATTATTATTTGAAGAATTTAGTTTTTCTATGTATTAATATAATATACCTCCCTATCCATTATGAATTTATTAACTATTTTATGTTATTACATATCTTTTTGGGGCAACGAGATGGATCTAGGGGCCATGATATATTTATATTCATCATGGAGTATGGTTTGAGTTGTTTGATTGGGTTAGAATGTCACAAATGGAAACAAATTAATCATCCAAGGCCCAATATATTTAAAGATAGGATTCTTTTGAACTCATGAGGTTGTCCATATAAATACATGACAAATATATATTAACATGAGGACCATGTTTATAGGGATGTATGGAAGTGTAGTGTTTTGGTTTTCTTGTAATAGTCAGTTTTTGATTTTCAAGAGTGGCATGCCATTGAAATTATAAAATTAAAAAAAATTGAACCTCATGTATAATATAATTTTATAAAATTTATTTCATGATATAATTTTGGATGTTTGTAGTTCATTTTACATTTTATGACAAGTGATCTACTAATTGGGTAAAATGTTGTTTATTTCAATATTTTCAGATTTTGGTAATTTATGTATTTGATTTGAGATTTTAAATAGTGAAATAATAATATAATTGGGTGGTGATTTTTATTTTGTTGAAAAGATAAAACATTTAAAAAAACTAAATATTTTTATTATTCACCAAAAAATTAATATTTTCCAAAAAATAAAAAAAAAGTAACCCAACGTAAATTTTGATATTACTATTTAAAAAATTTTATTTCATAAAATAGAGTTTATAAAATTTTCAAAAATATTTTAAAAAATTTTCTTTTTAACATTTTCATAATTATTTTTAAGATAATTGTTTTCTAAAAAGGAGATAAAAATGTTTTTTGAAAAAAATAATAAGCGTAAAATTGGATTTATTTTTAATCTCATGTCTAGAAAACACATAGAATGAATTCAAAACATTAGATTTAATATATAATATATAAATTTAATTAATATAATCCTTCAAGAGTGAATTTTTTATTTTATTTTTATAATACACACTTGTACGTGTTAAAATAGTTTTCCAGAAAAAGATTTCCCTTTATTTTCAAAAGGGTTTTATTTTCATTTCTAATTAATTGGTCACCAAAAAAATATATTTAAACCAAATTTTTATAATTGAAATAATATTTTTAATACCTATCATTCCAATGGCTAAATTATAATTGTAATATATATCATGGGTTTTTTAAGATCGTTTTTGTGTGTCGAATACACGAATGAACATAAAAATCATAGGGTTCCGTGTAACACAAGCTAAAATTAAGTGTTGTGTGTAACTCATGCTGAAAATATTTTTTTGTGTCCTTTAATATATCATATATAATTTCCATATTTCAAAATGTCGAGGTGTTACGGTATATATACATAAAACTCCTTGGGTCAAATTGAAAAAATAATAAATTACACGGTCAAAAGTTAAAAGGTAAAACAAAACCTGGTCAAGGGGTTAAATGGTCAAAGTCAAACAGGGAAATAAAATAGTAAAATAAGAATAAAAACTAAAAAATGGAAACTATATAATAACTTATTCCAATAGAAACCAAATCTAATAAATGGGAATTGGAATATTCAAGGTGGATCATTGAATAATTATGGATCCAGATCATCAGGTCCATATTGTATTTTCATTTACCGTAGACTAAAAATGTATCATATAACTCCCAATGATTTTAAAATAAGAACACTATATTTGATATATATATGACATGAAACACAGAACATAAATGATACAAGGAATATATTATTTAAATATGGTTGTTATAACATAGTTGCGAAATTAGTCTGTATGAATAGGATTAAAAAATTATGAAATATATAAAAATTTACAACTAAATAAAAATATATTGATAAATTCGTATTAAATAATCCCTCAATTTTTAGTCAATACATTTTAGTCCTCAAAAATTAGTTTTATTTAAAAATGTTTTTACTCTTTATGTTACCATAAGATATAATTAATTTTTTCCACTTTTAGAAAAATAATTTGATAAAATTCACATAATTTTTGAATTCATCATATGAAAATTATTTCAAAGTAATTCTTTGGTATTTTTCTAAAAATTTATTTTTCAATGAATGGTAAAAATACTATTTTTTATTAAAAATAATTTTTAAATGCATAATTTCTTTCCATTTTAATTAGTTAATATAATCTTTAAGAAACAATAATTTAAATAAAATTTATAGATTATATATCTAAATATAGGAATTTAAATCCATGTAATGATGATCCTTAGTCATTTAGTTAATGTAATATCATCTTATTTATGAGAAAATCATTATTGAAACCCCATTTTTGGACATGTTTTTTGGGTGTATATTTAAATTAAATTCATAAACTTCTATAAATTCAATTTGATAAAAAATTATTCTATATTTTTTATCATAAAAATTAATATTTGATAATAAATCTAACTAAATTTTTTGTCATAACTAATAGTAATACTATAAAAATATGTTACCACTGTTAAGGGTAAAATAGTTTTACCAAGGGTTAAACTAAAGAGATAAGGGTTTTAATGACCAAAAATCTTATATAATTTATATATGATATCCATATTTTCACTCTATAAAATTATTATTTCTTTAAATTTCCCATTTTAAAGCCATTTTCCCATGTTTATGACCTTTATAATAATTTTAGTAAAGAAAAAGAAAGAATTTCACCCTCTTACTTTTAAAAATATCTTATGTTTTCACATAGGGATAAAAAGTATGTATATTTATTTATAAAAATTAATTTCAAGGATAATTAATTTTTATTTATCATGTTAATTGATTTCTGATTTTTATTGATGAAATGATTACTTTAAATTCTTACGTAACGTTGTCACGGTAATTATTTAATTAAAATATAACAAAATAATTTTTTTAAATATTAAAATTAATTCAATTTGATTAAATTATTGTGTTCCATAATTTTTTTAGAAAAATATAACATGATATTAAATTTTAAAAGGTATATATTTGAATTCAATCATTGTCTTGATATTTTTAATGTCAAATTAAATGAATAGTGTCAAAATTGGCATTAAAGAAACATTATAATAAATAATGTTTTATTAAATGATTTAAAGTTACTAAAAAAAATTATATTCATCCCATTAAATGTTAAATGGTTTATGATATCAACCATGTTCAATTTATGGGTCTTTTTTCCTCTGATAGTAACTTTTTTAGCCCATAAAGAGTATAAATTTTAATTGCCATGGTTATGGTTAAAACAGGGTTTTATGCATTGCATGTACATGTGTTAAAATTAATTTTACAAACAAAAAGGTTTTTTATTTTATAAATTATATTAAATATTGTGATTAGTGGGTAAAAATTATCTAATCAGGATCATTTTATTTTTAGGATTAAATGATAAATTACCTATGTAAAAAAAATCGTTACCTTGGTGAAAACTAAAATGGTAAAAGAGAGTAAACATAGAGGTTATGGAAATAACTTATTTAAAACATGTTTAATTTTAGTTATTGACTTTAATATTGGCCTTTTATTCTCTGAAATCCATTATTTATCAATTTTAGAGGGCCTAATATTGATAATTAATTCCCATTATTGAATAGTTTTTTCCATTTACAAAAAATTTACTCTTTATCACTTATAAAAATATACAGCATATCCTCTTTTCAACACACTTAAAAGGCCTTTTTCATAAAATAAATTCATAGATACCATCCTTAAATTCCAAAAAAAATCACCAAGTCCTTGGGTTCATCAAAAACTCAACCTAGGGAAGGTTTTGCCACAAACCTAAAGAGGTTGTCCAAAGAAGAGGTATCATTATTAACTAATAATTTTCATTTTATTTTTTCTTACATCGCCTTAAAATATTCTCCAAATATGATTAAATAATAACACCATTATCTTATATATACTGAGAAATTATTATGTTAAAGTAATAACCTATATTCATCTCATCCTCCCTCAAATTCAAAATAAAACCATTGATCGTGTGTACGATAGTCTACCACCTCACAAACTGATTTTTTTCCATCACTACCTCTTACGGATGAGGATAATCATATATTTAATGTATATATATTATATTTATGACATAATTATAGTTATATAATTATAATATCATATTTTCCTATCTTACCTTTAAATCTATTGGAAAACAATAATGTCGTTTGTGCGTACGTGAGGACTACAGCCTCTATAGAGCGATGTGATACAGTTTTTCATTTTATATTGGAATGGATTGTAATAAGGATAGATTTAAGGGATATATATGACATATATGACATAAAATTATTCTTTAAATGTGAGATAATATTTTCCATTCTTTCATTCAATCTCTTAAAAAATTGAAAACAGAGTTCATGCATACATATAGCCTATCATCTTCATGAATGGTGTAATTCATTTTTCCATGCCTAATTTTATGGATGCCTCCAAATATGTATATAATGAATATTTATTATATTTATATCATTATTAATATTCTATATATGATGTTACTATGATAATTGTACAATGACCAATAACTAAAGAACTGAAACAAACATGAAACATGAAGCAGCTATCACTCGAAACAATGTTTTTAATAAATAATTATTTATGAATGGGTGACAAAAGGTGAACACACAAATTGCGAGGCAAGGAAAATTAGTTTTTCCCATCTAATATAACTAATTGGGTAGCTACTAGTAGTCAGGGTTGGTCCTACATTGAAAGCGGAAAAGTCACTTTAGACGTAAGTTAATGAATTTAAATCAATAATCTAAAGAAAATGAATAAAGGGAAAATGATGAAAAATAGAAAAAAATTTATAAAAATCAATGAAAACAAAATAAGGGGAAGAAAAGTAGGAAAAAACTTTTTGGGTTTTTAATTTAATTGGGTTTTTTTCAACTATAATCCTTTAGAATTAAAATTATTTATACTAATTGTTTACCATGAAGATTAAAATAAAAAAATTATTAGTTTTGTAAAATACAATAACATATTAAAACATTTAATCCCTTTTTCTGGTAATTAATCACTTAAAACATGTTTATGTTCATTTCCCCTAAAATAGTAGAAATAGTATCACCTAATAGACATCGGTTCTCCCATTACAACTCCTTTATATTTAGTTTATAGTGTTATTCTTGGTCCGATATGACACCAACAGTGTATGTGGAATTAATTTCAATGAATAAATTTTTAAAAAAATCATAATAAATCAATGAAAAGGAATTATAATTACATCATACCTGTAATCTTCATTACAACACCAATGTAAGAAATCAGCCTCTTATAACCATGGTTATGGTGTGTGGGTTGACCAGAAACTAAACCTCTATCCTGGATATGATAGGAATACGGGGGAAATATAACAATAACAATAAAACTTAAATAAAACATAAGTGAAGACTCAAATTTTTATTTCAAGGAGATTGAACGGAAGAGTAGTGGAACCTCTCCCTTGGATGTCAAAACTGGATCTTAGAGGAATTCCTCTATATTTATTGAAAAATATATCATATAGAATGTACCAAAACGTACACACTATATACTTGGGTCAACTATCATTGGCATTGTTTTGTTTATCGGTAGGTTATCTACTATGTTTCCAATCAAATTTAAAGTTTTGGAGGTCAGTTAGTGGTGCTACAAGGAGGTTAGTGACACCACACATGGAATTTATAATGTAAATCATCCACCAACCACTTCTTTAAGGGTTTACATATCGTTTTTTTATAAATTACATGTTGTGCATATTCCAATTTTGGTTCTGAACATCCCTGATTTTTTACTTTGACCGGAAACTTCTAAAAATCACCATGAACATCAAATTTAATAATTTAATTCATAAAATAATGAATATCCAATGAAAAAATGTTTTAGAAATTAATAAAATCTATGAAAGGGTATACACAAATTGGGCACATCAAACTCCACAACATATAGTCATTTGCTTCCCCTCAATGAAAATATCAAGATCAATTTAACATATTCCATACTCTATAAAGGGTAACCGAAAATTAATTACACTTATAAATACTATAGTCATAGTCAAGTATTTCAAAAGGCACAAAAACGTATTTCTATTTCAATGATATTATAGTTATTCCTCGTATATAATTTAATTAAATACATTCATCGAATTTTAGTTATATTTTCACCTTTTCATAAATATGCATGCCACACGATGCATTACCTTACCAAAAAAATTACACACTCATCACTCAAGATGATTTAATCAGATTTATGATAAATCTAATGTATATTCACTTTATCCATAAGTTTGAAAGTATTCTAATTATCCACTTAGAAATTAAATAAAAAAATCATATGGTCATTAAATAATGTTTCTATGCTTCTGAGACTAAGGTTAGGGAGATAATGATGTGAAAACAATCTTAGCGGATTGAAAAAGGAATTGGAATTACTAAACAATAAATCTTGGTGTTCAATAAAAAATCAAAATGAAAATTAATCCCCATTAATATCTTTCAAAGGTCATCATTTCCATTATCTTCCCATGCTGACACGGGTTCGTAAACTATAAATAAATGTAATTAATGAATTTACACCATTTTTTTATTTTATATTTTTTATGTGAGGGGCCACATAGTAATAAAAGGAATTATGGTTTTGGATCCTTACTTCGAAAATGAAAAATATACACTCTCCCCTACACTTAATTTCATAGTTTCTCACAAAAATATACCATGAATCACAAAAAACTCTCTTTAAATCTCATAGGAATAATTATACAATATTATCGAAGAATTGGGTTAGTAAGAATAAATAAGATTTTAATGTGGCTTCGTATCAAGTTAGTTCATGGTTTTTATGAGTTTCACATAGGTAAGATGTAGGTTTGGTGTCAAGGGAAAAGGGTATTAAAATAAAATAAATGCCTCATTCATTTTAATGTGATTCAAAATCATCATGTTTTGAAGCGAAAAAACTTGCACGTTCTAGTATTTATGCATCTCCCAAGAATCTCTCAAGAAAGATGGTATAAGTAAGAATATGTGAAATGGATAATAATACCAATTGGGAATATGTATAATAATGGGTTAATAAATTCATGAAATGAATATTAATTATCAATCTAATAAATGAAAATATGCAAGAATTTAAATCAAAAATCAAAATCTATCGATAATAATTTTAAGATATTTTAAAATTAGAATAAGAATAAAGCTTTTAATATTAAAATCTATGTATTTATTATTTATAATTATAATTAATCAAAAAAATTACACATTTTAAAATATTTCATATATTTAATGATGTCTCCTATATTAGATTGAGGGAAAAGACAAGTGTAGACAAGAGGCTTTCTCCCACACCTAATATCACACATGGTCAACCAAGTGCTACACTAAGAAATAGAAAGTTATGTGAAATGAAAAAACATATCTAGATTGAGGTAGAGTGATGTAAGAAGTAATATATAGAATTTAAATGAAAATAAATCCCAAAAAATATACTCCCCTCAAGGAAATATTTAAAAATATGGAAAAAAGTTAAAGCGAGACACGCATGATGTGACAGAGTACCTGTGACTAATGATGATGTGGAAAAATAATTCAGTATTCATAAAAAGAATCATATCCACAAAACATACATATATAATGAAAGAGAAATGTGTTAGAAATAGTCACAGTGTGGTCGCATAAGAGGTGTTATTAATAATGGGGGGATCCTAAAGGGAGGGGAAATAGATGTGGTGGAAGATGGTGGTACGGGATAATTTTTATACTATGTGGTATTGATATTAATATCTTATACTGAATATATGGAAGTGGCTTATAAACTAGAAGAATAAAAAATCATAGAGTTATTGGATAGGGTAGGAAACTAGGTTAGTGGTATGGAAGGCTATGGATCCTATTGGGAATCAGGTGTTAGGGAGAACTGAAGGCCCAAATGCTAGAGAATAAGTCCTTGTATTCCCTAAATCTTATAGAGCTACTAATCCATGATATCCTAGTAGTGATCCTTGATGGCCATGAAGAGAGAAAATTGGAGATAATTTAAAAGTGTGGCTGGAGGAGGGGATGTAGATGGGGAATAAGTTGTAGTGGAGGAATACGAGGTAAATAATGAAGAAGTCTGAGGGGTATAGAATTAATTTCCTCTAGTGGAGGGGGTATAATTGGTGTAGTATCACCCCTAAGGTAAATTGGTTTATCTCCCATTGTAGTTTGTTCTAGGGGATCTTGTATGAGCACAAGGGAATCTCCCCACCTCTTGACCATCCTCATGTGAATAATCATAATGAAATTCATCTGCTGGGGAGAACATAAGATATCATGAGGGAGATATGGATCAAACAACCCTAGATGGTGTTCTAAATCTATGGCATAAAATCCAAAATTCAGGTTTCCTTGAAGGCCATTGAACATGGAATAGAAATAATAGGTTGTAAAATAGGATAGGTCAGGGTAATCATTTTGAATGTTGTAAGTAAGGATCTCCATGTCACGAAAAAATGACACCCATATTCTCATGGTGGGGGAAAAGGATAGCACAAAAAACAATTGATAAAGCACAAAGTATGATAAATAATGAGGTTTCTCTTCTACCAGGTAAGATTGTACCAGACATTGGGACCATCAAGATCCACCATCGTAGATATGTGGTCCAACCAGTTAGGTATGCTGAGGGAGAAATAGAGTTTGCGGTTGTTTTATGGGGGTAAAAACCATACCATTGACCAAAATATGCCATGTTGAGTGAAATTTTCATCCTCCCAGCTGAAAAATGATTGAAGTCGCTATGTCACTGAGCATGGATTGTTATGAGGGCCCATCGAACTTGAATGTGGCAGCAAACTCCCAAAATAAATCATGGAATGTATGAGTATGGACCTAAAGAGTATCAATTAGATGTGTGTGCTTTAGGATCTATTTTTTCTCCTCCCAAATACCCAGGCGCTCTATAACACTGATGTCTATGAACTATCCGCTCAGCTGGATGCTGCACCTAGAAAATTGTCATAGGATGGTGCTCATTGAAGATGGGGTAGGGATGTGGTTGGTCTCGTGTGGATATAGGTTATACTACCTATATTGGTGCACCAGTTTCAGGAGTATAAGGACCTAAGGAGGTGGTGACTAGTATATGTTTATCAGTTACCATTGACGATGGATTAGAGGTACTGGAAGTTGAGTAAGATGTCACAGTCGTGCTTGATGGTGTATTGATAACAGTAGGTCCAATTATAGTGGATCCCTCGGTAGGTATGGAAGATGTCATGGATGCACCTCATGTTGTCACAGTGTCAGCAATGCCAGAAGCTATTGTCGTGGATGTCATTGTTGGCATAAGAGGGGGAAAGATATCCAAAGATTCCGGCTGGTGATTTGGTGATTCCAGCACAGTAGAACCTCCTAGTGTTTGTATCTAAACCCAATGTGGTGTGGGTAACTCTACATAAGTAGTCATTATAGGATAATCCCCACTGGCTCAGTCCCCATCTTCATTGATCTGAATAGAAATAAAAGAAGAAAACAAATGAAAAGTAAAATAAAATAAAATAAAATCACTGTGAAATCATAAAATAAATTTACACAACATGTAGAACATGAGTACACAATGTGTAATACGCTTGGGTTTCCAACCCATGCGCTATAGAGATACACACTTAGTGTACTTGTGTGTGAGAAAAATTAGAGTACATGGAGTGTACCGAATATACACTTCATGTTTGGTAACATGGTCAATCATTTTGTGTGGTCCTGATACGACCAATTCATTAGGAATATAAGACATGGTGTGTGCCTAACTCACACTTTGTGTGTCTAACATGGTAATCCTAGGCTTATAGAGCTTAGGAAAGAGGCTCTCCTTAAGTCGGGCATGGGTAGATTTTCATGGTGTGTACTGAATGGACATACCCTGTGTTTTCAAATTTAAAACAGAGAAATTGTGTTTGTGTACATGATATAAAATGCATGTATTCCTCATTTTTCTCTATGTACTGTGGGTTTCGGCTGAACTCCCCCACGAAATCTACAAATCACCTATAACACACATAAATCATCAAAATAAAGGGGGAGAGAGATCATACCTAAATCAAGTATCAAAATGAGGAATAGAAATCCACTTGAATCGATATGAAATGAAGAATTAAATTAGGCGAGCTTAACCATCGTACTGTGGAAGAAAAACAGGGAGGGGTATCGATCCACATGAGAGTCTACCCAAGGAGAGTTTCCTTGCATTTATAACTGCACCACATGGCATCTATGGTGACAAACACATAGTGTATATGTTTTTTTCATAATATATTAATATGAATTGTATATTTATTATTATAAAATAATTATTAAATACTATTTACAATTAATTTCTTAAAAATACATATATATTTATACACGAAAATAAACATGTACATGTAGTGTGTCGGAGAAATACATGTCGTGTTTTCTAAAATTCAAAAAATAGAACTACAACCTTTGGTTCAATGCTCAGGGTGTGACTCGAACCGGTGACCAAGCCGATCCAAATGGGTTCCCTCACCCACTAGAGTTGTGGTTCCAGTACTACAAATTTTATTATCTATTAATATTTTAGGCATAGTTTCATCACTATATGATTAAAGAAAATAACACATCTTGTGTGGTTTCAATTATTGAAATTTTCACATGTAAAAGGGAGACTAGCTGAATTTGAACCTAGATCTTTTGAACCCTAGGTTATGCCTCTTCCAATCAACCCACATCACCCTGGGTTGATTTATTATTTTAGATAACATTTTAAATTACTAATTTAAACCTAACACATGATGTTTACTAAAATACACATCATGTGGTTTTATTTCAGTAAAAATGATGTAACTGAACTGGCTAGAAAGTATTGAGACTGGATCTTTTGGACCCTGGGCTATGACCCTACTAGCCAATTTTGCCCCACCATTATTTTTATTTTATTTTTAAATGGTTTTAGTTACTTTTGAAAACATCTCACATGTCGTTTCATTAAAACATGGGATTCAAAAGAATGAATCTTTTTCTGAATGAGGGTGTGGAGTTATTCAAACTGGTGACAGCTAGGATACACTCTGGAGACCTTACAATCAGTAGAGGCTTCATTCCTGGTTTATTTACTTAATAAAAAATTATTTTTTAAAAAAGTACTTTTATATTATAAACAAAATAAAAAAGTTCAATATGTGTCACAAGATACACACGATGTGTAACCTCATTTAATTCACATTCAAATAGTTGATGAAATAAAGAGTGGTACACAGTGTGTGAAGTATAAGTACACATCATGTAGCTTTAAAAAATATAATATAAAGATAAAGGGGAGTGTATGGGTTACCTCCCAGAAATATCCTTTGTTTTAGGTCTTTTTCTCAACCTGAGTTAGGTTACTTACTCGTAATCAAAATCCAAATGTGGATTCCACTATGAGAACCACAATATATGTCTGGAACCCTCATCTTTAAGAAATATTTCTGGACCCTCAAGGTGGTCTAGGAGGCAAATTGCAGTATCTTTACTCTATATCATGTATACGCAAAATGTGGACATGTTCCATGGTGGACATGGTCCGATACGACACCAATAATAGATGTGGAATTAATTACATTAAATGAATTGTATGATAAAAAAACATAATAAAAACAATACACCAAAATTATAATTACAACATACCTGTAATCTTCATTACAACACCAACATAATAAATCGTCCTCTTATTAATATGGTTATGGTGTGGGGGTTGAGAAGAAACTCAACCCCTACCATGGATACAATTGGAAGAAGGAATAAAAATAATAATTACACACAAATTAAAATAAAACATAATTGAATACTCAAATTTGGATTTGGGGGAGATCGAATAGCAAAGAGATAGCACCTCCCCCTTGGATTTCCAACATATATCTTGAGGTCCGACCTATCTATTTATATAAAAATAGATTACATGGAATGTACCCAAAATTATATGTCTTGAAAATTGTTCAACTATCATTCACCTTGTTTTCTCCAATAGTAGGTGATCAGTTGTGCCGCTCATTGAATTTGATATATAGGTGATCATTTAGTGGTGGTACATGGCATGTATCACCAACACACATGGAGTGTATCATTTCAATCTGCCATAATAGATTTTTTAATAGTATAAATGGCATGTGACGGAGGTGTACATGGTGTGATGGACTTTCTCAGTGACACATGTGTGTACTCGGCCTGGTCAAACCGTGTCTGGGCTAGGGTACAAGTGTGTGTTTACAAATTACATGTTGTGTATATTCTAATTTTTTTTATGAAAACCAATGATTTTTATATTTGATTGGAAACTCTTTAAAATCAAAATTAATGCTAAATTAAATCATCTTATTTGTAAAATAGTTTATATCTGATGAAAATATTTTTTTGAACTCAATTTTAATGTATGAAAAGGAATACACAAATCAGGAACATCAAAATGGTTAAGGAATCATATATGAGATGATATATAAGATTTTTATTCTAGAATATATGTATTCTAATCCTATATTTATTATACAGGAGTTTCGAACACATAATAAAGAATTCAAGACATGAGGTGTGGGATTTTTTTCACTTTTATTTTTTTTGACACATACCATATTTACCCCGTGTTTCTTTTATTTGGTGTATATAATACCCATGAATTTATTTTATGATTCTTATAATGAAAATATTTGGGTTCATATATCCTTATAAGGAACTTTTTTTTCATGGTGCTTATGATTCAAAAGATACCAATGTGGTGAGGGTTTTATGATACAATCACATTCATTATCATGATTATTTTTTATTACACTTATGATGAAGAAATTTCATGATCTACATCTCAATAGTATCAAAAAATTTCTTATCATATGGTTATTTCTAGAAATTACATGTTTTCATTTCCTTTTCCTATCTTTATGTACACAATATTCCAAAATAATTATCCCAAGGAAAAATGACGTTATTTCTTTCTTCAAAAAAACCATTTTCTTCCATATTTATGTTTTCTAAAAATGATTTCATGAATTTTTTTTAATATTCCTCTATGATTTTTTAAATTAATTTTTAACCATGTTTTTATTCTAAAAAATTGTTTTAAAATAATTATTCTTGTTGTTTTTTAATGATACACTTTAGAATTTTTAAAAAATGTGAAAGGAATCTTTGTTTTAACATACACGGCACGAACACAATTTTCTTCCATCATGACCACTCAATTATTTGAAGCTACTTTTACAAGTTTACAATGTTATTTTCAAATAAAAATTTTTATTTAATATTCATGGTTTTTTATTTTAAACAAGTGATTTCAAAGTGGAAAGGATAATTTCCTCAATAAATGTTCCAATTGATCTTTTAAAAACATTTTCCATCTATGATGAAATCCTTTGATGTTTCCAAATCTTTATAGGGGATATGATTCAATAATACCATTATAATTATTTCCTTATATGGTTTATGATCTTAATAACATGATTCTTATGAAATCCATTACTTTTCCAGGGGTTATACTATAATGAATTGAAGAAATGTTCATGAAACTTGTTTCCTTTTTATGGGTTATGCTATAAATGTTTATGAAGCCCATTTCTTTTATATAAGTTATACTATGATAAAATATTTATGAACCCCATTTACATTTCCTGAGTTATGAAATGATAAATGTTTTATGGAATTTTTTAACACATATGGATGATTTTCATTATGTGATGGGTGGTCCCAAAATATACAGTCATCCAATGATTTGGATAAATTTTGATATCTCATGAGATAAAAAGGATGAGAATGGGGAGTGAACCCAATTTAATAAGTTAATTTTTATACCATTATAGTCTTTGGAGTGAACCTTGATTACTATGATGGTTTAGGGAGTGAACTAATCCCACTATGATAGTCTTGATAATGATCCTTGACTACTAAGAAATAGATTTTCAATACTTATTTTTATGTCACAAATCTATTTTGTATCCCAATTTTATTCTCTCATAGATTATGTTCTTTGATTTATTTAGTATTAATATTTTATTAAATACTGATATTTGTTTCATGACTCAATTTTGTGATCTATGATATGGAGGTTATGGTTTTCAAATTTTATTCTCGTGTTATCATACCCTTATTCCCATGTTATGTTGAATTCTCCATTGTTTTCCCTTACTAGGAATTTTAGGTCACCCTTTATTTTATTTCCTTTCCCTATGTTTGGAATAAACTTATAATGTATCATATATCTAAGAAGTGTTCAAGTCATCAAGAACCAGTTTTTAATGTATACAAATTTCTAAAGGAACTAGACCTACATATTCCTAGTGTGGATCGTTTTGTTATGTAATAAATATTCATCTATTAAGGTTTGATGTATTTGTGTGAAAAATATGGTTCACTATAGTTGGTATCAAAAAAAGTTTTATTTAACAATAGAAACTATGATAAGAAAAACTTAGTGGGAACCCTTAGGATAATCCTATGTATAGGAGAACATCCCAAGTTATGATAAAGAAAGGAGTGTCGTTTTCTTATCAAAACATCCCAATCTAGATACTAAAATTGGACAAGGCATTAGTATATATTCATCTTAGGAGAATAATCCTGAAAATAGTTCATCAAGTATACCCCATGGATAATTCTAGTGCATGGTTAGTGTTCCCTTATTACATAGTTGGTTTGAAACTCTTGTCGGATATGCTTATGATAATTCACATTTTCTTTATAAACCATTATAAAATTATTTGAATAGATGATAATCATGAATGTTCTAGGTTAAACCTGATGTGTATTATATTTAAAATAATGTTTCAGGATTTAGGAATACTATAAATTATTATTTGGTTATCCACTATGATTATTGTTACTCATACTATTATTTTTGTTTTTACTAAATAGGCATTGAATGTGATGGACAACACGATGGTTATAAGAAACCAAATTTGATGAGAGGAGATAGAAAGTAGTTGTGATTATGACTAATTAGTTATCAAGATATATGATTAAAAACATTCACCTTAATAACATCATGGACTCATTGAAGAAGAGAAGGATATAGTTTAGTGAAATATTGGATAGTGGAGACTATGGAGGAATGAAGACTCATTTTCATTCATATTAGAAATGTAGAAAGAGATACTAGGGGAACATCTCAAAGGGGAAGATATTTTCTGTGTGGAAATAAATGTCATAGAGAAATGAATTGATGATTATTTTAATGTATTATTTGTGGGGAACATGGGAATTATCCATGTTAATTCCCCAATCCAAGTGTTAAATCCTAGAACAAGGAAGGACCAATCCCATGAAAATCGTTGAAGTGGAAGGACTAAAGTGTTTATGATTTAGAATTCAATAATTTTATTGTAAAAGTATTTTTACCAATGATATTTTGGTTCTAATAATCATGAAACATCTAAATATTGTGTTAATTTTAGAATTATATATGTCTTCATGTAAGATTAACTAAAGAGTTATGATGCCATCTTGGGTTTATGAGTTTAGGTTTGATCATAAGTTCAAAATTTTTAAACCCAATTTTTAGGTTTTTGGTTGTGGTATTTTAATGTGATTAATAATATTTTGGGATATGTTTTATTGGGATATATAACCCCTAGGTTCAACATGAATTACTATTTAAGAATAATTCTATTTTAATAAGATTAAAGGTAATGATAACAATGAGGATTTATATGATATTTGATATTATGGTATTTTTTTAAGGATGGTCATCATATTTCTAGGGATGTTATAATAATTATTATAATATATTTTTAGTAAAAAGGAAAACATATAAAATCCATCAAGTACATGGGACTTTAACTCACAATCAAAAGGAAACATGGGTGAAATGATAGCCAATGGCCTATGTAATGTATTGTTTAGTACTGGTGCCAAAATGTTTTCCCTGGGATTGGTTGGGGAAGGCTTTAACTATTTAGGATGGAATTAAAGCTCAAATGGCCCCCAAAATAACCCAAAAAGACCTACCTTGTGAATAACCTCCAAGGAGGTCTTCTCACCACCTTGATCTCCTGAGGTTGAGATTGAAATATCACCAATCTGACGACCTCCACAAACATTACATGGAATGTCATATATGACATCATGAGTCCGACAAAGCCTCTCCATTTTTTTAGAGCTCACCATTGCTATGAAATGTGTGTCTGAGCATCATTAATCCCTAAGAGTATAAATATCCATCTCCCTCCACCTCAAAGGGATGGCTACCCTAACCATTTGACTTCTAATCTCCCATTTAACTAAGCTCTTGAGCACTAAGAACCCAACCACACAATAGATTATTCAAGGTACCAGAGCATCACAATCCCCCCTTCCCCTTGTTTATAAGGACCTAGACCTATGGTATAGATTCCTTTCCCCAAAGCCTAAGTCCTTTGTGGAGGTATAAGTCCATTCTAGGTACATGAAGTTTCATGGAGCATCTATCCTTTAGGAAGTACCAATATTATAGATCCTAACTTCATGCCAAAGTAGAGTTATCATGCCTCACAATGCCCTTTCCATCTATAAGAACCTATCCTCCACGAAACACCAGAACTACACGAATCCCTTCTCAGTGATGCCCCCAACATCATTAGACCCTCCTCTGTGCATTCCTCCAGGCTTGTGTGTTGTGATTTCTTGGTCCCTCACAAGGTATCCTCTATTACAGGGCCCAAACTCTTTCTTTTCGACATTGGTATGCTAATATATTTTTCTTTTCAACATATCTATGCTAACATGGACATTGGTATCAACCACTCCTCGACATCCTTGCACCCTGGAATTGCTGATTCCTTCACTTCCCCGAGGGTTTGTGAGAATCAATTATTTAAGCCCAAGGGGTAAGGAGTGTACCCCCTTTATCTATATTGTAGGACATAAAACTACATATCACCGTCATCCTTAGCACATGACGTTAAACTATAGGCTCACCCCATGTAAATCACATGGGGTGCTCCACCTCAAGAATTTCCCATGCCCACTCATCTCCATGGGATAGAGATATTCCTAACATGGAATGAGATCCTCCTCACATGGAATGACATCCTCCATGGTCTTCTTCTACATGTAATCCCGACATCATCTCATTGTCTCATCTTTTGTGACACGACTTTCAGGTCTACTACTTCCTCTTGTTTCTCACACATTGAATGTCTCATGTGAGATTAGATTTTAGTAGTGACCAGGAAACCTATACATCATTCTAAGTTATTCCTACACATAAGCACCAACTATATCTTCAATGGTCTGATTTCATGACTAATCCCCAACCATATTCTCCACGATCATCCTCATTAGGTGTAAGTCCCAAATAGACCTACATAGCTACATGGAATTTGATTCCCAATTAACTAGGATATGTAGGAATCCACATTCAAGTTCAATCCCAACACCCCCAAACAATCCATAAACTCCATTAATTTCATCCAATCTATCCACAATCTATCCTGATTCTCACCCTGGCCACCACATCCTAATGAAATCATACCATCCATCTAGTTCGTTCCAACACATAATCCCCATCCATTCCATAATGGTTCCTATCATCACCAAAGAAGCTAATCATGTGTAATCCCCACATCGTCCATCATCCAACCAAGAAAAATTCTCTTGTGAAGGGGATCTTCCATGTGTAATCCCCACACTATCCATCAAACTATGTGGGTTTTGATCCGTGCACTCTAGACAGGGTACATATGATGCCTCCCTAAGGTTAAATACCGACCAATGTTAAACCTTGGTGTTCTCCTACAATGTGTCCACCTCCCTGATCCACCTCATGTGGTGTCCAAATCAGCCTTAATGGTGTGAAATATTCTATTTATGAGAGACACCATCTAGGGTCCACCACTACAAGTGTTATAAACCATCCACCTGGTAAACCATGGTGCATCACATATAAGGATATTCCCCTTCAGGGTGTGAAGTATTACATTTATGGGACACACCCCATGGTCCACTCTCATAGGGTGTTATAACACATTCATCGTTAAACCGTCTAGGTTATCAATCTTAGGGATTCACCTCTCTGATCTTCCACCACATGGTGTTCTAATCAAACCACACCATCTCTTCAAAACATTAAACTCAAGGTTAACCTCAGGTTAAACATGGGATGCTTAAGTAAAACCTCAAAATGCATTCCTCTAGAATAAGATACCACATGACCAACATGGTTTTCCTTGGGTTCTGCAACCATGAGAATCCCTCTTATGAATAAGAATATAGGTGACCAATGTTCTAGCATATAGACATTCTAATGATTCCCTGTATGGATACTATCCTAACTAATGGTTTATACCTTATCAAGACAATTGAATTGTCTAGAATGAAGTAGTGTAATTTACTAACATTCATAATGAGATGGAACTGGGAATGAGTTTCATGAACACGTCTTAATCTATGAGGAAAACCCAGACTATGTGATGGGTTCCAAGGAAAAATACATGTAAGGAGGAACTGAAAATCCATCATATTATTTTGATCAAGGAGTAAAAATCATTAATAATGTGATGAATGTCACCTGCCTTTGGAAAGTGGGAATGAGTGGTAACAATGAGACATCAGTGAATAACAATGTGTGTTTTGGCGCACCCTGGTGAAAGCATTAGAAACAAAATAGTTGAACCCAATGTGAAACTATTCTCTTCAACATGAGGATTAGTAGAATTTGAGACATAATTAGATAATCATGTCAGTGGATCAAAATTTCTAGTTCCAGGTCCCACCAAGAAAATAGCAGGCCTGGTGTGGAACTCACCAAATATTGGGGCAGTTAATCATTGGGCATTCCAGTATCTGGAAATGTCATCGTGGATCTCTCTCTCCAACCAAGGAAGATTGAAGAATATTGAGGAATTTGGGATTTCTTTCATGATATCCATATTGATCGCTGAATCTTTTTTCTTTAAAATACCCAAGATATTGGAAACAAATCACCCCCTCCCACAAATGCAGGGGAAGGAGGTGTAATATTATAGTTATCCATCATGACTCTGCCATTTCCATGACTTCAGTCACAACTACAGCTATCAGGCTCTCAAGCCCCATCTCACCCTCATAAATCATCCAGAAGAGGGTTATAGACAACCTTGTATACTTTTATGAGCATAAGGGGTTCATTCCCATGATGGATATGGCCTTCCAGGACCTAGAGGCATTTTGCCCCATCAACACTGATTCCCCCAACAGCCACGTAAGGAGTCACTTCTCCTCACTCTAATGACTAACCTCTTTATGAGCCTCTCTCCTGTGGAATTATTATGAATCCCTATCCTACACTAAGGTGGTAGGGGATGTCAGGTCCTCCCAGGATACGAACTATTCCTGGGAGTATCCAAGGTGGGATCCTACTAGGCCACATCAATGAAAGTAATGATGGTTCCCTTAGGCCAAAGAACAGGTGGTTTATACCACTGCTCTACTGGACCTTGTCTGGATGTCCTATAGCTATCATCGGGCCCAGGCTCAGGAGGACTCCCGTATGGGTGAATCATCTTCCATGAAACTTGTGGTCCATTCCATCACCAGTTCATTCTACTATATCCATATCACTGCAGAGCAGGGACCCAACAGTGCCTGATATAAATCGATACATCAGCCACCTCACAAATAGGCCAGGTTGACTCTTTTGATTGTTGGAACTACCTACAGTCATCACATGCTGACCCATGATGATGAGATCCAGTACGAAGTCCCTCTTCATACCATCGCTATCTAGAGTGGAGGTCCTCCCTACTCTTGTACCCAACATAGAGGTCCTCCCCATTTTCCTAGCACCGACTAAAGAAAAGGTCCTCCGCAGTTTTTCAACATCCCGCACTAATTTCCTCCTCATGCTTATGGTTCATGATATGGAGTCCCTCTACATGTCTTGGACCGTCAATGTGAAGTTCCACTTCATGGAATTCCCAAATCAAGTAGAGGTCATCCCGACAGAATCATCGACCAAAGAAAGTCCCTCCTTACATTGTCTCCATCCAGTTCAAAGGTACTCCCTATAATACAACCAACCAAAGTAGAGGTTTTACCCACTCTCTCAAACATTGGCATGGAGGCCCTCCCAATATCACCACCAGCACAAAAAAAGATCCTTCCAACTCTAAAAATTATCAAAGTGGTTGGTATCCCCGCTTAATTGATGATCAGTACAAAGGTCCTCCTCATCCTATCAATGCCAATGAACATAAAGGTACTACCCGTGTTTATATCTTCTCAAGCGGAGGTCCTCCTCACTTGAGTACAAACCAACACAGAGGTCCTTCCATGTGTCTAGAAAATAGTACAGTTTTTTCCCTCATAATCATGTTACCCAACATATAGGTCTTCCTTGTATCCCATATTATATATCAAAAGGCCATCCTTGCACCTCAACTCACCCCAGTGGAGGCCCTCCCCGCTCTCATGTACAACATGAAGGTCTTCCTCATGTTCTTGGTGACTCAAGAAGAGGTCCTCCTTAGTAAGTCAACACCTAGGGTGGAGGTCCTCCCCACTCTCACAGGAGTCTCATTGGAGGTCCTCCCCGCTCTCACACCCAATAGCATTAAGGTCCTTCTCCAGCCGAAGCACTCCCCTTCTCTAAAGAGTTATCCTGGGGTTGGAGGGTGAACCATCTCCACTGAAGGAAAAAATCTAGGGTGAAAAAAATCATCAACAATCATATTTGATTCTCATATTATGAAGCTGAATGTGATTACATGATGGATCCTTCACCCCAGTCCTCTACATTAGAGTCTGGGGAAGGAGCTCTCCATGTGAGGTTCGTCATTCCAGAAGGTGAGATAAATCAGATCCTTGAATCCCTTTATATATACATGCAAGTGTAGGAAGACTTGGCTCAATTCTAGGGTCTCATGGTGTAGTCATCTCTCTCATCACCATCTTCATTCTCTACCTCTACAAGAGATCATGGAGAATAATTTTGGGATATGATAGACCATGATAACCTGATGGATCCGTATATAACCACCACTACCCTTTCACATGAGGCAGTAGTGGGAACCCATTCTTTCAGATATGTGATGATGCATTTTCCACTACCTTAGAGAGATGACCCAACATAAAGTGATCAGTCAGTGCATGTAGAAATATCTCCACCAGTCAGTCTACCGCCACAACGGTCCACATCTGTCCCATGTCTAGTTACTTATCCAGTGTAAATCGAAGCCTATGACAGAAAATATTTGGTCCCCACTTCTGAATAGGGAAGCTTTTGGTACACCCTCACCATAGATCAGTTTTTCGGTATGTTCTGGAAAATTGTAGGTCCCAACATTGACATTCTGGAGGCCCTCACCATAGATGTGGTTATGTGCTATCGTTGAAACCATTGGGCAATGTGTGTTTACCTCTATGTCCATTATGTGTTCTACCCAAAGTGTCAAGAGAATTTTTATGAAATCAACCAGTAGTGTATCATGTTTTAATTGGTAGTTCTTCCAGTTTCCTATCACCATGTGTCACCCGTCTACCACAAGACCCTTCAAAAAAGATGTGTTCAGAACTTCATGGTGCTACACATAATTATTGAAGAGGCATCCCCGAACATGAAGATCCATGGCTGGGGGAGGTATGTTGCTCTCCACATTAGCCATATCCTATGATAGCTTAACCTGACTAGAGACATTGAGGATATGCCTCTATCCACAATCACGGTAAACATGGTTGTCCTCGATATAAACAATGACAAGGACACCATCATGGGATTTGATGAAGATAACATGCTCCCTAGGGAAGTGTAGCATCAGGTGGACCCCAAAGGTGTTCACACATACATGAAAAAGGTAAGAAATTGTACTTCAAACACCTATCTAACATTTCCCATCAGTAAGAACACCAAAAAGGGTAAATCATTGATTGGGACCACCAAGACACTTGACCCGTCTGATGTTGTGAAAGAAATAGAGGTTGATCTCATGAAAGCTGCCTTTCTCAAATAGATTTCAAATCAGAGGAGGATCATTGATGAGATTCTTTATGAGAATCTAATATATTGGTATCCATATTATGGTGATCCACAACCAATTCTCTTCCATCCTCGAGAGGATCTTTAGGGGTGCCCATAGTTCCTTCTCTACCAGTTACCTCCCATCGGTCTCAACAATATCATGCATCCAGACAGGGTAGAAACTAGAGTATATGGAATGTGAGAATCGTATGTGTTTCCAAATCTACTCGAACACTATGATAACCTCCCCTGGGCTCCGGATCTAGCTTCTCCATCAGTAGTTCAACCAGCTACTCCACCATTTGTTCTGTGAGCCGCTCCACAAGATGTTATGCCCTCCTATCATGATAATGAGCCTTTTAATGCACTAATGCTATGGAATCCTTTATATGATATTAATCTACTCCAAGATGATCTTATATTTGGTCTCACTACTCTCCTCAAGGCCTTGGAGATGTATATATAGAAATCCCACCTAATAGAAATTCATACCCAGTGTGGTTGGATGACATGCGAGCACCCCCAAACTTTTGGAATCCTACCTTCACCCTCTTCAATGGGATGGGTAACCCACTGCAGCACCTGGACCATTTCATTTCAAGGTTTGGTCCCATGTTGGGAACTCTAAAGTAGCAAGAGACTAACATGCTCTGATATTTTGTGTAGACATTGGAAGGGAATGCATTTGTCTCTTAATGCCAATTATACATTGGGTCCATTGAGGGTTGGAAAGATTTTCACAGGAAGATTATCTACCAGTTCATCTCCACCACACATAAGATGAGTATTGTTGACCTCCTCAAGTGAAAGTAATAGTTAGATGAGAAATTATTAGACATTATCACCTAATGAAAGAGCCTCACATATTCACTTGATATTCCACTAACTTAAGATAATCTACTGAAAATGTGTGTGTGGAATGTCAAGAATAAATTGGTTCCATCCCTCATCACTCTTAATCTCCAAAGTGGATTTCAATATTTTTCAGGAAAGGCTTAGAGCCCAGAGGAATCCTTGTAGCAAGCTAATTAGGCACGTATGTTGCCTCCTCCATCTCTTACAAGAAGATCCTCCCAAGTAGAGATTGTATCTACAATACAGGTACATGATCTAGAGCTACTAGAGATATTACTAGTAGAGTCTCTCCAAAAAAATCCTCAATAAGTGCTTCCTCTCCATGTGAATAAGCCTCTGGCCCGGCCTCTGGCTCAACAATTCCTAGCACAGAATCAATAAGAACAACCTCTTAATGCACCACTGCCTTCTAGGAAATAAAATCAATCTCCATCCCCTCATTAGGGTCCAGCCCCACGTCAAGGCCACGATCTCATAGCTCCCTTCCCAAATAGGAGAAACTAGAATTACAAATTCGATAAGGATTAAGATCCCACTTATTTATAAATTTCCCTAGAATAAATAGTTATGAAGCTTCTAGAATACAGGAAACCCCAGGAAGTACATCTCACTGATCGAACTGACTACTTGCCTTATCACATGATCCTTGGAAATACCATATAGTGATTCTATGTGTTCAAGGAATGACTCTAGGATTATGAAGATAAAAATGTAGAAAAATTCAGACATGACCTGACATAGTATGCATGCATCTCTACAAATCCTGATAGCAGTAGTAAAGGTGAGTGGAAGTAGGTTTCTAGTTGCGGGACTCAAAAGTATGAAAACTAGTTGGATCTACTAGAATTATCTCATGCCCATGGTGTCATCCATTCCCATTTTAATCATCTCAATCCCCCATAATTCATTTCTCCTCCTCTAGATTCCACTTCTACATCTGCATCATAGACTTCTACTTCTCAAAAGAGCAGGCCCCGACAGCGTAAGGGAAAGAAAAGTCCCCCACCGGTACCAATTCCATTTCACACACTTATAAATTTTATGTCTCCAGAGATGGAAATCTCCCCTTTAGTTTTCCAAATACTGAAATATTCCTGTAAAGATGCTCGGGAGTTTGAATATGTGTATACAGTCAAATTGGTGGATCCCTACATCATCCCCAATGACAAATAGTATCAGACAATCCCTATGAATTTCCCTAGCTGGTGCCATCATTGAAGGATCTGAGGATTTGTGATTCATCATGATTCTCAAGTCAGTTTTTCAAGCCATGATGTACATGATATCGATACTAGATAGTAGGATCTCCACAAGACTTAGCAAGAATAGACCTATTATCCCAACCTATTATAATTATTGTCGAGGTTGATCATGTTACTCAACTAACCGGAGTAGCTATGACCACATCATGATCGGTCGTGTCGAGAAGTTTCTAGGCCTCAGGTATATAATAGTGAACCAATAATAGTTCAAGGTAGTTTATATAATAAGAATTTGAATATTTCTAGAACCATCCAGAATCCAGTGGTTCAACTAGAAATGATTGTCGTACTTCCTACTGTAATACAACCCCATGTGGGTAGAAATGTATGCTTAGTATGGAAGTAATATGTACTCAATAACCTCTATTACATTCCTTAAAATATCTTGATCATGCATTCCCATATCCTATTAGAATACATGTGATAAACCCTTACAAAATCATTGAGAATCCCCCTCTAATTTGAGACAGAGGTAGCGGTTGTAGAGGCCTTCTATGATAAGTAAGACAAGAAAGTAGAATGTCAATCCATCATCTCATTCTCAAAAGAATATGAAGGATACCCCCTATAAGAGAATATCTAACCATTTTGCATCACTGGACAATTCAATTGTGTGGAATCCATTATTGTCTAGTCGACATAGGTTCTAGGATCAACAATATCACAACCCAAATGCTCTGCAAACAAGGACTAACTAAAGTAGATCTGAGTCCCTTTAACCTTAAAATACAGGTTTAAGATAGGAATAAGTAGAGGTTGTGTGGAAGAATCCATTTGATGACCCAGTTCAGTGGTATGGTAGCAAACATAAAATTTATGGTTATCTTATAGGATACCACTTATAATGTGCTGATGGGTAGACCCTGGATCTATCTGCATGTAGTGGTTCCCTCCTCAAATCATCAATGCCTCAAGTAATCCCTCAACGGTTGAGTGGGAGTGCTCCCAGGTGATGTGACTCCCTTCACCTCTTGTTAACCCTACTATCTGGCTATTGAAAATTACAAGAGTAAGGAAAACCTTCTTCAGACGAATGAGGTTGAGCACACCTCTGTTAGAGCCAAACCAAGGACAAATTTGGATGACTCATTCATCCACCAAATTTATTTTTTAGAGGATATGACACCATATATAGGGAACTTCATTGTCATTAATGATAGGAATGGACGATGCTTCCCTAGGTTCAAATAATGTTGTAAGATTTCCTTGTATTTATACATAGGGAAAGCTTGAGTGATGCCAGAACCACTACTTTTATCAAGTATCCAGATGTTCACCCTATGGCTACAACTTTACACCATACTTTCTTGTTTCGCCGAGCAAGGTTAAGATGACACAAGCTAAACCGTCACCACTACTTTCTTATTAAGCATGGAACCCTCATTCAAAGGCCTGGTGGAATTGGGTTGACAGATGTCATCACCACGGTGTCAACAGAGAAAGAATTCCCCATTAAGGATTCTATATCTACCCAAGTGGGCACCAGTGTTCTCGCAAGATTAGTTTTCATGGATGAAACTTCTCCTCCCACTAATTCACCTACCTCAAATAATGATGATTATTTAGAATATACTCCTCCTACATTTAAAGAAGGTTTCTTCACCACCGTCGATGAATTGGTTCAGGTGAATCTTAGTATAGAGGCAGATATGAGGCCAATGTTCATCAGTGAAGTCATGTATGTAGAGGAACAACAGTAGTATGTGAAATTTTTTAGGAAATATCATGATGTTTTTCTTAGTGCTATGATGAAATTCTAGTAATGGGCATTCATGTCATTTTCCATCATATTGGTCTCCCCATAAACCATTATAGGTTTGTGCATCCTCCCAGTAAAATTCACCCCCTCATGGTGCCATGGTTGAGGATGAAGTTGATAAGCTCATCAAAGCCAGCTTTATCAAGGAAGTTGAAAACCCCATGTGGCTAGACAACATTGTTCCTGTTAGGAAGAAGAATGGAAAGATCATGGTTTTTATTGACTTACAGAACCTCAATCACCATTGTATAAAGGATTATTTTATTTTTACTATGATAGAGATATTGATCAATGCCACAACTGGGTTCCAGGTTTTCTCAATCATATTTGGGTACTCTAGATATAATTAGATCCAAATGGCCCCTGATGATGTGGAGTCCAATGAATTTAGGATAATTCAAGGAATCATATTATATTAGTTAATTATATTCAGTCTAAAAAATATAGAAGAAACTTATCAATGATCCATGCACTGCATCTTCAAGTTGATTCTTGGGATGCAATCTGAATTCTATGTAGATGATTTTTGGTCAAATCCCACTAGCATCCGGACCATCTCATAGATCTTGATAATGTTTCCATCTTACTCTATTCCAAACATTTGTAGATGAACCTTTTTATGTGTGCCCTTGGGGTTACCTCTTGAAAGTTTCTTGGTTTCATTATTAGATATAGAGGCATTGAGTTTGACCTAGATAATATCAATACCATCGTCCATATTCCTCATACTAGTAACTTATGGGTGCTATGAGGAATCCAAGGCCACTTATCCTATATATGTTTATTTATTGTGAATATGGATGGTATGTTTAAAGCATTTTCAAGGATCATGAAGAAAGGTTTCGTCTACTAGTGGGATGAAGAGTATTAGATTGCATTCGAGGACATCAACCGGTATCTACTACAGCCTCTAGTTCGGATGGCTCCAATCATCAAAAAGTTATTGGTCCTCTATGTGGTCGACTGGGAATGATCCCTCAGCCCTATTCTCACTCAAAAGATGAATAATGGTATAGAGAACATTTTATGTTATCTCATTCGCATGATCCTCGACATAGATTTCAAATACTCTCCTATCAAGAAGAGATTACTTGCATTGGTTTCAGTAGTGAATAAGTTACGACACTATCTGCAACATCATGAGATATAGCTGGTGTCCCGTGTGGAACCACATAAATATATCCTAAAACTCCCTATGTTGATAGGAAATCTAGCTCATTGGATAGTTAATCTTCAACAGTTCAACATCGAATATGTTTCGCAGAAGGCCATCAAGGGTTAGGCATGGGTAGATTTTTGGACCGCCCTTCCATACCCCACAAAGTAGTCTCTATATCTTAACCTTCCATATGAGTCCATATTCTTGGTGGATGAGGCTATGCCATATTGGAAAATTCATTTTGATGGTACCTCTTGGATCCCAACCGGTAAAAGTATCAATGATCCCAGACTCAACAGAGTGGGCCTGGGATTGTCTTCATCACACCCACATAGGTTTCCATGCCTTGTTCATTCCAGGTATCATAAGGTTTCACCAACAATGATGTAGAGTATCAAACCATCATCATTTGTCTTGAGCTGGCCCTTGATATTGATGTTCCCCACCATCATGGGAAAGGGGACTCTGATCTATTCATTATGAAAATAGCAGGAGACTTTTTCATCAGGAAGCAAGATCTCATGCCCTTATTAGAACACACTCCTCAGCTAATGGACTAGTTACCTTCCCGACCAAAGGTAACTCATGTACCCAAATCATAGAACAGTTGAACCAATACCCTAGACAGTTTAGATGAATCCCATGAAAACCCTAACTGGGATGATCTATTCATCCATGTGATGCATTGAAGGTTCATCACTCTTGTCACTCCAGAAAATGATGAAAAAGGCCATTGGTGATTCCACATCAGGATCCTAGGATCCCCCATCAATTGAAGAAACCTCTAATTGGATGACTCATTTCATCAATTATCTTCCTCATGGAACTCTTCCACTGGGCAGAGCCAATAATGAGTGAATATGTTGGTATGCAATGCAGTTCACACTATATACTGGTCCCAAACTTGAAAAGACTCTCTTCAAATGTGGTTTTTTATAGAACTCTCTTATGCTTAATTGATGGAGATGAGATTCCTCAGGTTTTGCAGGAAGTTCATGTCAGGTCTTATGGTGATCCTAAGGTAGGTTTGAAACTCTCACATCATATTCAAAGGAAGGGCTATATATATCCCCCCATGCTCTACGATTATATCGAGTTTCTAAAGAGGTTTCATGTGTGTTAGGTCCATGACAACTTTATTCCTCGACCATCAGATCCCCACATACTACAATGTATTTTTATAGATTTTTAGTATGGGGAATCAGTATCATGGGACCATACCCACCAGTGAAATCTATACAACATAGGTTCATTATGAATGCAACAGATTTATTCTCGAAGTGGGGAGAATCAGTTCCTCTCAAGGAATTCAAAGCCTTATCGGTTGTTGAATTCATGATCTCCCATAGCATACATTGATTCAACATCCCTCACTCCATTCTCACTGATAAAGGCTCTATATTTCAAAAATTTGATCTATAGAATTTGTATACTTAGTATAGCATATGGTCCAACCATACTCTCCACTACCAGTAGAATGTATAGATCGAGACATTCAAAAAAACCGTCACCAACTTTCTGTAGAAGATGGTGGTCCAAAATTGGAAAATTTGTCCAGACAAGCTTTCCAATGACCTCTAAAATTAACATATGTTGTCTTGAAATTCCACCCATGTGACTCTATATTTCTTTAGGATATGGTATAGAGTAAATTTTTTCTATTATGATTTATCTACCTTCAGTCTGTGAAACTATCTACGATCAGTAGATGTTAGACAGGATAGTCGAGGGCCTTATAGATGAATTGGAATCCATCCATGAGAATAGGGTCCAAAACTTGAATAATCTAGAGAGGCACTAGAATAAGATAGCTAGAGATTTCAATAAGAAGTTTCACCTCTTTTCTTTCCTCCAAGGTGATACAGTTTTTTCTCTTTGAACGCCAATGATACTTGGAAGGAAGCCACTAAAGTTGGAATCCAAGTGGGAAGGACCGTGAATCATTCACAAAGTCTATCTTAATGGTGCATACTATTTGGTCACCATGGATTGGTAAAGAATCTGTCCTCAAAACAATTCCAAGTTTCACAATAAATACATCACATGAGGACATCTTCATCCCAAGAACACGACATTAAACTGGGTATCATTTCCAAAATCTATGTCCATAAACTAAGATCCACTGGTCATAGAAATATAACCTTAAACTAATTTCAACACTTGGGTCATTTACCCCAAGTCCATCTGCATCCTATCACTGACATTCTCTGATGTGTTGGTTTATGAAACCTAATGTTTTGGGTTCAACATTGACACTTACCTAATTCATTACCATAATTCGACAATTTTTTGGTTTGGATTCCTGTAGTACTCCAAGCCTAAAAGAATCCCCTCACCACTGTGGTTCCTAGCCAAAATGGCTCAACATCTATTCTAGGAAACCCTTGTACATACCATTTACAGTAAATAGTAGATCCTATGTTTTAATCATAGTCATCATTCGATTCGGAATTTTCATTCCCCATACTTGACTACATTAGTTGTGGATCCTATGTTTCGAATTTGGTCAATAGTTGTTCCTACCCATCATTTTTCCCCTTTATGATCTGAATCTCAAAATTCTGGATTTACAACTTTTCCACCTCCCTCTGTTTTGGTGGAACCCCAATAACCTTGGTGTTACCCCTTCCTACATCTATGCATGTTGAGTAGGAAGGTCAATATCATTGGAACTTCTATACCACGTATTTCCTTACCATTTCTATGTTCTTCCATGTGATCGGGGAATCCTAACACCACCCGATGTTTCCCATACCGATCATGACTCACGTGGTCTTGGGAAACTTTGTGGGTTTTGTACCCACATGGTAGAGCTGGAAAACTCCATAGGTAATGAATTTTTGGACTTTAAACTAAGAACCAATGGTCTGAACTCTATGACCATAATCTAAGACCAAATGATCTTAATTCTAGGACCTTAAAATAAGAATATTATAGTCCAATTTTTAATACCTGAAAGCTACACAGTTCCATCATAAGGTTCTCACCTAAGAACACATCACTTTCAGCATCAGTCCTCTATCATTATGTGTTCATGTACTACATGTGGTTTGATTCCCATTCTTATGGGACACGTAGGAATGCCCATCTATTTAATATTTAGTTCTAGATATAAATTCAATCTTTTTTACTCTTGGATTGATTTTCCCTTGAGAGTGTGTAGTGTTAAGTGGTCCTACATTTTCCTCATTCACATCAGATTTTGGTTTTCACACCATGGACTTCCCCTTGGTAACACTCCTCTCCCCCAACATCCTAGTTTCTTGATAATAAAGTCAGTAACAATAATATTTCTAGTCACACAATAATAAAAGCCACAGAAACCAATGATTTTACCACAAAATGATAAACTTCATGGACCAGTCTTGTCACATGACCTTAAACCATAGCACCATGATTCTAGCTACTTGATGGAAAACGACACAACATTATGGGATTATTGCCTAAGAGGAAAACACCTTTGGAACTAGTTATCCACCATGCCATATATTAAGAAATATGTTTGGATTGATTTTTTATCCACATAGGATATGTAGGAATGCATGGGTTTTTTATACTGGTCCACCCACTCAAATAATGTGAATAAAAAAATCATCATTCCCCCCTCTGTGTATGGGACAAACCTATGTACGAATATTTATCCTCAATAACTATATGTGTCTTGATTACCATCCTCGTGAGATACATAGTGATGTCTATATCATTAAACATGGGTCTAGCCATAATTTTATCCCCCTTTCACATTGGGTGACTAGTGTCCTTACAGCATGATGTTAAACTATATGTGATCTCAGAACTATGTGTGGCTTGATTACCATCATCACGAGATACATAGTGACACCCAAACTCTTTGTCCTTGGTCCCAACCAAAATTTCACCTCCACCTTTTTTCCTTGTACCATATACTTCAACTATAGTACACGGGCATCCTTGGATCACTCATGTCAGATGTTCCTTTTATAGTGCATCATCATTCCTCCTAGGACTTCTTTCATGTTAGATTCATTATTCTATCACCCCACATAAACCCACTATGGTAAGTCCCCTCCCCCATGTCCAAACTCTATGATCGTAAACTAGGATCATATAGTCTAAGAATCATAACTTTAAACTGTATACAGGTTTCTTATGGGATGTGTTGTGTGGTGTTTGTCCTCTTTAGCACACATTCATGTCGGGTTTTTTATAACACTGCACTACCCATACCCATTTGAGACATCATCAATTACGGTCTGAACTCTATAACCATAAACTATGATCCAATATCCTAACACATGATGTTAAACTGAAACCGTACCCTGAATGATTTTAGGATGCCTCACAATAATCATGGGATACCTGAGTTCCCTCATTAGAGAGGATTTCTCCTACTAATGTAGTTCTTCTTCTGTATTGTGTTGAAGAACTATGTGTGGCTTGATACTTACTCTAGTAAGATATGTAGTGACACCCAGATCTTTGATCTCATGTCCATATATGATATTTTCATCTTTCATGTTATTTCATCTTCATGCTTACTTCATGATATTAAAATACATTGGATATCTAAAACTATGTGTGGCATAATTCCCATTCTCATGGGATACATAGGAATTCCCAGACAACTTGCCTTTGTCCCCATTCATGAATTCCTTTGACCTTAGGCCCCTTGGAGTTGATTTCAGCCCAATATCCATGAAACTAAACTAAAAGAAGTTTATCTTATTGTATCTATATGTTATGTGGGACTCTATGAACCTCATTTTCATTGGGTTTTATCCCTCGTGTGTCGTATATATACCCTTTGAATGAACATTTCTCTTATAGTCTGAGCATCATTACTTAATACTATATGAAATCATGTTATGAGATCCATGAACATAAACTGAGAGATTATAGTCAAGGAAACATGAATTTAAACTATCTTCCATGGTCTAGGCAATATGACCTCAAATTGTCCTCAAATTCCATGTTTGATCTCCACTACCTGATATACTCATTTAACACTTTAAGAATTTCAGGGTTTGGATACCCACCATCTTTCACATTCAGATGGACCCCCTAATGGTGATGGCCTCATGCCATCTTTGGCTCACCTTCTGTCCTGGTCCAAAAACATAATGGATCTCTAGGAAAAAAATGGTGGATACTATGTTTAGAATTTGGTCAAAAGTTGATCTCGCATTTTCTCTCCCTACTTTTTATTGGTATAGTTATGGTACCAAAATTTCAAAAATTTCCAACAGTCTGCCCTCACCTATAAGTCGCCTCTTAATCTATACATTTAAAGTATGAACTTACCTCATTTCCATATTCATGTGTCATGGTGGGATTCCATTCATGGTGTCTCTTCTAATGTGTGCTCTTACATATCAGATAAACCCCCTTATTCCATTACTTATTTCCCATACTAACCATGAATCACATGGGCTTATGAGTTTTGGTAAGGTAAGAACAAATGTGTTCGAGCTACATAAGGGATTCTCGGTCCAATCTCTATGACCTTAAACTAGGATTCTTACTGGGATACATAATATGGTGTTGAACTCCCTTGTCCCTCTTTCATGTCAGGTTTTTTTCTTAGTATATCACATATTCCTTCTTCCAATCTATTTCTTGATACTTGTGTGATGTACAGGCCTCCTATGGCTCATTCACGTTTGGTTTATTTTCCCCATGCCACACAAATATTTAAGGAATTAAAATCCTTGATGTGTGCAACATGACAATAAAATGTTGTCTCAGGACCAGGAAGTATGACCTAAACCCTATGCAATGTTTTTCCCACATGACAATAAACTGTGGGATTCATCCTGATCACACGACATTAAACTGAACCATGCACCATACTCACTTTCATGATGTAGAATTGGGAAGCATATTGGGCCTCACCTGATAGGTCTTCTCTCCTTATGATGGTCATCTATTACATTTTTTACATCTTATACTACCATTCAAAATCCATGATGATGCTCCCCTGGAAGATGGGATTGATCTTTGTTCAGACCAGAACACTTAACTTTATGTTCTATAATCCATGGTGAAGAAATTACAAAATTTTTTGAATCCATTCGCACATTCCATCACTCAATATCCACACTTTTTGTGCCCCTTTACAGAGATCCTCACCCTTTTCCACATCTGAAGGGACCCCTAAGGGAACGGTGTCTGGCCAAGGATCACCTGCCATCCTGCGCCAACATTGCTAAAGACTTTGGATGAAATTTCTAGATAGGTCTCATTTTTCGAATATGGTCAGCAATCAAACCTCATTTTTCCCTATTTCAGGCTAAGCGATGTAGATAATGTGTTTTTAACATGGTCAACAATTGTCTTATATCATGACATCACCCCCATTTTGTTCCTCATTTTGGTTAATCGTAATTCCAATTTCTCATTCCCATTTTTTTGGATAGATTCAAACACCCCAATCATTATCTCATTTGTGCATTATTGTATATTGGGGGAAGAAATTTGGCTTCTACAAGATCCTTATTCACCATTTGTGGCCTATATCGGCATGAAAACATTGGGTGTTTAGTCAAAAAAAGTAGACTCTAAGTTTTAAAAGGTTATCTAACACTATCATTAAAAGTTAACAATTATGTGTTTGTACATTTTTTATCACACTGAGAACAACCCTTGTGAGATTAGGGATTAATCATTAGTTGTTTCACTGATATGATCAAAGTGTGGTAATTTAAGAAGTTGAATAATGTGTCTATGCACAACAAGTTTCAAAGAATCCAATGGTTTTGATAGAAGTAGGGACATCCACATGTCAGATCCTCTCATGAGTTTAGGAAGGATCACTCTATGGATCTTCCCCATCAATATAGCACTTAATCTCCACCAAATTTTGAAATTTGGACTCTAGGGTTTACTGTCACCTTATTATATTCCTTTATTTCTCATCTTCTTCTAGGAGGAGATTATCATCCTTGATATGTTCCTGGTCATGTTTGTCATGAACATAAGCCACTTGACATGATTCCTTTATTAGCCGATCTTGGGCATCATCCAGATGGACCCTACATCATAAGACATGTTTTGATTCAGAGTTAATGAATGAGTAACACTCGTTATTATGTTATTCCAGGAGAAGGATCTCCTTTTCATCCTCCTATAGATTTCATATGTGGTCAGACATCTTATCAAACCAAGAAGAATCCAGGTGTTGACTACTTCCCACATTTTCTCAGCAAGATAGTCACATATCTGTGCATGGGGATCTTGATTGTCTGCCCCTCTGACACACAGACTATGAATCCAGTAGTGAAGTGACCCCATATGGATCACCAATTATTTTTATGGAGTTTTTTCAATGAAATTATGGATGCACTTTCAAGCCTTGTGTCAAACCATGCGACTTTCCATGGATGCGTTAGAATCATAGCCATTCTCATCTCTTCCAGATCTGCAGGATCATACATTGGGAATGCAGCCAAAAGTCAAGTGGAAGGATCCCCCTTAGGAATTATGTTTTATAGGTTGGGATTCCTGTCATGATTTTGGTCATCCTCACTTGGATCCACCTTGACAATGTTGTCCCTTTCATCCCTAAGTACTTCCCAGCTAGTAGAATCACTAGAAGCCACAACTGACCGATCACCAGAGATCGTAGACTAGTCAGCTCGAGTAGTCAACTCCGTATTGACCGAAAACCCTATAAAAATAGGGATCCCAGATCCTCTAGTAATTTCCCATAGAAAAAATCCCCATAATCTCTACACTATTCAGATAAAAAATATTCCAATCAACATAATCAAGAAAACAACATGTGTGTCTATGTAAGGAAAGAAACTTACCAAAGCCAAGTTGTGGTTTGTCATGATCTTGGGTATTAACCATTGGGATACTGATACTTCCCCCACCCCCCATTTAGGATTGATTTATTTGGGTATTCATAGGTGTATACATCAACTTCCTCAACTTTTTTTATCTTTGTAATTGCTTCAGCCCTAGACACAAGCTCTGGAGCACCTTCCTTCGCACTCATTGGTCCACCTCCATCCCCATCAATAGGGGTCCCTTATGCAAGATCCTTCTACATATAATAGATTTTAGTTAAGGATTATAGATAAAGCATAGGGGTAGGTATAGAGTGGTTTAATGAGTTAAATATTAATTTGAGTGCTTCAGCAAATTTCTCTAAGGAGGCTTTTCCAAGGATATGACCTCACCATCCTCTCGGGGGTCCCTTTATTAGAGTATACCCCCAAAGATCCATCTTATTCATTAGGAAAGAAATATCAATCTTCCAATTAAAATTATGATATATTTGGAGGAGTATTTTTGTCTAGATTCACCCTCACTCAATCTATCATTAGATGCATGGTTCCCCAGGAATGAACAATGTCCTCCAATTATATCATGAATTGTGCCACATCCACCTGAGATGAGAGGAATACATCCTTGGAATAATTAATCCCCATGAGTAAAATCACAAACCTGTTGAGGAAATCTAACATCACACTAGGGTCTAGGAACTATCTGTTGATATCCCAGGTTTCACAAGCCTCAGGGTAGACAGTGTTCTCAGGGATGTCCACACAATGTGACAATTTACTGGGAATTTGTGTAGGTATCCTACAAAAACCTATCAATGGTTACCCATCCTCCTAAGTTCGCATGACTACCAGTGTTGCACACATTGTTGTTTCCCCTCCTAAACTTATTTATGGTGTAGGACCTAGAAGTACTAGCTCCACAGTTATAGATCCACTGTAAAAATGCACCCCATCCCTCCTATTATGGAACTCTCTTGTCATCATTCAGCCTCGATCTTGAGGCACTTCTTCATTGGACTAGACTCTCTTTTGCCTCAGTTTTTCTCCTAGATAGGATGCCTCCCATCTCTTTGCACATGTATAAACCAAACCTTACATGATAGTTGATAACAGAATATCATTTAGTATCATTCCATATTCCCATGTGAACATGAGCCAGAGCAGCCTCATCATGCATAGGTGGTCTTCATGAAATAATACTAGGTATACCTTTAGGGTCTGCCTCTACTGACACTTGAACTGATTTGTGAATAAGTATGGGTTATAAAGTTCACAAATTGTCTCTCAATCCACTTGTCCCTCCTGAACTCCACCCTAAAAATATAGGATATATGACCACTTCTCTTCAGTTCTTGTTCGAACATCAATTATTACACCCATTTGTAGAGGGAATATGTTAAAGGAGAATTGATCGACCTGCCCAACCTTCATCAACACTGCTGTCAATCTTATATTGAATAGAAAACATCCTTCAATGTTCAAAATCACTTAATGAAAGTTTTTCTTAAGAGGGGAGTTGGGATTTGGATATTCATAGCCTCCCATGTGTGCAACCACCTAGATGTATAGGAAGTGGTGTGGTCTGCACATGTGCAATGGTTTATTCCCCTCACTGATATGCCAAAGCACTTTGTATAGGTTTTCCAGCATCCAGATTCCAAGATTGACGCATTTCCCTATTTCCATCACCACTGCAATGATGAATGTGCTTGGTCATACTCTCATATGCACTTCTCTCACAAGAAGAATCCACCTGCATATGAGTGCCACAATGAACCTGTCTAACCATACTATGGGTTTAGTCACTGTATTGAGGTTGTACCCCCACATTTTCCATTGGAAATCCTCGAGGACTATCCATTAAGATTATTCCTTAACCCACTGAGCTCCCCAAAAATTGTTACGGAGCCTTATCAGTAATTTTCTAGATGCCTCTTCCCCCTCAATAGGCACCACCATCAAGAAGTTTAGAAAATACCGAAACCACTACCAGAAGTGGACATCTTTCATCCTTTAATTTTCTTTATTAGTTCCAGATACTAGATCTAGCAGCACTTCTTCCAAACATGGAATATGTTCGTGATCCTCCCATGCATTCTATATGTGGGGGAATTCATCATACATTCCTCATAGGATAGTGATACCAAAAATGTGATGGACATCCCATAGGATAATTTCGACTTCCCCATGATGCAGATGGAAGGTGTTGGTCCCCCAAGATGATCTTCTTAGTAGTTCATTTATGATCTCTCACAGTTGGTATATGAGAAACTGGGAATCCCATGATAATTTATAGAGGCCTACTTGCCTCATCTATGCCCGAAAATATAAATAGAATGTACATTCCCAGTAGGCCCAGACCCACTCCTCTATGAAGTTACCACCCTAGGGAACATCCCAATCATTGTTCCATCATTTCTCTAGGTTTCCTAAGCCTTCTTTGATGATTATCTGATATTGTTTCACGGAAGCCTCAACCTCCATATCATTTCCATTGATGTTGTTGACATGGTTATAGAGGCATCCAACAATAATGTCCATGTGATCCTCCCATATGTGGTCATTAGCAACCCATATGCCACTATTACTACCCTGGTGTACCTTGAAACTAGTAAGATGGTTCATCCGTACTCACCTGCGGGGTGAAGATATCATCCCTCATACCAAATCCATAAAATGATAGACTCTTTAATATAGTATAATCCCTATAATATTCTGATAGAATTTAAAGTAGAGACTCGTGATCTGAATGGCTTTGGATGTACTCCCTGATCATGATATTGTTTGCAATATCTTCCCTTCAAGAAGCATCTGTAAGGACCACCCAAGTAGTTTCTTGAGTGGCCATCAGATTCGAGACTTGGGTATATTTTTGTGTCTTTTCATAGAGGTTTCTCATGAAGGCTGTTCATGGAGAACCAAATCCAGAATCCTCAGTTAACCCAATAGGATTCACTAAACAGAATCAGATCACAATGCTCAGGTTCGCCAAGCAGCATTTGTGAAGCGAGGACCACTAGTAACACGGTTCACAAAGACGCATTCATGAGGTGAATTGGATTCATGAAAACATAGATCAATCGAGGTTGGTGCACAGACCATGTACGAGCGAGGGCCCCTCAGGTGCTATTTATAGTTTCATGGTCGATCGACCTTCAAGGTGACCCCCACACCCGGTTGCATCGTGGTTCCACCATCGCACTCTAGCTTCATGATTTTCCAAGTTTTTGGTGAATCTCCCTTATAATATTATCCTCCTTTTACTTTCATCTCCCATTCTGAGGGGGGAATCATTTGGTGCCAAACATTTTGCCTCGATATAGGTTGGGGAAGGCCTCGGCCATTTGGGATGGAATTAATGGTCAAACGGATCCCAAAATCACTAAAAGGGTCTTACCTTTTGAAGAACCTTCACAGTGGTCTTCTCACAACCACAATCATGTGAGGCCAATATGGTACTTCTGTGATTCTGACGTCCTCCATGACCACTCCATGGAATTTTATGGATGGAATCATGAGTTTGACAGAGCCCCTATATTTTTTGGATCTCCCATTTGATTTTCAGCGTTCCTCCAAGCATCGTCACTCCCAAAGCCTATAAATATCTGGAACCTTCTACCTCAAAGGGATGGCTACCTCAACTATTCTTCTTTAGATCTATCATTTCATGAACCTCCTAAGCACCATGAATCTAACCACGCAATGAATCATCCAAGGTACTAGAGCATCGGGATCCCCCCTTTCCCATGTTCTTAAGGACATCTACCTAAGGTAGAGATCCCTTTTATGAAGGACCACACCCTTCATGGAAGAAGAAGGCCCTCCAGGGTACTTGAGGTTTTGAGTAACATCTTTCCTTCACGAAACACCTCTATTAGAGTTCCTAACTTCACACAAACATAGAGTCACCATGCCTCATGAATCCCTTTCCTTTGTGAAGACCATATCCTCTGCGAAACACCTGATCTTCATGAATCCTTTCCCAGTGAGGCCCCCAACATCATGAGACACACCACTGTGTGCCCTGTAGGCTCATGCAAAGTAATTTCTTTCTCACTTTCAGGGTTTCCTCTGTTGTGCTACCCTAACTACTGGTTTTCATCATAGTTATGCTAAGGGATTTTTCTTTCCAACATATATATGATAACATGGACCTCACTATCGACCACACCTGAACACCATTACACCCTGGAATTTCTAATTCCTTCCCTTACCCAAGTTTTGGTGAGAATCAGTTGTGTAATCCCAAGGGGTAGGGTGTGATCCCCCTATATCCATGTTGTAGCATGTAAAACTGCCTAGTGCCCTCATACATAGCACACAACGATAAATTGTAGCCTCACCCCATGAAATACACATGGGGTGCCCCACCTTATTCATTTTCCACACCCAATTTTCTCTATGGGAGTGAGATATCCCTTTTATGTAATGAGATCCTCCTCACATGTAATGATATAATCCATGGGCCGATTCCATGTGTAATCCCCAAATAATCTAATTGTCATATCGTTCATGACAAGAATAAAAAGCCTTCTTCTTCCTCTTGTTTCTCACACCAATCATGAGTCACATGGTCTTAGAGTTTAGTACTAACCACGACACCTGTCTCTTCTCATGGGTTGTTTCTACACATGAACCCCAACCATATCCTCAATGGTCTTCTTTTATGCATATGCCCCAACCATATGCTCCATGGGAATCCTCCTTAGGTATAATCCCCAAACTCCCCTCCCGAACTATGTTGAATTTGATTCCCAATTAACTAGGATACGGAGGAAGCCTAATTCATGTTTAATCCCCACACCCCCAACAATCCATTCACCCCATCCATTTAATCTAATTTATCCACAATCTATCCTGATTCTCACCCGGGTCGCCACATCTCATTGAAATTATTCCATCCATCTTGGTAATTCATACACGTATGTACCATCCATTCCATATCTTCTCCTAGTATCACCAAGGAAACCAATCATGTGTAAGCCCCACATAATTCATCATCCAACCAAGAGAAATCCTCTTGTGAAGGACATCTCCCATGTGTAAGTCCCACACAATCCATCGCACTATGTGGGTTTTGATGTATGTAGGATGCCTCCCTAGGGCTCAATCCTAAACAATGGTTAAAATTAGTGTTCTCCGCCTAGGAGAGAACCTCCCTAATCCACCTCCAGCAGTGTCCAGACCAGCCTTCATAGTGTGAAACATTCTCTTTATGAGACACGCCATCCAGGGTCTGCCTCCATAGGCATTCTGACCCATCCACCTGGTACAATTTGGTGCCTCCCTTCTATGGATGTTCCCATTTATAGTGTGACCTCTTCCCTTTATAGTACACACCCCTTGGGTCCACTATAATAGGCCGTTCTGACCCAATCATTGGTAAACCTTCTAGGTTCTCCCTTCTAGGTATGCACCTCTCTGATCTGCCTCTATAGGAAATTTTGATCAACCCACTCCATCTTCATAGGAAGTTAAACTCACAGCATACCAAGTTTTAAACATGGGATTCCTAAGTAAATCCTCATAAGATATGCCTATATCATAAGATACCCCATATATGAGATAGGATTCCTTGGGTTTCATGCCCTTGAGAATCCCTCTTATGAGGAAGAATATTGGTGACCAATGTTCCAACATCCATACATGTCAGTGATGCCCAACATAACTACTCCCCTAATTGAATAATGTTACCCTATCAAGACCCCTTGTAATGTCCAAATACAAGTAGCATAATCAACCAGTATACACAAATAAATTCCAACAAGAATGAGTTTTACAGTCACATCTTAATCTGTGAGGGAGGCCCAGACTAGTCAACAAGTACTAAGGAGAAATCCATGGAAGGAGGAACTAACATCCCATCATCCAATTTTGATCAACGATAAAACATTTCCAATAGATTGATGAATGTTTCCCATCTTTGGAAATTGGGAATGGGGGTAATAATACAACATAAGCGAATAACAACACGTGAGGTGGCGTGGCCCAACAAAAGTGTCAGAAATAGTTAGTATGATTTTTTTTAAATGATGTGATAGATATAGATTATGATTTTTATGGGAACATATGTTTATTTTAGAGATAAATATTGAGTTGAAAAGTTATTTTATGATTAATGTTATTTTAGAGTAAGTTCACTATTTTAAGAACCTTGTGTGATTAAGATAAATAAAACATTACAGGATTTCATTTTAAGAAAAAATGTTGAATTACGTTTTGGAAGAATGTATGATGTCAATGTGCCTTTTTGGTAATTTAGGTTAATTATGGTAATGATTATAATATCTAAGATATTATATGATTAAGCCATATTCATTTTTTTTGATACATTATGAATGATTGATGTTTTTTAGAGATAAATGTTAACTTTATCTTGGAAGAATATGTGATCATATAATTCTAATATTTGGATTTCAATCTTGGTCGGGTATATTTTAATGCATTTTATGGTAATATATTTATCAAGGGATCTAATTTGGATGTTGGATGTTATTATTAGGGAATTCGTGATTAAGGTTGTACTTATTCATATGGAAGTTTATTCATTTTCAGAATTATACTGTGCTAACCATTTTTATTTTAGTTATTGTGTAAAATAAGAAGAAGTTATTTTTATCATTTTTTTGGATTGTGTGATATGTTAGAAGTTAATTTTAGCGCATCAGGCATAAAAATCACCATGGATATTCATTTATCAGAGTAATAATTGATGTGCAAGTTGATCAAAGAACAATAAAATGATGAAATTGTACTTATGAAAAAAATAATAATTAAGTATATTTTATGGTAGTAAAATAATACCTCAAATTTAGGAAAATTGTCTTTATATGAAAATTTTATCTTATTACCTTCATTTCTGATGAATCGATGGTATTTTTCACACCACTTTGGTTTATAGTTTTGTGGTCATTAGGTTTTTCATTATAATTTAATTTCTTGTGATAAAAATATCTATCACTCTATATAATTATTTGGTACTTAATCCATTCTTCCATGTCCTTATTTTCACTTTCCACTAACAATTTCCAGCTTAGAAACCTAGTTAGGTGTTATTTTAGATAACCTTCATACTACCATTTCTCTCTTATCAAGTAGAAGTTTTATTAACGCTTTGTATGAGGAAGGTTTTTAAGAAAGTTATTTTAAAATATAAAAACATTTATTATTAATATCAAGTTCAAATTGTGAAGATACAACTTACTAATTGGGATGATAATGTAACACCCTGATAGTGTCGCTCATGCATACTTATGGACTACCACCTCTATGAAGTGATGTGATATGTTTTTCATTTTATTTTTGAATATATGGTAATAAGGATAGATTAAATTAATATATAAGATATATATGATATAAAAATGATTCTATAAAGTTTAATTATATTTAACTTTATTTTTTTCCATTCATCGAAAAAATGAAAACAATTTTCATGCGTACGTATGGTTTGCCATCCCCATGAGCTGTGTAATTCATTTTACCATCCTTTAATTTTATGAATGACTCTAAATATGTATATAATGAATATATATAATATTTATACCATGATTAAAATTTTGGAGATGAGGGAATCATATAAAAATTACAAGGACCAAAAACATTGAACTACACCATACATGAAAAACGAAGCAATTGTCACCTGATGTGGTGTTTTTAATAAAGAATTATTAACAAAATGCTGATAAAAGGGTTATAAGTAATCATAAATGGTCTGATATATATATATATATGATTATGGTTCTATAATATATATAATAAACTTATATTTATTATATAGGAGGTTTGAACATGTATGAAGGAAGTTAAGATTTGAGGTGAGGTATTTTTATCTCACTTTTATTTTACAGGGACACATGCCATATTAACAACTTCTTTATCTTTTTTGGTTTATTTAATACCAATGAATTTAATTTATAATTAATATGAAGAAAATTTTGGGATATATGTTGTAATAGTTGGTGCCATAGACCTAACTAAATAGTATTTTTCAATTACCATATCATGTAAATACTGAGTTGTGTATGATGTACACATACCATAATAGCATAGATATTTCTGTATAAACTATTTTTATAGTAATGTTCATATTTTAATTTTCATATAAAAAGGTTATAATAGTTTCAAGGATATAATTATAACTTCAAGATACTATGACATTAATCTTAAACATATATCGTATGGTCTAGATACATCAACTGACTAGCGTAGTTAATGTCTCACTATCTGGTGTTAGGGGCTCAAAATCATTGAAACTTATTCTCATGAGGTTTTCACTTGGTGATTATAACGACCCATACTTTACATACATTTTCATTACTTCAGAATTTAAGCACACTTATTACAAAATATAACAAAACCAGGAAAAGAACCGTATAGGTATAGAGTCTTTAGAAACTGGGAAACATAAACAACGGGTTCATAAAGCATCTACTTTGCCTCCCATTTATTTCATCATATCTAGAGTCCCTTTTTGGCATATCCTACTTAATAACATTCTTCATGACCTGGTGAAATAAAACATACAAAAGGGTGAGCTCAAATTCTCAGTAAGGGTAAACAAAAGAAATATCAATCACATCATATACAAAAGAACATAACTTTTGGAAATCTTAACCTGCAAAAGAAATCATAATTTCATAACATGGGATAAATAATAGTAGTGAAATGTTATCCCAATAATCATAACATAAAACATGAAACTTTGTTTCATACACACATAATCATAGAGAATCATTTCTTGTTAGTCAAGACTCATTTCCAAGACTATCTTAGTGGACAAAGTCCATTTCTGAACCGAGTTCACTCCTCGTTTCAGTCCTATTTCACTGAACCGGTTTAACCTGCCATTCCAGCCATTTCTATCTCATGAGATATAAAATCTTTACCCAATGAATTGGATGGAGATATAGGTACCACCCATCTCATAATGATACCATTATTATGTGTTCTGCAAAATCAGAAACCATACATCATAGCATATCCCATGTAATAAAAATGGGAATCTTAAACATCGTGACATCATAAACAATTCATATAAGATAAAGGAATTCATAAAAATATAATTCCATGACAACATAATCAACTCAATGTAATAATAGGGATATAAACAGAACCCTTTATTATCTTAGATGGAAAATAATTTTGATAAAACACTTGAACTCCATTCTTGAGGAAAATATCATTTCTACTTCAAAAACACTTTTCCTTTCTTAACATGTCGTACAATTCAAAAATAAAATAATTTGATTAAAAATAAGCTTGAAAACTTGTAAAGTAATCTTCTTGGAAATAATGTTTTAGAAATCCATTCATGCCGTAAAAGTTAAAAAAACATTCTTCGTACTTTTGTCAGAAAAGTCAAAAAGTACCTCGTACGAAAACGACAAAATATTCCTTTCATATCCTTTACTAAAAACTCACCGAAAGGGTAAAATTGAATATAAAAAATTGTATGTGAATGGAAATAATATTACATATTGATGAAACATGGATGTGGATGATAAAATACACCCCAGTAAATACTAAAGTATAAACAATCTCGGATAAAAATTAGATTGTGATGTTTCCCATAACTTAGGTCCGATTTTCCTCGTAAATGTCTGAACCTCCTGTATAATGATTTAAATAATTTTATTGACTTATTCAAGAATCATAATTATTCTTATGATATCATATATGGTCATATTATTAGCTTTTTAGTAGTAATATTTCATTGCTACTTGTTATTCGGGTGTTTATAACTTTTGTTCTTACGCGTGTTTTGTCGAATAAATTCTTATTCTTCTCTTTAGGTTATAGATACATCATTTCCAGAATGGTATTAATGTACTATATATCATATTTATTCATTCAATTCATTTATATAATCCTTATGCAATGAAGATCATGTAGAACGAATTGCATCACATCGTGGAGACGGTATTCCGTACGTACGCACGAGCGATGATATCGTTCCCATGATCGTGGAATTGTATTGGGGTGTATGTATACTATTTCAGAATCAATATCACTTTAAAATAATCATATATAGTAATTATTGACATCATTATACCCATCCATGTAAGGTGGTGGGGGAAAACTAGATTACACCAATGTGTGGAGACAGTATTCCATACGTACGCACGCGCGGTGATTTCATTTTCCAAAGGATGGATAGATGTTGAAATAGGGTTGTTTCATAATTATAATAACATGTCAATATATGAGTGATACTGATGTTATTACTTCATAATGAAACAACTAAAGATGAAGATGTTGAAGAAGAAAGAATTTGGAAAGGATCGGTAATGGATATTACCACTTTTTGATGCGCCTCTTCTTAACCTCCTCTTAGGGCATGAGGGTTAGTCTTTGAAGAAGACCAGAACCAATAGGATGATTCTAGGGAAGTGGGGAAGTAAAATGGGCAGGGTTTGGCCGAGCTTGATGGCTCAAATTGGTGTGAGGAGGAGAGGGAGGAGGTGCCCTTTTATATGGGAGGAGAGGGGCACCTTTGGAAATATAAGAAATATTAGTTTATATTAAATCCCAACCCCACTTAAAAACATAAAAAATGACTCATATCCGAATATGAGATGATATAGGGTTGTAATATCATCAACCAATGAAAGTTACACATGTTTGGAATTTATTTTAAACATTACCAACTTGATTTATCCTTATTTATAAATTTAATTTTATTTGTGGTAATAATATTCTAAATTTTAAATTATTATTAATAATTGCATATGTGTTGTGAATTTTCCATAATTTGACACTTTATGACATTTTCGACCATATAAATTTTAATTTATAATTTTTTAATATTTTTGTTATTTTTAAACAATTTTATAATATGTTATTTTTATAAAATAACAATAGTGTCAATTTTGACACTATTCATTAATTTGAATTTAAATAAAATATTTAAAGAGTATATGTTCTAAATAAAAGCTTTAATAGATTAATAAAATGTCATATGTATCTAGAAAATTAGTGGAGCACATTAAATAGTGCATATAATAATTATTTTAATATTTTAAAACCATTTATTTGATATTTTAATTAATAAAATAATTTCAACATCACTATTGTGTCATAATTAATGATAATTATTTAATCCCTAAAAATTCTAAATAATTCCTATGATATAGATAATTTTATTATATTTCTGTAGACTATTCATGTCCGAAGTTTCATTAAGTTTATCACCATGTTAAAATTATTATACTTATAAGATTTAAGAAAGTGACATGTTGTCACATTCTTTGGTTTTAATAATAATTAAATTATTTTCATGGGAAAAAGTCTATTAAATGAATCTAATCTAACCCTTCGGTGATATGGGTCTACTTTTAGTCATCCAATAGGATTTTGGCAGGTGTTAGGGTAATTTTATAATCTTATATTTATCCTTAATTACCTGATTTACCTTCAACTATTGTAAATAAAATTTACCGTAGTAACTATTCATAATGCCCAAAAATAAAAAGTAGCCTATTAACATAAATTGGACACGCTGATTCTGAATATGGAATCCATTTTTCAAAATTCAAAACATATAAGTTGCAGTAATTAATTTAAAATAAATCCCGTTGTTAAGAAGGCGGGTTTTAGAAGTTAAAACATTTCCAAAGATTTAATGTTTTACCTATGAATTCAATGTGAAATTAATGCTAATGACATACATTATATTAAATGGTAAAAATATATTCTATCTATACTTTAAAACCATTAAATATTATAATTTATCCATATAAATTATCTCATTGAAAAAAGTTGTTTTTAATTAAAAAATAGCATATTTTTACTATTTATCAAAATATGAAAGTTATTAGAAAAATATCAAAAAATTATCCAAAGTAAATTTTTATATCCTGATTCAAAAGAAGAATTTTATTTTGTAATATTGAACTTATAAATTTGTCAAAAACTAGATTTAATGTGGGTGCGCCATCAAAAGGCGGCAAAACTGCTTTTTTTTATAAATACTTATTTTACCCAAAAAAATTATTTTGTTCTATTACAATGTTCTAGAAAATGTGTAAGATGAATAATAATGTTGTAAAATTTAAAATTCAGTTAATACTGTTCATAATGCCTAGTTTATAATATTATAATAATATATCGTTGTTTAGTGGAACTCGGTATTGTGTACTGCACCCGCTATCGAGGAAGGTCGTGATTGCGTGCAGTGAAAGATTCCTTTGATGATTTATATAACATAAAAACAAAATATTTCTCATAAAAGTCTCAGGTGTTACATTCTACCCCCCTTAAAATGAATTTCACCCTCGAAATTCATCACTTTGTAAAAAACAGATGAGGATACCTCTCCCTCATCATATCCTCAAGCTCCCATGTAGCTCTTCTAATTGGCGGTTCCTCCATAAAACTTTCACCAAGCGAGTGGTCTTGTTTTGTAGGAATTTTTCACTAAGATCCAGAATCTCTATCGGTTGTTCTTCATAAGAAAGATCTTGCTCCAGCGGTACAACTTTTGAGCTGAGTACATGTGAAGGATCAGGTATGTACTTTATCAGGAGAGATACATGGAACACATCGTGGACTTGAGAGAGATTCGGTGGAAGTGCCAATCGGTAAGCTACCTTCCCAACACGATCCAGTATTTCGAAAGGACCGATATATCTAGGGCTCAACTTCCCCTTCTTTCGAAATCTCATGACCCTCTTCCAGGGAGATATTCGTAAGAACACTTTATCACCAACTTCAAACTCTAGGTCTTTTCTTCGGTTGTCGGCATAACTTTTCTGTCGACTCTGAGCTGCTCTTATGTGTTGTTGAATAGATCAGAATTTCTCTACCATCTCTTCAACAATATCAGGTCCTAATAGCTTTCTTTCCCCAACTTCATCCCAACAAGTTGGAGTCCTGCATTTCTTTCTATAGAGAGCTTCATAAGGAGCCATCTGAATACTGGAGTGAAAGCTATTATTATAAGAAAATTCCACCAAAAGGAGGTGTTGATCCCAACCACCTTTGAAATCCATAGAGCAAGCTCTCAACATATCTTTTATAGTTTGAATTGTTCTCTCAGACTGACCGTCTGTCTGAGGATGATAAGCAGTGCTGAAACTCAACTCTGTATCCAGAGTATGCTAAAGACTTCACCAAAACTTTGAGGTAAACCTCAGATCCCGATCAGATATAATAGAAAGTGGTACTCCATGCAATCTTACCACTTCCTTCACATCTATCTTGGAAAGATGATCTAGAGAGAAATACTCTCTAATAGCTATGAAGTGTGCAGACTTTGTAAGACGATCAACTATGACCCAGATAGAATTATTGCCTTTGGATATTTTAGGAAGTCCTGTGTCAAAGTCCATAGTGATGTTTTCCCATTTCCATTCGGGTATGGGTAATGGTTGTAAAATCCCCTTAGACTTCTGTCTCTCAGCTTTAACTTGCTGACAAACCAAGCATCGATAGACATATTCAGCAACATCTCTATCCATGCCATCCCACCAAAAGTACTCTTTCAGGTCTATATACATCTTCGTGCTTCCAGGATGAATAGAGAATGAAGAACTATGAGCCTCATCCAGCAGCTCCTTCTTTAATTTGGGGATGGGTTGAACACAAACCCGATTCCTGAACATTATTATCCCATCACAATCAAGGTTGAATTAAGGAACATTTCTCACCTTCTTTTGTAACTCGACATCTTCTTTTTGTGCCTCTTTAATCTTCACATGTATATATGGTTGAACATTCATTTGAGAAAGATACGATTTTTCCCCATTCATTGTAATTACAAGATCCATCCTTTGTAAATCTATAAATATTTGATCTTTTGTGATCCTCACAATGGATAAACTGGCATGCTCTTGTTGACTTAATGCATCTTCCACCTTGTTTGATTTCCCATGGTGGTAATGAATTGAGCAGTCGTAATCCTTAATCAGCTCCAACCATCTTCTTTGGCGCATATTCAGCTCCTTTTGTGTGAAAATATACTTTAAACTTTTATGATCAGTATAATTATCACACCTTTCACCATAAAGGTAATGCCTCCAAATCTTTAATTCAAAGATTACCACAGCTAACTCCAAATCATGAGTTGGGTAATTTTGCTCATGTATTTTCAACTATCATGAGGCATAAGCTATCACCATGTCATATTGCATAAGAACACACCCCAAACCCTTCTTGGATTCATCACTGTAGATCACAAAACTGTCTCCACTACAAGGTAGTGTGAGAACATGTGCACTAGATAACCTTCTTTTCAACTCCTTGAAATTCTCTTCACATTCCTCCATCCAGACAAACTTAACTCCTTTCCGACTCAACTTGGTGAGTTGATTAGATAATCGTGAAAAATCTTTCACAAAACGTCGATAATATCCAGCCAAACCAAGAAAACTTCGGATCTCAGTCACTGTTGTTGGTCTCAACCATCTTTCAATAACCTCTATTTCTGCTGGATCCACAGATAACCCCTCTTTTGAGATTATGTGACCAAAAAATGAAACTCTTTGAAGCCAAAAATCACACTTTGTAAATTTGTCATAAATATTATCCTTTCTCAGGGTCTTCAATATAATTCTCAGGTGATCTTCATGTTATTCCTTTCTCTTTGAATATACAAGAATATCGTCAATAAAGACTACCACAAACTGATCAAGATAGTCTCTAAAGACTCTATTCATCAGATCCATGAAGATAGCAGGGGCATTAGTAAGAACAAATGGCATCACTATAAAATCATAGTGTCCATACCTTGTACGGAAAGCCGTCTTTGGTATATCCTCCATTTTGACCCTTAATTGGTGATAACCTGAACGAAGATCAATCTTAGAAAAGTATTGAGCTCCTCGTAGTTGGTCAAATAAGTCATCAATGCTTGGGAGAGGATATTTGTTCTGGATAGTGATCTTGTTATGTTCTCGATAATCAATGCAGAGTCTCATTGATCCATCTTTCTTCTTAACAAACAGAGCAGGTGCTCCCCAAGGTGACGCACTAGGAATATCAACCCCTTATCAAGATTCTCTTAGAGTTGCTTCTTCAATTCCTGCAACTCAATTGGTTCCATTCTATAAGGTGTCTTTGGAATAGGCAAAGCACCTGGTACGAGTTCTATTGAAAACTCAACTTCACGATTTGGTGGGAGACCAGGTAATTCCTCTGGAAAGACATCATCAAACTCACATACAATGGGCATATTATTAATCGTGAGTTTCTCACCAACCATTTCAGATAAATAACCTTCATTTAGTGGAATAAATACCCATAAAATGGAAGAAATTTCCACTAGAAGGTTATGTTCATCCTTGAATCGATAGACGATAATAGATTGATCTGGAATATGAAATGGGACTTCCCTTCTTTGGAAATTGATATGAGGTCCATGTAGAGAAAGCCAATCCATGCCAAGAATCACATAAAATTCCACTATAGGAAGGATCACAAGATTTGAATAAAGCGCTTTCCCACAAACATCAATTAGAGAAGAATTATAAACTTTTGATGCGACTGTTGTGCCATTAGGGGTTGTCATAGCTAACTCAACATCTAACTGTTGAGGAAATTAATATGGTGATATCCTTAGAAAATTCTTCAGAAATAAAGGAGTGGATGGATCCAGAATCAAATAAAACATTTTCTACTTTAGAGTGGATGGTAAGTGTACCATTCACCTCATCATTATCATACTCCACATCACTGATATAAATTGCATATGACATTCCTTTGTCTTTCTCCTTAAGATTTTGTTGACGTCAACCATCATCATCAACCCTTGGATTTGGGCATTGATTGGCATAATGCCCCATCTCCTTGCACCTGAAACATTGAAGTGTAGTAGGTTCATTCTGTGTGTCCCTTCCTTTGTTTGCATCATTAGACATCTTCTTCCCATCATTGCGGCATTTCAAGGCCCAATGACCTTCCTTTCCACATTTGAAACATTTACTTGTCCCTTTAAGACAACTCCCCCCATGTTTCTTTCCACACTTTGAGCATAAGGGAAATCTCATCTTCTTTTCAGTGTGCTCTTTAGATTTTCCTTTGAATTCCATTTTCCTCTTCTTATCAAACCCATATGACTGATGGGTTACTCCAATCTCCATCTCGACTTTGAGAGAACATTGAATGATTTCCTCATAGCTATTGAAGTCCCTTATGGCTAAAGCCCTTCGAAGACTTGGTTTTAAGCCACTAAAGAATTGATCGATCTTACTCTCGGGTTGGATAATAACACCAGAAGTGTACCTTGCAATTATTGTAAAATTTGCTTCATATGTACCAACAGATTCATCATCCTTTTGCTGCAGTTCAAGAAACTCTTTCTCCATATTTGTTCGTAGAATACGAGGGAAGTACTTATTGAAAAATAAGTTCTTGAACTCGTCCCATTCCATGGACTCAATTTCATCTCTTTTCCTCGTATTCTTAATAAGATTCCACCAATGATCAGCATCTCCTTCCAAATGATACACTGCTAGGATGACTTTATCATGTTCAGAACATTGAATAACTAAAAATATCTTTTCAGTAGTACTAATCCATTGTTCAGCAACTAATGGACCAGTAGTCCCGCTAAAAGAAGGTGGACGCTGCCTCATGAAGGATTCAACAGTATTTTGCTCCTTCCATTACTCGTTTGGAAGTCCTGCATGATTCATATCTTGAGAAAGTTGTGTGAGCATAGCTACAAGATTTTTCATTCCATCTCCCATAACGTTTGGTTGCTCGGGGGACAATCATTTCATTGCCTATCGCATTCCGCATTAACACGGTTCCTTCGGGTTCCAGCCATTGACTAAAACCAAGAAGAATAGTGTGAGAAACACTAATTATAATAGGAAAACCACATAATCAAGAATAAAGTTTCCCACATAAGGTCTTATCATAGGTTTTTCATGACCATTTCTAAAACACTAATATTGTGTTCTATTCTTAGACTTATCCTTAGGATTCTTACTAAGGATTTCACATCCTAGTTTCCAATGGTTGACTATACCTTTCCTCTGATACCAACTATAACGACCCATACTTTACATACATTTTCATTACTTCAGAATTTAAGCACAATTATTACAACATATAACAAAACCATGAAAGGACCGTATAGGTATAGAGTCTTTAGAAACTGGGAAACATGAACAACTGGTTCATAATGAATCTACTTTTCCCCCCATTTATTTCATCATATCTAGAGTCCCTTTTTGGCATATCCTACTTAATAACCTTCTTCCTGACCTGGGGAAATAAAAAATACAAAAGGGTGAGCTCAAATGCTTTGTAAGGGTAAACAAAAGAAATATCAATCACATCATATACAGAAGAACATAACTTTTGGAAATCTTAACCTGCAAAAGAAATTATAATTTCATAACATGGGATAAATCATAGTAGTGAAATATAATCCCAATAATCATAACATAAAACATGAAACTTTGTGGAATACACACATAATAATAGAGAATCATTTCTTGTTAGTCAAGATTCATTGCCAATACTATCTTAGTGGACAAAGTCCATTTCTGAATCGAGTTCACTCCTCGTTTCTGTCCTGTTTCACTGAACCAGTTTAACCTGTCGTTCCAGCCATGTCTATCTCATGAGATATAACATCTTTACCCAATGAATTGGAGGGAGATATAGGTCTCACCCATCTCATAATGATACAATTTTTATGTGTGCCACAAAATCAGAAACCATACATCATAGCATAACCCATGTAATAAAAATGGGAATCTAAAACATCGTGACATCATAAAATAATTCATATAAGATAAAGGAATTAATAAAAATATAATTCCATCACAACATAATCAAATCAATGTAATAATAGGGATAGAAACAGAACCCTTTATTATCTTAGATGGAAAATAATTTTGATAAAACACTTGATCTCCATTCTTGAAGAAAATATCCTTTCTTCTTCAAAAACACTTTTACTTTCATAACATGTCGTACAATTATAAACTAAAAGAAGTTGATTAAAAATAAACTTGAAAACATGTAAAGGAAGATTCTTGGAAATAATGTTTTTAAAATCCATTCATGCTGTATAAGTTAAAAAAACATTCTTCGTACTTTGGTCAGAAAAGTCAAAAAGTACCTCATACGAAAAACGACAAAAGATTTCTTTCATATCCTTTACGAAAAACTCACCGAAGGGTAAAATTGGATTTAAACAATTGTAGGTGGATGGAAATAATATTACATATTTAGGAAACATGGATGTGGATGATAAAATACAAACCAGTAAATACTAAAGTATAAACAATCTCGGATAAAAATGAGATTGTGATAGTTCCCTTACCTTAGGTCCGATTTGCCTCGTAAGTGTCCGAACCTCCTGTATAATGATTTAAATAATGTTATTGACTTATTCCAGAATCATAATTGTTGTTATTATATCATATATGGTCATATTACTAGCTTCTTAGTAGTAATATTTCATTGCTACTTGTTATTCGGGTGTTTATAACTTTTTGTTCTTATGTGTGTTTTGTCGAATAAATTCTTCTTCTTCTCTTTAGGTTATAGATACATCATTTATAGAATGGTATTAATGTACTATATATCATATTTATTCATTAAATTCATTTATATAATCATTATTCAATGAAAATCATGTAGAACGAATCACATCACATCGAGGAGACGGTATTCCGTACGTACGCACGAGTGATGATATCGTTCCCATTATCGTGGAATTGTATTGGAGTGTATGTATACTATTTCAGAATCAATATCACATTAAAATAATCATATATAGTAATTATTTAAATCATTATACCCATCCAAGTAAGGTGGTGGGGGAAAATAGATTACACCATGGCGTGGAGATGGTATTCCGTACGTACGCACGCGCGGTGATTTCATTTTCCATAGGATGGATAGATGTCGAAATAGGGCTGTTTCATACTTATAATAACATATCAGTATATGAGTGATACTGATGTTATTACTTCATAATGAAACAACTAAAGAAGAAGATGTTGAAGATGAATGAATTTGGAAAGGATCGGTAATGGATATTACCTCTTTTTGATGCACCTCTTCTTAACCTCCTCTTAGGGCACTAGGGATGGTCTTTGAAGAAGACCAGAACCTCTAGGATGATTCTAGAGAATTTGGGAAGTGAAATTTGAGGTTTTGGCTGAGCTTGAAGGCTCAAATTGGTGTGAGGAGGAGAGGGAGGAGGTGCCCTTTTATAAGGGAGGAGAGAGGCACCGTTGGAAATATAAGAAATATTATTTTATATTAAATCCAAACCTCACATAAAAACTTCCAAAATGACTCATATCCGAATATTAGATGATATAGGGTTGTAATCACATCAACAAATAAAATTTATACAAGTTAGGAATTTATTTTAAACATTACCAACTTGATTTATCCTTATTTGTCAATTTAATTTTATTTGTGGTAATAATATTCTAAATTTTAAATTATTATTATTAATTACATATGTGTTGTGAATTTTCCATAATTTTTCACTTTATGAAATTTTCGACTATATAAATAATAATTTATAATTTATAAATATTTTTCTGATTTTTAAACAATTTTATAATATGTTATTTTTATAAAATAACAATACTGTCAATTTTGACACTATTCATTTATTTGGATTTAAATAAAATATATACAGAGGATATGTTCGAAATAAAATCATTAATAGATTAATAAAATGTCATATGTATCTAGAAAATTAGTGGAGCACATTAAATAGTGCATATAATAATTATTTTAATATTTTAAAACCATTTATTTGAAATTTTAATTAATAAAATAATTTCAACATCACTATTGTGTCATAATTAATGATAATTATTTAATCCCTAAAAATTATAAATAAATTCCTATGATGTAGATAATTGTATTAGATTTCTGGATACTATTCATGTTCGAAGTTTCATTGTGTTTATTACCAAATTAAAATTATTATAGTTATAAGATTTAAGAAAGTGACATGTTGTCACATTCTTTGGTTTTAAAAATAATTAAATTATTTTCATGGAAAAAGTATATTAAATGAATCTAATCCGACCCTTAGGTGATATGGGTCGACTTTTAGTCATCCAATAGGATTTCAGAAGGTGTTAGGGTAATTTTATAATTTTATATTTACCCTTAATTACCCGATTTACCTTCAACTATGGTAAATAAAATTTACCGTAGTTACTATTCATAATGCCCAAAAATAAAAAGTAGCCTATTAACATAATTTGGACCCACTGATTCTGAATATGGAATCCATTTTTCAAAATTCAAAACATATAAGTTGCAGTAATTAATTTAAAATAAATCCCGTTGTTAAGAAAACGGGTTTTAGAAGTTAAAACATTGCCAAAGATTGAAATGTTTTTACCTATGAATTCAATGTGAAATTAATGATAATTACATACATTATATTAAATGGTAGAAATATATTCTATATATACTTTAAAACCATTCAATATTATAATTTGACCATATAAATTATCTCAATGAAAAAAGTTGTTTTTAATTAAAAATTAGTGTATTTTTACTATTCATCAAAATATGAAAGTTATCATAAAAATATCAATAATTTATCCAAAGTAAATTTTTATATCCTGATTCAAAAGAAGAATTTTATTTTGTCAAATTGATCTTATAAATGTGTCAAAAACTAAATTTAATGTGGGTGCGCCATCAAAATGCGGCAAAACTGCATTTTTTGATAAATACTTATATTACCCAAAAAAATTTATTTTGTTCTCTTACCATGTTCTAGAAAATGTGTAAGATTAATAATAATGTTGTAAAATTTAAATTTCAGTTAATACTATTCATAACGGCTAGTTTATAATATTATAATAATATATCGTTGTTAACTGGAACTCGGTATTGCGTACTACACACGCTATCGAGGAAGGTCGTGATTGCGTGCAGCAAAAGATTACATTAATGATTTATATAACATAAAAACAAAATATTTCTCATAAAAGTCTTAGGTGTTACATTCTACCCCCCTTAAAATGAATTTCGACCTCGAAATTCATCACTTTGTAACAAACATATGAGGATACCTCTCTCTCATCATATCCTCAAGCTCCCATGTAGCTTCTTCTAATTGGTGGTTCCTCCATAAAACTTTCACCAAGAGAGTGGTCTTTTTTCGTAGGAATTTTTCACTACGATACAGAATCTCTATCGGTTGTTCTTCATAAGAAAGATCTTTCTCTAGCGGTACAACTTCTGAGCTAAGTACATGTGAAGGATCAGGTATGTATTTTCTCAGGAGAGATACATGGAACACATAGTGAACTTGAGAGAGATTCAGTGGAAGCACCAATCGGTAAGCTACCTTCCCAACACGATCTAGTATTTCAAAAGGACCGATATATCTAGGGCTCAACTTCCCCTTATATCCAAATCTCATGACCCTCTTCCAGGGAGATATTCGTAAGAACACTTTATCACCCACTTCAAACTCTAGGTCTTTTCTTCGGTTGTCGGCATAACTTTTCTGTCGACTCTGAGCTACTCTTATGTGTTTTTAAATAGATTGGACCTTTTCTACCATCTCTTCAACAATATCAGGTCCTAATTGCTTTCTTTCCCCAACTTCATCCTAGCAAGTTGGAGTACTGCATTCCTTTTCATAGATATCTTCATAAGGATCCATCTGAATACTAGAGTGAAAGCTATTATTATAAGAAAATTACACCAAAGGTAGGTGTTGATCCAAACCACCTTTGAAATCCATAGAGAAAGCTCTCAACATATCTTCTATAGTTTGAATTGATCTCTCAGACTAACCGTCTGTCTGAGGATGATAAGAAGTGCTGAAACTCAACTCTGTATCCAGAGTATGCTGAAGACTTCGCCAAAACTTTGAGGTAATCCTCGAATCCTGATCAGATATAATAGAAAGTGGTACTCCAGGAAACTTACCACTTCCTTCACATATATCTTGGAAAGCAGATATAGAGAGAAATACTCTCTAATAGCGATGAAGTGTGCAGACTTTGTAAGATGATCAACTATGACCTAGATAGCATTATTGCCTTTGGATGTTTTAGGAAGTCCTGTGACAAAGTCCATAGTGATGTTTTCCCATTTCCATTCGAGTATGGGTAATGGTTGTAACATCCCCTTAGACTTCTGTCTCTCAGCTTTAACTTGCTGACAAACCAAGAATCAAGAGACATATTCAGCAACATCTCTTTTCATGCCATCCCACCAGAAGTACTCTTCCAGGTCCCTATACATCTTCATGCTTCAAGGATGAATAGAGAATGAAGAACTATGAGCCTCATCCAGTAGCTCCTTCTTTCATTCGGGGATGGGAGGAACACAAACCCGATTCGTGAACTTTATTATCCCATCACAATAAAGGTTGAATTCGGGAACATTTCTCACCTTCTTTTATAACTCGACATCTTCTTTTTGTGCCTCTTTAATATTCACATGTATAGATGGTTGAACATTCATTTGAGAAAGATATGATTTTTCCACTTTCATTATAATTCCAAGATCCATCCTTTGTAAATCCATAAATATTGGATCTTTTGTGATCGTCATCATGGATAAACTGGCATGGTCGTGTTGACTTAATGCATCTGCCACCTTGTTTGCTTTCCCAGTGTGGTAATGAATTGAGCAGTCATAATCCTTAATCAGCTCCAACCATCTTCTTTGGCGCATATTCAGCTCCTTTTGTGTGAAAATATACTTTAAACATTTATGATCAGTATAAATATCACACCTTTCACCATAAAGGTAATGCCTCAAAATCTTTAATGCGAAGATTACCGCAGGTAACTCCAAATCACGAGTTGGGTAATTTTGCTCATGTATTTTCAACTTTCGTGAGGCATAAGCTATCACCATATCATTTTGCATAAGAACACACCCCAAACCCTTCTTGGATGCATCACTGTAGATCACAAACCTCTCTCCACTACAAGGCAGTGTGAGCATAGGTGCAATGGATAACCTTCTTTTCAACTCCTTGAAATTCTCTTCACATTCCTCCGTCCAAACAAACTTAACTCCTTTCCGAGTCAACTTGGTGAGTGGATTATATAATCGTGAAAAATAATTCACAAAACGTCGATAATATCAATCCAAACTAAGAAAAATTCGGATCTCAGTCACTGTTGTTGGTCTCGAACATCTTTCGATAACCTCTGTTTTTGCTGGATCCACAGATATCCCCTCTTTTGAGATTATGTGACCCAAAAATGAAACTCTATGAAGCCAAAATTCACACTTGGTAAATTTTTCCATAAAGATTTTCCTTTCTCAGGGTCTTCAATATAATTCTCAAGTGATCTTCATGTTCTTCCTTTCTCTTTGAATATACAAGAATATCGTCTATAAAGACTACAACAAACTGATCAAGATAGTCTCTAAAGACATTATTCATCAGATCCATGAAGATAGCAGGGGCATTAGTAAGACCAAATGGAATCACTGTAAATTCATAGTGTCCATAACTTGTACGGAAAGCTGTATTTGGTATATCCTCCCTTTTGACCCTTAATTGGTGATAACCTGAACAAAGATCAATCTTGGAAAAGTATTGAGCTCCTCGTAGTTGGTCAAATAAGTCATCAATGCGTGGTAGGGGATATTTGTTCTTGATAGTGATCTGGTTAAGTTCTCGATAATCAATTCAGAGTCTCATTGATCCATCTTTCTTCTTAACAAACAGAATAGGTTCTCCCCAAGGTGACACACTAGGGCGTATTAACCCCTTATCAATATTCTCTTGGAGTTGCTTCTTCAATTCCTGCAACTCAATTGGGGCCATTCTATAAGGTGTCTTTGAAATAGGCAAAGCACCTGGTACGAGTTCTATTGAAAACTCAACTTCAAGATTTGGTGGGAGACCTGGTAATTCCTCCGGAAAAACATCATCAAGCACCCGTACAATGGGAATATTCTTAATCATGAGTTTCTCACCAACCATTTGAGATAAATAACCTTTATTTAGTGGAATCAATACCCATAAAATGGATGAAATTTCCACTGGAAGGTTATGTTCATCCTTGCATCGATAGACGATCATAGATAGATCTGGAATATGAAATGTGACTTCCCTTCTTTGGCAATTGATATGAGCTCAATGTAGATAAATCCAATCCATGACAAGAATCACATCAAATTACACTATAGGAAGGATCACAAGATTTGCAGGAAGCACTTTACCACAAACTTCAATCGGAGAAGAATTATAAACTTTTGTTGCGACTATTGTGCCATTAGGGGTTGTCACAGCTAACTCAACATCTAACTGTTGAGGTAATATGGTGATATCCTTAGAAAATTCTTCAGAAATAAAGGAGTGGGTGGATCCAAAATCAACTAAAACATTTTCTAATTTAGAGTGGATGGTAAGTGTACCTTTCACCACATCGTTATCATACTCCACATCGCTGATAGAAATTTCATGTGACTTTCCTTTGCCTTTAGCCTTAAGAGTTTGTTGACGTCGACCATCATCAACAACCCTTGGATTTGGGCATTGATTGGCATAATGCCCCATATCCTTGCACTTGAAACATTTAAGTGTAGTAGGTTCATTCTGTGTGTCCCTTCCTTTGTTTGCATCATTAGACATCGTCTTCCCATCATTGCGGCATTCAAATGCCCGATGACCTTCCTTTCCACATTTGAAACATTTACTTGTCCCTTTAAGACAACTCCCCCCATGTTTCTTTCCAAACATTGAGCATAAGGGAAAGCTCATCTTCTCTTCAGTGTGCTCTTTAGATTTTCCTTTGAATTCCACTTTCCTCTTCTTATCAAACCCATATGACTGATGGGTCACTCCAATCTCCATCTTGAATTTGAGAGCACATTGAACGATTTCCTCGTAGATATTGAAGTCCCTTATGGCTAACACCCCTAGAAGACATGATTTTAAGCCACTAAATAATCGATCGATCTTACTCTCAGGTTGGATAATAATACCAGAAGCGTACCTTGCAAGTCTTGTAAACTTTGCTTCATAAGTACCAACAGATTCATCATCCTTTTGCTTCAGTTGTAGAAACTCTTTCTCCATCTTTGTTCAGAGAATACGAGGGAAGTACTTATTGAAAAAAAAGTTCTTGAACTCGTCCCATTCCATGGACTCAAATTAATCCCTTTACCTCGTATTCTTAATAAGATTCCACCATTGATCAACATCTCTTTACAAACGATACACTGATAGGATGACATTATCATGTTCAGAAGATTGAAGAATTGAAAATATCTTTTTAGTAGTACTAATCCATTGTTCAGCAACTAATGGATCAGTAGAACCACTGAAAGAAGGTGGACGCTGCCTCATGAAGGATTCAACAGAATGTTGCTCCTTCCTTTGCTCATTTGGAAGTCCTGCATGATTCACAGCTTGATAAAGTTGTGTGAGCATGGCTACAAGATTTTTTATTCCAGCTCCCATAACGTTTGGTTGCTCAGGGGGACAATCATTGCATTGCCCGTCGCATTCTGCATTAACACGGTTCCTTCGGGTTCCAGCCATTGACTAAAACCAAGAAGAATAGTGTGAGAAAAAATAATTATAATAGGAAAACCATATAATCAAGAATAAAATTTCACACTTAAGGTATTACCATAGGTTGTTCATGGACATTTCTAAAACACTAAGATTGTGTTCTATGCTTAGACTTATCCTTAGGATTCTTACTAAGGCTTTCACATCCTAGTTTCCAAAGGTTGACTATACCTTTCATCTGATACCAACTATAACGACCCATACTTTACATACATTGTCATTAATTCATAATTTCAGCATACTTATTACAACATATAACAAAACCAGTAAAGGACTGTATAGGTATATAGTCATTAGAAACTGGGAAACATAAACAACGGGTTCATAAAGAATCTACTTTACCTCCCATTTATTTCATCATATCTAGAGTCCCTTTTTGGCATATCCTACTTAATAACATTCTTCCTGACCTGGGGAAATAAAACTTACAAAAGGGTGAGCTCAAATGCTCAATAAGGGTAAACAAAAGAAATATCAATGACATCATATACATAAGAACATAACTTTTGGAAATCTTAACCTGCAAAAGAAATCATAATTTCATAACATGGGATAAATCATAGTAGTGAAATTTAATACCAATAATCAGAACATAAAAAATGAAACTTTGTGGCATACAAAAATAATCATAGAGAATCATTTCTTGTTAGTCAAGACTCATTTCCAAGACTATCTTAGTGGACAAAGTCCATTTCTGAACCGAGTTCACTCCTCGTTTCAGTCCTGTTTCACTGAACTGGTTTAACCTACCTTTCCAGACATCTCTATCTCATGAGATATAAAATCTTTACCCAATGCATTGGAGGGAGATATAGGTCCCACCAATCTCATAATGATACCATTCTTATGTGTGCCACAAAATTAGAAACCATACATCATAGCATAACCCATGTAATAAAAATGGGAATCTTAAACATCGTGACATCATAAAAAAATTCATATAAGATAAATTAATTCATAAAAATATAATTCCATCACAACATAATAAAATCAATGTAATAATAGGGATAGAAACATAACCCTTTATTATCTTATATGGAAAATAATTTTGATAAAACACTTGAACTCCATTCTTGAGGAAAATATCCTTTCTACTTCAAAAACACTTTTCCTTTCTTAACATGTCGTACAATTCTAAAATAAAAGAAGTTGATTAAAAATAAACTTGAAAACTTTTAAACGAAGCTTCTTGGAAATAATTTTTTAAAAATACATTCATACCGTATAAGTTAAAAAAACAGTCTTCATACTTTTGTCGGAAAAGTCAAATAGTACCTCGTACGAAAAACGACAAAAGATTCCTTTCATATCCTTTACTAAAAACTCACCGAAGGGTAAAATTGGATTCAAACAATTGTAGGTGGATGGAAATAATATTAAATATTTAGGAAACATGGATGTGGATGATAAAATACACCCCAGTAAATACTAAAGTATAAACAATCTCAGATAAAAATGAGATTGTGATATTTCCCTTACCTTAGGTCTGATTTGCCTCGTAAGTGTCCGAACCTCCTGTATAATGATTTGAATAATCTTATTGACTTATTCCAGAATCATAATTATTGTTATGATATCATATATGGTCATATTATTAGCTTCTTAGTAGTAATATATCATTGCTACTTGTTATTCGGGTGTTTATAACTTTTTGTTCCTATGCGTGTTTTGTCGAATAAAATCTTATTCTTCTATTTAGGTTATAGATACATCATTTACATAATGGTATTAATGTACTATATATCATATTTATTAATTCAATTCATTTATATAATCATTATGCAATGAAGATCATGTAGAACGAATCGCATCACATCGTGGAGACGGTATTCCGTACGTACGCACGAGCGATGATATCGTTCCCATGATTGTGGAATTGTATTGGAGTGTATGTATACTATTTAAGAATCAATATCACATTAAAATAATCATATATAGTAATTGTTTACATCATTATAACCATCCAAGTAAGGTGGTGGGGGGAAATAGATTACACCACGGCGTGGAGACGGTATTTCGTACGTACGCACACGCGGTGATTTCGTTTTCCATGGGATGGATAGATGTTGAAATAGGGTTGTTTAATACTTATAATAACAAATCATTATATGAGTGATACAGATGTTATTACTTCATAATGAAACAACTAAAGAAGAATATTTTGAAGAAGAAATAATTTGGAAAGGATCGGTAATGGATATTACCTCTTTTTGACGCGCCTCTTCTTAACCTCCTCTTAGGGCACTAGGGTTGTTCTTTGAAGAAGACCAGAACCTCTAGGATGATTATAGGGAAGTGGGGAAGTGAAATGGGCAGGTATTGGCCGAGCATTAAGGCTTAATGTGGTGTGAGGGGGAGAGGGAGGAGATTCCCTTTTGTAAGGGAGGAGAGGGGCACCTTTCGAAATATAAGAAATATTAGTTTATATTAAATCCCAACCCCACTTAAAAACTTCCAAAATGACTCATATCCAAATATTAGATTAGATAGGGTTATAATCTCATCAACCAATAAAATTTAGACATTCTAAGAATTTATTTTAAACATTACCAACTTGATTTATCCTTATTTATCAATTTAATTTTATTTGTGGTAATAATATTCTAAATTTTAAATTATTATTAATAATTACATATGTGTTGTGAATTTCCATAATTTGACACATTATGACATTTTCGACCATATAAAGTTTAATTTTTAATTTTTAAATATTTTTGTAATTTTTAAACAATTTTATAATATGTTATTTTTATAAAATAACAATAGTGTCAATTTTGACACTATTCATTTATTTGAATTTAAATAAAATATATACAGAGGATATGTTCAAAATAAAAGATTTAATATATTAATAAAATGTCATATGTATCTAGAAAATTAGTGGAGCACATTAAATAGTGCATATAATAATTATTTTAATATTTTAAAACAATTTATTTGATATTTTAATTAACAAAATAATTTCAACATCACTATTGTGTCATAATTAATGATAATTATTTAATCCCTAAAAATTCTAAATAAATTCCTATAATGTAGATAATTGTATTATATTTCTGGAGACTATTCATATTTGAAGTTTCATTAATTTTAACTCCAAATTAAAATTATTATACTTATACGATTTAAAAAAGTGACATGTTGTCACATTCTTTGGTTTAAATAATAATAAAACTATTTTCATGGCCAAAAGTCTATTAAATGATTCTAATCCAACCCTTAGGTGATATGGGTCGACTTTTATGCTTCCAATAGTATTTTTAAAGGTGTTAGGGTTATTTTATAATCTTATATTTACCCTTAATTACCCGATTTACCTTCAACTATGGTAAATAAAATTTACCATAGTTACTATTCATAATGCCCAAAAAATAAAAAGTAGCCTATTAACATAATTTGTACCCACTGATTCTGAATAGGGAATCCATTTTTCAAAATTCAAAACATATAAGTTACAGTAATTAATTTAAAATAAATCCCGTTGTTAAGAAAACGGGTTTTCGAAGTTAAAACATTGCCAAAGATTGAAATGTTTTTACCTATGAATTCAATGTGTAATTAATGCTAATGACATAAATTATATTAAATGGTAAAAATATATTCTATATATACTTTAAGACCATTCAATATTATAATTTATCCATATAAATTATCTCAATGAAAAAGTTGTTTTTAATTAAAAATTAGCGTATTTTTACTATTCATCAAAATATGAAAGTTATCAGAAAAATATCAAAAATTTATTTAAAGTAAATTTTTATATCCTGATTCAAAAGAAGAATTTTATTTTTTCAAATTGAACTTATAAATGTGTCAAAAACTAGATTTAATGTTGGTGCGCCATCAAAAGGCCGCAAAACTACATTTTTTGATAAATACTTATTTTACCCAAAAGAAATTATTTTGTTATCTTACCATGTTCTAGAAAATGTGTAAGATGAATAATAATGTTGTAAAATTTAAAATTCAGTTAATACTATTCATAATGGCTAGTTTATAATATTATAATAATATATCGTTGTTTAGTGGAACTCGGTATTGCGTACTACACATGCTATCGAGGAAGGTCGTGATTGCGTGCAGAAAAAGATTCCTTTGATGATTTATATAACATAAAAACAAAATATTTCTCATAAAAGTCTTGGGTGTTACAGTGATCTCTAGTATCTTAGATCATGAGGATAAACCCACCAATAGAAACACCACATGTTTCAGGTTTCATTGGTTGATCCTATCAACAAACATGTATATTGTTCTCCTGACGTGATATCATTATCAATGTGTACCATATTTTTGCGTACATTGAAGAAAGAAAAAACCCATGACATTGAAGTTGTGGGGATTCATCTTATGGTGGGTACATCTTTAGTGGTATGTCATCGGCTGAATGTTCATGATAGAATTTTTTTCTTCCGAGTTGAGGGAGTGATATCTCAGACCTAGGTGATTAGGATGGTAGTACCTTCATAAATTCTTCTCCATGTTATTTGAAGGTAAGTATGGATAGTTCGATCAAAAAATAATAAACAAATAATGAATAATGACTTAATATTTACATCCTTATTTATGAGATATCATGAAATAAAGTGATTATATTACACAGTCTGTGTCTGTAGGAATGGTTATTGTTTTCATGAATTTTATTTATCTCATTAGGGTTTTTGATAGGTTGATAAACTGTACTCCTATTCTGTGCATAATATTCACGGATATCATGATAACATCCTAGAGGGTCACACACAATAGTGTATTCAAGATTCTATCTTATTCTGGGGAATTGGTGTATAGGACATAGCAGTCCCCACCATGGGGATTGAGAGTTTTCCAAATATTAATGATCACCAATGAATAAACAAATTTATATTTATTAGATGTAGAATAATTGGGTTGAATTTATTTATTAAAAGTATTCAAGATCTATTAAGTGAATACATGGAAAAATATTATATGATGGAATATTATTTTAATGTTCATGTTCTGCTTAATATTACAGTAATTATGAGTCGAGTTAGTGAATCGATCTTATCTTGTAATATATATATATTATATATTAAAAGTATGTGATAAAATATAAATGAGGTTTATAATGTAATTATTTTTTCATAACTATTCTTTATTTCTTATTTAGAAGATGTTTTTATTTATGGGGGTTAGAAACCCATTTACAGGTATTTTAGACGTCCACTATATTAGTAGAGAAGTTCCCTCATTCTAATTACCATTAATTCCAATGGAATTGAGTGCTTCTCCATCCTCTTTCAACTTAGATAAAGAAATATTTTTTCTGATCAAACGATCCATTAACAGCTTCGTATATCAAAGGGATGGAATCGAAGTTATCACAGTGACATCGAAGGAATCATAGAAGCTCCACGCTAACACCTAGAATTTTATAATTGATGTTCATGCGGATTCTTGAAGCATTTGTGGATTATCCATATGGGTTCAAGATCAGATCCTTTAAGCAATTGTCGCAGGCAATGAGAAAAGGTCTAACGTGTCTTCGATTCGAACAAGGTAATCATTTAGTTTCATTTTTGGTTGATAAATTCATATTAGTTCCTCAGACCTCTACCAAGGCTCAGATCATAAGAGACAATGTTTTTTCATCACTCTGATGATGAAAATTTGTAAATCCCTAGCCTACCAGCTTCTTCTATTCACCCTAGTTATAGAAATTGTAATCAAAGTGATCGCATGAATTTTATGATCCAAGAGAAAATTAATTTCCATTAAATTATGTATAGGGTTTTAATTTGGTCCGAATTTCTATAAACGTACATCAATCTGATCTTGGATGGAAATTTTACAGTAATCCGAAAAAATTAATACATATCATTTATGGGTTTCTAGGTATTAAAATAGAAGAATATATATTTTATATATATGTTACTATAATTTAGGTGACTTCAATTATTCCGTCCATGTTCTATCTGGATTTCGGTGGTTGGAACATCTCTGACCATGTGGTCCTAATTTTATACATTGTAAGAATCAAAAAATTTACACCATTTGGACTAATTGTTAAAAAAAAAATAGTATTATTTAAAAAATCAAAATCTTGACATTATAATATGTAGTGTGACATATATGAAAAAACATAAAAAAATAAAAAAAATATTCTTTATGGTTTTTGGTTGTTGGGTTAGAGAAAAAACAAACATTAAAAAGGAATCTTCATTGAATACTTCTTCCCATAGTTTTCTTCTCCCAGAATCTTCCACCTCCAGGTGTTGTTTTCAATTGTCCCTCCCTCCTAGTCAAGCACATGATCCCATGTCATGCCACCTACATCTTTTATGCACACTCAAGGCATGACACTACTAGTTACTAACAATAATCCTCATCCCAAATATGTCATATGATGTCGCTTATATGGCCTAGATTTCCAGTTATCATAACCTCATCACCACCATGCCTCCCTCCCTTCAGACCGAGCTCCCCACATCCATCGATGGTCCCCAATATCATCCAGCCCTGGATGCACCGACCATCGAGCCACCACTGATGCGGTGCATAATATCACCTTGATTGAGTTACCTTAGTCTTCCATGCCACCACTAGTATCTACCTCTTCAAACCTATCCATGATCATCGTCCTTTTTGAGGTACCCCACGCCTAGTTTGGTCGACTAACAGGCCTTATATGGGTCTTATCTAACCCGACCCACCCCACAATGAGCCTTGGTGAATATACCCAACCCAAAATGGGTTGAGAAAGATATTTCTTGACTTGAATACCCCTAAAGTAGGTCTTTCTAGCCTAGAATTTCACTACATGATGTCTGCCCGGGCTGGAATAGGCCTCGAAGGGTCAGCCCGACCCACAATGAGTTTGGGCGGGGATTCTGGGCCCAGAAAAAAAGTTAATAAAACCAAAAAATAACTTATTAATTCTTGGATTATAAATAATAATAATTTTATTATTTAATAAAATTAATTTAATTTTGATATAAAATTAATTTAATTTTATATAAAAATAAATTAATTGATTAATATAATTTTGGAAAAAATTAAATTAATTTAAGGACTGAAAAATTAAATTATTTGATTTTAAAATAATTTATTTAATATATGAAATTCCCTTGAAATTAAATTTATTTCATTTTAATTTTCTTTATGCCTTTTATTTACCTGTATACTAGTCTTGAGGATCAACCATGCATATATGGTTTTATTTTATTTTATTATTTATTAAAACTGTGTGGGATATTTGTAATATTTAATTATGTTTTTCAATGGTTTGTACATCATCTTCATCATTTAAATATGTATAAGGGTTTTTTCATCCATCAGTGTTTATGTATATATTTTGACCTTCCCGAGACCCACTCACCTACATGTGAGTGAATTTTTATTGTTGCTGATGAAAATGTAAGATGGGGAACACATCAAGACAAGGAAGTATACCAATTTAGAAGTGATAACACGGGACTAGGGGTAAGTTGCATCATAATTCAAGACCCGACTCAGGTATTATACTCTAGGGTCATGGTTGATCCATTGAGTTTAAATAGATCAACCAATATTATACTCTTAAGACCAGTAGGGTAATTTGTTTCCTTTATACATTGTTTATTATTTTGTGCATTTTTTGTCTATAGGAGACACAAAAAATATCAAACATAAAAATGTATAAAGGCATAGTGAATATATTCTATTAATTTATGTTAAGTTTTGAGTGCAACAACATGGTATAAACATATTTAATAGAAAAAGTATTACATTCATCAAGTATATTAAAAACCCTCCCATGAATATTAAGTACCAAATACCATCTATCATTTTGAGTTATAAAAATTTAGTTGTAGAGGGTGCTAAATCATCTAAGGTTGACGGTGCCTCATAATATCAGAGATCTCTTATAAGAGTGATGGGTTTAATTAATTGATGTTGGAAGAAAAGGAGTATCCAAATCAATCTTATTGTAATATTTGAGGCAATCATAGAGTAAATAATTTTTGTAATTTATAAGTTTGGACTTCACTCAGTAGATCAAGGAGATATGAGTCAATATGGTCGGCTAGTCTAGTGCCTACCTTGAAACTCTCTATGTAGTAGCATAGACAGTGATTTTAGACTATGAAGGGAGATTTTTTGAATCCTTTCTACAATAATACTCAAGTGAGAGAGTATTCTAAGTATATTATTTATGGCTATGAGTGTTCAATAAAATAGTGGGAGACATTTTATTATTACATTAATCAGTAATGTCTAATCAATAATTAAGATAAAAGTACTAATCTGGTAGATTTTGTTTTTGAATAAAATGGAAAGTAATAACACAAGTACACTATAATTTTTATTAGAAAAACAACATGTGTAAGATAGCACGACTTTCCAATTGTTGTATCAGTTCTTGTGCAAAGTATTATGGTATAGTCAATTCAAGGTGCTTGTGTCCCTACTTTCTATTGAGCCACCTTTGGGAATCTAGGGTGAGAAAAATACATGAGACTCAAGTATGACGTGTATTATGGTTATGTTATAATATTATCATTAAAATCCGATGTGATTTTTTGATACAATATTAGGACATGGATTATTTCATATTTTTTCTCATCTCCAAGAAAATTACAAGAAGAATGTGAAGCGAGATATGAATGAGTGATGATTACAATGTCCATGTGTAGATTAAAATATGGATCATGATCTTTCAATACACACATTTATAATATCTTTATCACTCATTTACTTAATTTTTGTTTTATATTTGAAAATGAATAGTATGAAGAAAATTCTTCATTAACTTTTAGATAAAGGTTCTCAAAAAAATAACTTAAAGAAGAATAATATTTTGTTCATATGGTGAACAAGTTAAAAGACTATGTGAAAAGTCCAATGGAAAGGATTATGCCAAAGACGGTTATTTTATTTACATTTTACAAGTGTACATGCATTATACAGAAGCTAATTTTCTTTATATATCACAAGATAAATCTATAGAAGTTTAAAAGCTGTGAACTGAATTAAAGAAGCAAGTAATTGCTTCTTCTTCAGGTATACTCATCAATTATAAGTATTTTTTCTCATACTTCTTAGGTATTTAATACAATATACCTATCAAAAAATTTTATTTAAATACAGTAACCAAGTAAGTGCAGAAACATTACAAGAAGTAAGGTGAATTCTCTAATCGTTTGAGAAAGGATGGTTCCTAGGTTAGTGGTGAGAAGTATACAACTTCTAGTTTCCATGTTTATTGATTCTAGATAAACATTTGATAACTATTACTAAAAAATTTATTTCATGTGTACTTTGTACCGAAGTATACAATATTTTAGTTTAGGAATGAATGTTTTATATGGTTTCTTTTACTCATGGAAAGGTTTAATGATGCTTGAATCATTATCAATAGCTAATGAAGATAAATGTATGACTCTAATACCCGGTTGTAGCTATATAAATACTTTTCATGTAATGCTAAAATTGGATGTCAAATATATACCCAGTATGGTGTTCACACTTTTTGGATATAAACACCTTAGTTATTTTCAATATATATAATGATTTATTTTGGATAATAAAACCTTTATAAATAAAGTTAATTCATAAATCATTCTAAATTGGTTCAAATAGAGAGGATAAACTATTCTAAGGGTCAGTTAGAGTTAGATATACTTCATATGATTCCTTTAAGGGTTTTGAATGGAATGTGAAAGTGAAGTATGATATATGCCTGGTTGGAAGATATGAGTTGCTTCAATCCCCTGTGCTGAAGAATATATTGACCAACCATTCATTAATTATTATAATATAGTGTGAAGAAATTCCTAAATGCACATTAGCATATCCATATCCAAGAGATGAAATAGATAAGAAGTATTTATTATGAGTCATACATGAAAATATTGATCATTAAAATGTATCATGGAGTAATTCCTAAATGAACATTTCTTTATACACAGCATAGTCATGATGTAAGTAAAAGAGCATCATTGTTGAGACCTATATCCATTACAGATACTTACATTATTTTTCAAGAAATGCATTATAAATAATAACACTATCCCTTAAAAATATGAAAAATATAATGAAAAATTGATATCATATGAGTTATAATTTCATATAAATCCATTATTTCATAAGAACATGTGTTTAGATGCAATGAGTTTGTTAGGATATAAACAAACTTGAATCAATAGAAACACAATGTGAATCCAAAGTAGTTATCCTAATGTTTTATATGGATATTACTTAAATCCAAGTGATTGAAAAGAGATAGTCAAGTTATAAGATATATTTCTATAAAAGGGTGCATATATCTATTTGAGATAGTGGGATAAAGTTTGACTTGGGTTAATTAAATGTTATAAATGAACAAGTAGTGGGAATAAGAACAAGTTTCACAAGAGCTGGTGGAAAAGGATTATTCTAGAGACACATACTATATAAGAAGAATAAACTCATGGTAGTGGTTTTGTGTTCACCATAGTTGGTAATATATTATTCATTGAGAATTGAAGATCCTACAAGTAATTGGAAAATGGAAACAAGCTAATATTGATTATACATAGATGGTATAATAATGGTACCAATGAGGCTCGATTTGTAATACTAAGTCGGTATGCTATAATCCATTATAATTTTACTTATCATAACTGATATTTCTGATCATTTTACTTCACATTGGATTTGAAGACCACCAATCATGGAAGGTGTTTATACAACACAACCAAAAAGGGTTGGTGACATCATAAAATTCCAATAAGGGGTAAAAGTTACTAAAATCCTGATTTAGATTATATTAGGCAAAAAGATCGTAGAATATTCATATAGAGTAAATTGACATTGTGTGTCTATAATAGGTTAGTGGGAGTGCCATGGTATTTCCAAATATGTTTTTTAACATATGAAAAAGATCCAGTGGTCTTATGATTAGTTAATACCAGTATGAAAGTAAATCTATAGATATTGACATAAGTTAGTGACCTAAGTTCTAGGGAATGAGATCTACTAAGGTATCTTTGAAGTTTTCTTATACCTAGTCAAATAGTATATATACTGGCAAGGTATTGAAAATCCATGTTGGAAAAATTCAAGATAGAATTGTTACCAATGTCACATGGAATAAATCACTCCATGAAGACATGTATGTGCATAAGAGGAGATTAATGTGGTGATTTTAATTCCATATACTTCAATAATGGATCAATCACATGTGAAATTATATACACAAGATATGATATTTTTACTATGTACTTTATGGTAGGTAAATATCATTAGTATTCAAGAGAACTATAATGGAAGTGGTCAGAACTATCCAATTGTACTTGAGAGAGTACAAGGGATATATACGTGGAATATGGAGAGGAAGGGATAATAGTTACAAGGGAAACAAACTAGTCTTCCTATATGTTAGTATGATCTTATATTTTAGTTAGGATAATGTAATGAATAAGAAAAGATCATTCAAGCCAGAGGTAGCCATATCTACAAATACTGAGTATATTGCAACATCTGATGTAGCTGAATAAGAAATTTATAATACACTTTCATTTGATCTTGTAATTGAAATCACACATATTAAGTTATGTTTTATCATAATATAAATTATGATAATCCTACTAATTATACTAGCCAAGATATTAATTTTACACCAGGATATCATCTCTTGAGAACTTGTTCTCAAGGAGGTAAAGTCATATATAATAGAATAACCATGTTGTGGAAATGTGGTAGGCCCATGACTAACTCCATAACATAGAAAAAACATGATCTTATCATGTGAAATATAACATGGTTAGTCAACAAGTTTTCCCCAGTGCAAGTGGGAGTGTGGTAATAGTGGATTCCCTAGACCCAACTAAATAGTACTTTTTTATTACAATATCATGTATATAGTGAGTTATGAATAATGTAAACTTACCAAAATAGTGTTTATATTTCAATGTTCCCTATTTATATAGTAATTTCCATATATTAATTGTCATATTAAAAGGTCATATAAATTCATAGGCTATAATGAGAACCTCAAGATAATATAGCATGGATCTTAGACACATGTCATATGGTCTAGATACATCAACTAATGAGACACAATTGACATCTGACTATTAGGTGATAGGGGATCATAAGCATTGAGACTTATTCTCATGAAATTTTCACTTTGTGATCTCTAGTAAGTGAGATCGTGAGGATAGGACCATTAATAAGAACACCATATGATTCAGGTGTCGTTGGTTTTTCATATCTACAAAAATATGTATTGGTCTCCTTAATTGAGATCATTATCAATGTATACCATTTTATCACATAGTTTGATGCAATGAAAAAACCATGACATTGAATTCATGGAGTGTTTTCTTGTATTGGGTGCATCTTTAGTGGTATGGCATTGGTTGAATGATCAAGATATAATTTTTCACTTCCAAGCTGAGGAAGTGATATCTCGGGCCTAGTTGATCAGGACGGTAGTACCTTCATTAATCCTTATCCATGGTAGAAAAATGTATGTTTGTCTATTTAGATCAAAAAATAATAAATCAATAATGGATAATGATACTAGTTGTGTATCCTTCTTTATGAGATATCAGGAGATAAAGAGATTATATTACATGGTGTGTGTTTGTAGGAAAGGTTGTCATTACTATGACTTTTCCATATCTCTTTAGGGGTCTTGATGGGTTTTTAGACTCCACTCCTAGTCTGTGAATATTATTCACTCTTAATGAGATAAGGTCCATGAGTGTCACCCACAATATCATATTCAAGAGTCTTCCATATTCTAGTTCATAGGATTATAAGACATAATAGTCCCCACCATGGGGTCTGAGAGTTTTAAAAGTATTAATGATCACCAATGAATAAATAAATTCATTATTATTCTAGTATAGAATAATTAAGGTGAATTTATTTATTAAAATTATTCATAAGGTATTATTTGAATATGTAAAAAAATATTCTAGATGTGAATATTATTTTAATATTTAAGGTGTGTTTAATTTTTCAGGAATTACAGTTCGAGTTAATAACTTATTTTTAAGAATTAACAAATATTTAGTATATATTACAAGTATGTGATAAAATATAAATGTTTTTTATGATGTATCTAGTTCATCGTAACTATTCATTTATCGCTTATTTAGTGGATGTTTTATTTATGGGGGTTATGGAATACTTTTTGGGTATTTCGGACATCCATTATATAAGAATAGAATTACTCTCATTCCATTAACTATTACTGCCAATGGAATTGAGATCCTCTATATCCTCTTTCATTCTAGAGAGATAAATGATTCATCCAAGCAATTGATCCAAGAATGACTTCATGGATTGAAGGGATGGGATCGAGGTGATCAATACGCCAATGAAGGAATCATAGAATCTCCACGCTAGAACCCCGAATTTGATGATCTACATTCGCACATTTTCTTGAATCATGTGTGGATGATATATAGAGTTTTCAGTTTAGATCCTTTAATCAATGATCACTCGTGACAAGCGACATTCGTACACATCTTCAATTCGAATGATTTAATCATTCGGATTAATTTTGTTCTTTGATAAATTCATGTGAGATCCTCTAACGCCTATTAGAGCTTTGATTTTTAGAGATTATGTTGTTTCATCACTCTGGTGATGAAAATTTTTAAATCCCCATCCCACCGACTTCCTCTACATCCCTCTGTACAAGAAATGTAGATATCCAACTAAGATTATTTCTTTCACGGGGATTATGATTCAAAAGTTACCAAAGTGGTAAGGGTTTAAAATATAATCTCATTATTTATTGGGATTGTTTATTATTATTCATATAATGATGAAATTTCATGATCTTCCTCTCAATATTATCATGAATATCCTTCTACTATTATTATTTATAGAAATTACATGTTTTCATTTTATTTTCCTCTCTTTATGTACTTAAGAGTCAAAAAGAATGTTTTTATGGAAAACAAACATTATTTATCTCTTCAGTCAAAAATAATTTTTATTTCATATCTATGTTTTCTAAAAATGGTTTTTAGAATGTTTTTTAATATTCCTATAAGATTGTCTAAATTAATTTCAACCATGATTGAATTTTTATAAAATGTTTTTAAAAGAATCTTATTATTGTTTTATGAATGAGGTACTTTTAAATTTTAACCAAAAATGTAAAAGTAATATTTTTTTACAATACACATCATGAGTATGATATTATATAACCATGATTAATCAATTATTTTAAGATTCCTTGAAAAGTTTCCAAGGTTATTCTCAATAAAAAAAATTAATATCTGGGATTTTTTTATTTTAAATAAGTTATTTCAATGTGGAGAGGATATTTTTCTCAAGATATGTTCTATTTGATAATTTAAAAGAATTTTCCTTCCAATATTGTATCCATTGATGTTTCCTAATATTTACAAGGTATATTATTCAATGATACCATTCTTATTATTTATATGGATGGTTTATGGTCATGATGAATAGATTTTTATAAAATTCATTCCTTTTCCATGGGTTAAACTATGATGAATTGATCAAATTTTTATGAAACATTTTTCTTTTCCACAATTTATACTATAAATGTTTATGAAACTCACTTCTTTTACTTAGGTTATGTTATGATTAATTTTTTATAAAACACATTTATTTTTCATGGGTTATGATATGATGAATGTTTTATGAACTTATGTTACATATATGTATGATTTTCATTATGAGATGTGTGGAAACATAATTTTATACCTCCTCAATGCATTGGGTAAATATGGTTATATCATCAGATAAATATGACTGGAATAGGTAGTGAACCCAGTTCAGTATGGTAATTTTTCTATTATGATAATCTGGGGAGTGAACCCATGGTTTGGGGATTGAATCCATTCCACTATTATAGTCTTGGAAATAAGCCTTGGCTACTACGAATATGATTTTATATGTTTATGTGTATGAAAAATATCTATGTATTATGTAAATATTATTCTCTCATGTCTTATTTTATTTGATTCCTTTATGATTTATGTCTTATGGACTACCAAGATTTGGGTCACGACTCATGTTTATGATCTATGATATACAAGTTATGGTTTTCAAATGTTATTATCATGTTATCATACACTTATGTCCATGTTATGATAATATCTATCTTTTTTATCATTACTAAGCACATGATCTCACCTTTTCTTATGTTTCATTTCCCCTAGAAATGAAGAAAGGTATTATTCATGATATGTCTAAGAAAGGTTATAGTTATAAAGAACTGATTGTTTAGGAATCCTAGTTTCTAAAGGCACTAGACTTATATGATTCTATCATGGATAATTTTCTTATGAAATAAATATTCATCTGGTAAGGTGAAATATCTATGTGTGAAAATTATGGTTTTCTATAAACCACCCTTGAATCCTATTGGATGTAGATTTCCATATACGTGGAATGGAATGGTGTGGTCATTCATGCTTTGTAATGGAGAAAATATTAAAGGAAATTCATCAGGTTTCGAGTAAAAGAAAATATTGATCCCCATTTCATGATGGTTATTTTCTACATACTCTGCCAAGATGGATTGGTTCCAATGATGGAGAAAGATCGATTCAAAGCATGTTTTTTGTCAAAAACAATAACTACTTATAACTTTTATATTTTTTCATCGCTAGGTTTCACATTTGTCTCCAATCATCATCGTTGTCATTTAGTTGATTATATTTTACCAAGTTTGTTTTGAAGTCCATCTTAACCAAGGTAGATAAATATAAATATAATATATTAATTCATTTATTGGAGTGATAAAAATTTATGAATACTTTGTGGAATGCAACCAAAAACATTCATTTATGGTACATAAGAATATTTTTGATTAGTCGCACACATAAAGTGTATCCAATGGTTGGTGTATGAGAAGTTTCTTTGTGAATTAAACCATGAATAATAGTTTTGTATTGATGTATCAACTTTTCCTTTATCTCCACATTCTCTCATTCCCCATCTTTCACATTGAGGATTTAATTTTTTTACATCCTTATAAGGAGAGTATAGAAAAAAGCAACTTCCAAAATAGGGCTGAAAATTTTGTGATGTGATGCACGAGCACAAAATTTTTCCATTGGTGAATTGTAATTATCTATTTTTGATGGTCCATGGGTATAATCACCATCAAAGGGATCAAAGAAACTTTCATGTCCCTTTATTGATTCATCCCCATGAAGAATGGTTTAAATGGTCATGATTATCTTATGGAAGTGCTGAAAATGTTTATCCAAAACCTTATCTAGTGGAGTACAGGCTGTGATAAACATTAATAATCTTTGTCCCATATAACATAATAAATATTCACTGTTAAACCACATTTTATTTAGAACAAAATTCACTAATTACATCATAAAATTTCAAATACCACTATCAATATTCTTTCTTAAGGCCGTAAATAGATTTATTAGGTCTGAATACGGTTGACTAATTTAATGATGTTAGAAAAAAAATTTATATGAACATGTAAACCATAATTCCCATGTTTCATTGAATTACTACGAAAATCATCATTCCATTGTTTAAACTCTTCGATATTCAAATTATTTTTAGTTAAATCCACTATAACTAGTTTAACAATAAACCGCATCATAAAACAAATATATCATGATTTAATTCCTTTAAACAATCATAATTTTGATACCATAAAATTTTATATTATGATTAGTGACTCAAATATTAGAATCATAATTCTAATAGGAAAAATATTTTTGGTCTCATGCCCAAAATATTCCTAACAAATATGTTGATCTTATCATATACATAAATGAAACGCATAAAGAAAAAATAACATGGATTTATTGAAACCATGTGATTGTTAATAGTCTTCACCCATTTTATCTATAAGAGGATATAGATTCCTTTTGTATTTTAGGGTTTGGTATAATCTTTAGAGGACGAAGAAAAATTTGAGGTGGAGTTATCATAAGTCTGTTTTCATGGAATGTGATATAATTAGAGTCTTACTTGTTAACCCTAACACACATCATAAAAAATACATCAAGAGGTAGGACAAGACCATATTAAATAAAATTACTATCCCATCCATAAAAGTTTGGAAATTAGTATTTAAGTTATCTGGATGTGGACACACAAATTTATTTGAACTACATCAATTTGTGACTAATTTAACCATGTGGTCCAACTTATGGATTGGACCCCATTGAGACCAAAATTATCCCAAATGGAAAAATTATATATGTAGTCTAACAATAAGTAACTATTCATAGGTTTACATCTCATAATAATAACCATGTCTATCTAAATTATTAAATTGGATCAAGTAATAATCTAAAAATAACATGCATATAATCATTACATGGTCACAAATTCAGTATTTTCTATAACATCGATCATAATAACTTGATATTATGAATAAACTATAAATAACATAAAATTTATCTATGTGGTCCATCATAATAGATTTTCCAGGATTCATAATCATAATATAAAAATTAAATACAATAAACAAACCCTAAGACATTTAGAATCCATGAATCCCAACATTATTCGATCATAATATCAAGTATCTAAAAAATTAAGCTATCACTAAATTAAATTTTTCGGTTAATAATAAGTTATGCATGTGATACTGAAATATTCTTGCCTATAAATTCTTTTTTTATAAGTTCAATAATAATAACACCAGTTCTGTTGTGATTTATGTATACCGATTAACTCTAGATTCTTTATTTTATAATTAGATACTTATTTTCAATATGCTTGGAGGCATTACTTGACATGTTATTCTTAGAAATGAAAATTATAGCCTAATTTTCCAAAAATATCTTCAATGGTTTAGAGATAATATAAACCATATAAAGTCCTATAAATATGTTAACAATCCATATATCATGACACGTTGCTTCATTATAAGAAAAAAATTTAGCTTTTATAATAGAAGAAGCAATAAGAGACTGTTTTGTCCTATTCTATGGAACAGGTGAAATATAAAACATGAAGACCTATCATGAAGTACAATTTTATGTATTAAGACATTCAGTATAATCAATGTTTATATATCTAATTACGTTAAGAAAATATGAATTCATGTAAACAAGAATAAAATCCTTTTTCCCCTATAAATAACACATGACTTTCTAGGAATGTAAAAACTTGAGCATGCATAAGGATTGAAACTGTCAAGGCATAAGGAAACTTCTTCATCACATCATGTTCAAAATAGATCTTAAGAAACTATGAAAATCTAAACTTTTCACCCTTAAAAACCACATAGGAGGAACAAATTTTCAAGTTAAATCTATTAAGGTCCTTTTCAAAATAGGTCATTTGGGATAAACCCTATATTCTATGATACCTATCTCGATGAATCTCAATGAATAATACATAAGAGTGTTCACCAAGATCTTTGATATCAAATATCATAGATATAATTTTGTTTTTCTCATCAAATATACACAGGTCATTACACACAATAAGTATGTCATCTACATAAAGTATTAATAAGATAATTTTTTTCCCATATAACTTGATAAATATGTATTAGTAAACCATATTTTCTTTAAAAACAATCACCAAATACATTATAAAATTTTAAATACTACTGTCAATAAGGTTTCTTAAGGCCATAATGGATTTATTAATCTATATACCATTGAGTAATTTAATCATGAAAGCCAAATTACAAATTGGAACAGTTAAATCATCAAACCCATCTTTCATTGTGTCACTATGTAAAATCATCATGGAATTTTGTATACTCTTTGAGCTTTAAATAATTTTCAATTAAATTCAGTATAACCAATTTCACAGTAAACCACATCATAAATCAAATATATCAAGGTTTCTTTCCTATAAATAATCCTAATTCTCAAACCATTAAACCATATATTATGATCAATCACTCAATTGTTAGAATTATAAATTTAATAGGAAAATTTTGTTGGTATTATACTCAAAAATTTATAACAGATAAGCAGATATTATCAAATACAAAAATAAAATTCATAAAAAACTAACTTGGATTGATCTACCATAAAATTAAGAAAATTCTTCGCCCCTTTGCTCTATAATAGGAGATATATTCCTTTTGTATTTTAGGGTTAGGGTTTTATATTTAGAGTAATAAAAGAAAACATGAGGTGGTGTTGTCTTAAATGTATTTTTTGGGAAAGAGACATATTTATAAACTTCCTTGATAACCCAAACACAGATCATAAAAAAATAGATCAATAAGTGGGACTATCCCATATTAAATAAAATTATTATTCCATCCATTAATGTTTGGAAATCAAGATTTATGTTATTTATATGTGGACACATTAATTTATTTAGCTTTATCAATTAATGACTAATTTAATCCTGAAATCCAAATTATGGATCAGAACTCATCGATTTCAACATTATCCCACATGGAAAAAGGACATAAATAATCTAACAAAAAGTCACTATCGGTATGTTTTCATTTCTTAATAATAACCATGCCTATCTAAATAACTGAATTGGAAAATGGGGAAATCTAAAAAAACATTTAATGACTCGTTCCATAGTCACAAATTCAGTACCATCTATATCATCGGTCGAAATAGCATAAGATCATGAATAAACTCAAAATAACATAAAATTTATCTATGTGTTCAAACATAACATTTTTTCTATAATTATAAATCATAATGTGAAAATTAAATATAAGAAATAAACCATAAGAGATATAGAATACATGAATCCCAATATATGGAGATTACAATATGAATTATCAAAAACATCATGTTATATCTAAATTAATGATTTCATATAATCCTATATAATGCATGTGATCGCAAAATATTTTGGGTGTAAAATATTTTGTTAGTTTTTCTACAAAGATAACACTAGTTATAAGGTAATTTATAGATACTGATTTATTCAATATTCTTTCGTTCACAACCAGATACTAAATGTCAATATATTTGGAGGAATTACATGATTTTTTTTTCTTCAAAAAGAAAATTGTAGCCTGATTTCCACAAATTATATTCAATGTCTTAGAGATAATATCAAACATATGAATTACAATAATGGAGTTGTTAATCTATATAGAATGACACGTTGGTTCATAATCTTCTATTGTAGATGATGTTGCATGTGTCTATTTTGTGCTTTTCCATGGAACAAGTTCAATGAAAAAAATGAAAACATATCCTAAAGTAGACTTAATGGTATCAATAAATCCAATATAAAAAAAGTTTGTATAGCCAATTTCTTTAAGAGAATTGGAATACTAGTAAACAAGCATGAAATCTTTTTTACCCTATAAAAAACTCATGACATTCTTATCATTCTTCCAATGATCCATTCCTAGATTAATCTGGTAATGTCCAAGAATACCAACAATATATGTGATATCTATGCATGTACAAAATAGAACATGAAAAAGGATTCAAATTTTCAAGGTATAAAAAATTTTCCCCATTACATCAAGTGTTAATTGGATCCTAGGATATTGTGACTAGCTAAACTTTTCACCCTTGAAAACTAGTGAAACATAGGAGGAACAGCCTTGCATGTTAAATCTATTAAGGTATTTTTCAAGGTAGGACCTTTGGGATAAACCCAATATTCCATGATACCTATAATGATGAATCTCAATACCTAATACATAAGAGGCTTCACTAATATATTTCATATCAAATTTCTTCAATAGAATTACGTTTGTCTCATGTAATATACCTAAGTCATTACATAAAAGAAGTTTGTCATCTACATAAAGTATTAAAAATCACATACCTAAATAAATATGCACTAGTCAACCACATTTTCTTTAAAACAAAATTCACCAATTTCACCATAAAATTTTAAATTCCACTATCGAGAGGCTGACTTAATGAAATAAATGGATTTAAAAATTATGATACCATTAACTAATTTAATACCATGGTCCAAATATTGGAACATGTAATTAATCAATCCCATATTACAATGTTTCACTATGTAAAATCATATCCCCACATTGTGTACTCTTATAAATTCATAAAATTTTCAGTTATATGCAATATAACCATTTTCACAATAAACCAAATCATAAATAAAATATATAATGATTGCCTTCATTTAAATTATCATGATTTTGAGACCATAAAAACTTATATTATAATCATTGACTCGACTGTTAGAATCATAATTATGATAGGAAAAATCCTTTTGGTCACATTCCCAAAAATTCATTACAAATATATGGATCTTATCAATTACATAAATGAAACACATAAAAAAACTAACTTGGATTGATCACTTCCATATAATTAATCAAGTTCTTCGCCATTTTTCTATATAATATGATATTTATTCCTTTTGTATTTTAGAGTTAAGGATTTATCTTCAGAGGAAGAAGAGAAAACATCAGGCTGAGTTGTTGTAAGTCTCTTTTCTAGGAAAGAGAAATATTTATAGACTTCCATGATAACCCTAATATACATCATAAAAATAGAGTAAGTGGTGGGACTAACCCACATATTAAATACAATTATTATCCCATCCATCAAGGTTTTAAAATCAATATTTATGTTATTTGGATTTGGATGCATTAGTTTATTTTAGTTGTTTCAATATATGACTAATTTAATCCTATAGGACAAATTATGTATTGGTCCATGTTTATTCCAATACTATCTCACAAGACAAAAGGTTATAAATTGTCTAGTAATAGGTCACGATATGTAGGTTTACATACCTTAATAATTACCATATCTATCTAAATTATTTGATATGATCCAGTAAAAATATAAAAATTACATGCATAGACTCATTCCTTAGTCACAAATTCAATACCATCTATAACATCAGTTAGAATAACTTAATATGATGAATAAACTCTATATGAAATCAAATTTATCCATGTAATCCAACATAATAATTTTTTATATAATAGATAATAAAATTGTGAAAATTAACTATAAGAAAAAACCTGTGAGAAATTATGGATATATGAATCCCAACATTAAGTGATCACAATATCAAGTATTCAAAAAATAAAGCTATTTATAAATTAAATCTTTCATATAATTCAAATTTATGCATGTGCTTACGAAATATTTTTGGTCTCAAATCTTTTTTTTATCTGGAATAATATAACCAGTTCTCATGTTCTTTATGGTTACAGATTTATTTTGGATTCTTTATTTCGAAACCATATACTTAATGTCGATATTCTTAGAGTCACTACTCAAATTGTTGTTCTTAGAAATGAAAATTTCATGTCAATTTTAAAAAAAAATATATACAATGGTTTAGATATAATATCAACCATCAAGAGTCTCATAATAAATTTATCAATCCTTATATCCCAAAGCATCACTTTGTAATAGGCTACAAATTCAGCTTCCATAGTAGGAGAATCTACAAGTGACAATTTTTTTCTTTTCCATGGAATAGGTGAAATAGAGAACATGAAAACATATCTTCATGTCGACAATATAGTATCAAGAAATCCAACAAAATCAATTTTTTTTATAGAACATTACTTCAAGTCAATATGTCTTCCTATAAACAAGGATGAAATCCTTTGTACCCTATTAATAATGCATGAATTACTTGATATTAATCAAATGATCCCTTCCTAGATTAATCCAATAACATCCTATCATGACAAAAATATGTAACACCCCAAGGTTCCATGGTGCATTTCGCTTTTAATAATACAATATTGTGTGATGTATGCAATATCGAGTTCAAGCGCACCACGACCTATCAAAATAGAAGTTTTAAAAGTAGTTATGAATAGTAATACCCACTTTTTATAATTTTATAATTTTTTTTTAAATTGGACTTCATTTTTTGATTTGGAATATCAAAATTAACTTTTGGTTAATTTTTGATATTTTTCTGAAAACTTTCAATTTTTGATGAATAGTGAAAAACAATGTGTAATTGTTTAAAACTGACTTTTATTTAAATAATTATAATTTTTAATTAAAATTATTTTAATGTAAATATAAATAAATAATACCTATATATTTTCAATTTAATTCATTAGAATCATTTTATAATAAGAATATATATATATATATATAATATTATTGAACTTTTAACGACTTTTAACCACCTTCTAGAAACAGTTAAAAATTTTCATAAAACATATTTTAACCACTTCTCTAAACTGAATTTCAAAAATCTGAGAGACGTGATTAATATCATTAAGTAAAATGTGGTTCAATAGGATGAAAATAATTTTTGGTGAATAGTAAATTTTGACATTTATTTACCACTGTTAAAAGTAAATAGGGTAATTAACGGTAAAAAATGATATGATAATTACCCTAACACATCTCCTAATTATATTGAATAAGTTTATTTCATCCAAAAATCAACCTTAAGAATAAAATATATCCTTTTGGTTCACTTGGATTAGATTAGAACATTTATTATTATTTTATTTAAAGAAGAGTTAAAAGTGTTAAATTCAAAGTTTAATAACTAAACCATTTTTAATATAGGGATATACAAAAGATAATTTCTACTGTAAATAATAATTGGAAAGATAAAAATATTTTCTACATATTAGTATTTTATTTATAATTTTTAGACATTAAATAATTAAATATATTTATGACACAACGATGATGAAGTAATTACCTTATTATTGAATGATTAAAATAATTGACATTATAAATATTAAAATAACTGTAAATTTAGACTTTTTATGTATTCAAAAAAAAATTAGGTTAATATGACATGGTAGGGTTGATTTAAGAAATTTTTTATAAATTATAATGTTGTTATGAATTTCAAAAAAACCAAATACGAAATCATGTCAAAATTGACATATATGTGTTTTTAAAAAAAATACAATATTATTAATTGATATAATATTCATAAAAATATAAGTTTCAACCAAAGGACTTATGTAAGGTTAGGTATATCAATAATTAACCACTTGGGGTTCTCTTGGATTTTTATAGTACATTTATTAACTATTTATTATAATAATACAAGAATTCATGGTAAAAGTTAAACTATTTAACTAAAAGTTAAATCTAAAAGATAAGGTATATATGGCGAACTAAACCTATCTAAAACCTATTGGTTGAGATTATTTTTACCCTTCCCCACCTTATACTCTAAATAAAGCCTTTTGGTTCCATTATAAAGCAAATATTATTGTATAATAAAATAATATTTCAAACTATTCCTGAAGTAACACTCACCTCTCTTATAAAAGGGTACTTCCCCTTCTCTTAATTTCACTCCTCCAAATCCATTTTACTTGGCCAACCCCTACTAAAATATCCTCCCAACTACTCTCACATCAACCTAGAGGCCTTATTTTGATCATAAATCCAACCTAATAAGTCCTTTTTATCAAATCAAAAGGAAGCACCAAAAGAAGGGGAGGATAATGTAACCTCGGTCAAGGAAAAGTACAAGGTAAGGGTTAATTATACAATATCTTCGTTATCTGAGGTTGTTTATAAAAAAGTATCAACTATGACCTCTTTATCATCCACATATGTGTTTCTTAAAAATTTATTTCAAAACATATTTGTTAGGATGGTATGACTCTATGTATGATATACTCTAAAATACCAAACGTAGGATCGAAATAAGAATGAGATTCTCAGATACAATAGGGGGTGGATTGTACCTTTTAAAATTTTTTAAGGGAACTTTTAGGATGGTTATGTTTAACAAAGTTAAACAAGATAATTCAAACTACCTATATAAGTTCTAATAACTTACTAGAATCCGGAAAAGTAATTCCGAAAATGAAACTGAACCAAAAATTACTAAGATTAAGATTCTACCTTAAAGCGTATTGAATCTAACTAAATCAGATTACAAGTAAGGAAGTATAAGAAAGTTATAATTTCCTTAGCAGCACAAAATGCTATGAAAAATACAAGTAGTAAAACTAAAAGTAACAAACAATAACTCTTTTAACCCAAAGAGAAGGGTATCCAACAACCTTGAATAAAGGTCCCTTGATTTATACTTTCAAGCAAGTTTGTCTTACCCACACCAGGTTAAGCCCTCGATATGAAGATCAGAGTCTGTCTTGCTATCCCCTCAATCCCTCAACTATAAGGTAGTTGGCACCTCTTTCTTCCTCAGCATGGAATCCCTCAACTTGAAGGTGTTGGAACTTTTGTCTTCCTATCCCCGGAAGCCCTCGATTGTAATCACCAACAATCGGAGTCGCACAAATCAAATCTGCACAAGGAAAAGTTTGAAAAATACATTCAAAATTTCTACACGAAGCTTTGATAATTGATAAGAGCGTCTCTTTATAGAAATCACTTCAACAGAATGTAAGCACAAGTTGTGTCAAAGTTGTGCTTTAGTTGTCTCGAGCTCATTAAAATGAGCTCCTATTTATAGGCGAAGCTCCAACGTTCGGCTCCCTCCTCCAACGGTCATATTTTTCTTTGAATTTCAGACAGACCTGTAAATTTGTCACTCAACGAATGGTTAGTCAATAACTGAAAGCACGAAATCGTTTTGTAATGAAACAAGTATAAAAATAACTGAATCTGAAGTTCGTAATGTAAGAAAATACAAGTTCGGAGTCTAACCAAAATGTAATTTGGGGTATATAATAAGTAGATATTTGTATTATGTTTTATAGGAATTCGGAACCTGAATTCTATAGAAATTCGGAGTCTAAATTTCTATGGAAATTCGTAGTCTAGTTTCACTAGAATTTAGAATCTGAACATAAAGAGTTCGGAGTCGAAATTGTAGAAGTTCGGAGTCGAACATGTAGAAGTTCAGAGTCGAACTAGTAAAATTTCAGTGTAGAACTAGTAAAAGTTCAGAGTCCAACTAGTAAAAGTTCAGAGTCGAACTCATAGAAGTTTGGATTCGAACTAGTAGAAGTTCGGATTCGAACTCATAGATGTTCAGAGTCGAACTAGTAGAATTTTGTAATCAGAATTCAGAGTTGAACTACATGAGAGTTCGTATCCAGAATTCGGAGTCAAACTACAAGAGAGTTCATATCCAGAATTCGGAGTGGAACTTCATGAGAGTTAATATCCAGAAATCGGAGTCAAACTACATGAGAGTTTGTATCTAGAATTCATATTGGAACTTCATGAGAGTTCATATCCAGAATTCGGAATGGAACTTCATTAGAGTTCGTATCCAGAATTCGTATTGGAACATCATTAGAGTTCGTATCCAGAATTTGGAATGGAACTTCATTAGAGTTCATATCCAGAATTTAGATCCTAAAACAGAATGATTCATATCTAAGTATTATATGATTCTGAGGTTTTAGGTAAGAATCCGATTTTTATACTTAAGAAAAATATTGATATGTATAAGGAAATCTTGGTTAAGGTAAATTTCCTTACGGAAGTAAATAATCCTTAGTGAAGTAAAATTTTGATTTGCTTATGTATAATGTGTTTGTGATTTTCAAAACAAGAAGGAATGGAGATGTAATAAGTAAAACCTTATTGACTCAATAATCTCCCCATTTTTGGAAAGCACAAACAACCTTACCAAAAAAAATATAAGGACTTAGAAAAAAATTTCTTTAGACTTTGAAATTAAAACTTTTCTCCCTTTCTTCATGGATGATAGTGAATACAAATAACTCCCCCTTAGGCTTTGGAACTCTAAGGATTGTACTCTGGATTTCTAGAATGGATTTTTCATTATCATGGGAAAGAGAAACTTCGTAATGAGAAACTCTCCCTTACTTAAGTATAGTTCTTCACATAGAAATTTTTCTTCTCCATTTTAAATTTCTCCTTATCCACTTTTGATTTGTTCTTTTTCCTTCTCCCCCTTTGTGATTTTCAAAAATAATTTAATGGAATTGAAAATAAATTTGGTACCTGAAATATTAGTAAAGACATGCAATAAAAACAAGCAACCATAGTTCTATTATAATTGGAAGAATTTTTACAAGGAATATCAAATTCCACAAAAGATTAGATTGAGTCTATTTTTCTTCCTTTTCCTTTGGGATAATCTTCTTCAAATCTTTATGATCCTCCTTAGCTTGCTTCTCCAAATATTTTATCATTTCATCTTGAGCTTTCAAGACCACATATTGTGCCTTAATAACTTCATCTTTCTTTACAAGATTTTCTTATAGCTCAATCAGGATATCTCTATCCCTTTTAAAATGTTTAGAAAGAGAGTTAACCTTCCCATTCAAGTCCTTCACTTGTTGATTCTGAGAATTTTTCTCATTAGTCAGCTCATCCTGAAGATTATTAACCTTGGCATCCTTAGTATCATAATAATCTATAAAGTCATTATGAAAATGATCAAACTCATCCAAGTCATCATCAACATTTTTTGACAACAAAGTCATTTTGCTGTAATATTTCATGTGGATATCATAATTGATAGGAAATTTCTATGATCTGCTTCAATCTTCACACACTTCTCCGTCATCATGGAAAAGGATTATGACTTCCGATTCAGACTGTGTTGAAGCATCTAGCATCTGGAGTCTATGGTGGGAATGATCAGAATGGGGTCTACCAACTTTTTCAAAGATTCCACGACAAAATCATGTCCCAGTGCTGATGACTCTGAATCAAACACCTAGCTTGGGGATTGTTGTTCTTCAATCTCCACATTCTTTCTTCTAGAAGAACCACCAGATTCTTTCTTCCCAATGATATCTTTTGTCGGGGTATCCATAAGAACTTGATTCCCCTTATCAACTTTCAGAACTACCTCATTAGGAGATTCTTCCTCGCTTTCATATACTTGAACAATCTTTTCTTAATCTGTTTTCTCCTTCTCTGCTCCATCTTTTTGAAAATGCTTCTCATAGCTTACATCATCAGATGATTTTTTCTCTTTTTCTTATTCCTCAACATCATCTTTCTTACCATATTTTTCATCTCCCTTTCCCAGAGTGACTAGCTTTGAGGATTCAGCCTTTTCTTGATAATCCTCAACTTTTTTAATCAAGTCATCGAGATCATCAATTCCTTCTTCTACTTGTTCTTGTTCTTAAATCTCTTCAAAAACTTATTCCTCTACTTCTTTACCAGATCGTTTCTCTACTTATTCAACTAATTGTTTCCCATTAGACTTTTCTGTAGTGAAGTAGTTTTTCCCAGGGGTCTCTGGTAGAGGTTGAACAACAAAAGTTTCCGGAAATGGATTTTTCTCAGAGGATACCTCTGTGGCTTTCAACAGAGATTGAACAACCTCGGCTTCATAAATATTCTTCTTTATCTTCTTCTCATTTTCTACCTTCTCAAGGTATTCAGCCATCTTCTCCCTTAAATATTTATCTTCATCCGGGTCCAGTCCGAACTGAAGATCTCCTTCTTTACTTTTCTCATTATCTTCCCTCCATTTAGCAGCCACCTCATCTAGATATGCTTTCTATTTTTTCGTCTCGGGAGGTGCGGATTGGGTTTCCTTAGCTTTGGGAGTTTTGTCTTCAACAACCTCTTCTTTCAATTTCCTCTTCTTAGTAACCTTCTTCACTGGCTCAACCTTCTCTACAATTTCTGAAGCGTCTTCTGCCTCTTCTTCTGGAAGATCATTAAACACACCTGATTCATTTGAAAAACTAGATTTCATCCTCCTTAAAGTAACATCACTTATCAGTATCACCTTAAATATTATTGGCTTGGAGGTGAAAGCAACCTTGAATAAATCAAGACACCAAATAATAAGCTTGGAGATAAGAGCAGGATACATAATTATTTGAGCCTTCAAAGTTCCATTCATGATATTCTGAATGGTAATAAGAACGTGCCACATTAGGTTTATCTTCCTTAGATTTACCAAAAAAATATAAGATTCAGATATCACTTTTCTTTAGGTTATACTTATCTCCTATCCTTGTAACAAAAAACCCTTGAACCCACAATTGGAGAATCCAGTTGTTGGTGGAATGATGAGGAATCTTTTTTGTTTTATCATCATTAAGCTCAAGGAATTTCATTGCTTTCACTTTGCTAAAACATACTTGCACATCCAATAGCTTATGTGAACAAAATTATTCTTCACCGTCATATGATAAGCCTACCAAGTTTGTAGCCTTGGAGTAATAAAGCTTGTATGTATTTCCATAAGACTTGAATGAAAAATTTTCTCTGTCATCTTCTTCATAGAAGGAAACAGAACCATAAAATTATACTAGAAAATCTATATAAACAAAATCCTAGCCCCTTTGTTTTGATACGCAGAAATCTTCCCAACCATTGAGTTTGATATTCTCTGAAATTAGAGAATCATACTCACTGAAAAAATCCAGACGGACTAACTTCTCACTATAGACTAACCATTTTGAGATTGTCTTCATAGAAGACATAACATGGGAAGTTCCTTCTATAGACATTCGAAATAGAGGAGCATTGAAAGATTCAGAATGGGAATTAAGAGAAGAGGCAGAGTTTCAGAATGTGAGAGCTTGAAAATGATATGGGACACAAATGAGGGTGTCCTTTATATAGGCGATGCAGATGACCTTTGAACATCCAAAACAAATCTAACGGTTTTAATCATCTCTGATCTGATTTGACAGTTGAAAAGATATCCACAAGGAAAACATGAATCCGATCTTTTGAGGTTTTAAAAACCTTCGGATTTATGATGAAACGAATACGAAAAATTTTAAAACAAAATGACAACTACCAGAAACTAAAAATGATTACAAAAACTTAAGTAAGGAAGTCATACCTTTTATATTGGCTAGGAAGTTTATTAGTAATAGGTAATATTATTCGTGAAAAAAATTTTGACTATGAAAAACACATTACGAAAAAATCACTATGAAAAATATGAGTACGAAAATTCCCCTTACAAAAATTCTCATTCCAAAAATTTTTATTACGAAAATTCTCAATACAAAAATTCTCAGTATAAAAATTCTCAGTACAAAAACATCATTATGAAAATTTCCAGCACGAAAACTTAATTACGAAAAGTTCCAATATGAAAACTTTATTACAAAATTTTCTAGTACAAAAACATCATTACAAAAATTTCCAGTACGAAAACACCATTATGAAAATTTCCAGTACTAAAATTTCCTTTAAGAAAATTTTGATTCCGAAAAATTTTCATTACAAAAATTTTGAAAAAATCATTAGGAAAGATTTTGAAAGACACATTACGGAAATTATTGAAAGACTCATTGTGAAAAATTTTAAAGACTTCATAGAAGATGTACTCCCCCTATGAAAATGAGTTTATTACTATAAGGATAATGATTTAACAAGAAGTTAATGAAGGAAGATTAACTCAATCTTATCATTCCTAACTTCTGTTTAATGTATTCAAATCTATCACACAGTAAGGATTTTGTGAAAATGTCCGCAAGTTGATCTTGCGTTATGATAAACTGAATAATGATATCTCCTTTTGTCTTGATAATCTTTTCGAAATAGATTTTGTTACCATTAATTTGTCGGGAACATCTACTCTCCATGTACCATGTATCGTTGTTGGTAATTTCCCTATTTTTCTTGAAAATAAAAAAAGTTTAGGTTTTTTGAATCCAGACTTGCTTGGATCTGGAAATGTCAGAATAAAAATTTTTGGGTACCCACATATTCTTAGAAAAATAAGCCTTATGAAATCCTAAAGATTGGGTTTTTTTTTATGTACAATTCTTTGCCCAGTGACCACCACATTGACACTTTTTTCAAAATGGGGCACTTTGAGGAACAATGTAGTTGTTACTAAAAATCGGTTTAGAACATGTGTAACCAAAACCAGAAGTATTCCATCGAAGTCGAATTTGTGAATACATTTTATCAAAATTTTCCATACCATGGGTAATGTATGACAAAAATTTCCTCAAAGAAAATATTTCGGATTTGAGTTTTATAACAAAGTTCTTATTTTAAAAAGAATTTAACTAGAGCTAGGCTCGAAAACATCTTTCTTAGAAATTACATTTTCTCGTTATTTTTAATGTTTATTCCTCTCAGAATTTAAATCCTCAATATTTTTTTAAATACTTTCAAGTTCATCATTTTTCTTATCAAGATCTTTAGAAATATCTGATTTTTCCTTATTAATAATAATATTCCTAGAGTTTTCTTTATCAATATTATTCATGACTTTTGAGTTCTCAATCTCAAGAAGTTCAGCAATCCTAGAAACTTCTTTATAAGTAGGTAAATTATTTTCTTCATCAGAAGAATATTCTTTATATAAAGAGTTATAATATTTACTATCATTAGCATTTAAAGAAACATTGGTCAATGATTCATCATTGTGTACCTTAGCCATCATGCAATGATTATCAATAGGTAGTCTGGCTATAAGACCAAGATTCTTCTGTCCAAAAGATTCATAATCTGAAGATTCATATGAAGAGTCACCACCACTAGCACTCCAGGTGTCATTAGCTTTTAGAACATTCATAGCTTTGGACATGTAATACTTCTTTATGTTCCTTTCAGAGTGTTTTTTTTCTATCTTTTCTTTTGATCATAGGGCAATCAGGTCTTATGTGTCCAACTCTCATTCATTCATAGCATGTGACTTCTCAATCTTTCTTATCATTCCTTTCCTTCTTCTTATACTTGGATTGGAAATTTCTCTATCCAGCTATCTTGTTCATCCTTCGAGCAAGATTAGCTAACTCATTTTCTGGGACATCACTCTCACTAGATTATGATTGGATAATATCTTTCTTAGACATGGATCTAGTAACTCTCTCAGGAGTCTTAGCTTTCATGTGATTTTAAGTTGTAGTAAAATCAACACTAACATTCCCATTCTTCTTATTTATGTTGTCAGCATCTCTCTGCATTCTAGTCTCATGTTGATTAAGATTTCCAAACAACTCATCAAGAGAAATTTGAGTAACCTTTTTATTCTCATCAATAGCAGTCCTCTTTGATTCCCACTCGTTGCACATAATATCTATTATCTTTTCAATAAGAGCTTCATCATATAGACCTTTTTCGCCCATTGATTGTAATCTATTCACGATGGCCAGGAATCTCTGTTGCACTTTGCTTATAGGTTCTCCATAAGGAAAATTGAAACCATAATACTCAGCTCTAAGCATGGCTCTTCTAGTCTAAATCACTTTAGATGTACCAAAATGTGTAACCTCAAGTTTCTTCCATATACAGTTAGCTGTTTCACAAGAAGAAATTTGACTATATATGTTCCTAGTCATTGAACAAAGTTAAGTATTGCATACCTTATAGTTGAGTTGACATTCATGCTTTTCATGATTAGTAAAAGCACTAACTTCCTTGCCAGGAATTTTGTGTCCTCTAGTAAGCATAACAAAATTACATACCTCGGTATTGATAATGAAAGTATTCATAAGATTTATCCAATATTTGTAATCATTGCCATTAATGTTAGGTGGTCTGGTAGGATTTATGTTTTCGATAGAACCATCATTTAATCTTGTCGTCCTTATGAAAAACATTGGCACAAAAACTTGTTAGAAGTAAAAGTTTGTAAACCAGAGAAAATATTTGAAGCAAGAAAAAATGTAACTCTAAGAAAAAAGTGAATCTGAACTATGATTCCGAAAAATAGATTCCGAAAAATATGAATCTAGAAATATGAATCCGAAAAAGAAAATCTGAAAATAATCTTCTAAATTTAATCATGAGATAAATTCAAATGGAACTAAAGCTCTTATACCAATAGTAAGATTGGTACAGGGTTTGAGTTCACCTGCTCTGATACCAATTGTTATATTGGTATAGGGTATGAGTTCACCTCCACTGATACCGATTGTTAGGATGATATGTCTCTGAGTATGATATACTCTATAATACGAAATGTAGGATCGAAATAAGAATTAGATTATCAGATACAAGAGGGGGGGTTAATTGTACCTTTTAAAATTCCTTAATAGAATTTTTAGGATGGTTATGTTTAACAAAGTTAAGTAAGATAATTCACACTACCTCTGTAAGTTCTAATCACTTACTATAATCCGGAAAAGTAATTCTGAAAATGAAACTTAAAAAATAGTTACAAATATTAAGATTCTACCTTAATGAGTATAGAATCTAACTAAATTAGAGTACAATTAAGGAAGTATAAGAAAGTTATACTTTTCATATCAATACAAAATGATGTGGAAATAATAAGTAGTAAAACTACAAGTAACAAACAATAACTATTTTAACCCAAAGATAAGGGTATCCAACAACCTTGGGTAAAGGTCCCTTGATTTATACTTTCAAGAAAGTCTGTCTTACCCACACCAGGGTAAGCCCTCGATATGAAGATCGGAGTATGTCTTGCTATCCCCAAAAGCACTCAACTATCAGGTAGTCGGCACCTCTGTCTTCCTCGACAAGGAAGCCCTCAACATAGAGGTGTTGGAACCTCATTCGTCCTATCCACAGAATCCCTTGATTGTAATCACCAATAATCGGAGTCACATAAAGCAAGTCTGCACAAGGCAAAGTTTGAAAAAGCCGATCAAACTTTTTAAATTAAGCTTTGAGAGTTGATAAGAGACCCTCTCTGTAACGACCCAAAAATTTTTTAAATAAATATTGTTTCCTAATTTTATGTGTTATTTTATTTTATTGTTATACTCAACAAAAATGTTTCATTTGATAACATGAGTATAATTAAAATGAGACTGTTGGGTTTTGACTGTTATTTGACCATTGGTCAATATGACCGCTGGAAACTAAATGTTTTGACTATTGTCTCTAAATACAAGCAGTCTTGGATAATTAATATAGAAAGAAGATTCGATGGCCTCACCCAGTAGTCTTGGACCGATCGAAGCCCATCTAACAAAACTTGGGAAAGAGGTAGCACTACTGGGCTTTGCTCTGGACCAAACCCAAGCTGAACTTCATCGTATAAAGCTAGAACGGGATCGCCTTCGCAAGAAGTTCAAACTGATAGAAATTACTACTCGTGCGATGTTGGCCGAGCCTCCCTCGGATTCTCTCAACTTAGCACACCTTACACTTAGGTCCTATGCTAGTGTGATAAGGGGCTATGTAAGGAGACCGTAACTGTCTTGTGTGATCCTTTGTTTTAAATAAACATTTTGATTCCTTTTATGAATTTTCAAATGACCGGATAAATATAGTATGCATATTTTTGATTAATTTTAGAAAAAGGATATTTTAAAAAATTTTATGTAAACCTTAAATAATTAAAAATGTGTAATGATTTTCCAAAAATGGTCTTCTACAATTATGTTCAGTACGAAATTTAGAGTCTAATAAGATCAACTTGATTTTTGATGAATAGTAAATTATGAATATTGATTTTATGATTAGGATTAATAATGTGTCCAAATAGATTAGTAATCTCACTTAAAGAAAGTATTAAAATAATCTAGGCACTTTGGTTAAGTAATGTGATTCAATAAAATGGTTAAATAAGGGTTTCATAAATTATTATTCAAGTATTAGTTTTTTCGGATGAATAGTGTTTTTTTAATTAAAATTTTAATTAAAAATATTTAGAAAATTATTTTTATAAAATGGACTTCATTTTTGAACTCATAGCATCGATATTATGTTAAGGTAATTTTTGGGGATTTTTCTGAAAAAAATAAATTTTCGATGAATAGTGTTTTTAATTAAAAATTTAATTAAAAATATTTAGAAAATTATTTTTATAAAATGGATTTCATTTTTGAAATCAGATCATTGATATTTGGTTAAGGTGAAATTTTTTGATTATTCTGAGAAAGTTGAATTTTTGATGAATAGTGAAAATACAGTTTTTAAGTTACGGGTGTTTAATGACATCGTTAAATGATGTATTAAGTATGTAATCAATATGTTCGAATTATGAATAGTAAGATAAGGTATGAGGTGTCCCAAGTGGACAATACCATGGTAAAATACCATGGGAAAGCCCATGGTTTTTCCAAAACCACTAATGAGGTGTCCCTTGGCCATTAATGCCTTGTCCCCGCACTTTCCCTATAAATATCAAGTCATCCTCTCATCCATTCGACTCCCCACTCTCCCCCAACGAAGTTATGGTCTCCTTACCTCTAAAGTATTCCTCCCAAGGTGCCCCCAAGCCCTCAAGGTCCAAACCTTTGAGTTTTAAGAGTTATGTTTTAAGGTAAGGGATCCGATCTCTCTCTTTCTTTTCAAGAATTCTCTTTTATGTCATTTCTTTTATGCTCCATGTTCTTATGTTAGAGGATGTTCTTTTATACTCCTATTACTGCCCTTTTCATGTTCATATAATGATATATCCCCTCTTACTCTCATTATTTCGTTTTATGAAGTTTTAAGTGGCGCCGTTAGGCTGCAGAAATTTTTGTAACGGATTCTTTCTCCCTTCTCATTTTTCAAGATCTATTTTCATGTAAAGTATTTCAGGTTCCTTTTTATTATGTTGGGGTATGATCTATAAATTTATCATACTAATCTTTTATGATCATATGATGAGAGACCCCATTTTATCTCTTCAATTCAGTATTTTGATGTTTTAAGTGGCGCGGTTAGGCTGCCGAATTTTTAAGTGGTTCTTCACCCTTTTCATTTTGAAGTTCTACATTCATGTCAATTCTTTCAAGTTCCTTTTTGTTATGTTGGGGTATGATCTCTATATATATCATACTGGACTCTTATGTTCATATGATGAGAGACCCCATTTGATCTCTTCAATTCAGTTTTTTGATGTTTTAAGTGGCGCCATTAGGCTGCCGAATTTTTAAGTGGTTCTTCACCCTTCTCATTTTGAAGTTCTACTTTCATGTCAATTCTTTCAAGTTCCTTTTTGTTATGTTGGGGTATGATCTCTATATCTATCATACTGGAATATTATTTTCATATGATGACATTCCCCATTTGATCTCTTCAATTCATTATTTTGAAGTTTTAAGTGGTGTCGTTAGGCTGCTGAATTTTTTAGGGGATTCTTTCACCCTTCTCATTCTTTTCAAAGTTCTACTTTCATGTCAAGTCTTTCAAGTTACTTTTTAATTATGTTGGGGAATTATCTCTATATATATCATACTTAACTCTTATGTTCACATGATGAGAGACCCTATTTGATCTTTTCAAATCATTTTGTTTGATGTTTAAGTAACGCAGTTAGGCTGCCGAACTTTCATAAGAGAAATCTAATTTTTGTCTTCCTTCCATGTTTTTCATATCAAATGGTATGTCCTTGAAATTTCATTACCATGATCATTTATCCTTATTATTCTGTCCATATACTGTTTTATGGGTCATTTATGAATTTTTGACCCATTTTCCCTCTCTTTTTAATGTCTTCTAAAACCTCGTAACATAGCCGTTATGCTGCAGAATTTCCGTCTCAAAATGTCTCTCTCTTTTTCTAAAGTTCTTTTATATTATTAAGTGAATACTCAAAGCTCTTTATTCTAAAGGGGTATTCACATATATACCAAAATGTTCTATTTTAAATTATGGGATTTACATACATGAGACCCACCTTCCTTTTCTGTGGGTTTTAAGGTGACGTAAAGATCATGTCCTTAAAGCAGTTTTTTTAAAACGTTATGATTACGAAATGAAACCCATTTATTTTGTGCTATATGGGTTATTTATGAAATTTTTGATGATGATATATGTGGCTCACATGATAATAAAGGAAAATTTAAGGGTGTGACCTGATAGCGCTCCAATGCATTGGGTAATGATGTAACCACTAGAGATTACAATTTTCACGATACCTTGGTGAATAACCTTGGTAATTTTCAAATGACACCTTGGGGATGGACCATGGTGATATGTGTGGGATCGAAATATAATATGAGATGCTCAATATACAAGAGGGGGGGTGAATTGTATACTTTAAAAATTCCTTTGGAACCTTTAATGTTAGTTATGAATAACTAGAGTTTCCTTAAGAAAAGGAAAGAGCTAAGTTTAAAAAAGTTAAACTAAGTAAATTCACAACACCTCTAACACCGAACTGAACTTGGAAAGGGATTCCAAAAGTAGGTTCCAGAAATATGATTCCGGAAATTGAAACTTAACAAAAGTTACAATATAAGATTCTACCCTAAAGCGTATAGAATCTAAACTAATCAGAGTAAGTAAGGAAGTATAAGAAAGTTATACTTTCCTTAAGATACAAATTGCAGCGGAATAAAGACAAGTAGTAAAACTACTAGTAACAAGATAATAGTCTTTTATCCCAAAGAGAAGGGTATCCAACAACCTTGGATAAAGGTCCCTTGATTTATACTTTCAAGCAAGTCTGTCTTACCCACACCAGGGTAAGCCCTCGATACGAAGATCGGTGTCTCTGTCTTGCTATCCCCGCAATCCCTCAACTTCAAGGTAGTTGGCAACCTCTGTCTTTCTCAGCAAGAAAGACCTCGATCTTTAAGGTAGTCGGCACCTATGTCTTTCTCAGCAAGAAATCCCTCGATCTTTAAGGTAGTCGGCACCACTGTCTTTCTCAGAAAGAAAGCCCTCGATCTTTAAGGTAGTCGGCACCTCTGTCTTCCTATCCTCGGAAGCCCTCGAATGTAATCACCAACATTCGGAGTCGCACGAAGCTTTGAGAGTTAATAAGAGACTCTCTCTCTAGAAATAACTTCAACAGCATGTAGGCACAAAACTCAGTTGTTTTTTCAACAGCACCGAGCTCTTTCAAATGAGCTCCTATTTATAGGTAAGGTCGGCTCCTTCTCCAACGGTCATATTTTCCTTAAAGTTCGGAGGGACTTGTACACGTGTCACTTAGACAACGGTTAGTTTATAACAAAATGGACGACATCGTTTTATAACAAAACAAGTGTAACAGAATGTACGACATCGTTTTAAACTCTAACATAAAGGTTCGGAATAGAAACTTCGGAGTGAAGGTTCGGAGTGAATAAATTCAGAGTGTATAAAACAATGATAATCAGATTCTGTTTAATAGTAGAATTCGGAATGAGAATTCGGAGTAGGAATTCGGAATAGGAATTCGTCATCAGAAATCGTAATGAGAATTCGGAATGAGATTTCTTCATTAGAATTCGTAATGAGAATTCTTCATTGGAATTCGTAATGGGAATTCTTCATTAGAATTCATAATGAGAATTCTTCATTGGAATTCGTAATTAGAATTCTTCTTCAGAATTCATAATGAGAATTCGGAATGGGATTTCTTCATTAGAATTCGTAATGAGAATTCTTCTTCAGAATTCGTATCCTGAATCTGGAATAGAACTTAGTCAGAGTTCATATCCGGAATTCGGAATGAAACTTCCTTATAGTTCTTGTCCAGAATCTGAACCCTAAAACAGAATGCTTTTATATCAAAGTTTTAATGACTCCGAGAAAAATGAATCCGAAACTTATACTTAAGAAAAATATTGATGAAAATATGATAAGGATAATTTTTCTTATAGAAGCGAGTTTCCTTAAGAAAGCAATTTTCCTTATAAAAGCAATTTTCCTTAAGAAAGCATTTTTCCTTATTAAAGCAATTTTCCTTAAAGATAAGGTGTTTGTGATTTTCAAAACAAGAAGGAATGGAAAATTCATAAGGAAAACCTTATTGACTCAACAATCTCCCCCTTTTTGGAAAGCACAAACATCCTTACGAAAAAGCTATTCTAAGAAGAAAGAAACACATTAAAGCTTATCTCCCTTGGTTTAAGGATATAGATGAATACGACTAACTCCCCCTTAGGCTTTGAAACTCTAAGGATTGTATTCATATTTCCGGAGTGATGTTTCTTTAAGAAAAACTCCCCCTTAAACAAACTCTTATTAGAGTTATTTTTCCTTGGGTATTTTTCCTTTCTCCCCCTTTGATAAGCACTTATTAGATTTCCTCTTTTTCTTAAGGATCTTTTCCTTCTCCCCCTTTGTGATTTTCAAAAAGAATTGGAGGGAATGGAAAAACTTAACAAAGTACCTGAAAAATTAGTACAAACGAAACAACAAACACAATTCTCATTATATTTGAAATGTCAGCAACAAAAACAGATTACAACAAAAAGATCGGATTGGTCATTTCGGATCTTTCTCCTTCGACATGAGCCCCTTAAGAATTGTCTTGATCTTCTTTAAGTCTTTTTGATCTTCCTCTGCTTGCTTCTCTAAGACGACTATTCTTGCTGACTGAGCTTCAATGATTTCTTCCTGAGCCTTAAACTTTTCTTCCTGAACTTTCATCTTCTCTTCCTGAGCCTTCATCCTTTCTAGAAAATCAATCTGATGATCCCTTTCAAATTTCCAACTCTGATTAACGGAGTTGAGCTTTCCATTCAGATCTCTCACTTCCTGAATCCGAATGTTCTTTTCCTCTGTCAATTTCTCTTCGAATGATGCAGTCAGCTTATGAAACTTCTTTTCCTCGGTTTCAAATGCATCCTTAACATTATCCTGAAACTCATCCAGCAACCTCATCTCTTCCACAGTTTTCTTAGACCAGCTTGTCATCCTCTTGCAAGATCTTTTATGTGCTTCGTAACCAACGAAGAAAGTTTTGAACTGAGCTTCAATCTCAACACACTTATCCATTACCATGGATACGGAGTCGGTTTTCTGATTCAGCGCATGTTGAAGCATCTGGCATCTATAGTCAATACTAGAGAAGGTTGGAATGGTTCCCACCAACTTCTTCAAGGACTGAACAACAAAATCGTGCCCCAACGATGATGAATCCGAATCTGAAATCTTGGTAGGAGAATTTTCTTCCTCAATAAGCTTCAACTTCCTCTTCGAAGAACTTCCAGCTTCCTTCCTCATCTTCTTTTCTGAACTCAGGGTATCAGCAAGAATTTGTTTCCCCTTATCTTTTTCTGGAATAGAAACCTGTTCCGGAGATTTCTTCTCGCTATCAGAGACTTGAACAATATAATCTTCCTCATCAGCAACTTCTACATTTTCCTTCTGAGCAGCATCAAGTGAAAGATGTTCTTCTTCTCTCAGACAAGAAACTTCTTCTTCGCCTTTCTCTTCTTCCATAGTCGGAGTAACAAGCTTTGAAGATTGAGCTTCAGATGTTCGGAGCAACAGGTGTTCCGAAGGAGTTCCCTTGTATTCATCTACTTGTTTGAGCACATCTCCTGTCTCACCACTTCCTTCAGCAGCTTCTTCAACTTCTTCCACTTGCTCTACTTCCTCAGTAGCAACAGCCTCTTCCGGAGTAACAAGATTTCTTCCTGGAGTCTCAGGTAGATATTCCAGAGAGAAAGATCTCAGAACGGGAATGGTTGCTGAAACCATTTCGTTGAACTTTAACAAGGCCTGAGCTACCTCAGCCTCGGACATTTTCTTCTTCAGTTTCTTCTCCTTTGCTTGTTTCTCGAGCTCATCAGCAGCCTTCTCTTTCAGAGCTTTAGCCTCTGCAGGATCCAATCCAAACTGCGGATCTCCTTCCTTCCTCTTCTCTTTGTCAGCTCTCCACTTCGCTGCAACCTCATCAGTATAGGTTTTCTTCTTCTTAGACTTAGGAGTTGCGGAGTGGACTCCCTTAGACTTAGGTTCCTCAGCTTTGACTAACACTTCTTTCAGCTTCCTCTTCCTTACTGGCTTGGATGATTCCGGATCAGCAGTTTTCGGAGTCACTTCTACTTGAGGAGGTAGATCAATGAACTTCCCTGACTTCTTTTCAAAAGCTATATTCATCCTTTTAAGAGTGGCATCACTGAGCAACATGATCTTGAAAACATTCGGCTTAGAACTGCAAGCTACCTTGAAAGATTCTAGGCACCGAACTATGATCTTTGACAATATTGCCGGGTACATCACGATCTGAGCTCTCAGATTCCCCTTCTTCAAATTTTCAATGTTAAGAAGAATATGCTTCATCAAGTTGAACTTTCTTAGATTTATTAGGAAATCTAAGATATATATCTCACTCTTCTTCAGGATATCCTTATCTCCTTTTCTCGGTACGATAAGGCCTTGTACCCATAACTCCAGAATCCAGAAGTTTATAGATAGGCTTGCTATTTTCGGAGCCTTGTCATCATCCAATCCGAGAATTTATAATGCCTTTTCCTTGTTGAAGCTACCCAAAGAGTCTGGAAATACATGTGAAATAAACTCAGCTTCACCTTCATAACTTAACCCTACCAAGCTTGCAGCCTTGGTGTAAGAAAGCTTATATGTCTTGCCATACGATTTGAAAGAAAATTTTTCTCTATTATCTTCCTCGAAGAAAGCAACTGACTCATAAAACTCGACAAGCAAGTCAGAGTAGACTTCATCTTGGTTGCCGGTTTTTGATACCGCAACACCTTCCCAGCCATTCAGCTTGATATTCTTTGAAATAATAGAATCGTAGTTGCTGAAGAAATTCGGATGAACTAACCTCTCTCTGTAGACTAACCACTGAGAAATAGGCTTGGTTGAAGACATTTCTTGAGAAGCTAACTCTGCAGAAATTCGGATTAGAAGTCCTCTGAGAAGTTCGGAAACGAGAAGACTGAAGTTCGGAATGGCCTTAAATCAGAGAGTCAGAGCTTCAGCACGCAAAAGCTTGAAATCGATGTGGGACGAGAAAATAGGGTCCCCTTTATATAGGCAATGGGATGACGGTTCAACTTCCTCGGTTGATCTAACGGTTTAGAACGATTTGAGATCAGATCTAACGATTGAAAGCTTGAATCCGATCTTTTTTAGGTTTTATTAAAGTAAAGAATTAAGAAATCCAAAAACCAAAAACAAACTATAAGAAATTGCCAGCAAGTAAAATATGATTACGAAAACTTCAGTAAGGAAATCACACCTTTCGGATTAGCTTAGGAAAGTTATTCGTAATGGGTAATATAAAGACGACTACGAAAAACTCAATACGAAAAAGTAAATACGAAAAGTCAATACGAAAAACTCAATACGAAAAAGTAAATACGAAAAGTCAATACCAAAGACTCAATACGAAAAAGTAAATACGAAAAGTCAATACGAAAGACTCAATATGAAAAAGTAAATACGAAAACTTGTTATGGAAGATTCAGTACGAAAGTTCCGTTATGAAAATACCAGTACGAAAGTTTTCCATTCCGGAAATTTTCAATACAAATACTTCCATTCCAGAAGAATTTTGTGCGAAAATATCCTTTCTGGAAAATTGTAGTTCCGGAAGTTCCATTCCGGAAATTTTCGTTCCGAAAAGTTTGAAAACAAATTTTGAAAAACTTTGTTAAACAAACAATCAAATGTACTCTCCCTATGAAAAGGAGTTTATTACTGTAAGGAGATTTTTTCAACAGAAAGTTAATTAAGGAAGATTACCTTACGGTTATCATTCCTAACTTTTGTTTAATATATTCAAATCTATCAGAAGGCAAGGATTTTTTGAAAATATCAGCAAGTTGATCTTGCGTTCCGATAAACTGAAGAATAATATATCCTTTGAGTGTGTGATCCCTAAGAAAGTGATGCCTAATATCTATGTGTTTTGCACGAGAGTGATGTGCAGGGTTTTTACTTAGGGCAATGTCACTTGTGTTATCACACAAAATTTGAGTTTTAGTAAAACTCAAGCCATAGTCTGTGAGTGTGTGTTGCATCCACAACACTTGTGCACAACAACTTCCAGCTGCTACATATTCATCTTCAGCAGTGGAGAGTGCAACAGAATGTTGCTTCTTGCATGACCAAGAAACTAATGAATCTCCTAAGAAATGACAAGTTCCGGATGTACTTTTCCTATCCATTCTACATCCACCAAAGTCAGCATCAGAAAATCTTTTTAGAACAAAATCATTTCCAGAAGTATAAAATAATCCTAGATCCATGGTTCCCTTAAGGTAGCGAAAAATTCTTTTTACTGCCTTTAAGTGAGATTCCTTAGGATTGGATTGATATCTTGCACATAAGCATACAGAAAACATTAAGTCTGGTCAACTAGCTGTTAAGTAAAGTAGACTTCCAATCATAACTCTAAAAGATGTTTGATCTACTGGTTTCCCAGCTTCATCAAGATCTAGAGAGTTTGAGGTACCAATAAGAGTACTTATACTCTTAGTGTTGTCATAACCATAATTTTTAAGAAGATCTTTAATATACTTATGTTGAGATATGTAGGTTCCTTCTGGTTTTTGAGAAATTTGAAAACCAAGGAAAAATGTTAACTCACCCATCATACTCATTTCAAACTCAGATTTCATTAGACTAGCAAAAGAGTCAGTCAAAGATTGCTGAGTTGAACCAAATATAATGTAATCAACATAAATTTGAACAATAAAAACATTTTTCTTATCTTTCTTTATAAAAAGGGTTGGATCTGCATTTCCCTTAACATAGTTATTTTGAAGCAAAAATCCAGTAAGTCTATCATACCATGCTCGTGGGGCTTGTTTAAGGCCATACAAAGCTTTGGTAAGTCTAAAAACATGATCTGGATATTTTGTATCTTCAAAGCCAGGAGGTTGTTCAACAAAAACGTCCTCTTGAACATAACCGTTAAGAAAATCACATTTCACATCCATTTGGAAAATTTTGAAATTAAAGAATGCTGCAAAGGCAAGTAGAATGCGGATAGATTCAAGTCTAGCTACTGGAGCATAGGTTTCTTCATAGTCTATTCCTTCTTGCTGATTATAGCCTTTAGCAACAAGTATAGCTTTATTTCTAACAATGACTCCATTTTCATCACATTTATTTCTGAAAACCCATTTTACTCCAATAACAGAAGTTTCCTTAGGTCTTTCAACCAAGGTCCAGACTTTATTCCTTTCGAATTCATTTAGTTCATCTTGCATTGCTTTGATCCAATCATCATCACCTAAAGCTTCATCAGTGCTTTTAGGCTCTAATTGGGAAAGAAATGCTAGATGTTCTACTTCATTTCTTAAGGAACTTCTAGTCCTTATAGGTTGATTTACATCACCAATGATACTATCACTGGGATGATTCTTAAGAAACACCTGATTTGGGTTTTGTAAAACCTGTTCATCAACATAAGGTAGAAAGTCTTCTGGGGTAAATGTTTCAGAAGTATCTTCTAGAACAATTTCCTTATCGGAAGGTTCTTCTATCAAAGGTTGACAATCAGTTTTTGAAAACACATCCGAGGATGTAGGTTGGGAGTTTTTAAAAACAAAAGGATCAGACTCATCAAATTTTACATGTACTGTTTCCTCAACAGTACAAGTATTTTTATTAAAAACTCTATAAGCCTTAGAGGTTGTGGAATAACCTAAGAAAATCCCTTCATCAGACATTGGTGCGAATTTATGTAAGTTATCTTTAGTATTCAAAATGAATACTTTGCAACCAAAAACCTTGAAGTAGGAAAGTCTTGGTTTTCTACCATTCCATAACTCATAAGGAGTTTTATTAAGAAAAGGTCTAATCAAAACTCGATTTATAGTATAACAAGAAGTACTTACAGCTTCAGCCCAGAAATGTCTAGCAATAGAATATTCACTCAACATGGTTCTAGTTATCTCTTGAAGAATTATATTTCTTCTTTCAACTACACCATTCTGTTGAGGAGTTCTAGGTGCTGAAAAGTTGTGAGTAATACCTTTCTTACTACAAAAAGTTTCAAAATCAGAATTTTGAAACTCTCCTCCACGATCACTATGAATAGTTTTCAATGGAAGGTTTTTCTCATTTTTAACTTGGGCTCTAAAACTTTTGAAATAAGAAAAAGCTTCGGATTTCCTTGCTAAAAAATAGACCCAAGTAAATCTAGTGTAATCATCAACTAGAACAAACACATAGTATTTGCTTCCAATGCTTCCAGTTTGTGTTGGACCAAAAAGATCCATGTGCACTAACTGTAATGCATCGGTTGTTGAGACTTCACCGATTGAATTAAAACTAGATTTATGTTGCTTTCCATATTGACAAGGATCACAAACTTTAGAAGAATCAAATCTAAGCTCCGGTAGATCCTTAACAAGTTTCTTCTTAGAGAGTTTACATAGGTTTCTAAGATTACAGTGTCCTAATCTTCTATGCCATAACCGAGAATGATCTTCTATTGCACTTAGGCAAGGTAAATCTTGGCTTCTTAGGTCTTCTAAGTTTAAGGTGTAAACATTCTCTTGCCTATTGGCTGAGAGAATAAATTCTTCCTTGGAGTTGTGAACTAAGCATTTATCATTCCTAAAATTCACAAGGTAACCTTCATCACATAACTGACTTATGCTAATGAGGTTGTGCTTAAGACCTTTAACAAAAAGAACATTTGAAATCAAAGTTTTACCCAAAAGAACAATATTACCAATACCAACAATCTCTCCCTTAGCATTGTCTCCGAAAGTTACCTTTCCTCCTTTCGTTTTGATAATCTTTTCAAAAAAGTTTTTGTTACCAGTCATGTGCCGGGAACATCCACTATCCATGTACCAAATATTGTTGCTGGAACTTTCTTTATTTTCCTGAAATTAAGAACAAAGTTAGATTTTCGGAATCCAAACTTGTTTGGATCCGAGATTTCCAGACAATAAAATTTTAGGTATCCACATTTTCTTAGAAAAGTAAGCTTTATGAAAACCTAAGGATTGGGTTTTGTTTAAGGAACAATTTTTTGCCCAGTGACCACCACATTGACATTTAGTGCAAAATGGGTCACTTTGAGGAACAAAATAATTGTTTCTGAAAACTGGTTTTGCATGGGTATAACCAAATCTGGATTTATTTCTTAAAGGTCGTATTTGAGAATACATCTTATCAAAATTTTCCTTACCATGGGTAAAGTTTGATAAACACTTCTTTAAGGAAAAAATTTCGGACTTGAGTTTTACAACGAAGTTTTTATCCTCAAAATCATTAGTTTTGGAACTAGAGTTAGGCTCGAAAACATTTTTCTTAGAAATTACTTTTTCTAATTCTTTAGAAAGTTTATTCTTCTCAGAACTTACTTCCTCAAGATTTTTTGAAATACTTTCAAAATCAGAATTTTTCTTATCAAGATCTTTAGAAAGATCTGATATCTCTTTTGTAAGAATAGAATTCCTAGAATTTTCCTTATCAAGTTTCTTGTTGAGTTTAGAATTCTCAATCTCAAGAAGTTCGGCAAACCTAGAGACTTCTTCATAAGTAGGTAAAGTATTTTCCTCATCAGAAGATGATTTTTCATCAGAAGAGTTATAATACTTACTATCATTAGAATTTAGAGAAGCATTGGTCAATGATTCAGCATTTCGTACCTTAGCCATAAGACAATGATTATCAATAGGTAATCTGGCTATAAGACCAAGATTCTTCTGTCCTGAAGATTCATATTCAGAAGATTCATCTGAAGAGTCACCACCACTGGCACTCCAGGTGTCATTAGCTTTCAAAAATTTCTTAGCTTTAGCTTTGTAATACTTCTTCCTATTTCTGTCTGAATGTCTTTCCTTTCTTTCTTTCTTTTTGAGCATAGGACAATCTGGTCTAATATGTCCAGCTCTCTTACATTCGTAACAAGTAACTTCTCCATCTTTCTTAAATTTCCTGTCCTTCTTCTTATACTTGGATTGAAAGTTTCTCTGTCCAGCTATCTTGTTCATCCTTCGAGCAAGATTGGCTAATTCATTTTCTGAAACTTCACTTTCACTAGATTCGGATTGGAAAATAACTTTCTTAGACTTGGATATGGTTACTCTCTCGGGAGTCTTAGCTTTCATCTGATTTGAAGTTGTAGTAAAAGCAACAGTACCATTTCCATTCTTCTTCTTGATGTTGTCAGCATGTCTCTTCATTCTAGTCTCATGTTGTAGAAGAGTTCCAAATAATTCATCAAGAGTAATTTGTGTGACCTTCCTGTTCTCATCTATAGCTGTTCTCTTGGATTCCCATTCATTGGGAATAATGTCAATTATCTTGTCCAAAAGAGCTTCATCATCTAATCCTTTTTCTCCCATAGATTGTAGACTGTTGACAATTGTCATAAATCTTTGTTGAACATTACAGATAGGTTCTCCATAAGGAAAATTGAAGTCATGATATTCAGCTCTAAGCATAGCTCTCCTAGTCTCAATCACCTTAGAAGTCCCAAAGTGTGTAACCTCTAACTTCTTCCATATACAGTTAGCTGCTTCACAAGAAGAAATTTGGCTATATATATTTCTAGTCATTCAACATAATAGGGTATTGCGTACCTTATAGTTGAGTTGATATTATTGCTTTTCCTGGTTAGTAAAGGTTCTGACTTCCTTGTCAGGAATTTTATAATCACCAGTAAGCATCACAAAGTTGTCTACTCCAGTATTGATAACAAAAGTCTTCATACGATCTCTCCAGTATTCATAATCATTACCATCAAAGATTGGTGGTCTTGTAGGATTCAGATTGTCAATCGAACCAACTTTAATTCCTTCCATACTAAATAATAACTTGGATACAAACTTGTTAGTAGCTTATAATCGAAATCACAAAGTTCGGAATGGGAAAAGTTCGGAATGGATAAACTGGAATGACAAAGTTCAGAATAGAAAAATGAGCAAGAAAAACTTGTATGTGAGTACAAGTATTTCAGTAACCTTGGCTCTGATACCAAATGTAAGAATGGTATAGAGTAAGAGGTTTCCAACCTCTGATACCAAATGTAGGATCGAAATATAATATGAGATGCTCAATATACAAGAGGGGGGGTGAATTGTATAATTTAAAAATTCCTTTGGAACCTTTAAAGTTAGTTATGAATAACTAGAGTTTCCTTAAGAAAAGGAAAGAGCTAAGTTTAACAAAGTTAAACTAAGTAAATTCACAACACCTCTAACACCGAACTGAACTTGGAAAGGGATTCCAAAAGTAGGTTCCGGAAATATGATTCCGGAAATTGAAACTTAACAAAAGTTACAATATAAGATTATACCTTAAAGCGTATAGAATCTAAACTAATCAGAGTAAGTAAGGAAGTATAAGAAAGTTATACTTTCCTTAAGATACAAATTGCAGCAGAATAAAGACAAGTAGTAAAACTTCTAGTAACAAGATAATAGTCTTTTATCCCAAAGAGAAGGGTATCCAACAACCTTGGATAAAGGTCCCTTGATTTATACTTTCAAGCAAGTCTTTCTTACCCACACCAGGGTAAGCCCTCGATACGAAGATCGGTGTCTCTGTCTTGCTATCCCTGCAAGCCCTCAACTTCAAGGTAGTTGGCAACCTCTGTCTTTCTCAGCAAGAAAGCCCTCGATCTTTAAGGTAGTTGGCACCTCTGTCTTTCTCAACAAGAAAGCCCTCGATCTTTAAGGTAGTCGGCACCTCTGTCTTCCTATCCTCGGAAGCCCTCGAATGTAATCACCAACATTCGGAGTCGCACGAAGCTTTGAGAGTTAATAAGAGACTCTCTCTCTAGAAATCACTTCAACAGCATGTAGGCACAAAACTCAGTTGTTTTTCCAACAGCACGGAGCTCTTTCAAATGAGCTCCTATTTATAGGTAAGGTCGGCTCCTTCTCCAACGGTCATATTTTCCTTAAAGTTCGGAGGGACCTGTACACGTGTCACTTAGACAACGGTTAGTTTATAACAAAATGGACGACATCGTTTTATAACAAAACAAGTGTAACAGAATGTACGACATCGTTTTAAACTCTAACATAAAGGTTCGGAATAGAAACTTTGGAGTGAAGGTTCGGAGTGAATAAATTCAGAGTGTATAAAACAATGATAATCAGATTCTGTTTAATAGGAGAATTCGGAATGAGAATTCGGAGTAGGAATTCGGAATAGGAATTCGTCATCAGAAATCGTAATGAGAATTCGGAATGAGATTTCTTCATTAGAATTCGTAATGAGAATTCTTCATTGGAATTCGTAATGGGAATTCTTCATTAGAATTCGTAATGAGAATTCTTCATTGGAATTCGTAATGAGAATTCTTCTTCAGAATTCGTAATGAGAATTCGGAATGGGATTTCTTCATTAGAATTCATAATGAGAATTCTTCTTCAGAATTCGTATCCTGAATCTGGAATAGAACTTAGTCAGAGTTCATATCCGGAATTCGGAATGAAACTTCCTTATAGTTCTTGTCCAGAATCTGAACCCTAAAACAGAATGCTTTTATATCAAAGTTTTAATGACTCCGAGAAAAATGAATCCGAAACTTATACTTAAGAAAAATATTGATGAAAATATGATAAGGATAATTTTTCTTATAAAAGAGAGTTTCCTTAAGAAAGCAATTTTCCTTATAAAAGCAATTTTCCTTAAGAAAGCATTTTTCCTTATAAAAGCAATTTTCCTTAAAGATAAGGTGTTTGTGATTTTCAAAACAAGAAGGAATGGAAAAGTCAAAAGGAAAACCTTATTGACTCAACAATATGTTCGTGATTGTCAATATTAAATGTTGCAGCCACATCTTCATGTTATGAAAAAGTTTTATTTTTATTATGATATGCCTCATGATTTCATTTTCACACCTTAAAGTTCTTTTCATGACTTTATTGGTGTATCTCAAGTTCATATGTAAAATGTTTCACTTGTTTCCCTTGCTGGGCCTTTTGCTCACCCTTTATTTTGATGTATATCCCCAGGTTATGAGATGCAGTAATGAGCCTAGGGTGAACATGAGGAGAAGCCTTTCAAGTGTTTAAGAAGAATATTTTTTTTTGTTTCATGTTTTATGTTCCTTGTTTCCAAGACACTAAACCATAAAGATCCTCAGTTCCGTGTAATGGAATGAAAGTTATGTTATAAGAAGACGGGATGCAATAGTTGGTATCAAAGGATGGTTTAGTTATTTGTGGAAATTAGGATATGAAAACTCTAGGAAGAACCCTATAGAAAATTTTAAATATAGGAAATCTTCCTGGTATTTTGGTGAGTATTGAGTAAGGGGTTGCCAAGAAAATACATCCCTGTCTGGATACGAGCAGGTAGAGGTGGCTCTGGCACAGATGTACATAGGGGTAAAACCCGAAAACACCGCTTTGAGCTAGACTCGAACGGGAACAGGTACACGACAACGGGCCTTGCTTCACTCTTGGTTACGACACTCCCGGGGGATATGCTTTGGTAAATTCATAAGCTTGGTATGAACCATTTTTATAGGAACAAAGATAAAATAAAATAAAGATTCACATAAAAATATACGATCATAGATAACCTAGATGGTAACCTAGGGGATCACAAGTTAGGGTATACATTTCTTCTACAAGTTATCCTCATATACTTTAAGTTCCTTTTCATGATTATTGGTTAAGTATTTAAGCCCATAATTATACTTTCTCTTCTTAGTTAATGGTGGGAAATGGAATAACGTGTCCCAACAACCAATGTGATAGGAAATGCGATGATTTCCGTATTAATATGACAGAGATGATTAGGGGATTAAAAGATGATTATTATTTTGGAAGACGTTCACTATTTTGGGGACCCTATATGATCGAGGTAAATAGATTACTATAGTATTTTCATTGAGGAGTAAGGTTGACTTATATTTTGAATAATTGATGAATTTAAGGTGTACTTATAGTAATTTAGGTTACTTATGGGAATGATTAACCTATCTTAGGTAAAATATGTTTAGGTTAGCTAATTTTGTTATAAGATGTTAGGAGTGGTTGATGTTTTCTGGAGATGAACAATGAAGTTGTTTTGGAAGACTATGTTATCAAATCCTTCTTGTATTTGGGTTTCAATCTTAGTTGATTTATTTTGAGGAATTTTAAGGACCGTTATTTATGGAATGGTCTATGATGAACTTTGGGTAGTACCATGGAACTTTGAAGATTTAAAAGTAGTTTCTATTCCTATGGGATTCTTTCTTTTTGAAGAGTTGTTTTACCTTAACCTTTATGTTTTTGGGATAATGTTTAAAGATAGAAGAAATAGATAGTTAATATTTTTTAGATTATGTGATTCTCTAGAAGATGATTCTTGTGCTTTTATGAGACCAAGTGTTTTTGAATTCTCATCATTTGGGGAAAATATTAGTGTTGGTAGGTACTTATTAATGGATGAAACTCTACTTGAAGGTAGGTATATTTTTATGTTTTTGTTTTATGTAGTAATTGAATTCCTCAGAATTATGAAAAGAAACGTAAAACAAAAATGTTGTTGGTTTACGTTTTCTAAGAGGTAATCAAAGACCGTTTATACACATCATAAGTTTGGGATTTTCTTATGGTTAACTTTCTCCTATTCATGTTCTCTATCACTCTCCCTCAGAACTTGACCCTTTCTTTTCTCCTCCATGTCCATATTTTCCTACATGGAATCCTAGAGTGGGTGAACTCGGGTGACCTTTGTACTTCCCTTTCTTTCTTTTAAAGTAATAGTTTTACTGACTCCTTTTCCGATGTGGGACATTCAATGAAATTTCAAAACCCAATTTTAAAAATTGCGAGGATGCAATTTCTTAAGGGGGGAAGATTGGAACGACCCGAAATTTTTTTAAAAATATATGGTTTCCTAATTTTATGTGTTATTTTATTTTATTTTTATACTCAACAAAAATGATTCATTTGATAACATGAGTATAATTAAAATGATACTGTTGGGTTTTGACTGTTATTTGACCATTGGTCATTATGACCGCTGGAAACTAAACGTTTTGACTATTGTCTCTAAATACAAGCAGTCTTGGTTAATTAATATAGAAAGAAGATTCGATGGCCTCACCCAGTAGTCTTGGACCGATCGAAGCCCATCTAACAGAACTTGGGAAGGAGGTAGCACCACTGGGCTTTGCTCTGGACCAAACCCAAGCTGAACTTCATCGTATAAAACTAGAACGGGATCGCCTTCGCGAGAAGTTCAAACTGATAGAAATTACTACTTGTGCGATTTTGGCCAAGCCTCCCTCGGATTGTCTCACCTTAGCACACCTTACACTTAGGTCCTATGCTGGTGTGATAAGGGGCTATGTAAGGAGACCGTAACTATCTTGTGTTATTCTTTTGTTTTAAATAAAAATTTCGATTCCTTTTATGAATTTTCAAATGATGGGATAAATATAATATGCTTATTTTTGATGAATTTTAGAAAAAGGATATTTTAAAAATGTTTATGTAAACCTTAAATAATTAAAAATTTGTAATGATTTTCCAAAAATGATCTTCTACAATTATGTTCAGTACGAAATTTAGAGTCTAATAAGATCAACTTGATTTTTGATGAATAGTAAATTATGAATAGTGATTTTATGATTAGGATTAATAATGTGTCCAAATAGATTAGTAATCTCACTTAAAGAAAGTATTAAAATAAGCTAGGCACTTTGATTAAGTAATGTGATTCAATAAAATGGTTAAATAAGGGTTTCATAAATTATTATTCAAGTATTAGTTTTTTAGGATTAATAGTGTTTTTTTAATTAAAATTTTAACTAAAAATATTTAGAAAATTATTTTTGTAAAATGGACTTCATTTTTGAACTCATAGCATCGATATTATGTTAAGGTAATTTTTGGGGATTTTTCTGAAAAAAATAAATTTTCGATAAATAGTGTTTTTAATTAAAAATTTAATTAAAAATATTTAGAAAATTATTTTTATAAAACTGATTTCATTTTTGAAATCAGAGCATTGATATTTGGTTAAGGTGAAATTTTTGGATTATTCTGAGAAAGTTGAATTTTCGATGAATAGTGAAAATACAGTTTTTAAGTTACGGGTGTTTAATGACATCATTAAATGATGTATTAAGTATGTAATCAATCTGTTCGAATTATGAATAGTAAGATAAGGTATGAGGTGTCCCAAGTGGCCAATAACATGGGCAAATACCATGGGCAAGCCCATGGTTTTTCCAAAACCACTAATGAGGTGTCCCTTGGCCATTAATGCCTTGTCCCCTCACTTTCCCTATAAATATCAAGCCATCCTCTCATCCATTCGACTCCCCACTCTCCCCAAACGAAGTTCTGGTCTCCTTACCTCCCAAAGAGTCCTCCCAAGGTGCCCCCAAGCCCTCAATTTCCAAACCTTTGAGTTTTAAGAGTTAGGTTTTAAGGTAAGGGATCTGATCTCTCTCTTTCTTTTCAAGAATTCTCTTTTATGTCATTTCTTTTATGCTCCATGTTCTTATGTTAGAGGATGTTCTTTTATACTCCTATTACATCCCTTTTCATGTTCATATAATGAGAGATCCCCTCTTACTATCATTATTTCTTTTTATGAAGTTTTAAGTGGCGCCGTTAGGCTGCCGAAATTTTTGTAACAGATTCTTTCTCCCTTCTCATTTTTCAAGATCTATTTTCATGTAAAGTATTTCAAGTTCCTTTTTATTATGTTGGGGTATGATATATAAATTTATCATACTGATATTTTATGATCATATGATGAGAGACCCCATTTGATCTCTTCAATTCAGTATTTTGATGTTTTAGGTGGCGCCGTTAGGCTGCCGAATTTTTACGTGGTTCTTCACCCTTTTCGTTTTGAAGTTCTACTTTCATGTCAATTCTTTCAAGTTCCTTTTTGTTATGTTGGGGTATTATCTATATATCTATCATACTGGACTCTTATTTTCATATGATGAGAGACCCTATTTGATCTCTTCAATTCAGTATTTTGATGTTTTAAGTGGCGCCGTTAGGCTGCCGAATTTTTAAGTGGTTCTTCACCCTTCTCGTTTTGAAGTTCTACTTTCATGTCAATTCTTTCAAGTTCCTTTTGGTTATTTTGGGGTATTATCTCTATATCTATCATACTGTACTCTTATGTTCATATGATGAGAGACCCCATTTGATCTCTTCAATTCAGTATTTTGAAGTTTTAAGTGGCGCTGTTAGGCTGCTGAATTTTTTAGGGGATTCTTTCACCCTTCTCATTCTTTTCAAAGTTCTACTTTCATGTCATGTCTTTCAAGTTACTTTTTAATTATGTTGGGGCATTATCTCTATATCTATCATAATTAACTCTTATGTTCACATGATTAGAGACCCTATTTTATCTTTTCAAATCATTTCGTTTGAAGTTTAAGTAACGTCGTTAGGCTGCCGGACTTTCATAAGAGAAATCTAATTTTTGTCTTCCTTCCATGTTTTTCATTTCAAATGGTATGTCCTTGAAATTTCGTTAACATGATCATTTATCCTTCTTATTCTGTCCATATACTGTTTTATGGGTCATTTATGAATGTTTGACCCATTTTCTCACTCTTTTTAATGTCTTTTAAAACCTCGTAACATAGTCGTTATGCTGCAGAATTTCCGTCTCAAAATGTCTCTCTCTTTTTCTAAATTTCTTTTATATTATTAAGTGAATACTAAAATCTCTTTATTCTAAAGTGTTATTCACATATATACCAAAATGTTCTATTTTAAATTATGGGATTTACATACATGAGACCCACCTTCCTTTTCTGTGGGTTTTAAGGTGACGTAAAGATCATGTCCTTAAAGTAGTTTTTTAAAACGTTATTATTACGAAATGAAACCCATTTATTTTGTGCTATATGGGTTCTTTATGAAATTTTTAATGATGATATATGTGGCTCACATGATAATAAAATCAAATTTAAGGTTGCGTCCTGATAGCGCTCCAATGCATTGGGTAATGACGTAACCACTAGAGATTACAATTTTCACGATACCTTGGTGAATAACCTTGGTAATTTTCAAATGACACCTTAGGGATGGACCTTGGTGATATGTTCATGATTGTCAATATTAAATGTTTCAGCCACATCTTCAAGTTATGAAAAAGTTTTATTTTTATTATGATATTCCTCATGATTTCATTTTCATGCCTTAAATCTCTTTTCATGACTTTATTGATGTATCTCAAGTTCATATGTAAAATGTTTCACTTGTTTCCCTTGCTGGGCCTTCTGCTCACCCTTTCTTTTGATGTATATCCCCAGGTTATGAGATGCATTAATGAGCCTAGGGTGAACATGAGGAGAATCCTTTCAAGTGTTTAAGAAGAATGTTTTTTTTTGTTTCATGTTTTATGTTCCTTGTTTCCAAGACACTAAACCTTAAAGATCCTCAGTTCCGTGTAATGGAATGAAAGTTATGTTATAAGAAGACGGGATGCTATACTCTCTCTCTCTCTCTATAAATTACTTCAACAGTATGTAAGAACATGTTGTGTCATAGTTGTTTTGTATTTGTGTCGAGGTCGTTCAAAGAAGCTCCTATTTATAGGCAAAGCTCCAATAGTTGGCTCACTCCTCCAATTGTCATATTTTTCCTTGAATTTCAGAGGGACCTGTACACATGTCACTCAACCAACAGTTAGTCAATAACTGAAAGCACGACATCGTTTTTTAATGAAACAAGTATAATATTAACTAAAACTGATGTTCGGAATGTAAGAAAATAAAAGTTCGATGTCTAACCAAAATGGAATTCGGAGTCTATAATAAAGAGATATTCAGATTCTGTTTTATAGGAATTTTGAACCTAAATTCTGTTGAAATTCGGTGTCGGAATTTCTAAGGAAATTTTGAGTCTCGTATCACTAGAATTTAGAATCTGAACTTACAGAGTTCAGATTCAAACTTGTAGAAGTTCGGAGTCGAACTAGTAAAAGTTTAGAGTCGAACTAGTAAAAATTCAGAGTCGAACTAGTAAATTTTTGTAGTCTAACTCATAGATGTTTGGAGTCGAACTCAATGAAGTTCAGAGTCGAACTAGTAGAAGTTCGGAATCAGAATTCGGAGTTGAACTACATGAGAGTTCGTATCCAGAATTCGGAGTTGAACTACATGAGAGTTCGTATCCAGAATTCGGAGTGGAACTTCATGAGAGTTTGTATCCAGAATTCGGAGTCGAACTACATGAGAGTTCGTATCCTGAATTTGGAGTGGAACTTCATGAGAGTTCATATACAAAATTCAGAATAGAACTTCATTAGAGTTTGTATCCAGAATTCATAATGAAACTTCACTAGAGTTCGTATCTTGAATTCAGAATGAAACATCATTAGAGTTCGTATCCAGAATTCAGATCCTAAAACAGAATGCTTTATATCTATGTATTATATGATTTTGAGGTTTTAGGTATGATTCCAATTTTTATAATTATGAAAGATATTGATATGTATAAGGAAATATAGGTTAGGGTAAATTTCCTTATGGAAGGAAATTTTCCTTAGAAAAGTAAAATATCGATTTGCTTAAGTATAATGTTTTTGTGAATTTCAAAACAAGAAGTAATGGAAAAGTCATAAGGAAAACCTTATTTACTCAACAATTTTTAATATTTCATAGACTATGGGTTAAATTCATTTATATCCTTGTTTTACTTTTTATAAAATGTTTATGAAGGAATCCTTCCATCATTTTCCAAACAAGGTCCTTTACAGACTTTTCAAAAACAATTAAAGAAAGAATGTTTTTTTACCTTATAAATTGTGTTCGGCTATTTTCATCCATTATAACACCTTCTAAGCTTCATTTACAAGCTTATAAGAATATTTTCAAAATAAATGTTTTGTTTTATAATTATGTCAATTTTAAATCATTTCAAAATAGAAAGAGTTATTTATCTCAAATTGTTTTGATTTCATCTATATCAACATCATTTGATGGATTTTACACTTGTTTGAAGTTGATTTATTATGATACAATCTTCAATATTTTACATAAGGTTTTGTGATATGTTTGATTTTGGATGTGTTGTTTTTATTCCATTTATGTTTTATGGTTAATGTATTAACATTTCGTATGATAGTTTTAATACAAATGTTTATGTTATGTTTCAACATTTTCATATGAGAATGCATTTGACTATTAAGTGATGGGTGGATCCCACTATAGCTCCTCAATGTATTGATAGGGCTCATGAGACAAAATAGTGTCTTGGCATATGGCCTTGACAAAATATTTTTTGTAGTCTTGTCATGAGGCCTTGACTATGTGGTTATGATGTCCGGTATTATGCATTCCATCATTATGAAATTGGTTATTGATATTACACATGTTTATTAGACTTGTAGAATATCCATTTTAATACGTAAATGGAATTATTTAATTTATATTTTTCATATTATGGGGATGTTTATGTTTAAAAGTCTTGTGTTTTAGTCTTATACATTTCCTTAAATTTTTATACTTATTTATGAATGTTTCTGCAATATTGTTATCCTTACTGATCACCTGATCTCAACCCTTTCTATGTTTTATTTTTCCCAGGATTCCAAGAAGTATATTACGATTAACCTGTAGGAATAGTCTAAGGGGAATAAATGTGTTCAATGGAGACACAATGTTGTTGTTTTTCATTTCATAATGAAATGTAATACATATGTTTGTATCTAGTACTTCCAAGGCTACTAAATTGATCGGTCTTTTGGGATTTGATACCATGTGATCATGCTAATGTTATTTAATAATGCCCTGACTCTAGATAACTGGGGTCAGGGCATTATAGTTGGTGTCATAGGAAGTTTAGTACAAACCTTGGAACCTATATTTAGAAAAACTCTGATTATAGAACATTACCCGAAGATAAACTCTGAGGATTAGTATAGAATAACTTCCTAGAATTTTGGTAATGTAGAGATTTTTTGTATTTTTTAAGAAATACATACCTCTCTAGAAACGATAAGGTATAGGAGGCTCTAGCATATATGTTCCTAGGTGTGAAAACTCTAACAAGGAGTTTCAGTCATGACCCAGGGTATCTTGGTACATGAAAATGATCCTTGATGCACTCTTGGTTATGAAACTCCTAGGGGATATACTTAGGATAATTCACATTTTCATTACAAACCATTATGAAGGATTTATGAGTAAATACATTCTCAGATAAAACATTTTTATGATTATAGATTATATCCATGAACTATTCAATTTATGTTACGTGTTTTTCAAGTTGGTAATTATGTATTGTGATTCATAAACTAAGCTAGTGTATGTCATTGTTTAGAAATTGTACCTAATGGAAGAAATGAAAACAGTATCAATGCACATAATAAATGTATGGATTTCCCTCATAATCAAGATAATTAATGTGGAGCTGGTGATACAACTAGTTTTGATCAGCTTATCAACAAACTGGGACAACTCAATCTAGTTCTGAATAATAACCTTACCCATATATATCGCCATGATCCACAACATGGAGGATCAATATTAGACAGCTTCATGAGGAAACAACCACCAAAATTAAATGTGACTACAAATCCATTTGTATATGAGTAAAGGGTAAGTTCCTTAGAGAAAATATTTCATGCTTTGGTGGTAGTGAAAGAGAAAAAGTTTTCATTGTAGTTTATCGCTTCACGAGAGATGCAGATCAATGGCGGTCATTAATTAAAAACACAAAGGAGGATGAAGAAGTATCAAATATGGAAAGGAGGGAGTTTAAAGAAATTTTATAGAAAAATACTTTCCTCTTGAACATTAAGAATATATGGAAAGACAATTTCTGAGTCTGAGGAAAAAGGAGGATGAGAATGTCGCAAAGTATAAGGATAACATTACAAGGTTAACAAGGTATGTTGCAGATTACATACATAACACAAGGAATAATATTGATCGATTATTCTATGGGATAAAACCATTTCTCCATCAAACATAAATCTCAAAATCCTTCTCGATGTATGATGATATAGTCTCATGTGCTATCAAGACAGAAAAGGAATTCTCTAAGTCTTATGACATTAAAGTAAAGAAAGAGAAGAAGAGAATGGTGTATCAAGAGACATATAAAGTGAAAAATGGAAAGAAGGATTTTCCATTATGTGATAATTGTGGGAAAAACACCCTGGTACATGCCTAAAAGGAATGAGAGTTTGTTACAAATGTGGAGAAAAAGGTCACCAGGCTCGTTATTGCAAGGGAATGAAAGAGTATGTCAATGTTGAATGCTATAATTGTAGAGAAATAGGGAATTATGCAAATGAATTTTATAAGCACTAGGGAAAATTACCTTAAAAAAGGACAAGGGTTCATGTCCAAGCTTATGTTGTTACTATAGTTGAAGTGGAATAATTAATGTATTTGTGTTTTTTGATTCAAGAATTATATTATGGTTATAAGAAAAATGTGATATTTATAAGGATTTTACTGAAGTACTTTTTTTTTAATTAATTATTTAATATGATGAAGGTAAATATATTTTCAGTCTGTGACAATAAGAGAAACTTTACATTGTTTGGGGAACCTGATGTTACAATTGATTTTTGAATTTAGATACATTTTACATAGAGTTTGGACAGAAGTATTTTGGATAACTATAAAGGTTAGAATGGATTATGTTGAACTTTGGATAGTATTATTTAAGGTTAAAACATTTTTTAAGATTAATTTTGGAATATTATAATACTATAGTTTTAGAAAAAGGACAACCTGCAGGTTGGGCGATAACCCGGCACATCGAACAAAGTTGTAGGAATCGAACCCAAAACTGAAGTGCGACAAGGGTTTATCACCTACCACTAGCCTATAGGAAGTCCCTGGTTATTAAAAAATAGTTTTCTTCATTTAAATGGTATATGTTTATATTTTTAACCCTATAAGATTAGGATAAATAGAATATTTTGGAGTTCTATTATGTTTTGGAGTGGAATATGAGTTTATGGTAGAAATTAGTTAAAGGATATAACTCTTCATGTCAAGTGTTCTTTTTTCTTATTCTATGAATAAATTAATTCTTAAAATATAGGGAAATTGTCTTAAAACCAAATTTTTTTTATCTTAATACCTTTTGTTTTGTTGAACTAATTATATTTTAAATCATCATAGATTTATGGCTTAAATACCTCAATTTTACATTCACTTGTTTGTGATTGATGACCTCAATCACTCCCTATAAATATTTACGTTTTTCCTCAAATTATAATTTCAACCAATGATCTCCTATTCTAAAATCTAATTTTGTGGTGACTTTTTCATTTCCTTTTCCCTCTTATTAAGATTAAATTTTATGAATCCTATTTTTGATGAGGGTTTTACATAAAGTTATTTTCAATTTTTTAACCTTTTATTTTCTAAGAAAATTTTCAAATTGTGAGGACGCAGTTTATTGAAGGTTGGAATAATGTAACACCCCAAGGATCCACGGTATGTTTCCCTTTGAATAAAATAATAGCGTGTCATGTACGCAACACTAAGTTCAAGTGCACCACGACATATCAAACTAGCCGTTTTAAAAGTATTTATGAATAGTAATACCCAATATTTGAAATTATATATAATTTTTTTTTAAAATTGGACTTCAGTTTTTTATTCATAATATCAAAATTATTATAGGGTGAATTTTTGGTATTTTTTTAAAACTTTCAATTTTTGATGAATAGAGAAAAACATTGCGTTATTGTTTCAAACTGACTTTTATTTAAATAAATATTACATTTATTTAAATTTATTTTAAATTTAAAATAGATACATTATACCTATACATGTTCAATGTAATTTATTGGAGTCATTTTATAATAAGATTAGATATATATAATATTTTATTTAACTTTTAACATCTTTTACCCACCTTTAGGAACATTTCCAAAATTACATAAAACGTAATTTTACCGCTTCTTTGAATTGAATTTCAAAAATCTGAGAGACACAGTTGAAATTATTAAGTAAAATTTGGTTCAATAAGATGAAAATAATTTTTTGTGAATAGTATCTTTTAACATTTATTTACTACGGTTAAAAGGAAATGGGATAATTAAAGTAAAAAATGATATTATAATTACCCTAACACATGTCCTAATTCAATTAAATAAGTATATTTCGACCAAAATAAACCTTATGAATAAAATATGATCCTTTTGGTCAATTGGGATTAGATTAGGACATTTATTATTATTTTATTTAAAGAAGATTTAAAAGTGTTAAATTCAATGTTTAATAAATAGAATATTTTTAATATTAGGTTATACATAAGATAAATTCCACTATAAATATTAATTAGAAAGATAAAAAGAATTCATATATATTAGTATTTTATTTACAATTTTTAGAAATTAAATAATTTAATTTATATACGATGCAATGATGATGCAGTAATTACCTTATTACTAAATGATTAAACTAATTGATATTATAAATATTAAAATAATTGTAAATTGACACTTTTTATGTATTGCACTAATTTAATAGTTTAATATGACATGTTAGGGTCAATTAAATAATTTTTTTCTAATTTATTAATTTTATATGTCTTTCCATAAAACCAAATACTAAATAGTGTCAAAATTGACATAAATGAGTTTTTAAAACAAATACTCTATTATTAATTGATATAATATTCCTAAAAAACTAATGTTTAGAAAAAAGACTTAGATAATGTTATATATATCAATAATGAACCACTTGGGAGTCTCTTAGATTTTTATGTTATATTTATTAACCATTTATTATAATAATACAAGAATACATGGTAAAAGTTAAACTATTTAACTAAGAGTTAAATATAAAAGATAAGGTCAATATGGTGACCTAAACATCTCTAAAACCTATTAGTTGAGAGGTTTTTGACCCATCCTCATCTTAGACTCAAAATAAATCATTTTGGAGATATTATAAACTGAATATGATTGTATAATGAAATAATATTTCAATCTTTTTCTAAAGTGATTGTCACCTCTCTTATAAAAGGGTACTTCCCCTTCTCTTAATTTAACACCTCCAAAGCCATTTGTCTTGGACAACAACTACTCAAATATCCTCCCAACTAAACTCACTTAAACCTAGAGGCCTTCCTTTAATCGTAAATCCAACCTAAAGAACTATTTTGATCAAATCAAAAGGAAGCACCTGAAGAAGAGGAGGTTAACGTACCCTCGATCTAGGAAAAGTATAAGGTAAGGGTTAATTCTACAATCTCTTTATTATTCAAGTTTGTTTATATGTGAGTATCTACTGGGACCTCTTTATCAACCACATCTGTATTTCTTAAAAATGTATTTCAATTTTTTTTTACTATTTTCTAGACTATGGGTTAAAGTCATTGATACCATTTTTTGGCTTTTTATAAAATTTTTATAAAGGAATATTTCCTTCATTTTCCAAAAAATTTAATTTATGTAATTTTCGACAAAATTAAGGAAATAATGTTTTTTAAAACTTATACGGAGAGTGCGGCTATTTTCCACCATTATAAAACCTTCAAAGCTTCCCATACAAGATTATAATAATATTTTCAAAATAAATGTTTTATTTTATAATTATGTGACTTTTAAATGATTTCAAAATAGAAAGAGATATTTATCTCAAATAGTTTTTACTTCATCTATGTCAATATACTTTGATGGATTTTACCATTCTTCAAAGTTGATTTATTATGATACAGTCCTCAATATTGTATTGATAGTTTTGTGATATGTTTTAATTTGGATGTGTTATTTTTATACCATTCCTGGTTTATGGTTAAAGTATTAACATTTAGTATGATAGTTTTAATACGAATTTTTATGTTATGTTTCAACCTTCTCATATTAGGAATGCATTGGACTTAGTAAGTTATGGTTAGAGCATGTTATACCTCCTCGATGCATCAGTAGCTTTCATGAGACAAACTAGTGTCTTGGCACAAGTCCTTGACAAAGTTTCATTTCTAGTCTTGGTATGAGGCCTTCACTATGTCATTATGATGTCCATCATTATGCATTCCATCATCATGAAATTGGCTGTTGATATTACATGTGATTATTCTACTAGTAGAATATCCATGTGAATAATTAAATCGAATTATTTGATTTATATTTTTCATATTATGATGAATTTTTTGTTTAAAAGTATTGTGTTATAGTTTTATGCATTTCCTTAAATGTTTATGCTTATTTATGAAAGTTTCAGCTATATTGTTATCCTTACTGAGCACCTGATCTCACCCCTTACTATGTTTCGTTTTTCCCAAGATACAAAGTAGTATATTTTGATTAACCTATAGGAATAGTCTAAGAGATATTAAGGTGTTAATAGGAGACACAATGTTGTTGTTTTTCATTTCATAATAAAATTTAAAACTTATGTTTGTATCTAGTACTTCCAAGGCTACTAAACTAATCAGTCTTTTACGATTTCATCCCATGTGATCATGCCAATGTTATATAATAATACACCAACATTGGTAATTGAAGTCGGGGTGTTACACAATATATGTGATAATTGGGAATGTAAAATCTTTAGCATGAATAAGGCTTCAAATTATCAAGGCATAAGTTATGTTATCTATCATATCAAGTTTCAATTATATCCTAGGGCACTGTGATAAGTCAAAATTTTCACCCTTGAAAACTAGTGCAACATATATGGAGCATCCTTTCATGATAAATCTATTAAGATACTTTTAAATATAATCCTTTTGTTATAAACAAAATATTACATGATACCCTTCTCAATAAATCTAGATGAATAATATGTAATATGGTTCACCAATATCTTTCATGTATAATTTCTTAGATATAATTTATTTTTTAACATAAATATACCCATAACATTATATGTAATAAGTATTTCATTTATACAAAGTATTAAAAAAATGAACTTCCTCCCACATACCTTAATAAAAATGAATTGGTAAACAAAATTTTTTATAAATAAAATTCACCAATTACATTATAAATTTTTAAATACCACTATCAAGTGGATTTTTTAAGGTCGTAAATGGATTTATTAGGTCTTCATACCATATATTCCTTTACCACTACTAGAAATCTTTATACTTATCTCATATTTACATCCTCAAGCAAGTCTCCATTATGGAATGCAGTTTTGACATCCATTTGATGTAGTGCTAAATCAAAATGAGTTACAAGTGCCATTACAATTCTAAATTAATCCTTCTTATACATAGGAGAGAAAGTATCACTATAATCAATACCTTAAATTTGAGTGAACCATTTTTCATCCAACCAATCCTTGTAACTTTTGATCTTTTATTTATGATCAAATTTGGTTTTAAAATGCCATTTGGTCCAACAATTTTGTTTTATTTTGGTAATGATAAAAGTTTGAAATCATCATTTACCTTCATTGAGTTTAACTCATCCATCAAGTCTTATATCCATAGAGTTGATTTTTTTTCTCAAAATAGATTCCTAAAATTATTTATAATCACTTCATATATAAGAATCATATTCATCTAGATATATATAATAATCATATAATTTTAGTATTCTCATTAATTATGAACTCCTATGTGGTGGTCATTGAATGGTAATAGGATAGGGTTCATTATTATGGTTTTAAAAATTTGGTTTTTCATCATTCATATCCACATATCCCACTAAAGGGGTATATTTTGGTATTATGGGAGCCATATGAACATGTAAATGGTCATTATCCTCACCAAGGATAATATTGTGAGATGTAAAACTACCACATGTGTCAACATCCTCTAAAAATATATCTTATCTAATCTCAATAATTGTTGTCGTATGATATGTGTAACAAAATTTAAACCTTTTCTCCCTTTCAGGATAGCTAATAAAATTAAAAATTATGGTCTTGGGATCATTTTTTATAATATTTGTGATGTAAATTTTAGCCTCTGTAATACATCCTTATACTTGAGAATTTCCCTATTTTTGTTTCCTCTATATCTATATTACATAGGAATATTTAGGCCTAGAATTACTAGGAAACATATTAATTATATGCATAGTTGTCTTAAGAACCTCAACCCAAAAAAACTCAGGTAATGTTCTTTGGAATATCATACCACATACCATGTCCATAAGGGTATGATTTTTTCTCTTAAAAACTTCATTTTTTTGAGGTGTCACCAACATAGAAACCTGATAAATAATGCCACTTTCTTGAAGACACAAAGAAAAACATCCAAGGATGTGACCTGAATTAGAAAATTTTCCATAATATTATCCTCTTCTATCAGACCTCAAAACATTAATATTATAATCTAGCTAGTTCTCAACTTTAGCTTTATAAGTTTTAAACACATATAAAGCCTCGAATTTACCATAAGGAAGATAAATATACACATAACATATATGGTCATCAGTAAAGTTAGTAAAGTATTTACTCCCATTAATTATAGGTGTATAAGGACTGTTAATATCAGTGTGAATTGGTTCTAATAGTCATTTACTCCAAATAGAACCTTTTTTATTTATTTTTAAAAATTTACCTTTTATTAATTGAATACATGTAACTTAATAAAAAAATCCATTAATGAATAAATCAATCCTCAATGAGTTGTTCAATTATGTCTCTAGATATATGTCTTAAACGCTCATGCCATAATCTCAATGTGTTTTTTTTTTCACATGTTTGAGATACATTAATATCATACATGGGTTCTAGTGATTTAATAAAATAAGAATTCAAATTTAATTTATGGAGTATTAATTATTGGACACCAGAGATAATGATTTTAGAGTCTAAGGGAATAGTGAAACTATTGTTCTCAAGCTTAAATAAAAAACTATAAAAATCCTGTTTATAAACTGAAATAAGTTTTCCTATAATCCTAGGTATATAAAAATTATCTTCAAAATCCATAATGAATCCACTCTTCAATACTAAATGAATACTTACAATGGCTTCAACTAGAACATTACTTCCATTTCCTACTAAAATGATTCAGTATCTCAGATTTAGCCTCCTTTGGGAATAGAATCTCTATAAAGAATGAGTTATTTTAATATAAGTATAGGTGTAAACCAAACATGTATTTAAGGGAACATTTGAAATAAAGGATTCATAAAAATAATAATTACTTACATTATTTTTATTTTCTAGTCATTCCTTGAATTTCTGGAAACCCTTTTGAAAATTTCCTTTCGACCGGAAGAAGTGAAACTTAGGTGGTCCATGAGTTTAGTGTTAAAATTACCTCCCTTTATGCTAAATGAACTTTTATTTTTTTTACATCAGTCTTATTTCCATTACCAAACAATTTCATCTTGTTCATACCCTGAATAGTGAAATAAGGACTTTGAGGATACTCAAATTTTGACGTTTCTTCTTATCGATCACACATGTTGATTAACTCACTTACTTTCCATTTCTCCATTTTATCATTACAGTTTATCTTAAGAGGACCAAACTGAGATGGGAGATATTTCATAATAAAATGAACAAGAAATCCTTTGTAAATCTCTATATCCATAGCCTTAAGCTGAGATGATGTATCAATCATTCTTAAGATATTCCCACAAACCGCACTGATACCATTGTACTTCATGTTGACCATGTTGGTGATTAATGTGGTATGAAACATTTTGTATGTACATTGGAATTATTCATTAACTAAAGTGACTAAGGACTTATCATTTTCAACTTCTTTGGACTTTTTAGATTCTATATTAGTATTATAATCTATAAATCCTCCTTGAATGTCAGATGTTATAGATCCATTAATAATCACAACTGAAAAGTTATTAGACTACTCCCAATTTTCAAAATAAGCTTTTTCTTCAGGGGAACTTTAATCTATAAGTGGGTTAGGTTTATCATTATGTAACGAATATTCATGCTCCATAACTCCAAGGACAAGAAAATCATGTTCTTTCCATTTTGTAAAGTTTATACCAATTAGGATAACAATGGTTGAAGTGTAGCTCATAAGTGAAGCTTAATAGTAATAGTAATAATCATACACATTATCAATAATCATAAAAATACACAATCATATGTATCAAAAATTAATAAACTAGTATTTCACAGTTCACAAAAGAAAATAAAATACATAAAATTTTCTTAGGAGAAAAGTGGTATTATTTACAACTTCTATTGTTCTCAATACAAACATAAACATAAGTTTTCATCTTAAACATTAGTATCCATATAACACAGAATTAAGTCACAACACCCTTGGAAATAAATAATTTAATTCCATATTACATTGAAAAATTCAGCTCAAAAAATTAAAATCTAATTTAGTCATTAGGTTAATTAATGTTTTTAACTTCAAGAGTACAACATAATTATGGTTTTATTAATTTATACTTCTTAAAATAATATTTTTCCATTGGTACAACCATTAATCAAATAACAAGAACCACATATTAAATTTAATTTTCCATAGGGATACTCAAAGGATAATATATATTAATAATATTTTAAATTTAATAATGAAATATTTATTTGATTTTAACTAATTAAATTTAATTTCATAACAATACTCATTGAGGTGAATTTTATATAAATAATAAAGAACCAAAAGCATAGATAAATTAAATTATTCATGTAAATTTTAAGTCCCACACATATAATAATTTAACTCGATATAAATTTTTTATAGAAATTAGTACTCCACATATAATAAATAACTAATTATTTATCTCAAAAATCATAAAAGTCATAATTTAATTTTAGGAAATAAAAATTCAATAAATTATTCTATATTAAATGAAAATAAAATAATTGTATAAAATACATGATTTTTAAAAATTATTACCATAATGAATTTGGATGAGAGTATAGTAATATCTTGAACCTATAGAGAGAGTATGTATAAATACATTGATCAGAATAATTTTTTATGTTAGTTCCCAAAAACATAATTCATTGAATCAAAAGGTATTAAATAAATACCCCAATAAAAACGATTACATAATAATTATAATAATAATTATTGATTATATTTATATATATTTAAATCCAAGACTTGAAAAATGGAAGATCATTGGACTATCGATTTCTTAAAATTTGATCGGGTTTAAATTGATTTCACAAATTTCTCATAAAATCAAATTCAAATATATATATATATGAAACAAGACACATTCCAACTATAAGAATCATATTTTTATAGGTATAATAATTTTGGTCTCATACAAAAAAAATCCTAATAGATATATATATCTTATCAAATATATAAATGAAACATAAAAATAAAAAACTAATGTAGATTGATCATTTTCGTGTAATTAAGAACAGTCTTCTCCCATTTTCTCAAAACAAAAATTAGATGGAGTCCTTTTATATTTTAGGATTATAGATTTATCTTTAAAGGATGAAGATAAAATGTGAAGCGTAGTTTCCTTAAGTATCCTATCAAGGAAAGATAGATATTTATAGACTTCCTTGATAACCTTAACACGCATTGTAAAAAACATAGAGCGACATGTGGGACCAGCCCATATTAAATACAATTACTAGCCCATCCATAAATATTGATAAAATTGGCCTTAAGTTATTTGGATGTGTATGTATCAATTTATTAGACCTATATCAATTTATGACTAATTTAATGTTAGATTCCAACATACAAATATGACACTAATGAGTCCAACATTATCCCATTGACTAATTTAATACTCCATGCCAAATTAAAAATTGAATCATGTAAATAATAAAGCCTATCTTTCATTGAATCACTATATAAAATACCCATTCCATTGTGTATACTCTAAGACCTTCATAGAATTTTTAGTTAAATCCTATATAACTAATTGCACAATAAACCACATTTTAAATCAAATATATCCTGATTTATTTACTTTAAATAATCATAATTATTAGCACATCAAACCTTATATTATGATAACTAACTCAATTATTAGAATCATAATTATGATAAGAAAAATCAATTTTTTCCCATACTGAAAAACTCCAAACAGATATATGGATCATATCAAATACATAAATGAAACACATAAAGAAAAAACTAACTTGGATTGATCACTACTAGGTAATTAATCATGGTCTTTACCTTTTTTCTCTATAAGAGGAGATGGATTCCTTGTGTATTTTAGGATTAGGGTTTTATCTTCATAGGAAGAAGATAAAATATAAGGTGGAGTTTTCATAAGTCTCTTTTCTAGGAAAGAGATATATTTGTAGGCTTCTTTGATAACCCAAACACACATCATAAAAAATAGAGCAAGAGGTGGGACCATCCCATATTATATTAAATTACTAGCCCATCCATCAAGGTATGGATATTGTGATTTAAGTTATTTGGATGTGGATATATTAATTTATTAAGCCTATATTAATTTAAGACTAATTTAATCCTGCATGCCAAATTATGGATTAGACCCCATTGAGTCCAACATTCTCCCACATGGACAAAGGAAATAAATAGTCTAATTAATGGTTATTATTGGTAGGTTTATATCCCTTAATAATTACCATGTTTATCTAAACTAATCAGTTGGATCATGTAAAAATATAAGAATAACATGAATTTACTCATTCCTTGGTCAAAAATTCAGTACCATCTATAACTTCGGTCAGAATAACATAAGATTTTGAATAAAATATCAATAAAATCAAATTTATCTATTTTCTCCAACATAATATTTTTCCATAATACCTAATAAAAATTTAAAAATTAAATATAAGAATCAAACCATAAGACATTCAAAATATAGTAATTCAAACATTCGGTGATTGTAATATCAATTATCTTAAACATCAAGTTATCAAGGAATTAAATATATCTGATAATCCTAAGTTATGAACATTCTCAAAAAATATTTTGGGTGGAAAAGATTTCTTTAGTGAGTCTGCAAGAATAGCAGTACTTCTAATGTGAATTATAGATATTGATTGATTCTAGATTCTTTATTTCACAACTACATACTTAATTTCAATATGTTTGTATGCATTACTTGTATTTTTTTTAGAAAAGAAAATTGCATCCAGATTACCACAAAATATCTTCAATGGATTAGAGATAATATCAACCATATTAATTCTTATAATGAAGTTATTATTATATATAGAATGAAATGTTGCTTTATAATAGGCAACAAATTCATCTTCCATAGTAGAAGAAGCTACAAGAAACTGTTTTGTGATTTTTAAAGGAATATGTGCAATGGAAAACATGAAAATGTAACCTGAATTAGAATTTATTGTATCAAGAAATATAGTATAATCAATGTTTGTATAGATAATTACTTAAAGACAATATGAATTCCCAAAAACTAGTATAAAATAATTTGTACCCTATAAATAATGAATATATTTCTTTACATTCTTCCAATGATCCACTTTGATATTAATCAGGTAATGTGTAAGCGCGCCAAAAATATGAGTGATATTTGGGAAAGTAAAAAAATTGAGCCTGCATAAGGCTTCAAGTTGTTGATGCATAAGGAATCTTCTCCATCACATCAAGTGTTAATTATATTATAAGACACTATTAGAAGCTAACTTTTTCACCCTAAAAAATTGGTGCAACATAGGAAGAACAACATTTCATGTTAAATTTATTAAGGTCCTTTTTAATATAGGTTATTTGGGGATATACCCAATATTCCATGATTAATATCTCAATTAATATCGATGTCTAATATATAAAAGGATTCACTAATAACCTTGATATCAAAATTCTTATAAAGAATTACTTTTGTATCGTGTAATATACTGAGGTCATTATAGGATATAAATAGATTTATTATGTCTACATACCATTGAATAATTTAATCTTGTAGAAAAAATTTAGTATTGGAACATGTAAATCATCAATCCCATATTTCATTGCCTTGCTATGTAAATTTATTATTCTATTGTGTAAACTCTATGAGTTTCATAATATTTTTATTTAAATCCACTATAATCAGTTTCACAATAAACAACATCTTCTGAGAGCATCAAACCTTATATTATGATTAGTGACTCAACAATTATAATGATAATTCTGATAGGAAAAAATCCTTCTGGTCCCATAGCCAAAAATTTCTAACAGATATGTGGATGTTATCAAATACATAAATGAAACACATAAATAAAAAACTAACTTAGATTGATCCATGCCATATAATTAAGCACAGTATTAACCCCTTTTCTATATAGTAGTATATGGATTCATTGTGTATTTTAGGGTTAGGCTTTTCTCTTTTTATGAATAATAGAAAATGTGAGGTGGAGGTATCGTAAGTCTCTTTTCTAGTAAAGTGATATATTTATAGACATCCTACAAAACCCTAACACACATCATAAAAAAATAAACCAAGAGGTGGGACCAGACTATATTAAATAAAATTACAAGCCCATTCATAAAGTTTTGGAAATTAGGATTTATGTTATTTGGATGTCGAAGAATTAATTTATTTGAACTGCATAAATTTATGACTAATGTAATCATGAGTGAAAAAATATGGATTGGACCCCACTGAGTCCAAAATTATCCCACATGGACAAAGGATATAAATAGTCTAATAATATCTCACAATTGGTAGGTTTACATCCTTTAATAATAACCATGTCCTTCTAAATCACAAAACCCGATCAAGTAATGATATAAAAATAACCAGCATTGACTCATTCCTTGGTCATAAATTTAGTACCATCTACAACAACGATCATAATAACTTAAGATCATGAATAAACTCTAAATAACATAAAATTTATCTATGTGGTCCAACATAATATTTTATTTATGATTCTTAATCATAATATGAAAATTAAATATAATCAACAGACCATAAGACATTCAGTATCCATGAATCCCAATATTAAGCGATTATAATATCAAGTATATAAAACATTAACTATATATAAATTAAATATTTCGAAATATTATGAAGTTATGCATGTGATCTTGAAATATTTTTAGTGGAAAAGATTTCGTTAGAGGTTCTACAAGTATAACACTAGTTATAATGTGATTTATGTATACTGATTGATTCTAGATTCTTTCTTTAATAGCTAGATACTTAATTCCAATATGTTTGGAGTAATTATGTGACTTGATGATCTTATAAAAAAAATTGTAGCTTAATTTTCACAAAATATATATAATGTTTTAGATATAATATCAATAATCTGAAGTCCCAAAAAAAATTATTAATTCATATAACATGACACATTATTTACTAACAAGATACAAATTAATATTCCATAGTATAAGGTGCTAAAATAAGCTATTTTTTCCCATTATATAGAACAAGTGAAATAGAAAACATGAAAACATATCCTAAAGTAGACTTTTTGGTATCAAGACATCCTAAATAATCAATGTTTGTATATCCAATTACTTAAAGACAATCTGAATTCCTATAAACAAGCATCAAACACTTTGTGACCTATAAATAACAAATGGATTTTGGGCAATGTAAAAACTTGAGCATGCATAAGGCTTCAAACTATCGAGGCATAAGGAGTATTTTCTGTCACATTAAGTTCCAATTAGATCCTGGAAAAATATGATAGGCTAAACTTTTCACCCTTAAAAACCAGTGCAACATAGGAGGAAAACCCTTGCATGTTCAATTTATTAAGGGCTTTTTCAATAAAGGACTTTTGGTATAAACTCAATATTCGGTGATACCTTCTCAATGAATCTAAATACCTAATATATAAGAGGCTTCACCATGATATTTGATGTAAAAATTATTATATATTATCATTTTTGTCTCATCTAATATACATTGTTAATTACATGTAATAATTATATCATATACATAAAGTATTAAGAAGATAAAAATTCTCCCACATACCTTGATAAATATGCACTGGTCAACAACATTTTCATTAAAAAATATTCACCAATTACATTATAACATTTTAAATACAATTATCGATAACTTTCTTAAGGGAATAAATAGACTTATTAAGTATGTTTACCATTGAATAATTTAATCATGCAATTTAAATTATGAATAAAAAGAAGTAAATCAGTGATCCCCTATTTCATTGTGTCGCGATGTAAAATCATCATGCCATTGTGTATACTCTTAGAGATTCATAGAATTTTCAATAAAATCTATCATAACTAATTTCACAATAAAACACCTAATAAACGGAATATATCATGAATAGTTTCCTTTAAAAATCTTAATTCTTATACTATCAAACATTATATTACAGTTTTTCAGTTCACTATTATAATAATAAATCTTATAGGAAAAATCATTTTGGTCTCATACTTAAAACTTCCAAATAGATAAGAAGGTCATGTAAAATACATAAATAAAATTCATAAATAAAAAACTAACTTGGATTTGTCACTACTATGAAAATAAGAATAGTATTCACCCCTTTTCTCTATAAGAGGAGATAGAGTCCTTGTGTATTTTAGGGTTAGGGTTTATCTTTTGAGTAATAATAGAAAACATGAGCTAGAGATGTTGTAACTCTATTTTTTGGGAAATATATATATTTATAAACATCCTTAATAACCCAAACACATGTTATAAAAAATAGAGAAATGGGTAGGAACATCACATATTAAATAAAATTAGTATCCCATTCATCAAAGTTTAGAAATCAGGATTTTAAGAACCATTGTGATGAATTGTTTTAACAAATTTTTGTGTCTTTATTGACAACTATCCTTTTTGTATAATAATTCTTTATTTAATGTAACTAAAATAAATCCATAACAATGAGATAATCAAACTATCTAGAATTATTTTAAGATCATTGGATCCATCTACATCGTATTCAGACTATCAGATCCAAAAGAATCAGAGGTATAATTTTTTTTTTGCTAGACGATTGTCTTTGTCATAATCATAAAATGAAATAAGTTTCTAAGTGAATATGGTGTATTTTTACCAAAGATTTTTTATATAATATTTTGAAGTTAGGAGTTATACATTATTCATACTTTATAAAACAAATAAGACAATAATTTTCTGGTCAAGAAGTTCTCATAGATCATGAAAATTTTATTGATAAAATATTTTTAAGAAATGATGGAGAGGTTTGAAGAAATGCAAAATTATAGAGTGAATAATTCCATTATAATGAAAAATTCTATCAAACCGAGGATTTATTCGTAATTGGGATTCCATCATTATGATAAAATCCATCAAAGGTAGAATGTTTCAAAATATCAGATCCATAAGTTAGAATGTGTGAAGTTGATGAAGTTTGAAGAATTTAAAAGTGGAATCATAGAGATTCCAGCATAATGGTAATTACATTGTAATGGGATTTCCATTGTAATGGTAATTTCATCATAATGGTATTTACATCATAATATGAATTCCATCATAATGATAATTCCATCTTTCTGAAGATTCCATTAGGATAAAGCTAAAGGTAGATCTTAATGAGCTAAGAAAGAAATTAAATTCATAATGATATTAGAAGGAAACAGAATTTATAGCATCCCTCCTTTTTATAACCTAAACTTCCATTACATTACACAACACTGAGGATCTTTAAGGTTTAGTGTCTTGGAAACCAGGAACATAATACATGAAAACAACACAAAACATTCTTCTTAAACACTTGAAAGAATTATCCTTATGTTCATCCTAGGTTCATTACTGCATCTCATAACCGGGGGACATACATCAAAAGAAAGGGTGAGCAGAAGGCCCAGTAAGGGAAACAAGAGGAACATTTTACATGTCAACTTGAGATACTTCAATAAGGACATGAAAAGAACTTTAAGGCATGAGAAAGAAATCTTGAGGAATTTCATAATAAAAATAACATTTTTCATAACTTTAAGGTGTGGCTACATCATTTAACATATAAAATCATGAACATATCACCAAGGTCCATCCCCAAGGTGTCATTTGAAAATTACCAAGGTTATTCAACCAGGTATCGTGAAAATTGTAATATCTAGTGGTTACATCATTACCCAATGCATTGGAGCGCTACCAGGGGCACCCTTAAATTTTCCTTTATTATCATGTGAGCCACATATATCATAATAAATAATTTCATAAACAAACCATATATCATAAAAGAAATGGGTTTCAATTCATAATCATAACATTTTAAAAACTTCTTTTAAGACATGATCTTTACGTCGCTTTAAACCCACAAAAAGGGAAATCAGGTTTCATGTAGGTAAATCCCAGAATTTAAAATAGAACATCTTGTTATATAAGTGAATACCCATATAGAAGGTATATCTTTGAGTATTCACTTAATAAAATAAAATATCTTTAGAAAAAAGAGAGAGACATTTTGAGACGAAAATTATGCAGCATAACGGCTATGTTACAAGGTTTTTAGAAAACATTGAAAAGAGAGGGGACATGGGTCAAACATTCATAAATGACCCATAAAAAGTAGAGGGACAGAATATAAGGGATTTAAGAACATGGTAATGAAATTTGAAAATATACCATATGAAATGAAGAACATTAAAGGAAGACAAAAATAAGATTTCTCTTATGAAAATTCGGCAGCCTAAGAGCGTTACATAAACTTCAACCAAAAATGAATTGATGATATCAAATAGGGTCTCTCATCATATGAACATAAAAGATCAGTATGATAGATATAGAGATCATACCCCAACATAATAAAAAGTAACTTTCAAGACTTGACATGGAATTTGAACATTGAAAAGGGAGAAAGGTGCAAGGACCACTTAAAAATTCAGCAGCCTAACGACGCCACTTAAACTTCAAAATACTGAATTGAAGAGATAAAATGGGATCTCTAAAAATATGGTCATAAAAGATCAGTATTATAGATATAGATATCATACCCCAACATAACAAAAATGAACTTGAATGAATTGACATGAAAGTAGAACTTCAAAACGAGAAGGGTGAAGAACCACATAAAAATTTGGCAGCCTAACGGTGCCACTTAAAAATTCAAAATACTGAATTGAAGAGATAAAATGGGGTATATCATCATATGATCATAATTGTTCAGTATGATAAATTTAGAGATCATGCCCCAACATAATAAAAAGGAACTTCAAATACTTTACATGAAAATAGATCTTGAAAAATGAGAAGGGAGAAAGAATCAGTTACAAAAATTTCGGCAGCCAAACGGCGCCACTTAAAACTTCATAAAACGAAATAATGAGAGTAAGAGGGGATATCTCATTATGTGAACATGAAAAGGGAAGTAATATGAGTATAAAAGAACACTCATTATCATAAGAACATTTATCATGAAAGAAATTACATAAAAGAGATTTCTTGAAAAGAAAGAGAGAGATCAGATCCCTTACCTTAAAACATAACTCTTAAAACTCAAAGGTTGGGACCTTGAGGGCTTGGGGAACCATGGGAGGACTCCTTGGGAGGTAATGAGACCATAACTTCGTTGGGGGAGATTGGGAGTCGAATGGATGAGAGGATGGTTTGGTATTTATAGGGAAAGTGAGGGGACAAGGAATTAATGGCCAAGGGACACCTCATTAGTGATTTTGGAAAAACCATGGGCTTTCCCATGGTATTTGCCCATGGTATTGGCCAATTGGGACACCTAATTCCTTATCTTACTATTCATAAGTCTATCATATTTATTACATACTTAATACATCATTTAATGATGTCATTAGACACCTGTAACTTAAAAACTGTATTTTCACTATTCATCGAAAATTCAACTTTCTCAGAATAATCCCAAAATTTCACCTTAACGAAATATCAACGCTCTGATTACAAATATGAACTCAATTTTATAAAAATATTTTTCTAAATATTTTTAATTTAATTTTTAAATAAAAACACTATTCAGTGAAAATTCATTTTTTCAGAAAAAACCCCAAAAATTACCATATCATAATATAGGTGCTCTGAGTTCAAAAATGAAATCCGTTTTATAAAATAAATTTTCTAAATATTTTTAATTAAATTTTTAATTAAAAAACACTATTCACCCAAAAAAACTAATTCTTGAATAATAATTTATGAAACTGTTATTTAACCATTTTATTGAATCACATTACTTAATCAAGGTGCCTAGATTATATTAATACTTTCTTTAAGTTATATTACTAATCCATTTGGAAACATTACTAATCCTAATCATAAAATTAGTATTCATAATTTACTATTCCTCAAAAATTATGTTGATCTTTTTAGACTCTAAATTTCGTACTGAACATAATTGTAGAAGACCATTTTTCGAATATCATTACACATTTTTAATTATTTAAGGTTTACAAAACCATTTTTAAAATATCCTTTTTCTAAAATTCATCAAAAATATGCATACTATATTTATCCGGTCATTTGAAAATTCATAAACTTCATCATAAGAAGAAATCCCAATTTTTATTTAAAACAAAGGGTTACACAAGGCAGTTACAGTCTCCTTATATAGCCCCTTATCACACCAGTATAGGACCTAAGTGTAAGGTGTGCTAAGGTGAGAGAATCTGAGGGAGGCTCAGCTAACATCGCACGAGTAGTAATTTCTATTAGTTTGAACTTCTCGCAAATGCGATTCCGTTCTAGCTTCACACGATGAAGTTCGGCTTGGGTTTGGTCCAGAGCAAAGCCCAGTGGTGCTACCTCCTTCCCAAGTTCTGTTAGATGGGCTTCGATCGGTCCAAGACTACTGGGTGAGGCCATAGAATCTTCTTTCTATAATAATTAACCAAGATTACTTGTATTTAGAGGCAATAATCAAAACGTTTAGTTTCCAGTGGTCATATTGACCAATGGTCATATAACAGTCAAAGCCCAACGGTCACATTTTAATTATACTCATGTTTTCAAATGAAACATTTTTGTTGAGTATAAAAAATAAAATAAAATAACACAAAAAATTTGGAAATAATATTTATTCAAAATTTGGGGTCGTTACAGAATTTGTAATGAGATAAAGAGGAAATAAAAATTGTAATGAGCTGAAGAGGAAATATAATTTTTAATGAGATGAGAAGGAAATAGAATTTGTAATGAGATGAAGACGAAAAAGAAATCATAATGAGCTGAAGAGGAAACAAAAATTGTAATAAGATGAGAAGGAAATATATTTGTAATGTGATAAAGAGGAAATAGAGATCATAATGAGCTGAGTACAATGAATACTAAAAATGAAAATTGTAAAAGTTTTATTAATAGTTTATGTGGTCAGAAAGGAAAATAAATTTTTCATAAATCTTGAATAAATTTTTAGGATTTTTGATGAATTAAAAGTTGACGTTTAAATGTGATATATTTTCGGAGTTTTTGAAATTTGAGGTAGCAGGGAAAGTCTTCATGTTTCCCACAATTTTTTTAGAGTTTCCTATACATACTTTCATAGATCATTTTTTCATTGAAAAAAATTCACACAAGTGGAAAAGGAAGAGCACTCAAGAAATAAAGTGAGAGTCATTGTCATCCAAAGATCTCAAGAGGAGGATTAGATAGTTTAATGTTTGTTCACTGGATTGAGAAATATCATACTGAGATGATCGTATTCAATCAATTAGATTCAGTCAAACAGACTGAAGAAGATTGTATTGATAAATTCATCAGATTTTGAGGTTTTCATATTGAGAATGGGTTTTTAGTATTAATTATATCATATTGATAGAATCAGATTCAGACTCATCGTATTGAGAGAATAAAATCCAGACTCATAGGATTGAGAAAATTGGATCCATCCAAATCAGACTAAGTATTCAAACTGAGCAATTCTGGAGCAGTTTCAACAAAGTCTTTATTCTTTTCTTGATCATTTGTTATATAATAAATTATTGTCAACTAATGGGAGATAGTATAATCATTACTATTAAAAGATATTATGTGTCTAATGGGAGTTGGTACAAGTCCTATTCACTTATTCATAATAGTGTATTTCCATAAACCCACGGGACTGGCGCCAACGACCCCCTACCCAAGTGGTAAGGGCTCCTACTTGGCATTCAAGAGACCCAGGTTCAAAACCGGGTGGAGGAAAATTTCCGAGGTACTGTAGCAGTACTGTAGCACTAATGTAGTAGGCACTGTAGCCGGCACTGTTCGGTATTGTAGTAGTCGGACTATTCACCTGATTTGGGCTTTCAGGCCACCAGTTTGGGCATACGGGTCTCAGGGCCTTCGGACCATCAAAGGACTTCAGGCCACAGGGTCTTCGGGCTATTAAAGACTATGAAGTAGACCAATTCACATAGAGCAGGCCCCAGATGAGGATCATAGCACTAGTAGTAATCACCAGAAGTAGAGCTAACTCGATTGGAAGAATGAGAGGGTATGTCAACCGCCATTGGGACCAGGCACCATAGAGCTTTGTACTGGGCAATGCTAGTAGATCAGCAATGCAGGTGGGGAGATAAAGGCAATGAATGATGCAGAAGCTGGGGAGGGGCAGTTCTAGTGATCTGGGCCTACGGGTCATATATTGGGCATGGTATGCCTCTGGGCCTTCGGGTCATGTCTTACAGGTCATGTCGGGCCTTGTTCCTTGGGCCTACAGGTCATGTACGGGTTCCCCTTCAACCCTTAAAAGGGGTATTATCTATAAAAAAAGGCCTTCGGGCAATTCGGGCATGGGACTGGCTATTGAAACGATATAGGTTCTCACATTGAGTTCAAACCTTGTAAATCTTTTGTGCTTTACTTGATTTCCTACTTTTTCATGCATGAGGATTTACTAAAATTTTATAAGGAAATAAATCATAACGGGTTTTAGGAGTTAAATATGAAAAGTATTGAAACTTATAAAAAGTGAAAAACTGATTCAAACCCTCTTCTTAGTTGTTATTTGATACTTTATAACTTCAATTGGTATCAGAGTGAGGTTACCTTATTGACTCCTTACCATGGATAATATCAATTCTATCAACATTATAGGAATTTATAAATATGATGGATAAATTATTATGAAAGGAAAAATATGATGATTCTATATATCCTATCTCATGGCTTGGAAGTTTTTGATGCTGCTACTATTGGATTTCCACCTATTGATAATGATTCACCAATGACCTTTTCTGATAAGATAAATATAGGATCTTATGGAAAGGATATAAATTTTATTCTCGTGTCCTTATTAGAAAATGTTTATCTGAAGGCGATGGGTCCCAAAACATAAAAAAGTATGTGGGACAAGATGGACATTGCTTTCGAAGGGAATAAAAAAGTTAAGGAAGCAAAGATAGAAATATGGTGTAGTGAGTATGAATACATTAGAATGATTGATGAAGAAAATAATAATAAATACTTAACTAGAGTAAATGAACTTGTTTGAAACATCATAGGATTTAAATATGTCATGAAAGATTCTACAGTTGTGAATAAACTTATGAGAAACATTCCTAACATTTTTTATTCTAAACTTTCTTCTTTAGAAGATAAGGATTATTTTTATCTTGATGAATTGCATAAATTTATTTTTTCTAATGAAATCTGGGAATCTCAAATGTTTAAAAATAAGATGAAAGATGAAATTTATTTTGATGATATGAGAAAGATGAAAATACAAGATGTTAAAGAAGTTGATCCTTTTGGGTCTAAAGCTAAATATGATGATGAGTTGAATGAAAAAATAATGTCTATTTTATCTAAGAACTACTGAAGTGGATGAGTAAAGTGTGGAGGTAAAATTCCCCTCAAATGTTTTGAGTTTGGAAGAATATGACACTTTGCAATTAATTTCCCCTGAGAAAAAATTTGGACAATATCGAGATGATTCGGATAGAAATCCTCAATGGAATAAGTGGAAAGAATTGATAAAGAATAAATGTTTTCCAACAGATACAAGAATAAGTTTACTGTAAAAAGAATAAGGAGTAAGAAAGATGAATCAGACTCAACTAAAAACAATTCTACTGAAGATGAATGTTCAGAAAAATTCAGAACCTTCATTTAAAAAGTTAGTAAAACAAAATATTCTTCGGGGAGTGAAGAAGGTTGTGAAGAATCTTATATAGAGTATCAGCTCATAATAGAATTTGTTGCATTTCTTGTGAAAAAAAAAACCTCTCAAGAAATAAATTAGAGTAATAAAGATATATTTTGAAGATTTTTCTGTTGAAAAAAAGATGTCATCAAGTAGTAGGATGAATTTATTAAAGATATTTTATGTTACAAAATTATAATTACTAAATAAGGAAAACTTCAACAAAGCATCAAAAGTAAAAACTAAGACTTCAACAAAGATTCAAAAGTAAAAAACTGAGACATCTAAATATTTTGTAGATTTGAGTCCTAAATCACCTTGAGGAAGGTGAATGAAAACTTCAACAAAACTTCAAAAGTAAAAACTAAGACTTTTAAAATTTTTGAGAAGGCTCAATATGAGAATCAGGTGAAATATTCTATTACCAAAAATATTGTCTCATCTCATTCTTTTAACATTTAAAGTTCCATAAAAAGTATTGGGAAATCTTGGGTGGATAATGGATGTGATAAACCTATCAAATCTTCAAAATTATAAAACTCAATAAAAATGAATGTTGGTCCACATCCTGAGTATGTTAGAGCTACAAGAAGTTATCAACCTTAACAAGGTTTCTAAAAAGAAAGATATTTATTAAATAGAAAATCAAGATTTAATGGATTTTACTAGAATTTTTTAATCTATGGGCACAATTCAAATAATTTTTGGCACAAATTATCTCTCCTTGGAAGAAGATTTGAGAAAATTTGAGGAAATATTGGAAATAAAATGGATTACTTTCCTAGATTATAGAGAGTTGAAAAAGTGAATTATCAAGATGTTAGAAAATTTCCAACGAAAAATAAATTGAATGTTTGGAAGAAGTTTTTGGATGATATGATAAATCTAGTCTTCATGCTGAAAGATGTATAACACTCCTTCTAGAATAAGTTTATTTTGATAGAAAAAAAAATAAAGTGAAAAGAATGAAGTTGAGGAAAGTTATTTTTTTATTGAAATAGATTTGAAAGAAAGTAAAAGAAAGAAACCTAGGATACTTGATATTGGTTTCTCTTAAAATATGATAGGTTATATTAAAATCTTAAAACATGGTCAAAGTCATGATGGACTATCAGTTACTTTGGTTAATTATAGTTCTTAAAAAATAAGAGGAATTGGAATAGCTAAGATTGATGTCAAAAAGTTGAAATTTAAGGAAATATTATTTATTAATGGGCTAGAACCTAACTAACGTATTTTATGTCAAATTTGTGATGATGGAAAATATTTTTTTCCTAGAAAATATTCTTTTTTCATCAAAAGTGTGAAAGATAAAAAACTCATTATAAAAGGAGAAAGAACTAGCCGGAATCTCATCCAAATCGGGGAGTTCAATAACTCTTATTACTTGAGTGTATAAGATGAAAAAAAATTGTGGCACTGAAGACTTGGGAACCTTGGATTGAAAAGTACGAACAGAATTTCTAAAGTCGATTCCATACAAATGTTTCTATAATTGAAAATAATAGAAGAATATGTTTGTGTAACTTTTCAAAACAAGAATATGACTAATAAAAGTCATAAAAGAGTTGAGATTAAATCTACTAGACCACTTGAGATTCTTAATTCTGAATTATGTGGGCCAATGAGACATCAATAAAAAAAGAAGATTTATACATTATCACTTTTATTGATGATTTCACTTGGATGAAAAACATCATGTTTATGAAACACAAGTCATAGGTAATTTAAATCTTCAAATTCTTCAGAAAAGATGTTGAAAAATAAATGGGGTTTCCATAAAGAAGATGAGAACAGATAATGGTAAAAAATTCACAAATAATACATTTGAAACTTATCTGGGAAATCATGGTATCAAACATCAGTATAGTGATCCCTATACTCTACAATAAAATGGATCAATAGAAAGAATGAATATAATCTTGGTATAAATGGGAAGAATTATATTAGGAGAATAAAAATTTAAAAGTTCTATTTGAGAGAAGTTGTTAGTATTATTGTACATGTTCAAAATAGATGTTTTTTGAGACCGAAAAACAACATGAATTCTTAAGAAATGTAGTGTAACAAAAAAAAATTCATTGAAATACTTCAATGTTTTTGTAAGTCCATGTTTGCTCAAAATAAAAAATCCATATTTGGTAAATTTTTATGAGAAAGATGAGGAATGAACTTTTACGGGTTATTCACCAAATGAATAGAGTTAAAAATGTTGGAAAAATGTTTAAAAAATTTGGCGGAATCATATAATGTGAAGGTAATTGAAAATTAAAGGTCTGTAAAAAAAAGTTTTTGAGAATTCTAAGGAGGATAAAGTATATAATTCCAATAATGGTAAAAGTAATTCAAAACATCCTTATCAAGATTTAAAAGAATAACGTGATGTGTAAATTTCAACTCGAGAAAAAACATTGAAATTTACTAATTTATAAAAACTTGTTGAGTATGAAAATAGTATTGGGAATCATTAGTCTCCATTCCATACAAGAAGAAAGATGATATTATATAATAATACTTCACTTATCTCAAAAGTGTGCCAAAATCAGTCTTAGAGGCAATTTAGTATAAATAATGGGTGGATGCTAGGAATGAAGAGATGGATCTTATTGAGAAGAATGAAATATGGGAACTTCTTTCATAACAAGAAAATAAAAATGTTATTAGAAACAAGTTGGTTTACATAAACATGTTAAATGAACATGGATACGTTTCAAGAAACTAATCCAAACTTGTATTTAAATATTACAAATAGGTGTAAGGTGTGGATATTGAAGAATATGTTTTCTCATTTATATGATTATAAACTATTATAATTTTTCTTTAAGTTGTAGCACATCATAATTATAATGTTTATTAGATGGATGTAAAGTCAATTTTATTAAATGGAGAGATTCAGGAAGAAGTTTAAATTGAAAAACCTTATGGGTTTCTACTTTATGGGGATGAAAATAAGTATTTTAAATTGAAGAATGATTTGTGTGGTCTAAAATAATCTCCACGTGCATGGTATTCTAAACTAGAAAATTGCTTGAGAATGTTGAACTTTTATAAAGGAAATGTTTATAGAAACTTATATTTGAATGATGTTGACTCTGGAAATCTAATTTTAATTATTTATGTTGATGATATAATTTTTACTGGGGATAGAGAATAATTTTTTATAACATTTTCTGAGGAAATGAATAAGAATTTTGAAATTTCCGTGTTAGGATAATTAAATTTCTTTCCTTAGATTACAAGTTCAACAAAAGGAAAAATTCTTTTTCTTATCTTATGAAAAGAATGTCAGATAATTGTTCAAGATGTTTGGGATGGAATAATCCAAAGAAGTTTAAAATAATATTTCAGTGAGCACAAATTTGAGTAAAGATGAATTCGGAATAAGTTTTAATTAGAAATACTTTCAGAAGCTTATAGGAAGTCTTCTTTCCCTTACTACCCCAAGGCATGTTATTGTTTATGTTGTGACTTTGTGTTCCAGGTATCAAAGTATTATGAAAGAATCACATATTCTATAAGTAAAAAGAATTTTGAGATATATCAATGAAATAACTTCACATGGGTTGTTACACAAGATAAATTGTGAGATGAGTTTTTGTGGTTTTACTGATGCCAATTAGGATGGAAATTTTAATGATAGAAAATCAACCTCAAGAGGAACATTTTTCTTGGGTAATGTTGTGTGAGTTGGAATAGTAAGAAACAAAGTTTTTTAAATTGAGGAAAGTCGAATGTGAATATGTTGCAGCTACTCGGGCATGTACTCAAATGTTATGGATGAAATTTTAACTAAAAAATTTGAATTTAAAATTTTCTAAACCATTGAAGATTAATTATGATAATTAGAGTGCAATTGACCTTTCTAAGAATCTTGTCCAAAATTCAATATCAAAACACATTTATATAAAGTTTCTATTTATAAAATATAAAGTTGTTTTCAGAGATGTTTTGTTGGAATATATTTCAATAAAGTATCAGATTGTAGATATCTTTACATAAGTAATACCAAAAGAATATTTTGTGGAATTGAGGATGAAACTTTCGGTTCAGCCTCCTCCCATGTCTTCCTAAACCACATAGGTAAGGACCCCCACAATTCATTAGATTATGTTGAAAATGGGGGATAGAAAGTAACAACTTTGTTCTTTGTAATAAGTTTTCAATTAATCTTTCGTAAATAAATATAAAGCTATGGTTATTAGAAAATGGGGGAGATAAAAAGAAAAGTGAGATCGAAATAAAAGTTAGAGAAAAATAAAAGTGAGTGAGGACAAGATAAAAGTGAGGGGGTTTAACTTTACATGGCCACAAAATTTTCATTCCTTCAAGGGATGTAATTCCTTCAAAAACATTACTTTATCTAGTAGTGTGGTGTCTGGACACTCTTTTTTGAGAAAGGGAATGTTTTTTTTGAAAGTATAAAAACTTGATTTGTTTGAAAAAGTTGATTTTTAAAACAAATTCGAAGAGTTGAAAATGTTTTTAACGAGGGTTTTCAACAAATCCAAAGGGGGAGACTAAATATTCTTTGTGATGAATTGTTTTAAAAAAGTTTTTGCATTTGTTGACAACTATCCTTTTTGTATAAGAATTTTTTTAGGAATCAGACCCACTCTATCATAATGAGATGATCATACTGACTAGCATTTCTTTCAGATCATTGGATCCATCTGCATCATATTAAGATCATCGGATCCAAAATAATTAGAGGCATAAATTTTTGTTTGATAGAAGTTTTCCTTTTTCATAATCAAAGAAATAAAGAAGTTACTGAGTGAAGAAGTTTTTTTATTGCTAAATATTTTTGAAAGAAGATTGTGAATTCATGAGTTAAAAAGTTTTCATACTTTCTAAAAGAAATTAGATGATTCTTTTCTAGTCATTTTCTTCTCAAAGGTCATGAAAACTTTCATGATAAAATATTTTGAATAAATGATGGATAGGTTTGAAGAAATTCAAAATTTCATAGTGATGAATTCCATTGTAATGATAAATTCTATATTAATATTGATTTCATTGTAATTATGATTCTATCATTATGAATAAATACATTTAAGGTATATTTTTTCATAAGATCATATCCATAAGTCAAAATGTGTGAAGCTGATGAATTTTAAAGAATTTCAAAGTTTAAGTATGTAGATTCCATGGAAATGAGAATTTCGTCATAATTGGATTTACAATATAATGGGAATTCCATCATAATGATAATTCCATCATTATGAGGATTCCATATGGATGAAGCTAAAGGCAGATCGTAATGAGATGAGAAAGAAAGGAAATTTGTGATGATTTGAAAAGGAAACATAATTTGTAATGAGATGAAGAGGAAATAGAAATTGTAATGAGCTGAAGAGGAAACAAAATTCGTAATGAGCTGACAAGAAAAAAAATTCATAATTAACTAAAGAATAAATATAAATAATAATCATCTATATAATAAACATAAATCATAATAAGCTAAGAAGGAAATAGAATTGGTAAGTATTTGAAGAGGGAAAACATATCTTAATGAGTTGATTACAAAGAAGACTCAAAATTAAAATTCTAAATGTTTTATGAAGAGTTGAAGTGTTCAAACCTGAAATTATATTTTTCATAAATCTTGGTTAAATTTAAGGTTGTTTCGAGAAGTAAAAGATAATGTTTAATGTGATATATTTTCAGATTTATTGAAATTTGAGGAGGTAGGGAATGTTTTCAAGTTTCCCACTTTTGTTTTCTGAGTCTCCTATAAATATTGCTCAGGTCATTCATTCAGTGAAACAACATTCATGCAAGTGGAAAAGGTGGAGTGATGAATAAATCATGTGACAATCATAGATGGTTGGATATCTCATGAGAATGATCATAGAGTTCAATGTTTTTTACCAGATTGAGAAATATCATATTGAGAAGATTGTATTCAATCATTCAGATTATGTCAATCGGAATAAAGAAGATTGTATTGAGAATTTGATTAGAGTTTGATTTTTGAATTTTGATAATGGGTTTATCATATTGAGTCTATCATATAGAGAGAATCATATCTAGACTCATTGTATTGAGAGAATCAGATCCAGACTCATTGAATTGAGAAAATCAGAGCCATCCAAATTAGACTGAGGATTCAGACTGAGCAATTGTTGAGCAGTTTCAAAAAATTCTTTATCCATTTTTTTGGATAATTATTTTAATATAAATCATTTTAAACTAATGGGAGTCATTATAATAATTTATATTAGGAAGTAGAAGTTTTCTAACGGTATTTGGCATAATTTTTATTCATTTATTCATAATATTGGATTTCTATAAACCCAATACAGTTTCTAGGGAAAGGATGTAGGTTCTCACACTAAGGCCAAACCTTTTCAATATTGTGTTCTTTACTTGCTTCCCTGTTTTTTCAGGAATGGGTATTTACTAAAATTTGATAATGAAATAAATATCAATAGGTTGCAGGGGTTATGTTTTGAAAAGTATTAAAACTTATAAAAAGTGAACAACTGAATCAACTCCCCTTCTTAAATATTATTCAATCCATTATAAGTTGAATATTTAAGTTATTAGAATGTGTATGCATTATTTTATTTTAATTGTATCAATTTATTACTAATTTATTCCTAAAATCCAAATTATGGATTAGACCCCATTGAGTCTAGCATTCTCACACATTTCCAAAGGACATAAATAGTCTAATAAAAAGTCATTATAAGTAAGTTTAAATTCCTTAATAATAACCATGTATATCTAAAGAACTGAATTGGATCAAGGAAAATTCTAAAAATAACATACATAGACTCATTTCGTGGTCCCAAATTCAGTACCATCTACAAAATTGGCTGGTATAACATAAGAACCTGAATAAACTATAAATAACATCAAATATATCTATGTATTCCAACATAATATGTGTTCCATAATGATAAATTATAATGTGAAAATTAAATATAAGAAATAAAACATAATACATTTAGAATCCATGAATCCCAACATTAGGTGTTCAGAATATCAAATATCTAAAACATCAAGATATCTCTAAATTAAAGCTTCTAGATAATCCTAAGTAATGCATGTGATCACAAAATATTTTGGGTAGAAAATATTTCATTAGTGGGTCTGAAATAATAGCACTATTTCAAATTTTCTTTAAGGATATTGATTGATTATAGATTCGTTCTTTCACATCCAGATACTTAGTATTAATATGTTTGGAGGCATTACATGACTTTTTGTTCATAGAAAATAAAAGTATTTCTTGAGTGCCACAAAATATATTCTATAGTTTATAGATAATATCAACTATATAAAGTCCCATTATGAAGATATTAATCCATAAAGAATGGAATTTTGTTTTATAAGAGGCTACAAATTCATCTTCTATAGTTGAATAAGATACGCAAGACTATTTTGTGATTTTCTTGAGAATAGGTGCAAAAAAATCATGAAAGCATATCATGAAGTATACTTTATGGTATCAATACATCCAATATAATCAATGTTTGTATGGAAAATTACTTCAAGACAATATGGATTCTTGTAAACAAGCTTGAAATCCTTTGTGCCATATAAATAATGCATGAATTTCATGGAATTCTTCCAATGATCCATTCCTAGATTAATCTAGTAATGTCCAAGAATGGAATTAATATATGTGATATATGGGCATGTGAATACTTGAGCATGCATAAGGATTCAAATTTTTGAGGCATAAAGAATTTTCACTATCACATCAAGTGTCAATTGGATCCTAGGACATTGTGACAAGATAAAATTTTAACCCTTTAAAACTGATGCAACATAGGAGAAATAACCTCCCATGTTAAATATATTAAGGTCTTTTTTTAATATGGGACTTTTGGGATAAACCAAATATTACATGATACCTATATTGATTAATATCAATGCTTAATATGTAAGATGATTCACTAATACCTTTAATATCAAATTTTGTCAATATGATTACCTTAGTCTCATGTATTATATGTAAGGTCTTAGAAATTCAATATAATTTTTTTATTATAAGGAATTATTTTTTAGACCAGGTTCTGAGACGGAGAGAGATTCCGAGGCCTGGAGTGAATGGAATGATCTGTCGAAAAATGATAAGCTTTAAATAGTGCACGTGAGTAGATTTTATGAAAAAGTTGAATAACTCTTAAATGAGATCCTCGAACAGAAATCTTATGGCATCATTGCGTTCAAGATGGCAGTTTTACCATAAGAGTGACTTATGTTTAGTCAGCACATGCCTACAGTGAGAAAACCCAAAAATGGCTTCACCGTAAATAAAGTTATTAAATAAAATTATTTTATTTTTCAAATGATTATAAATCATTAACAGTGACTTGGACTGAAAATATGAGACCATCATTGAGATCATGAGGGTATTATTTCTTTAGGAATATCCTAACATTGTCCAGAATGGGAAAATAGTGGAAGTCAGTTTTTGGTCACAAATAAAATAATTATGTTACAATTATTTTATTTTCCAATCCTTATAACTCTTAAATGGTAACTCGGAATGGAAATCTTAGACTACCATTGAGATCATGACGGTGTGTTCCCCTTAGGAAAAGCCTAACCTTAACTGAAACAGGTCGAGGGTTAATGATAAATTTTGAACTATTTTAAAGGTTCATTTAAATAAACATGTGAGCAGGTTTTTCTGTCTTTTAAACCGATGATCAGATCAAAAATATGAGGGCACCATAGAAATCATAATGGTGGGATTCTATTAGAATGGACCTAACCTCTACCGTCACAGGTCGGGGGGAAAAGTCATTTTTCAGAATTTTTAATTAAAACGTTAAAAATAAAATAAAATTGTTTTATTTTATTTTTATGATTTTTTAAATCGTTTCATCTCAATGTTTTTCCAACCATGAGAAACTGAATACATTTTTTCATTAAATGAAAAGTTTAATGACATCGTAATATAAATGTAATAGAAACATTGATTCATGTTTCATCGTTTAATGGAAAAGCTGATAACGCAGGATTATTGGCACAGTACTAGTTCTGCTCCGAAGATCTGGTGGCTAAAAATGACAAACGTTAACCCCCCCCCCCCCCCCCCTCAAATGGATTTTAACCAATGACGATTGACCAACAGCCATAAACAGGGGATCAAAAAACAACAAATGCAGCAACATCGTTCATCTCCATTGAACGATCCGACCCAGATAAGGGTTTAATTGTTTTACATTTTCCTCATTCTTATTCTAAAACAATAAATTCAGATCAACTAACAAACAAGTTGATCTTTGGATCATGTGTTCTTGTGAGAGGGTGTTTTCCTTTTGTATTTTTCATCGGTATTGATTTTTATCCGATATAATTATGATCCCAAGCCTCCCCTATTTTTAAACTTCTAATGCGGAGGGTGCAGGTCGACATGAACAAGGCCCGATCCCCTCCACTTGAGAATTCATTGTGGATGCATCCTCAAAATTCCAAAAAGGATGATCTAAGGTCATGGCAGTGATGGCGGTGACCTGAGAGGTCTGAGGGCGTATGCGGTTTTGAGATCAGACCACTAGAGTAGACCCGGTTACCCGTAGAAGGTGTTGCCAGTGTGGCAGAACCGGTGCGGTGGTGCCGACGGGAGGCGGGGCCAACCAATGCCGCATGCGGGGTAATGTGGCTAACCCTCACCGACCACATTGGTGAAGGAGGCGCGCTCAGTGTGCACTTTGGTGGAGAAGGGTCACAGATCATCATTCGCTGTAGCTAGTTGGACGCAGTGCCAACTTGGCACCGCGTAAGGTGAGCGGGTCATGTGCTAACCACGGAGGGCGGCCGACAGACCGTCCTTGCTGGTCTGGGATAAGTCGGGACAACAGAACGGGCCACCTGAGTGGTCCGACTAAACTTTCAAGCCAGTATTATTTAGAAGATTGGGCTAATGGGATAAAGTCAGGCTGCGTGGTGGCTCGAGCTAGGAAAAGACACTGACCTGCTAGTGCGAGCTGGGCCGGATAAATTTGTGTCACTGGGTGAACAATCAGACTGGACCCATGGACAACCTTATTTGGGTACAATGAGGCCCAATGGGTCAGGCCAATGGTCTAGACAGATAGGATTGGGTCATGCAGGACCCCTGGTGGGGTTGGTCAGGTCGGTCCGAACTAGTCGGACCAGGCTCGGATGCTACCTGTCACTATTTATAAAAAGGGATGTATCTTCTAGATAGTGCGTCTAATTGATGCATTTTCTAAGGCGTTGGAACCCACACGAAGGGTAAGACCTTATAAAATCCTCTAAGTAATATTTCATGGAATTTGACTCAGTGATACTCTGTGACTCAGCTACCCAGCGAAACTCTATGACTCAGCTACCAGCGAGACTTCGTAACTCAGCTACCCAGCAAGACTATGTGACTCACCTATCAGTTAGGCTTCATGAATCTGCTACCTATCAAGACTTTTTGACTCAGTTATCAGTGATGCTTCATGACTCAGATACCCAGTGAGACTCCATGACTCAGCTATCAATGAGACTCCGTGACTCAGCTACCTACCGAGCCTTCATGTCGCAACAATGTGTGAGGCTTCATGACTCAACTATTGAATAGGTCTAGGTGACATAGCTAGCCTAAAGGAATCATCGGGTATGAGTGTGTTTGTAGTAATTGATGTTTAGAGTTTGTAACCATTGGTTTTTCTATCCACACTTTAAGTTATACCTGTGTCGAGATGACTCTAGTGAATCTAATCTGTGTGGTTTCTTTTGTGATTTCCTTTGTGGATTTATATAAGACCCGAGTAGGTTTCAGGGTCTCTAATGAGTATTTTTATGGTCACCCCTGCACAGGCTTCACCCATACCTATTGTGTCTTGTGAAGATGATGGAAATTTTTGACTAGGATCTTGGAGAGCTAGGGCTTGGTGGTGCTCGGAGATAGATCTAAAGACGTAGTACGCTTCAGTGATATCTGACAGTGAGCGACACCAACCCTCCATGTTGGATCCTTATCATACGACCTCCGGAGCTTGTACATCCTTTTACTGTACTTATCTTATCATTTGGGTTTGTATTCTAGCCCCTTTTTCCATTCATTTGAACCATTAATTGTGTCATTACTTCCCCGTGTGACAAACTAGTTATTGGTATCCCAATTTTATCTTTACTTTCCACAGTTTGGGTTGTGTGTGTGTACATATCTAAAGGAAATTCCTTTCCTTTTTGGGATATTCCTTTTTGGTGATAGTCGTCAGCCCCTAGACTATAGAAGGCAGGCTTGGGTTAGTCACAGCATGGACCCCAAGGAACGGGTTGTGAAAGAGTGGTATCAGATGTGGTCGGTTCTACTGGAAAAACTAAGAGTCTGTAAATTTGGATGGGGCAATAGTGTTATGTGTTTTGAGTTTGGATTTCAGGCTAGGGAGTCTAGTGTTGGTGAGACAACCGACGTATCCTTACACCATGACCCTGAATTCTATATTCTGACCTGGTATTTAAAAACACCAGTTTCATGCATCTTTGAGTGTTTTTCCATGATCTTTTTGAGTCGTATTCAGCACACCATGTATAATAAATTGAATGTGGTTCATCTTGATTCTCTTTTGAGATGCCTCCACATAGACAACCACCAGGATTCCAGTGTGTGACTGTGAGGATGGTCCGTAGAGTGATGAGGCTTTGGTATATGGACCTTTTCCAGATATCGTACATTTAGGCAGTGTCCCAGTGATACCACTGCACATTGGCCAGTAGTTACTACCAGCACTACCAGTAGAGGACACATGTAGGCTCAGTGCCTTACATAAGTCCCAGCGACAGAGACCCCTCATGTTCTGAATCAAGATCGACTCACAGGCGGCTAAGGACTGGATTGAGGTGGTGATCATGTTTCCATCTATCCAGTACACCAATAGATCAGATGGTGGTCTTGGTAGGGGGCCTTCTACGTGGCTCAGCAGGGTGATGGAAGTGTTTGGATTACCCATTCTTACGATAAGGTGACTTTTCTGTGGACAGATCCTGATAACCTTTCTTAGAGAAAGGACTGTTTCCATAAAAGTTAATACGTATGTGTGCCCAAGAGCTTCTATAGGATTACATATTCGTAGTTGAGCATTCATCGAGGCATGATGACTTTTACAGGTACTCAATGAATACGATACGACCAGTACTTCAGGGCTTGGGCCTCTGATCAAGGTGTGTTTAGGGACATCTGATCTTGCATTATTACTTTGTGCATTCGTAATAATGTGGGGGTTCTAGAGTGAACCTTTTTGGTTTGAAGTCCTTTGGCTGAGCAGATATAGCTTGTGGGGGTCAATAGTGGGCAAGAAAGCAGCCAACATCAATATCAAATACTTGGACGTGTGAGATGTTCCCAGAAGAGGTCCCAAGGCATGGGATTTATAGCTCAAGTCTCATATGGTGAGTCCAGTCATCCTCGGAAGAGGTAATTATTTTCAAAATATTTTAGGGGGCATCTCACTGGAGATTTTCCATCCTATCATGCTGATAGTGAAACGGGGGATGGTCCACCGATGTAGTGGAAGTAACAGGAACGGATGAATCTGCAGGGTGACAGACATGGTAGAGGAGCTAAGAGAGAAGTTGGAGGTGATATACATTTTGACATGTTAAAAAACCACCCCAATGTGGTACACACCACACTCAGGGATTTAGAGGATAGGGGAAGGGAGTACTACATACAGTTAAGGAGTATGACCCGAGAGTTCAAAGAATGATTTGAGGTATGGTATGTGTCTACTACTAGTTGTTGTATTGATAGGAATAGGTGTTAGTCAGTCCTTCTTTTCATGAATCTTATTCAAGACCTAGAGTTTTTGGTTTAACCATTGACTTGATCCTTACATCTAGAGATACCTATAGGAGGAGACTCGATATTCACACTTATGTCAATGGTATGATCTGACCCTCGAGGAGAGTGTTTCGATTGGAACCTCTTGGTGGCAGTGTCGAGGCCTTACAACGTTAGTTTGGTTAGGGACTCGTCATCCACATTTCATGCTCAAATTGAATTTTTTAGGCAAGAGGATGCGGTATATCCATAGCATTGGAATGAGGTTTTCCTTGGTCGGCAAAAAAGGAAACCCAAGCAGCACAGGAAAAACTCATGCATAGGAGGGTGTAGCTGATCACTCTTATGTCGACCAACCTTACCCTCATGGCAGTGGATTTTTTGAGTTTTCAGTTCCCAAAAGTAGTGGCAGAGTGTGGGAACATCCTTTGAAAATATGTTTCTAGGAATACCTCCCCACATGTAGAGGGACTTCTGCATCATTCTACACCCAGATATGGCACTAATATAAACATCATTATATCAGAGGGATTTCCTAGATCTTTGCAAGCAGGGGGTGTAGGTAGTGGATTTTCTGAGGAAGGACATAGTAAGACATAGTGTTCTCGGTTATTTGTGGATTAACATCACTTTAACCAAGTGTCTATGAAGAACATGTACCCACTACCAGTGGTTCGATGGGCACATCCATGAGTTAAAAGGGGTAGACATTCACGTGGATGGTAAGGTGCTTGTATGATTTTCAGCAGTTGAGAAAGGGACGATTGATGAAATACTTCTAGGACTAGGACTTAAAATTAGTCTATACCCTGGGCAAGGGAAACATGGTAGAGGATGATTTCAGTAGGAGACCCAATTCATAGCTACTGTATGAGGCCTTAGAGAAATTTTCATTGCTTCAAATATCCTTCAAGGATAGAGAGGAGAGAAATTTTCTAAATTAAATGGTTGTTTCCCCTCCTCTCTTATAGTGAGTCAGGGAGGCGCAACTGAGATATTCTAGCTACGAGGCCCAATGTTCTCAATTACCCTCATAACATGCACCTATTGTGTTTTCTATAGGTGGAGAGCAGATCATCCTTTTCAAAGGGCACACAATAGTACCCGTGGAATTGCGATAGAAGATTTTGAGGGAGTTCCATACACCCCCCCTGGTGGTACAACCTAGAGTGGAAAAGATGTAAAAGGATCTATGACGTCAGTACTAGTGTCCATGGATGAAGACAGTAGTGGCCGTGTTCATTTCATGATGCCTCAATTGTTAGCAAGTGAAGGCTGAGCACCTGGTTCCAGCAAGTTTGACATAACCCATTAAGGTACCAGTGTTGAAGTGGGATGGAATGTAGATGGAATTTGTGAAGATCTTACAATAATACAACCTGGGTGATCACAAACCGAATCTCCATGTCAGCCCACTTCCTACCCATCTGAGAGTAGAGTTCGGTAGAGGGCTTGGGACGCCTCTCTGTGAAGGAGATAGTTCAAATCCAAGGAGTCCCCTCTATGATAGTCTCAAATCATGATTCATGCCTTATATCCCGATTGTGGAAGGGATTGTAGGAGGAATTTGGGACTCGTCTACGTTTGAGCATAGCTTTTCACCCTTAGATAGATGGCCAGATGGAGCAGACCATACAAACCTTGGATGACATACTTTGTGCTTGCGTCCTTAATTATGGTCGCAATTGGGAGGAACACCTTCTACTGGTGGAGTTTTCATACAACAAAAGTTATCACTCCACCATTGGAATGGCACCGTTTCAGGCCTTGTGCAGGCATCCATGTAGATCCCATCTATGTTGGACAGACTTAGGGAAGTCAGCACTCATGGGTCCATAGTTGGTATGGGCTACCGCTGAGAAGGTGCAGATCATCCAGGAAAGGATGAGGACTGCACAAGAGAGGACAGAAATCGTCTGCAGATAGGATATAGAGGCCCTTATAGTTTGAGGAGGTAGACCATGTTTTCCTTTAGGTCTTACCCCGATGGGGGTTGTGGAGATTTTTTCGGGGTGGCAAGTTACCTCTATGGTTCATCGAAACTTTTTAGATTCTGAGCAGAGTTGTCGAGGTGGCGTACCGCCTAGCTCTCCCCCCATAGATGCACCGAGTACATGATGTTTTCTTGTATCACAGCTGAGGAGGTACGTTCATGATACATCACACGTCATCAACTGGGGCGAGTTAGAAATTGATGATGGGATGAAGTTTGAGGAATTATCAGTGCAGATAGAGGATTGAGAGTAGCGGGTCCTTCATGGATGGTTGATTCCTCTAGTGCGCATTCGGTGGCATCACTGGAATCTCTAAAAGATCACATGGGAGTATGAGGATCCAATTCATGCTCAGTACCCCCACTTATTTATTTAGACTTGTTTTAGCTTACATGGATGGGAACCCAAAAAGGGGGGAGTAATTTAATGTCTTATAAATTCACAATATTTTTATATTATATGGAATTATCTCAAGACTAGGTGCTGATACATCGAGCGATTCCGAGGCCCAGAGTTCCCTGAATGATTAGTCGAAAAATGTTAAGCTTTAAATAGCACGTGTGAGCAGTTTTCCAAAAAAAGTGGAATAACTATTAAATGGGTTCCCAAATTAGAAATATAAGGTAACCTTTGTGTTCTAGATGGCAGTTTAACCAAGGAACGACTTTAGTTTAGTAGGTGATGGCGTCCAGTGAGAAACCCAAAAAATGGAATAACAGTAAATAAAATTATTATATAATTTTTTTTCAAATGATTATAACTCATGAAAGGTGACTCAGATTGAAAATAAAAGACCACCATTGAGTTATTTGTGGAATTATTTCTTTAGTAAGATCCTAACATTGGTCGGTACGTGCCGACAGTGAAAGTTAGTTTTTGGCTACAAATAAAATAATTAAGTAACAATTATTTTATTATCAAATCCATATATCTTTGAAATGGTAACTCAAATTATAATTCTCAGAGTACTGTTGAGCTTGTGAGGGTGTGTTTCCCTTAGGCGGATCCTGACCTCGACCGACATGGGTCATGGGAGAAAGTTAATTTTTGAACTATTTTTAAGGGTTATTTAAATAAAAGTACGAGTGAGTTTTTCTAACTTTAAAACCAGTGCTCAGATCAAAAATATGACGACACTGTTGAACTCAAAATGGTGGGATTCTCCTAGAATGGACCTAACCTTGACTGGATCGGGTCGAGGTAAAAAGTTATCTTTTAGACAATTTTAGGAAAAGTTAAAAATAAAATAAAATAGTTTTATTTTTTTTATGAATTTTCAAATCATTACAGCTCAACAGTTTTCCAAAAAAGAAAAACTGAATACGTTGTTTCATTAAATGAAACAACTTAATGACTTCATAACAGAAACGCATATTCACATTTCTTCATTCAATGTCCAAGCACAAAAAGCAAGATTTCTGGCATAATCTTGGTTCTACTAAAAGCTATAGGGGGTGATGACAAAAAACGCCACCCCACCCCCCCTTAAACAGATCGTAACCAATGACGATCAACCAATGGCTGTAAACAGAGGATCACAGAATGATGAACGCAGTTACACCATTCATCGCCAATAAACGATCCAACCCAGTTAGGGGTTTAATTGTTTTAATTTTTCCCCTTTCTTATTCTAGAACAATAAATGTGGATCAACCCATGAATAAGATGATCTGAGGATCATGTGTTCTTGGGGGAGGGTGTTTAACTTGGGTTTTTTTCACTAGGATTGATGTTTATCTGATAGAACCTTGATCCCAAGTCTCCCTTGTTTTTAAACTTCGAAAATAGAGGGCTCGAGCTAACATGAACAAGGCCTAATCCCCTCTGCTTGTGAGTTATTTGTGGATGCATCCTTGAAATGGAGGAAAGGTGTATCAGAGGCTAGTTAAGTAATGGCGGTGACCTGAGAGGATCGAGGGTGTACGCAGTTGTGAGATAGGACAACCGGAGCGGGCCTAGTGGCCCATGGAAGGTGTTGTCAGTGCGGCACCATCGGCGACCGGTGGCGGCAGCTGCAGGTGGGAGGTAGCAACAACCGACACCGCATGCTGGGTGAAGCAGTCGATACTCATTAACCACGTTGGCGAAGGCGGTGAACCCGACATGTTCCATGATGGAGGAGGGTCATGGACCATCAGCCACTGTGGCAGGCTAGATGCATCACCAGTCTGGCGCCGTGTAGGAGGAGCGGCCCGCTCCCTGTGGGACACGTGATGACTACAGGGGGTGGCCGGTTGACCGGCCATGCACGCCCCAACCAGACCAGCTGATCCAGGCCAACAGACTGGGCCGCCCATGCCACCTAGAAAAATTTTCAAGTTGATCTGCTTTTGTGAACGAGGATGGGGGGATAATGTCAAGCCATGTTTCAGACCAAGCTAGGAATAGGGAATAGCCCCCCAGTGAGGATCGAGCTCGATAAATTCAGATCACTGGGTGACCAATCGGACATGGCCCATGGACAACCTCAGACGGGTACAGTAAGGTCCAATGGGTCAGGACACTGGGCTAGACACACAGGATCGAGTCATGTGGGACCCCAGGACAGGTTGGTTAGGTCGGTCCAAAACAGTCGGATCGGGCCTCAATGCAACCGGCCCCTATTTACAACAAGGGACATATCTCTTAGATTGTACGCCGGATTGATGCACCGTCTGCAGTGTTGGGATCCACATAATGGGGTAGTCTTTATGAAAACCTCTAAGTAATATTTTATGGAATTTGACTCCTGGAGACTCTGTGACTCAGTTATCCAGTGAGACTCTGTGACTCGGCTATTAGTGAGACTTCATGACTCATCTACCTAGTGTGACTCTATGACTCGTCTTTTAGGGAGACTCCATGACACAGCTACCATCGGGACTTCATGACTCATCTACCCGGTAAGACTCTGTGACTCAGCTATTAGTGAGACTTTGTGACTCAGCTACCTAGCAAGGCTTCGTGTCTCACATATTAGTGTGGCTTCATGACTCAGCTACTGAATATGTCTATAAAACCTATCTATCCTAATGAACTCATTGGGGAAGAGTGCCTTTACTGTAATTTATGTTTAGTGTTTGAAACTATTGGTTTTGATATAAACACTTTAAGTTATTCCTGTGTAGAGATGTCTATAGTGACTCTAATCATTGTGCTTTCTTTTGTGATTTTCTTTGTGGATTTCTGTGTGACTTGAGTTCATTTCGGGGTCCCTACTGAGTATTTTATGTTCACCCCTATACATGCTTTTCCTTCACCTATTGTGTCTTGTGCCAAAAATGGAAATATTTGACTGGGATCATTGAGAGCTACGGGTAGGTTATTCTCGGATGTAGATCTACAGATGCAGTATGCTTCAGCAACAACTGACAGTGAGCTACACCTACCCTCTAGATAGGATCTTTGGTGGACGACCTCCAGAGCATGTACATCCTATTAATATAATTCCCTTTTCGGTTTGGTTTGTATTCCAGCCCCTTTTTTCGTTCAGTTGGACCTTTACTTTTGTGGTTGCTTCCTCCAGTGACATACTTGTAGTTTCTATCCCTGTTTTAGCTTTACTTTCTGCATTATGGGTTGGGTGTGTGTGTACAGGTTTAAAGGCAGTGCCATCCCTTTTTTGGATATTCTTTTTTGGTGCTAGACGTCATCCCATGGCCTATAGAAGGCGAGCTTGCGGTAGTCACAGCAGAGGCCCCGGGGGACGGGTCGTGACAATATACCTAATTCATTACATACAATAAGTATGTAATCTACATAAAGTATTAAAAAGATGAACCTACTCCCACATACCTTAATAAATATGCACTGGTCAACCACATTTTATTTAAAACAAAATTACCCAATTACATCATAAAATTTTAAATATCATTATTTAGAGGCTTAATTAAGGCAATAAATGGATTTACTAAGTGTGTGTACCATTGACTAATTTAATCCTCTAGTCCAAATTTCATATTTGAAGAGTAAATCCCCAATCCCATCTTTCATTATGTCACAATGTAAAATCATCACATCGTTGTTTGTACTCTTCTAGATTCATAGAATTTTCAGTAAAATCTAATGTAACCATTTTAACAATAAATCATAAATTAAATATATCATGATTTCATTCCTTTAAATAATCATAATTATGAGACCATAAAACTTTATAGTATGATTAGTGAATCTAATTTTATAATCATAATTCTGATAGGAAAAATCCTTTAGGTTCCATACCCAAAAAAATCTTAACAGATATGTGCATATTATCAAATACATAAATGAAACACATAAATAAAAAAGAAACTTGGATTGATCACTAAAATTTAATTAAGAATAGTCTTTAGGAATTTTCTCTATAATGGGAGATGGTGTCCTTTAGTATTTTAGGATTAGGATTTTATTATCAAATGATGAAGTGAAATCATGAGGTGGATTTTTTTAAGTCTCTTTTATTGGAAAGAGATATATTTATAGAATTTCTTAATAATCCTAACAAACATCATTAAAATAGGGAAAAATGATAGACCAACACATATCAAATAAAATTTCTAGATCATCCATCAAGTTTTGGAAATTAGGCATTAAGTTATTTGGATTTTGATGCATTAATTTATCTTTCCTATGTCGATTTATGACTAATTTAATCGAACATGAAAAATTATAGATTTGGCCTCATTGAGTCCAAAATTATCCTATATGGAAAAAGGATATAAATATTCTAATAATATGTCATTTTAAAAAGGATTACATCCCTTAATAACAACCATGCACACCTAAATCATTGAATTAGATCGAGGAAAAATCTAAAAATAACATTCATAGTCTAATTATTTGGTCACAAATTCAGTACCATCTACAACATCAGTAATAATAACTTAATATCATGAATAAACTCTAAATAACATCAAATTTCTCTATATGGTTAAACATAATATGTGTTCCATAATTCTTAATAATAATTTTAAAATTAAAAATAAGAAACAAACCATAAGATATTTAGAATCCATGAATCCCAACATTAGGTGATCACAATATCAAGTATCCAAAACATCAAGATATCTCTAAATTGAAGTTTTCAGATAATCCTAAGTTATGAAAATGTTTTCAAAATATTTTGGGTGGAAAATCTTTCATTAGTGGGTCTACAATCATAGAATTTGTTCTAATGTTTTTTATGGATACTGATTGATTTAGGATTATTTATTTCAGAACCAGATATTTAATGTCAATATGTTTGGAGGCATTACAAGGCTTTATTTTCTTAGAAAATAACATTGTAGCATGATTATCAAAAAATATATTCAATGGTTTAGAGATAATATCAACTAGTCAAAGTCCCATATTGAATTTATTAATCAAAATAGCAGAGAATGTTTCTTCATAACATGCTAAACATGTAGCATTCATTGTAGAAGAAAATAAAAGTTACTATTTTGTGATTTTAAATGGATCATGTTTAATAGAAAACATGAAAACATATCTTGAAGTTGATTTTATGGTATTAACACATCCATAATAATCAAGGTTTGTATAGCCAATTACTTCAAGATAATTTTACTTCCTATAAACAAGCATGAAATCCTTATACCTTGTAAATAACACCTTACATTCTTGACATTCTTCAAATAATCTATTCCCGAATTAATCTAATAACACCCAAGAATTAAAACAATATATGTGATATCTAGGGGTGTGATATTCTTTAATATTAAATCATTCCAAGAATATATCCTTTTGGTCTTAGACCCAAAAAATGTCGTATAGATATATAGATCTTATCAAATCTATAAACGAAACACGTAAAGAAAAAACTAGCCTAGATTAATCACTACCATGTTATTAAATAGGGTCTTCACCCCCTTGATCAATAAGATGAGATAAAGTATTTGTGTATTTTAGGGTTAGGTTTTATCTTCAGAGGAAGAAGATAAAACATAAGGTGGTGTTATCAAAAGTCTCTTTTCTATGAAAGAGATATGTTTATAGATTTAGTTGATAACCATAACACACATCATAAAGAAAATATAGTGATATGTGGTAGCATCCAGTATTAAATTTTATTACTCGATCATCCATCAATGTTTATAAATCAGTCATTAAGTCATTTGGATGTAGATGCATTAATTTATTTGACCTGTATCAATTTAGGACTAATTTAATCTTTTAGTCCAAATAGTAGATTGGAACCCATCAAGACCAACATTAACCACACATTATAAGGTTTGACTAATAATCCCTCTTATATAATTCTTATTTTTATCTCATATTAATTTTCCACATAATAAAATTATATTATTTATTTATAAAATTTATTCCATGATGTATTGATTAAATCTCAATATTATCCAAATTTTCATTATAATGGATTGTAATCAAAATTCAACCTAATTATAATATTAAAATATTTTCAAATAAATACTATGTTTAATATCATACAAGATATGCAACACCGAGTGTTAAACGAATTTGGAAATACTAAAAAAATATTATTTTTTAAACATGTTCGTTATAACCAAGTTGTTGAATTAGAATGTATAAATAAGATTAATTTCATTATAAAATATATATAAATAACCTGATAAAAATGTATTGATTAATTCTTAACAAATAAGTATTAATTTTTTAGTAAAATCATTTTATTCTTCAAAAATGTGTTTCCTTAAAAAATTATTGCTTTTTAAAAGGGGATAATATAATAAATTTATGAAACTTTTTGAAATTATGATTTATAAAAAGGGTGTAAAATATTAAATCATCATGAAAAAATTATCTTAGGGTGAAATTTTTATATTTTTCTGAAAATATTGATTTTTCAGTGATTAGTCAAAAATAATAATTTTTATTGAAAATTATATTTTCTTTTAAAGTATTTAAAAAGTTAAATTATATTTTGGGTTAGTTTTAAAATTTCATTAAATATTTTTTATTAAAAAAATTCCAATTATATTCCTTGTAATGAATTTTGTACCTCGATTTGGTATAAACACATTTTTATACATAAAAAACATTTTTATAAATAACTATTTTTCACTTTGTTTTGTGGATTTAATTTTAAATTAAATTCTTCCACATTTTTGAATTCAATCACGAAATATAGATTCTATATTTTTAATTAGGTGATAAAAAATTAATATATAGTTTCCATTTATTTTTTCAATATGAATAGAAACCATAGTAAATAATTGTCACCAAAGTAGTGGTAAAATAGGTTAATTAAGGGTAAAAATAATTTGATAAGGAATAAAAAGTAACTATAACACTTGTATTAATTTTATTTTATGATTATATTACATCCATAATCATACAAACTTCAAATATATGTCTTTTTGTTTCCTTTTGGAAAATATTTTTAACTATATGATATTTGATGTAAAAAAGTCAAAAATACAGTTCTTTTTTTTGTTATATAAAATATTTTTTACTAAGATTAAAATGACTTATTTTAGGCTATAAATAGAAATTTTAAAATATAAATTATTTTTTAATCATCGTAATTTATTTAAAAAAAATAGTGATGAAATAATTATCCTAAAATCTTACGCATTATGAATACAATATTTATTTAATTAAAAGTTAAATAAAATAAATGATATTAAAAATATTAAAAGTAATATAATTCAAAAGAATTATTCTTATTCATAGATTTTTTAGATAAAAATAAATCATTATAGAAGTGTTAAATTATTGGATTCGGAATCATTTGTTTTCTTAATGTTTTTAAATTAAAATTAAAATAGTAGTTCCAAAATTGACATTAATGATATTTTATAATAAATAATATTTTTATAAATTATTTTAAATTACTAAAATACCTATATTAAGTTACGTTATTGGGATATGGTTTAAAATATCAATCCTGGTCCATTTATGGGCCAATATTTATTTTATAATAACAATAATGACCCCAAAAGTGTAAAAAACATTATTATTTCACTACTATAAATAAGGCCATTAGCGACCGCCATTGGCGGTCGCTAAAGGGCTTTAGCGGCCGCGCAGCGACCGCCATTGGCGGTCGCTGTTGCCTCGTCGCTAGAGGCCTTTAGCGACCGCCAATGGCGGTCGCTATAGGTGCCCGGCAGGTCGGCCTTCAGCGACCGCTTGGCGGTCGCTGAAGGCCCTCTGCCTGGAACCCTATAGCGACCCGGCAGCTCGGCCTTCAGCGACCACGTCGCGGTCGCTGAAGGCCCTCTGCCGGGCACCTATAGCGACCGCCTATGGCGGTCGCTATTCTAAAAAAAAAATTTAAAAATTTTTTTATTGAATTGAATATAAATATATATATATATATATATATCTGTGTGTGTAAAAATATTCATATATATACTATTAAATACAATATTTTAAATATATATATATATATATAATATATTTTAAATGTTTTAATATATATTTAATATATATTTAATATATATATAATATCAAATCATTGTGCTATAATAATTTAAAAACTTCGATTCAAGAAATAATCTCATTTCAGGTCATTCGGAGCACGTTTGCTCCGAATCGGACCGCCGCACGCCGTTTTGGTGTTTAACGGCGCCGGAAACGCGTTTCCGGCCGCCGCGGTCACACGACACCTCCGAATGAGGTGCCGTCTGGCCGACCATTTCACAATTCATGCCCCGGATGTTGTCGTACGGTTTCGTGGCATTCGGAGGTCGTTCGGGTGGTTTTGACCCCCCAACGCGCCATTTCAACGCGCGCCGCGCTGCTGAAAACGACACAATCGGACGTACCGCGCGCACCGCACATCCGATGGATGTGCGGCCTCCTCCTGCATCTCAGAAATAATATTTCTATCGTTCCCGTGCGGCTTCAGGTCGTTCGGAGCACGTTTGCTCCGAATCGGACCGCCGCACACCGTTTTGGTGTTTAACGGCGCCGGAAACGCGTTTCCGGCCGTCGCGGTCACACGGCACCTCCGAATGAGGTGCCGTCTGGCCGAACATTTCACAATTCACGCCCCGGATGTTGTTGTACGGTTTCGTGGCATTCAGAGGTCGTTCGGGTGGTTTTGACCCCCCAAGGCGCCATTTAAGCGCGCGCCGCGCTGCTGAAAACGACACAATCGGACGTGCCGCGCGCACCGCACTTCCGATGGACATGTGGCCTCCTCCTGCATCTCAGGAATAATATTTCTATCGTTCCCGTGTGGTTTCAGGTCGTTCGGAGCACGTTTTCTCCGAATCGGACCGCCGCACGCCGTTTTGGTGTTTAACGGCGCCGGAAACGCGTTTCCGGCCGCCGCGGTCACACGGCACCTCCGAATGAGGTGCCGTCTAGCCGACCATTTCACAATTCACGCCCCGGATGTTGTCGTACGGTTTCGTGGCATTCGGAGGTCGTTCGTGTGGTTTTGACCCCCCAACGCGCCATTTCAGCGCGCGTCGCGCTGCTGAAAACGACACAATCGGATGTGCCGCGCGCACCGCACGTCCGATGGACGTGCGGCCTCCTCCTGCATCTCAGGAATAATATTTCTATCGTTCCCGTGCGGTTTCAGGTCGTTCGGAGCACGTTTTCTCCGAATCGGACCGCCGCACGCCGTTTTGGTGTTTAACGGCGCCGGAAACGCGTTTCCGGCCGCCGCGGTCACACGGCACCTCCAAATGAGGTGCCGTCTGGCCGACCATTTCACAATTCACACCCCGGATGTTGTCGTATGGTTTCGTGGCATTCGGAGGTCGTTCGGGTGGTTTTGACCCCCCAGCGCGCCATTTCAGCGCGCGCCGCGCTGCTGAAAACGACACAATCGGACGTGCCGCGCGCACCGCACGTCCGATGGATGTGCGGCCTCCTCCTACATCTCAGGAATAATATTTCTATCGTTCACGTGCGGTTTCAGGTCGTTCGGAGCACGTTTGCTCCGAAACGGACCGCCGCACTCCGTTTTGGTGTTTAACGGTGCCGGAAACGCATTTCCGGCCGCCGCGGTCACACGGCACCTCCGAATGAGGTTCCGTCTAGCCGACCATTTCAAAATTCACGCCCCGGATGTTGTCGTACGGTTTCGTGGCATTCAGAGGTCGTTCGGGTGGTTTTGACCCCCCAACGCGTCATTTCAGCACGCGCCGCGCTGCTGAAAACGACACAATCGGACGTTCCGCGCGCACCGCACGTCCGATGGATGTGCGGCTCCCTCCTGCATCTCAGGAATAATATTTCTATCGTTTCCGTGCGGTTTCAGGTCGTTCGGAGCACGTTTGCTCCGAATCGGACCGCCGCACGCCGTTTTGGTGTTTAACGGCGCCGGAAACTCCTTTCCGGCCGCCGCGGTCACACGGCACCTCCGAATGAGGTGCCGTCTGGCCGACCATTTCACAATTCACGCCCCGGATGTTGTCGTATGGTTTCGTGGCATTCGGAGGTCGTTCGGGTGGTTTTGACCCCGCCAACGCGCCATTTCAGCGCGCGCCGCGCTGCTGAAAACGACACAATCGGACGTGCCCCGCGCACCGCACATCCGATGGACATGCGGCCTCCTCCTGCATCTCAGGAATAATATTTCTATCGTTCCCGTGCGGTTTCAGGTCGTTCAGAGCATGTTTGCTCCGAATCGGACCGCCGCACGCCGTTTTGGTGTTTAACGGCGCCGGAAACGCGTTTCCGGCCGCCGCGGTCACACGACACCTCCGAATGAGGTGCCGTCTGGCCGACCATTTCATAATTCACGCCCTGGATGTTGTCGTACGGTTTCGTGGCATTCGGAGGTCGTTCGGGTGGTTTTGACCCCCCAACGCCCCATTTCAGCGCGCGCCCCGCTGCTGAAAACGACACAATCGGACGTGTCGCGCGCACCGCATGTCCGATCGACGTGCGGCCTCCTCCTGCATCTCAGGAATAATATTTCTATCGTTCCCGTGCGGTTTCAGGTCGTTCGGAGCACGTTTGCTCCGAATCGGACCGACGCACGCCGTTTTGGTGTTTAACGGCGCCGGAAACGGGTTTCCGGCCGCCGCGGTCACACGGCACCTCCGAATGAGGTGCCTTCTGGCCGACCATTTCACAATTCACGCCCCGGATGTTGTCATACGGTTTCGTGGCATTCGGAGGTCGTTCGGGTGGTTTTGACCCCCCAACGCGCCATTTCAGCGCGCGTCGCGCTGCTGAAAACGACACAATCGGACGTGCCGCGCGCACCGCACGTCCGATGGACGTGCGGCCTCCTCTTGCATCTCAGGAATAATATTTCTATCGTTCCTGTGTGGTTTCAGGTCGTTCGGAGCACGTTTGCTCCGAATCGGACCGCCGCACGCCGTTTTGGTGTTTAACGGCGCCGGAAACACGTTTCCGGCCGCCGCGGTCACACGGCACCTCCGAATGAGGTGCCGTCTGGCCGACCATTTCACAATTCACTCCCCAGATGTTGTCGTACGGTTTCGTGGCATTCGGAGGTCGTTCGGGTGGTTTTGACCCCCCAACGCGCCATTTCAGTGCGCGCCGCGCTGCTGAAAACGACACAATCGGACGTGCCGCGCGCACCGCACGTCCGATGGACGTGCGGCCTCCTCCTGCATCTCAGGAATAATATTTCTATCGTTCCCGTGCGGTTTCAGGTCGTTCGGAGCACGTTTGCTCCGAATCGGACCGTCGCACGCCGTTTTGGTGTTTAACGGCGCCGGAAACGCGTTTCCGGCCACCGCGGTCACACGGCACCTCCGAATGAGGTGCCGTCTGGCCGACCATTTCACAATTCACGCCCCGGATGTTTTCGTACGGTTTCGTGGCATTCGAAGGTCGTTCGGGTGGTTTTGACCCCCCAACGCGCCATTTCAGCGCGCGCCGCGCTGCGGAAAACGACACAATCGGACGTGCGGCCTCCTCCTGCATCTCATGAATAATATTTCTATCGTTCCCGTGCGGTTTCAGGTCGTTCGGAGCACGTTTGCTCCGAATCGGACCGCTGCACGCCGTTTTGGTGTTTAACGGCGCCGGAAACGCGTTTCCGGCCGCCGCGGTCACACGGCACCTCCGAATGAGGTGCCGTCTGGCCGACCATTTCACAATTCACGCCCCGGATGTTGTCGTACGGTTTCGGGGCATTTGGAGGTCGTTCGGGTGGTTTGACCCCCCAACGCGCCATTTCAGCGCGCGCCGCGCTGCTGAAAACGACACAATCGGACGTGCCGCGCGCACCGCACGTCCGATGGACGTGAGGCCTCCTCCTGCATCTCAGGAATAATATTTCTATCGTTCCCATGCAGTTTCAGGTCGTTCGGAGCACGTTTGCTCCGAATCGGACCGCCGCACGCCGTTTTGGTGTTTAACGGCGCCGGAAACGCGTTTCCGGCCGCTGCGGTCACACGGCACCTCCGAATGAGGTGCCGTATAGCCGACCATTTCACAATTCACGCCCCGGATGTTGTCGTACGGTTTCGTGGAATTCGGAGGTCGTTCGGGTGGTTTTGACCCCCCAACGCGCCATTTCAGCGCGCGCCGCACTGCTGAAAACGACACAATCGGACGTGTCGCGCGCACCGCACGTCCGATGGACGTGCGGCCTCCTCTTGCATCTCAGGAATAATATTTATATCGTTCCCGTGCGGTTTCAGGTCGTTCGGAACACGTTTGCCCCGAATCGGACCGCCGCACGCCGTTTTCGTGTTTAACGGCGCCGGAAACGCGTTTCCGGCCGCCGCGGTCACACGGCACCTCCGAATGAGGTGCCGTCTATCCGACCATTTCACAATTCACTCCCCGGATGTTGTCGTACGGTTTCGTGGCATTCGGAGGTCATTCGGGTGGTTTTGACCCCCCAACGCGCCTTTTCAGCGCGCGCCACGCTGCTGAAAACGACACAATCGGACGTGCCGCGCGCACCGCACGTCCGATGGACATGCGGCCTCCTCCTGCATCTCAGGAATAATATTTCTATCGTTCACGTGCGGTTTCAGGTCGTTCGGAGCACGTTTGCTCCGAATCGGACCGCCGCACGCCGTTTTGGTGTTTAACGGCGCCGGAAACGCGTTTCTGGCCGCCGCGGTCACACGGCACCTCCGAATGAGGTGCCGTCTAGCCGACCATTTCACAATTCACTCCCCGGATGTTGTCGTACGGTTTCGTGGCATTCGGAGGTCGTTCGGGTGGTTTTGACCCCCCAACGCGCCATTTCAGCGCGCGCCGCGCTGCTGAAAACGATACAATCGGACGTGCCGCGCGCACCGCACGTCCGATTGACGTGCGGCCTCCTCCTGCATCTCAGGAATAATATTTATATCGTTCTCGTGCGGTTTCAGGTCGTTCGGAGCACGTTTTTTCCGAATCGGACCGCCGCACGCCGTTTTGGTGTTTAACGGCGCCGGAAACGCGTTTCCGGCCGCCGCGGTCACACGGCACCTCCAAATGAGGTGCCGTCAGGCCGACCATTTCACAATTCACGCCCCGGATGTTGTCGTACGGTTTCGTGGAATTCGGAGGTCGTTCGGGTGGTTTTGACCCCCCAACGCGCCATTTCAGCGCGCGCCATTTCAGAGCGCGCCGCGCTGCTGAAAACGACACAATCGGACGTGCCGCGCGCACCGCACGTCCGATGGATGTGCGGCCTCCTTCTACATCTCAGGAATAATATTTCTATCGTTCCCGTGCGGTTTCAGGTCGTTCGGAGCACGTTTGCTCCGAATCGGACCGCCGCACTCCGTTTTGGTGTTTAACGGCGCCGGAAACGCATTTCCGGCCGCCGCGGTCACACGGCACCTCCGAATGAGGTGCCGTCTGGCCGACCATTTCACAATTCACGCCCCGGATGTTTTCGTACGGTTTCGTGGCATTCGGAGGTCGTTCGGGTGGTTTTGACCCCCCAACGCGCCATTTCAGCACGCACCGCGCTGCTGAAAACGACACAATCGGACGTGCCGCGTGCACAGCACGTCCGATGGACGTGCGGCTCCCTCCTGCATCTCAGGAATAATATTTCTATCGTTTCTGTGCGGTTTCAGGTCGTTCGGAGCACGTTTGCTCCGAATCGGACCGCCGCACGCCGTTTTGGTGTTTAACGGCGCCAGAAACGCGTTTCCGGCCGCCGCGGTCACACGGCACCTCCGAATGAGGTGCCGTATGGCCGACCATTTCACAATTCACGCCCCGGATGTTGTCGTACGGTTTCGTGGAATTCGGAGGTCGTTCGGGTGGTTTTGACCCCCCAACGCGCCATTTCAGCGCGCGCCGCGCTGCTGAAAACGACACAATCAGACGTGCCGCGCACACCGCACGTCCGATGGACGTTCGGCCTCCACCTGCATCTCAGGAATAACATTTCTATCGTTCCCGTGCGGTTTCAGGTCGTTCAGAGCATGTTTTCTCCGAATCGGACCGTCGCACGCCGTTTTGGTGTTTAACGGCGCCGGAAACGCGTTTCCGGCCGCCGCGGTCACACGGCACCTCCGAATGAGGTTCCGTCTGGCCGACAATTTCATAATTCATGCCCCGGATATTGTCGTACGGTTTCGTGGCATTCGGAGGTCGTTCGGGTGGTTTTGACCCCCCAACGCGCCATTTCAGCGCGCGCCCCGCTGCTGAAAACGACACAATCGGACGTGCCGCGCGCACCGCATGTCCGATGGACGTGCGGCCTCCTCCTGCATCTCAGGAATAATATTTCTATCGTTCCCGTGCGGTTTCAGGTCGTTCGGAGCACGTTTTCTCCGAATCGGACCGCCGCACGCCGTTTTGGTGTTTAACGGCGCCGGAAACGTGTTTCCGGCCGCCGTGGTCACACGGCACCTCCGAATGAGGTGCCGTATGGCCGACCATTTCACAATTCACGCCCCGGATGTTGTCGTACGGTTTCGTGGCATTCGGAGGTCGTTCGGGTGGTTTTGACCCCCCAACGCGCCATTTCAGCGCGCGCCGCGCTGCTGAAAACGACACAATCGGACGTACCGCGCGCACCGCACGTCCGATGGACATGCGGCCTCCTCCTGCATCTCAGGAATAATATTTCTATCGTTCCCGTGCGGTTTCAGGTCGTTCGGAGCACGTTTGCTCCGAATCGGACCGCCGCACGCCGTTTTGGTGTTTAACGGCGCCGGAAACGCGTTTCCGGCCGCCGCGGTCACACGGCACCTCCGAATGAGGTGCCGTCTGGCCGACCATTTCACAATTCACTCCCCGGATGTTGTCGTACGGTTTCGTGGCATTCGGAGGTCGTTCGAGTGGTTTTGACCCCCCAACGCGCCATTTCAGCGCGCGCCGCGCTGCTGAAAACGACACAATCGGACGTGCCGCGCGCACCGCACGTCCGATGGACATGCGGCCTCCTCCTGCATCTCAGGAATAATATTTCTATCGTTCCCGTGCGGTTTCAGGTCGTTCGGAGCACGTTTGCTCCGAATCGGACCGCCGCACGCCGTTTTGGTGTTTAACGGCGCAGGAAACGCGTTTCCGGCCACCGCGGTCACACGGCACCTCCGAATGAGGTGCCGTCTGGCCGACCATTTCACAATTCACGCCCCGGATGTTGTCGTACGGTTTCGTGGCATTCGGAGGTCGTTCGGGTGGTTTTGACCCCCCAACGCGCCATTTCAGCGCGCGCCGCGCTGCGGAAAACGACACAATCGGACGTGCCGCGCGCACCGCACGTCTGATGGACGTGCGGCCTCCTCCTGCATCTCAGGAATAATATTTCTATCGTTCCCGTGCGGTTTCAGGTCGTTCGGAGCACGTTTGCTCCGAATCGGACCGCCGCAAGCCGTTTTGGTGTTTAACGGCGCCGGAAACGCGTTTCCGGCCGCCGCGGTCACACGGCACCTCCGAATGAGGTGCCGTCTGGCCGAACATTTCAAAATTCACGCCCCGGATGTTGTCGTACGGTTTCGTGGCATTCGGAGGTCGTTCGGGTGGTTTTGACCCCCCAACGCGCCATTTCAGCGCGCGCCGCGCTGCTGAAAACAACACAATCGGACGTGCCGCGCGCACCGCACGTCCGATGGACGTGAGGCCTCCTCCTGCATCTCAGGAATAATATTTCTATCGTTCCCATGCGGTTTCAGGTCGTTCGGAGCACGTTTGCTCCGAATCGGACCGCCGCACGCCGTTTTGGTGTTTAACGGCGCCGGACACGCGTTTCCAGCCGCCGCGGTCACACGGCACCTTCAAATGAGGTGCCGTCGGGCCGACCATTTCACAATTCACGCCCCGGATGTTGTCGTACGGTTTCGTGGCATTCGGAGGTCGTTCGGGTGGTTTTGACCCCCCAACGCGCCATTTCAGCGCGCGCCGTGCTGCTGAAAACGACACAATCGGACGTGCCGCGCGCACCGCACGTCCAATGGACGTGCGGCCTCCTCTTGCATCTTAGGAATAATATTTATATCGTTCCCGTGCGGTTTCAGGTCGTTCGGAGCACGTTTGCTCCGAATCGGACCGCCGCACGCCGTTTTGGTGTTTAACGGCGCCGGAAACGCGTTTCCGGCCGCCGCGGTCACACGGCACCTTCGAATGAGGTGCCGTCTGGCTGACCATTTCACAATTCACTCCCCGGATGTTGTCGTACGGTTTTGTGGCATTCGGAGGTCGTTCGGGTGGTTTTGACCCCCCAACGCGCCATTTCAGCGCGCGCCGCGCTGCTGAAAACGACACAATCGGACGTGCCGCGCGCACCGCACATCCGATGGACGTGCGGCCTCCTCCTGCATCTCAGGAATAATATTTCTATCGTTCCCGTGCGGTTTCAGGTCGTTCGGAGCACGTTTTCTCCGAATCGGACCGCCGCACGCCGTTTTGGTGTTTAACGGCGCCGGAAACGCGTTTCCGGCCGCCTCGGTCACACGGCACCTCCGAATGAGGTGCCGTCTGGCCGACCATTTCACAATTCACGCCCCGGATGTTTTCGTACGGTTTCGTGGCATTCGGAGGTCGTTCGGGTGATTTTGACCCCCCAACGCGCCATTTCAGCGCGCGCCGCGCTGCTGAAAACGACACAATCGGACGTGCCGCGCGCACCGCACGTCCGATGGACGTGCGGCCTCCTCCTGCATCTCAGGAATAATATTTCTATCGCTCCCGTGCGGTTTCAGGTCGTTCGGAGCACGTTTGCTCCGAATCGGACCGCCGCACGCCGTTTTGGTGTTTAACGGCGCCGGAAACGCGTTTCCGGCCGCCGCGGTCACACGGCACCTCCGAATGAGGTGCCTTCTGGCCGAACATTTCAAAATTCACGCCCCGGATGTTGTCGTACGGTTTCGTGGCATTCGGAGGTCGTTCGGGTGGTTTTGACCCCACAACGCGCCATTTCAGCGCGCGCCGCGCTGCTGAAAACGACACAATCGGACGTGCCGCGCGCACCGCACGTCCGATGGATGTGCGGCCTCCTCCTGAATCTCAGGAATAATATTTATATCATTCCCGTGCGGTTTCAGGTCGTTCGGAGGACGTTTGCTCCGAATCGGACCGCCGCACGCCGTTTTGGTGTTTAACGGCGCCGGAAACGCGTTTTCGGCCGCCGCGGTCACACGGAACTTCCAAATGAGGTTCCGTGTGGCCGACCATTTCACAATTCACGCCCCGGATGTTGTCGTACGGTTTCGTGGAATTCGTAGGTCGTTCGGGTGGTTTTGACCCCCCAACGCGCCATTTCAGCGCGCGCCGCGCTGCTGAAAACGACACAATCGGACGTGCCGCGCGCACCGCACGTCCGATGGACGTGCGGCCTCCTTTTGCATCTCAGGAATAATATTTCTATTGTTCTCGTGCGGTTTCAGGTCATTCGGAGCACGTTTGCTCTGAATCGGACCGCCGCACGCCGTTTTGGTGTTTAACGGCGCCGGAAACGCGTTTCCGGCCGCCGCGGTGACACGGCACCTCCGAATGAGGTTCCGTCTGGCCGACCATTTCACAATTCACGCCCCGGATGTTGTCGTACGGTTTCGTGGCATTCGGAGGTCGTTCGGGTGGTTTTGACCCCCCAACGCGCCATTTCAGCGCGCACCGCGCTGCTGAAAACGACACAATCGGACGTTCCGCGCGCACCGCACGTCCGATGGACGTGCGGCCTCCTCCTGCATCTCAGGAATAATATTTCTATCGTTCCCATGCGGTTTCAGGTCATTCGGAGCACGTTTGCTCCGAATCGGACCGCCGCACGCCATTTTGGAGTTTAACGGCGGCGGAAACGCGTTTCCGGCCGCCGCGGTCACACGGCACCTCCGAATGAGGTGTCGTCTGGCCGACCATTTCACAATTCATGCCCCGGATGTTTTCGTACGGTTTCGTGGCATTCGGAGGTCGTTCGGGTAGTTTTGACCCCCCAACGCGCCATTTCAGCGCGCGCCGCGCTGCTGAAAACGACACAATCGGACGTGCCGCGCGCACCGCACGGGGGTGGCGGGGGGCTGTACGGGGGTGCGGGGGGGGGGGGGGGGGGCTGTACGGGGGTGGCGGGGGGCTGTACGGGGGTGAGGGGGGCTGTACGGGGGTGGCGGGGGGCTGTACGGGGGTGCGGGGGGCTGTACGGGGGTATCGGGGGGCTGTACGGGGGTGGCGGGGGGCTGTACGGGGGTGGCGGGGGGTTGTACGGGGGTGCGGGGGGGCTTTACGGGGGTGCGGGGGGCTGTACGGGGGTGCGGGGGGGGGGGGGGGGGCTGTCCGGGGGTGCGGGGGGCTGTACGGGGGTGGCGGGGGCCTGTACGGGGGTGGCGGGGGGAAGTACGGGGGTGCGGGGGGTTGTACAGGGGTGCGGGGGTCTCTCCGGGGGTGCGGAGGGCAGTACGGGGGTGCGGGGGGGGGGGGGGGGGGGGCTGTACGGGCGTGCGGGGGGCTGTATGGGGGTGGCGGGGGCCTGTACGGGGGTGGCGGGGGGCAGTACGGGGGTGCGGGGGGTTGTACGGGGGTGCGGGGGTCTCTCCGGGGGTGCGGGGGGCAGTACGGGGGTGCGGGGGGGGGGGGGGCTGTACGGGGGTGCGGGGGGCTGTACGGGGGTGGCGGGGGCCTGTATGGGGGTGGCGGGGGCAGTACGGGGGTGCGGGGGGTTGTACGGGGGTGCGGGGGGGCTGTACGGGGGTGCAGGGGGCTGTACGGGGGTGGCAGGGGGCTGTACGGGGGTGCGGGGGGCTGTACGGGGGTGCGGGGGGCTGTACGGGGGTGTGGGGGCTCTACGGGGGTGCGGGGGGCTGTACGGGGGTGCGGGGGGCTCTACGGGGGTGCGGGGGGCTCTCCGGGGGTGCAAAGGCCATCCCATTGATTACAAAAGTGAAAAATAAAAGTGATAACATCTAATTAATACATATTTCTTTTATCGATACCATACTGAAATTTATAAAAAATATATTGGATAATACATAATCTATAATATCAGATTTATTGATTTGTTGGAATTAGTTCGACTTTTTCAAATGTAGAATCATTCAAGATTATCTGATCAAAAACTCAATATGTGTATAAAATATTTAAAAGACCACCATGGATGGTAATAATGCATTACTTAAATGAATAAATACAGTACATCAATATCAACCCTACCAGTAAAAACAAAAAACATATCTCGTGAATATATGGTGCGTCACGCGTTGCCATCACTGCTACCTCCTTCTGGTGGGCCAGGTGTCTACAACAAATAAACATTATAAATATTTTAATAACAAAAATAATTTAAATTAAATAAATAAATACAGTATATACCTGCGTCGTATGATCCCCTGTACCATCAGCTCGACGCACATATCCCCGCAGTGCTCTAACCTCAGCTGTCAACTGCGCATTTGTCTCCTCGGAAGCGCGCAGCCGTGCCTCAAAATCTGACATCTGCTGTGTCATATGAGCAACAGCAGGACCGACAACCGCAGCGCGTGACACTACAGAACGAGGAATCCCTGCTCCATAGGTCAAACTATAGCCATGCCCGTCCCGACCAATAATGCGATGAATGATCTCATCCCGTCGCATGGGAAGCTGTCGCTGGTCCTCTGGCAGATGTTCTAACTCAGCTTCAAATTGATCCTATGAAATATTTAAATATATATAAATATATATATGTTAATATATATATTTATGTAATTATTGGTAAGTACAGACACTTACTATCAATGCTGCAACCTCTGGATCATTGCGATCACGAGTCCTTATCCACACCGACATTTTATCAGTTGCTGCACCTTGCCCTCGCAACTGTATATTAAAAGAATATAAACACAAAACCATATTAATTAATAAATTAAAAAATGAATAATATATACCTCATGTCGGATCTGAGACACGTGACGAGTCCCGAGCCTGTGAGCTGGTCCCTGCAACGCTCGATTCTCCGAATGGCGTGTTGGCACCTCCTACATTCAATTCATTCAAATTTCAAACAAATCACATATTCTTGAAAATATATATACAGCAAAATAATTAATATACAAACCGCAACACCCTCAGTAGACCAATATGCAACCAAGTCACGCCACTGATCCGGGAGGACACCTCTCGGGACTTTTTCCAAAATGTCAAGGGCACCCACATTTGGTACCCAGTGGTCCCTCTTCACTTTGCCTTTATAATCTTTCCATAGCTTACGGCATTTGCTCATACACACGGGCCGAAACTCTTCAGGGCATACTTTCAAATTTTTCTATAATGAAAATAATCAAACATATTAGTATTATTTATAAATAGAAAATAAAGTAAAATTATTTTCTTACCTGAACCTCCCTCCATAGACGATCTAATGTGTCCTAAGGGATAGAAGCCCAATCACGCGTGGTCAATGGAAATCGATGTGGGTCACGTATGATATGACCCAGCTGACGAATAAATGTCGGGGCATTCGGTCCCACAGGATGAAATACCTCATCAAATGAAACATCTGTCGTCGTGTCGGAATTCCATGATAATATGCCACGACCAGGGCCTCTCCTGCGAGAGGAAGAACTAGCCGAGTCTGATCCTGTTGAAAACTATTTTATATATAAATTGACAAATGTTATATATATATATATATGTCAATTACATAAAAAATATAGACAATGACATTCAAACATACCTCAACCCTGAGACGTAGATGCCTCAGATGGATGATGTGGATTTTCTGCCTCTTCCCCTGACATGTCTGCAGTCATACAAAATATCAGTAATGAGTCCAAATTGTTTAAAAGATAAATTGGATTGTTCTTAATAAATCAAACTTGTAAAACTGTTAATCAAACAAAAAATGGATTGAATAATTAGTTGTGAATGAATTTTAAAAAATCAGAAAGTTAATCAACCTAAATATTTATGACTGAATTAACTTACAAAAGTGAGGATTAAAACTTATAAGGATTTATAAAATGATTAGATAATTTATGATATCCTAGGACATTCTACTGAATAGCGGGAAAACAATTATACCTTTCATTAAGCATGCAAATCGACCGTTTCTCCTTCAACAGCCGCTCTGACCCAATAAATATCTTCTTCACGTTGAACTGCGGTATGTTGATCAAGTTGTTGGTAAACAAACAGAACAGTCTCGGGTTCATCTTCTTCAAATAAAAACACTCCTCGCTGAGACATTTTGACAACAACTTGCCAACTTGGATCCGAAGGAAAATTAACGAAGAATACTTGTTCCGCTTGTGATGTCAAAATGAAAGGTTCATTCTCAACTCGTTCATTATTTCTGTATAACATATAGTTAAAATTCACCAATGAAAACTGATATTGATCGACTTTACATCCACGCACTGGATCAACCCAATTACACTTTAACAATATGTACTTCAAACCGTGTGTGTATACAACTTCAATGATGTCTATCAATTGACCATAGTAATAACCAGAATCGACAAAGGGACAACCGATGCCACTGTTTTGTGTTGCTCATTTGTCGTCAACATCTTTAATGCGAAATTGAAAACCATTAGCATCAATAGCTTTATAATGACGAGCCGTTATAGATGGACCCTCAGCCAGTTGGATAAATACTTCAGGTAGCGTGGGGTCCCCTAACTCCCTCAGCTTACGAACCTACATAATTTATAAAAATCAATACTGATATATGCAGAAAGAATTAGTTTAATACTTCACTCATAATGAAAATCAATTTATACATACATAATCCTTGAACCAATCATGAAATGCCGCATAATGAGATTGTTGAATTTGCAACTCAGTCGCACGATGCATCTCTTCTTTTATCTCATTAATGTGTTTCCTGCAAATGATTACGCGATGTTTAAAAGATCAACTTATGCAAAGAAAACATGTAAAAGTTATACAAGCACATTGATAAGATACTTACTGCATTAATGGTGCAACTGATGGAGTATTGAACAAGATATATCGATGTGCTTGTATCCACTCGATGTTGTCCATATCAAATGTGGTTCCTTCTCCAAATGGACCATCATCAATCCGAGAGGGCTTATCTAATTTTGTTTCAACATCCGTAAGATATTCTGCACAAAATGTAGTACACTCATCCATCAAATAACCATTGGCTATTGATGCCTCTGGACGAGCTCTGTTGCGTACAAATCTTTTCAATGTACTCAAATACCGTTCAATATGATACATCCACCTGAATTGCACTGGACCAGCAGCCATTACTTCATCAGTTAGGTGCACTGTCAAGTGGACCATAACATCGAAAAATGAGGGGGGGAAAAGTTTCTCAAAGTGACAAAGCGTAAGTACAATTCGGTCCTGCAAACTTTTTAAATCACTCATTCGTTGATTTCTTAAACAAAGCTGTCTAAAAAAATTACTCATCTCAATCAAGGGATGAACAACATTGGGGGATAAACAATCACAAATTGCGATTGGAATCAACTGCTGAAGTAATATGTGATTGTCATGACTTTTCAACCCTTGCAATGTCTTGCTCGTCAGATTCACACACTTTGAAATATTAGAAGAGTAACCATCAGGCACCTTGAACATCTTCAAAATGGAAAGAAATGTCTCTTTCTCCTCTGTAGTCATCGAATACTGTGCAGCAGGCATATATTCCTTGTTTCCCTCAGCTAACTGTAAATGCAACTGTTTCCTTAAACCCATTTCTTCCAAATCACGGCGTGCATTAACATGGTCCTTTGACTTTCCACTAACACCTAAAATGGTCCACAATATGTTATCACAAACATTTTTTTCAATGTGCATGACATCCAAATTATGCCTCAACATGTTAGTTTTCCAATACGGAAGACTATAAAAAATACTTTTCTTTTTCCAATTGTGACTGCGCTGCCTACCCGCAGCACGAATATTACGTACTGGAGGAGCCACCAAATCCTGAATTTCATATACCGTGCGGATGTTTTCTTCCTCAATCTGCGATAACATTTCGACTCCTGTCATGATCTTTGGTGCTGGGCTGAACTCTCTAGAACCATCAAATGCCACTCTGTCCTTTCTGAACCTGTGCTGGGGAGGGAGAAAACGCCTGTGACCCATGTATGCCCATTTTTTGGAATGTTTAAGCCATACAGATTTTTTACTTTTATTGCAACAAGGGCAAGAAAATTCCCCTTTCGTACTCCAGCCTGATAAATTTGCATAAGCTGGGAAGTCATTGATTGTCCACAATAAAGCAGCATGCAGTTTGAACATTTCATTCGTTTCGCAGTCATAAGTCATCACACCATCGCCCCAAAATTCATTCAACTCATCAATCAATGGCTGAAGGTAAACATCAATCTTATCCCCCGGACTTTTAGGTCCATCAATAAGAGTGGAAAGTAATATAAATTGTTGCTTCATACAAAGCCACGGAGGAAGATTATATGGAACCAACACCACGGGCCATGTGCTATGAGTTGCACCAACCATAGACTTGAATGGATTGAAACCATCTGCTGCCAATCCCAATCGGACATTACGAACATCTTTAGCAAAGTCGGGATGTCTCTTATCAAAATCCTTCCATGCATGAGAGTCTGCCGGGTGGGTTAACATGTCACTTTCATGAACTCTTTCTGCATGCCATCTCATTAAATTAGAAACTTTAGATGACATAAAAAATATTTTCAACCTCGGTTTAAGGGGAAAGTAACGCATTTGCTTTACGGAAATCAGTTTCCCCTGTATCGCAATCTGACTTTGATGAGTCTTATTTCCCCTGTTCTCTTTCCACCTGGAAGCGCCACAAACCGTACAAATATCCAGATGAGCAGTTTCATTTCTAAACAACATACAGTTGTTTGCACATGCATCTATAGTCTCATATGTAAAACCTAAGTTCTCTGTCAACTTACGAGCATAGCAATACGACTCCGGAATCTTAGCGTCGACAGGAAGAACTTTTTTCAATAAAACCAAAAGCATGTCGAATGATGTGTCTGACCAATTGTTCAAAGTCTTCAAATGAAACAACTCCACGATAAACGACAGTTTATTGTAAGAAGTACATCCAGGATATAATTCTGTTTTCGTATCATCAAGTACTTCATAAAACCTCCTCGAATCACGATCTGCACCAGAGCGAAGATTTATCTCACTGGTCTCAAGATTCTGGATGTCAATGCCTTCAGGATCATACCCACGTACCATTTCAGTAAGCATTTCATGCATTGGATCAGTCATCCTTGCATCAACATCCATCTGAGCTGCATCTGTATTTTGACAACGAACATATTCTTCTCCATGATGAGTCCAACTCTTATAATTTTTCAGAAATCCATTAAAGAAAAGGTGCTCCCTCACAGTATCTCGTGTGAATTGATATCTGTTATCACATTTTCTACATGGACAACTAATATAGTCACTTTCAAATCCTCTCGTGAAGTCAATAAACTGCATAATGCCATTGAAATATTCTCTAGACGTTCGATTTGGAAGATCAATCCAACTCTTATCCATAATAATATCTGTATAACAAACATTTACACAATACTTATTACATTTACATTTTTCAAATCAACTATATTCAAAATAAATATTAACCATTTGTTTATGAACCATTGATAAAATAATAATGTAACTGAAAGCTCATGTTACCTGATTGAGCTACAAACCTGAAAGGGAGGGGAGCCGAAGGCGGTGCTGCGAGGGAGAGGAGGCAGCGAAGTGGAGCCTGAGCCAAAGGCGGTGCGGCAAGGGAGGGGACGGGCGGCGGCGGCGGCGGGGAGCTGGAGGAGAGGAGGCGGTGAGGGGACGGGGGACGGGCAGCGGGGGGGGGGGGGGGGTGGTGTCCGGGGTCGGGGGGGGGGGGGGCTGTCCGAGGTGCGGGGAGGGGTGTCCGGGGTGTCGGGGGCCTGTCAGGGGTGCTGGCAGGGGTGTTCGGGGTGCGGGGGTGTCCGGGGTGCGGGGGAGGGGGGCTGTCTGGGGTGCAGGGGGGCTGTCGGGGGTGCGGGGTGGGGTGTCCGGGGTGCGGGGGGCCAGTCCGGGGTGCGGGGGGGCTGTCCGGGTTCGGAGGGGGGGTGTCCGAGTGCGGGAGGGGGGCTGTCCGGGGTGCGGGGAGGCTGTCCGGGTTCGGAGGGGGGTGTCCGAGTGCAGGGGGGGCTGTCCGGGGTGCGGGGAGGCGTCCGGGGTGCGGGGGGCGGTCCGGAGTGCGCGGGGGGGGGGGGGGGGGGGGGGGCTGTCCGGGGTGCGGGGAGGTGTCCGGGGTGCGGGGGGCGGTCCGGAGTGCGCGGGGGGTGCTGTCCGGGGTGCGGGGAGGTGTCCGGGGTGCGGGAGGCGGTCCGGAGTGCGCGCCGGGGGCTGTCCGGGGTGCGGGTGCCGTCCGGGGTGGGGGGGGAGGGCCGAGAGGCCGGAGGGCGGCGGCCGGAGGCCCGAGGGCGGAGGGCGGCGGCCGGAGGCCGGATGGCAGGCGGCGGGGGAGGGCTGGCGGCGGGGGAGGCCGGGCGGCGGGGGAGGCCGGGCGGCGGGGGAGGCCGGGCGGCGGGGGAGGGTGGGCGGCGGGGGAGGGCGGGCGGCGGCGGAGGCCGGGCGGCGGGGGAGGGCGGGCGGCGGGGGAGGCCGGGCGACGGGGGAGGCCGGGCGGCGGGGGAGGGGAGGGCGGCGCGAGGGAGGGCGGCGAGGGAGGGAGGGGGTTAGCTAGGGCGGAGGGAGATCGAGGGCGGGGGGGGGGGGGGGGGGGTAGAAACCCCCCGAATTTTTTTATCCAGGTTAGCGACCGCCATTGGCGGTCGCTAATGGTGAGCTATAGCGACCGCCAATGGCGGTCGCCCGAGTCTGGGGGGCTCCAATGCCCCATTTTCTAGTAGTGTTTTGGTGATTGTCAAAAGAGGTTAAAGTAGATAAAACAAAGAGATAAAAGTAAAAAACTAATCTAAAATTGTAAAAAAATTATTTTATGAGATTATTTAGACTCATAATAATCTTATATTATAATATTATAAATTTCAATCAATTTTAACATAAAAACAAATTTATATTAATTTAATACTTTAAGAAATCCTGAGAGTGATCCTCCATTATCTTATAAAAGGGTGCCTCCTCTCTTATTTTCTTCACAATTAAAATGATTTTTTTGGAAAAATTATACTCAAATACCTTTATAAAATCCCTCCCCACGTTTATAGGAAATATTTTATTACCAATAACAACCTTATAGTTCATAAGGTCTAAAGGAAAGGAGGTTGTCTAAAGAAGATGTATAATTATTAACCAAGCATTTTATTTTTATTTCTTCATCTACCTCCATTAAATATTATTAAAACATGATGAAATAATAACACTAGTATATTATATATACTAGTATTTTATTATGTTAACTTCATAACATATATCCATCTCTCTTTCCATCAAATGGGAAATGAAACCCTCATTCGTGTGTACAGCGGATTATCGCTTCGCGAACCGATTTAAATTTTTTTCCATCACCACCTATCATGAATGGTTATAATGATGTACATAATGTTTAAATATGATATTCTTGAAATATTTTTCATTATTAAAATATAATATATCATATATTTTCTTACCATTCCATTCATTTAAAATTGATAACGTCGTATGTGCGTACGTGTGGACTACCAACTCCACAAAATGATGTGATTCGTTTTTCATCACCACATCACATAGATGATATATATAAGTTTATATAAATATATAATATGTTTTTTATAATAAATTTATAATTATATTTTAGATAAAATAATACTTACCTTTTTCCCATAATGATCATTGAAAAATGGAAGTGTTACTCATGTATATGTACGGCATGCCGTCTCAATGATTGTAACGTAGTTTATTTTTCAAAAACATATTTAATGTTTTATTTTAAAATTATAATTTATGAATAAAAATTATAATTATTTCATGATTATCATTTGGTATGTTATGGAAAAATTATTCCTTTTACCATAGTAAACACACCAAATCTTTTTTGAAAATTATGAACCAAATGCCCTCAAAATACCTGATGTGGACTTAACTGACTAAGTAATTAAAATTTTCATAAAAATAAATTAAAAAAATGGTTTGGGGTAATATATTAAACAAGTAAATTACGATTAATAAATCAAATAATTTATATTAGTTTATTATATAGGAGTAAAAGGACATACATGGAATGTCTCGACTCAAGGAAAGGGATTTCGATTCAATTTCCCTTCATTGAGACATATTTTATTATGATGCACCTAATTTATCTTATATGGTGCATATACTGACCATTTTACATGTAATATAAGGAATAATTAATCTTCATGGTATTTTAAATGTCTATTTGAATTATTTCATCCAAGGGGATTTGACTTTAAAGTTACCAAGTGGTAAAGGGTTTCTTAACTCAATTTCTTATCATTGGGTTATAACTCTACTTAATTGGCTTTATAAATCTTGATTATGTGTGTATTGATCTATAAATTGATTTATTATATATTTATATTTTTTTAGATTCATATTTATTACACATAATACCTCTATTAATTAACTCTCAATTCAATTATATGTACTTAATAAGGGTTTTCTTCATCTAGATTTCATTTTCTATAGGCATGTTTCTTGTTGTACACTATGATTTCCTTGTATGGTCTTATTAATTCCTCATGAATTAATTTTTAAATATTACTTCATAAAATTCAGGGTATTTATTGATCCATGTCATATTCTACCTTTCAACTACTTTTGATTCAAATGTTTCCAAAGTGGTAAAGGATTTATGCTACAATATCTTTTCTTTTCGAGACTATTTATGTTAATGGTTCCTTTAGAGTAAATCAAGTGTTATTGTTTTATTGAACCACATATATTTTCTTCCCCTTTGGTTATATATGTGGTTTTCATGTTAATTTATATTTCCTCCCTTATTGACTATGGAATCACTAAGAAAGGTGTTTGTAAGTGATATTGATCTTCTATCTTTTTTTAGATCAGGAATATTTTCATTCCACATCCATATTTTCTAAGAAATTTTAAAAAATGATCTTTTTTAAATATTAATGATTTTGTAAATTTATTTTAAAATATCTTTTACAATCTCTAAAAATTTGTTAAAATTAAATTTCTTACCTTTTTTTGCATGGGTCACTTTTGACTCTCTTCACAAATGTTTTAAAAAATGTTTCATTTTTACATCATGAATGGATTTTCCTACCATCATGTTAATTATTTTCTTTTAATATTACTTTATAATTTTTCAAGAATATTTTCAAAGAAAATGATTTTCTCAATATTTTTTGAATTTTTATTTTTTAATATTACCTAAATAAAAGGTCATTTTCCAATGTTTTCAAAGAAATGTCTTAAATGTTATTTCATCTATGTCAACATCCTTTGATGATTCCTCTACTTAATTGAGAATATGATCTTTTTATACCATCCGTATTTTTTTCGATGGCTTTTGATGATTGTTTATTTCTTTTCCACAGTTTAACTAGGATATAAATAAATAAGGGTAGTTTTTCAAGGGTGTTATATTCTAAATTGATTGCTTCTAGATATTTTATTCATTAACGGTGCATGGACATTATTAATGATGATGGGTGAGCCTGATACAAATTATATGATGGGTTGAGTCCCATTATAGCTCATGATTACGGGTGACCCTGATACATATTATATGATGGGTGAGGCCCATTATAGCTTCCCAATGAATTAGGTAATGATTAAATTCTTTAGATAATTATGTTGTAAGTTAACTATATGATTATTCTAATTGTAAGATTTTTTAAGGGTTCTATGAATATAATGTTCTGATAAAACAAAATGTTTCCTTTATATTTTCTATGGGTTTTTATTAATTCCTTAGATCAATATTAACATCACATGGATAATGACAATTGATTCCTATGACCATTACCTTTGTTTAGTCTTTATGACATGTTTCATTATTATTGATCCAAAAAGTTATGGGTATGAATTATCTTATGTTATGCTCATTCACTTTGACTATGTTATCATACCCTTATTCTCAGTGATGACATTGAATTAATGATTCTTAGTTTTACCCTTACTATGAATTTGAGCTCACTCTTCTTATGTTTTCTTTTTCTCAAGCTATTAAAGAATATTTTTAATTATGTCATGCCTAATAAGGTTACTATATTTGAAAAACATGGTAGGAAATGATGATGATATTTTTAAACCATTTGTTTATGAATCAATGTTATTAAGAGTTTATCCTATTTCTCAAAAACTCTAAACCTAAAAGGTCCTTGCGTATGTAAGTGATCCAATACATACTCTTGATGTTGTATGTTTTGAAGGGTTAAAATTGGATCATGTGAATTGGTATCAAAATTACTACTTTACCCATTAAAACAAAATAGAGAATAGTGATATTAAAATTTTCATAGACACAAAGAATTCAACCATATAGATCTCTACAATATTAGTGCTTGACATGGTTAGTGTAGTCCATGTATATTCATTCTTATCTGAATGAAGTTTTGATACCTATTATTATGTGTCATGGTTGTAATGTTACATCATTTTTTGTTTTTACACCAATGAGAATCATGTTTTTTTCAGTGTAAATATTTCATACCTCGTCATTTCTATTTCTCTAGACTGGGATCTTTATGTTCATTCCTTTTAAATTGTGTGGTAATTTTTCGAATAAAGTAGGTATTCAAATTTTATTACATGTTACCAGGAATTTTCTATGAAATGTGAATTTATTTAGGTTAGCCTATAGGTTTTTTTATTCACTTGTTTGTGTGAAAGTACGACACAACAACTTTATGTCACTACTATAGACTGTACCTTTCCTAGAACTAGATTTTATTAGCGATAATAATAAATTACTAATAAAATGATAATCTTTATCAGTGATAAATAGAATGATGATAATGGTAAATTTTATCAGTGCTAAAAAAATATTGTTAATGTTGTACCCTTTATTAGTACTTTTTTAGCACTGATAAAGGTGAATCTTTATCATCTCTATTCTTATTATTGATAAAAACATTTAATAAAAATATTATTAATATATAAAAATCATCTAATCCAAGTGAAAGATAAACTTCCAAGTAGTATATCTTTGTAGACTCCTGAGGTGTGTCTTCCTACCTCAATGGTATCAGAATTTGATTGTACTATTTGTAGGGGCATATTGGCATACTCCACCCCTACTAAGAAGGTTCCTCCCAATTTTTCTTATACAGTTGACAGGACAATCACTACATATTATAATAGACTAATTGGGGCTCATATAGATTTTGGTCTAGAGGTAAAAGAAGCAACTTCATCCAAGCTAATGGATATTGAGGGAATCCAGTTGACTTTTGAGACTATACAGGCTCCCATTTCTCTCTCTTCTAGTGACATGACCCAAGATCCTTGGGTGCTTCCCAATCAGATGGAGCTTCCATATTGCACCACCCCACACAGGAAGGCTAGTTCTATCCAAGTTGAATATTTAGTTAACCTTTTGCCCATAAATGGACAGGGTACACAGGGTTTTTCAGGCATTATTCAGATCTCTCCCCACAATCTCATTGGATCTACTTATGATGTGAAAGATGGTGAAATTCATATTTCTTTAATTCCATTGTTCAATCATTACAGATATTATTAGGGAAATTTTAGGTCCCCATAGACAATGTCAACTAATGCACCTTGGTTGATGAACCTTCTAAGAGGGTGGAGTCTAGGCCAGTTGTTAAGGGATTAGATTCAGATAACAGTGACATTGAAAGCATGTTGCAATAGGAAAAAAATTATTGGTGATGTCAGCACCTCAGAGGTCGAGGTCATGGGCACAGATGGTCTGATTGGAATACAATTCGCGGTGAGGAGAAAATGATAGGTATCAATATTAGAGAGAAAATAGGTATTTTACTATTCACTAATGAGGGCAGTACGCCATGTCAGATCCCATCTTTTTCTTTCCAAGCTTGTTCTATTTTTTAATAAAAGGACCTTATCCCTACCTTTTCAATATATATATATATATATATATATATATATATATATATAATTAGCCAATGAGTAAGTACCTTAGTGGTAAAGGCTCCTACTTGTTATCTAAGAGGTCATGGGTTCAAGCCTTGTTGGGCGCACGTACTATTACAATACTATGCAAGCGGCAATGCAGATGATGACGCAAGCAGCCGATGACGCAGGCATGGCGCAGACCTGGTGACGTGGGCAGGAATATATAGGCCTGACGTTGCACAAGGATTTCGTCCCATGTTATGGGCTTCATGCCCACTAGGCCTATATGCCATGTACTAAATAAATAAGGCTTGATGGGTGGGTTATCTCTTTAGGGGGGTTATGGTCTGTCTTTCTGGACTGTGTGTGTGGTGTGTGTGTGTTTGGATATAATTGTACCCCCAAGCACCTAATATATATAATTATATAAATATATTTATCATTATATAGAAATCTTCATAAATATATTTATTTATAATTATAATTATAAATAAATATGTATAAATAAATATAAATTTATTTATATAATAAATATAAAAAATATATATATTTAAATAATTATAAAATTTTAAAAAATATATTTAACTAAAAATATATTTATTATATTTATAATTATATATATTTATATATTAATATATCTATATATATATATATATATAATTATATAAAAATATTTATAATTATGTACAAATATTTAAAAATATATTTATTTATAATTAGAATTATAAATATATATATATTTAAATTATTATAAAATTATAACAAATATATTTATTATATTTATAATTATATATACTTATATGTTAATAAATATATATAGATATATAAATATATTTATAATTATATGAAAATATTTATAAATATATATATTTGTAATTATAATTATAATTATTTATAAAACAATAAGATATATCTTATAATAAATATATGTATATATATATTAAAAGTAATATATAAATATGATTTATATAACATTTAATCAAAAATGAATCTTATTTTCATAATTTTATATAAAAAATTATCACTCATATATATTAGGTGCGTGGGGGTATAATTACATTCAAATGCACACATACCCCACACACACAAGCCGAAAAGGAAGGTCATAGCCCCCCCAATGGATAACCCACACAACCAGCTTCTTTATTACATTTTAAATTTATCCTGAGCAGCCAGTTGGTATAAATCCCATTACATGGCTCAAAGGCCCTTAGTACATGGCCCATAGGCCCACCATTGGATGGCCCAAAGACCTTACTTGCATCATGCCTATGTCACTGTCTTCCCACGTCATGCCTGTATCACCACCCCCTTGATAGACCGAAGGAAATATTTTGTGGCCTAGAAAACCATTCGATATGAATAGTACATCTATTATAATACCCCAGTACTGTGTCCAAGCTGCTACAGCTCTATAGTCCCACTATAGTACCTACTACAGTACATGTGGAAATTTGTTCCCACTCTAATTTTGAACATAGGTTTGATGTAGGATTTCAAGGAGCCTTTACAACTCATGTGATGGAGGAAATTGTCACACTGAATCACAGAATGTGGCATTCAAAATAGATGGATATGCTCGTCAGTGATCCTGATGAAGAAGGTTTTTCTCCCCATGATGTTAGTGATTCCTTAATGAAGGTGACTGGGGACGACGCCTCAATTGTGGTGACTAGAAATGGTGACTCGAGAGTGGTGGATGTTGATGAGGACTTAATGATGATGCACTATGATGGTGCCCTGATGGTGATGGCTAGTAATGGAGGGTCGTAGAGTGTAGTTCGATGGCTTGAGATGATCATGGCTTGCGCGGTACAGATAACCTCATGTCATAGGACAGATCAAGGAAACCCTTGGGAAGGTGTTGATCAAGGGTTTTGAGATGTAAGTGATGATGTGATGTAGGCCTTAGGATGTGTCAATATCGAAAGTTGGCATAGGTTCATGCTGGATCTTAGCCCGATTAGAGGCCTTGTGAGTGGCAGTGTGAACGATGAAACAATGACGAAGGCCCTGCCTAACAAAAAGGATGGTTTTTCCAATAATGTGGTGTGGATTTCATATCTCGATAGGTGCCCTGATGGTGGTGTGTTTCTGTAGGTCAGGATGGTATCCTTGATGTGGGACCTTGGTGGTGACTTAGAGCTATCGCTGCGACCCATGACAGCATGGAGCCCGACTTACAATGAGATTGGAATTAGGTGACAACTGTGATGGTGCTTCGATGAGGTGATAGTGATGACCACATGATGACAAGTGACTAGGGGGTTGACCTAAAAATATGTGGTGGGATGACCTCAAGAGTGTAAATGGGTATAGTCTTTCTATAGGCTATTGTTTTTTCATTTTAGGTGCTTGTGCGATTTCTTTGTAGGATAGTGACTATGGATTTGAGTGGTGGGAGGGGCATTGAGCCCATCATGGTTTTTCCTTTTGGGACTTCGGGTCGATCTCACATGTGATGATGGTGCGATGATGGTGATGTTGGTGGTAATGGGATGATTATAGTTTTATGGGATATCATCGGGTGCAACATTCCTAGGCACCATGGGTTTTTAGTGGTATGGGATTCCAACAGTGAGAAACTTCTGCTGATGATGTGCATATTGACACCACTGGTGACAATCATTGGGGATTAAAATGATTTCATGTGCGACGACACTGAAGGGGAAAACAACACCCTCAGGTGAATGTCACATCCATGATGATGACCTCGGATGGAGTGTTGTTATCCAGCCTCATTGATGCGGTTGAGTGCGTGAGGCTTTCAGGGATGGTATTTTTTTACTGACATCATGGAGACATCAGGTGGTGAGGGTGTCTTGGGGCTTTTGGGTCTTTCGGATGTGGGATTTTGGGCCTAAAATGGTCCTATGAGCCATTTTCTATGGGTCTTCAGACCATTTTGTTCTACTTTTGGGTGTTGTTGTTTTTTCACTTTCCTGATTTGGTGATACTTTTTATGCCACACATTTACATGACGTACTTTCTGTATTTTAATTTTCATTAATAATTTTGTGTGCCAAATATTCCCAGTACCTGAACCTTCCTAGTATATTTATATTTATAATGAATAATTTAAAATATATTTACATATATAACGGCATGTATGTATGTGTATGTGTAAGTGTATACATGTGTGTGTGTAGATGTGTATATGTAAATATGTGTATCTGTAGTTCATGTAAATTTAAAAAATTATGTAAAGACTTGGATTTTCCATTTAATGTTTTTTAATTATATAGATTTACGAGTTCACAAAAATTTACGGGCCGTGAATCCGAGGTGCGGTGTACCCAGAATTAATTTTTGAACTTTTTTTAAGGTGCATTCAGTAAACGTGTAACCAGATTTTTCTAACTTTTGAACTGGTTCTCAGATTAAAAATCTGAGGGCACCATTGAATCCACGGCGTTTAGATTCGCTTAAGGGAGACATTACTTTTACCTTAGTAGGTCCCGAGAAGAAGTTATGTTTTGTGACATTTAAAAGAAATGAAATAAAAAAATTATTATTTTCTTTTTTCATTTTTTCCACCAAAGGAAAAGTGGTTTGTGGGACCCGTGGTGAGTTGGGCCAATGAATTTCTTGACTTTCTATATGCTATGTAACAACATCGTTGGTTAATTAAGAAGGTTCCTAATTTATGAGCCCCGATTAATTCCCCACTTCATTACTTATCCTCCCACAGTTCTATAAATATAGAGCTTAGGGAGGGGTATCAGACAAGTTTTTCCAAGCAACAAAGTGTTGTAGTAGTTCTGTAACATCGAGCCCTTAGAGGATGGAGCCAATCCCAGTAGAAGGTGATGTGCGAAACCGAATCCCTAAACTAAAGTTTGACGTTTGAGCGGCGGTGTGCAGCGGATTGTTGCGAGATGGTGAAAAACAAGACTCCCTCAACTACAAGTGCTCTCCAATGTTTTGAGGTAGGGGTTATTTTATTTTTTGAATTTGTTTTCCCTCTTCCCCATTCCTAAAATTATACGAAGAATTCAGGTCAAACGGCTAATTGGTGGACACGCGATTCATTCGTCTTTTCAGTAGGTTGTTGCAGGGAATCATGTGGGGTTTATCTTGTTGTTTAATTAAATTGTTATTAAACCCTTAACCCCCACCCCCATGTTATGAGCTAACATAGAGGGACTGGGACTAACAAACTCAGCACGAACCCTCCACTATATTTGTTACACATGTGTGCCTCCATGGAAGATCGACAGCGTGACGACCCCGACCAGATATGTGGTGAATATCACGTTGACACACGCCAAATGAGGAGGTCCTGGCACAAAGCTGCAACAGTTGTCGGAGCAGTCGGCACCAGCTGGCCGTGGTTGGGGCGTCGTGCGTCGTTGCGTGCCGCCGATGAACAAGGATGATCGCATCTTGTTAGTCACAGTGACTAGAGGAGAGGTCGGTCGACACACCGGTTGGCCGTGATCGAGCTGGCAGAGCAGAGGTGGGGTGCACCACCAGCAGCGCGCCCATGCGGCAACAAGGTCGCAACCTACGACGGACATAGTAGGAGAAGGTGGATTCCGGTCCGACTGGTGGTCGGTGGAGGAGGTACGCGCCAGCGACGTGCCCAGCGGCAAGACCGCAGCACGTCAGCCGCGGCGCGGGGAAATTGTCGTGCCACGTGGCACCAGGTCGGGTTGACCCCTACGGGTTGACCCACTGACGTGGATCCACACCACATCAGCCCTACCTAGACGCTCCATGTCCGAGTGTCTCTGGCAGAAAATTCCGCCAGGAGGGTAGTACCACCGGATTGGCCTAGCGGACCAACCCGCAGCCCAGTGGGCTAACCCGCAGAATAGCAGGTTGACCCGCGACCCCACTGGGTCGGGCCGAGCCTAGCGAGCCTGGTTGACCTGGGCCAGTTCGAACTCGAGTCGGCCTGGATCAACCCATATCAAAATGGGTCTGCCCATGCTAAACCAGGTCGGGTCAGTCTGGCCAAGGTGGACCGAACCTGGATCAATTACCGTCCGGTTACAGAAAACAGGCCCTAACTTCTAAACTAAATGTCTGTTTGATGAACTGTCTATGAAGTTGGGATCCTCAAGACAAGGAATTACTTTTGGGGCACTCCACCTGAGATTGAGAGAAATTTGGGGCATGGCTGGGTTGGATCGTATATGAATCCAACCGGGCCCTCAGCACTAAAATGCCCGTATCTCACAAACCGTGTATCTGATTGATGAGTGGTTTGCGGTTTTGAGACTCTATTGAGGAAATAGATCTTTTGGAATACTTTTTGGTGACATTCATGGATATCAATATGTGGAGAGTGGCTTGAGGATAAATTCTCCCAATCAAACTACATATGGAACCCGGTTGTTGGCTGAGACCCGAAGAATGCTTGACGATTGGCCCAGTGGGAAGAGGCTCTGTGTGACCCAGCAGGCCCATGGTGGGGAGTGGATCTGCTTGACTCGGAAGACCCATGGTACTAGATAGGAGGAGTACCTCAGTTCGACCACGGTTGGAAGCAGCTCTGTGTGACCCATCATGCCCATGGTGGGAAGCGGCTCTCTGTGACCTGAAATGCCCACGGTACCCATCCGGGATGGGAACCACATCAGTTCATGGTTAGTGGGAGATAGCTCTATATGCCCCAACAATCCCTTTTTACTCGATAGAAGAGGAGTTATCCAACATCCGAGGAGTTTGATGATGTGATAAACCTTCTACCCCTGACCTAAAGTAATTCCTGGTGTGAGATGACTTGTGTTGTGTACTTTTGCTTCATGCATTGTGGTTTTTCCTTTATGGAACTCTAGGAGACCTACGGGGGTTTTGGGGTCCCTAATGAGTATCGTTATACTCACCCTTTCATGGGATTCACCCTCACTTTGTTGTGTCTGGTGCAGACAACGTACAACATTGATTGAGGCAGAGGGGGATAGGACTAGGCGGTTCTTGGAGTTTGACCTTTTTGGCGTGACATGACGCAGGGACTACAGATCGTGAGTTGTACCTACCCTTTAGGTGGGATCTATGGTGGAAGATCAAGGAGCCGCCTTTCAATTTACTGTTGTTTTATATTTTTTCAGTTGTACATATACTTTTTCTAGTTGGGCTTGTATTCCGGCCCCCTTTTACTTTCAACACTCTTTACTACAACAGTTTACTTCACAGTTTATTTTTTGTATTCTAGTCGGTGTGGTTGCCTCTTGTTGCATTCTACTCTATGATTTTGTACATGTTTAAAGGAAAAGTCTTCCCGTTCTAGGGATACGCCTTTACGGTGCCAGTCTCCAGACCCTGGCCTATAGAAGGTGGTCTTGGGGTAGTCACGAAACGGGCACCAGGGGATGGGTCATGACAAAGTGGTATCATAGGTGGTCGGTTCTAACTCAGAGATCAAGAGTCTGTGTTTTTTTAAAGAAAAAGTGTTGAGTGTTGAGTCCGACTTTCAGGTTTGAAGAGTCTAAGGTTGGTGCAGTGGCTGACGTATCCATACACTTGAACCTTGAGTCCTTCTTTTCGGCTCAATGCACGAAAATACTCGTTGCCTTTTCATTTTTTTAAATAAAAGTCAGCTCACTGGGTAAAACATTCTAACTCTCGCACATCATTATTTATTTCAGTATGCCTCCACGAGGACGACTAGCTAGGATCTAGATGTGGGAGGACATCCCTCTCAGTGACGAGGCGTCTATCCAGGGACCAGTGTTTGAGATGAACCCACTTGGTGGTGCCCCAGTGCTACCACCACCCGATGGTCATCCCCTACTACTGGCAGTTCCGGTAAATGACATTTGTTGGATCAGTGCCCTATATGAGTTTCAGATGTAGATAAATCCCAGGTTCAGGGGTGAGACAGACCCTCAAGTCGTTGAGGACTGGCTAGGATCCAGATGTGGGAGAACAACCCTCTCATTCATTTGTTGTTGTGATCAATTAGAATAGGGGAGAGTTTGATGTGGGTCAAAGGGAAATGATACCTCTGGTTGGTGATTCTACTTTACAGCAAATGAATATGGGCACCCAGTGAGTTATTCCTACTAGGAAAGAAGCCATCATTTCAAGGAGATCACTCGGCCAGTGGGTGTTTGATGTTGGTATCACCCTCCTTGAGGGGAATTGACCTAAATGTAGCTATTGGGACTACTACAGTAGCACCCTCATTTGATGGAACACTAACTAATGAAATAGATAAGCCTCTGAATAAAGTTAAGAGTATTTTTGTGCATGAGGAGGGATTCCAAATGGTTTCTCCCAGGAAACTAGAATTGAACGAGCAACAAAATTTGATGGTTGCCACTAATTTACATCACCGAAATTTCCCATTTTGATAGGAGGATAACCTACAGGTCCAGGGAGAGTTTTATGATGGTGCAACCTTTTCGGATAGTTCTAATGTAGGGAACATGTTATTATCCAAAGGGATTCGACAGGCTCCTATTGTTAATATTGTAGACTCTCATGCTTCTCATTAGATGAAGCTGGGTTGATTAAGGATTCTTACCTACATGATGGTGGCAGCAAAGGTAAAAAGGAGAAGGTGGGATGACCTCTTCACTATATAAGAGGAAACCAAAAAAGGGAGGTACAAAACTTTCTTCTACTTTGATTACATTGACAAAGGTTCGGGATCTTCCTTTTTAGGATGATCATCTAGTCATCAATAAAATTGAAAATAAGGTTGTCCCCATGAAGACTAAACATCAAAATATTGCTCCCATGTTTATGAGTGCTGGTTGTTTTGAGATTTTGGGGTGGAATTATCCACCCCATTTTACTGAATTAATGAAAATTGTGTATTTCTCACGTGACAAAGCCTTTGATGAAGCATGTTCAACTGTACAGGAAAAAACTTCAACCATCGTAACTCTAGATGATCGGGAAGGTGAAAGGCCCATTGCTGGCATCAGTGAGGAAGCAAAAAATAGTACTTATCACAACTTGATGCAAATTTATTGATAATGGGGCCGGAAGTATTTGGATTCAATGACTATATAGTTGTGTAGAGTTTATTATCTATTAACATTGATGATGGACTCCTCTCCAATCCAAAAATGTATTTCGAGATTTATCTTCGATGTTTAGGATATGCTCTGCTTCGAAAGATTCATCTAAATAATCATTAGGTGATGAATGTGTGGCCCCTCAAAGGGTCAAGACATGGTGGTGTGGTTGACACCCAAATTTAAGTGGATGATATCTGAGGAATCTGGGATCTAGATGATTTGTTTTATTGTTTTTTTTATGGGAATTTGTTTTCTTATTTATTTACCTTCCTACTACCTTGTACATTTTTTATGGAGAGACTCTCTCTCTTAATCTCAATAGGGTTTCCATCGAAAACTCAAGAAATATTTGTGGAGATGTTACTGGTAGCCATTTCCAAATGTTTGTATCTTATGGCTTGAACCATTATCAGAAAAAAGAAATTTCATGAGATAATCCTGTAATGATACGAGAGATAATCTTGTTGAAACCAGCACAATTTATGAGGATTGGAAGGGCGGGATATGTAAGCTTCGGTGGCGACATGGTTCCATCTCTGGTGGCCATTGGCATTTTGAGGTGCGGGCGGCGAGGTTTGTGGCCGCTTCTCCTCATAGTATGCAACAGACATGCCTTGTTCTGCTAGGATGGAGGGTAGATGCTACTACTGGTGATGATTAGATCTGGTCAGTGACATCGTGGCATTTCCAGAGTGTGTGTGTGTCTGGGATGCAGGGAGGAGCCAGCGATGATAGGGCCAACAATGATTTTGCGTTTTGTGTTGACATGTGTTGGAGGAGATCGGAGGGTCTCTAGTTTTTTTGGGTCTGTGATCCCGGAGGGGGGACCTTGTTGTGGAGATGGGATCTCGGTAGTGGGATTCAGGATGGCATGATCTGTAGGTTTTGGTCAGCATATCTTGAAGCTGGCGGTGACCTCGGGCCACCGATGATGGGCGGTTCTGGTGGTCGACAACTATGTATGGGACAGCGGGGAGAGTCTTCATTGTCTGGTGGCTATGTCAATTCATAGTTGGCTAAGTACTGGAATGATCATGCTTTGGTCGGTGGACATCTTGGGTAAATTTCAGGTTGGGCTGGTAGTAGTACGACAAATATAGCGAGATTACAAGCTGGATTCGGTATGAACCACAACAGCGTGATGATGGAGGATTTAAATCCTCTCAGGTTGGGCACCTGAACATGACCCTCATGTTGGGGTTTTGGATGAAAATTCCCCCATTAATCATTTTGGGAATTTTTTACACTACCGCTGTTGGAAATTTCTTTCGAAATTTCCACTAGAAATTCTGGGGTAATTTTCAATTGGAAATTTCTGATGTAAATTTCCACGAGAAATTTCATATGCAACTTTCCACATGAATTTTACATTTCAAATTGGCACTTAAAATTACAATGAAAATATATTAATACATAAGTAAAAAATGCAATTTTTTACTAAATATTTGCATTAAAAAATTCTGGTGTAAAATTTAGGGATTTAAAAGTGTCTATAAACACTTAAAAAATCGTGAATTTCCTAGGGAAATATTCATTACAAACATTCCCTGAAAATTTCTAGTGCAAACTTCCACTAGAAAATTCCAGTGGAAACATTAAATAGCAATTAAAATTTATAAATTAAATTACAATGAAGATATATTGATACATAAATGAAAAATATAAATTTTAATCGGAAATTTTCATTGGAAATGTACACTAAAAACTTTCAGTGGAAATTTCAGCAAATTTCCACTAGAAACATTTATTGCCTATTTCTATTCAAATTTCCAGTGAAAATTTTCAATGTATATTTTCCAGTATAATTTCTTTTAAACTTCGTAGTGCAAATTTTTAATGAAAATTTACAATAAAATTTCAATGTATGATAAAAATTTTCAATAAAAATAAAAAAACACAATGAAAAACATACAAAAACAAATAAACATGGTAATATTCAATTATAAACTTCAAGTGAAAATTTATAGTGGAAATTTTCAGTACGTATAAACAAACATCAATGTAAATTTTAATTTTATTTTTTTGTTTTACATTTACACTATAAATCCCCAATAATATAAATCTATACTAAAAAATTTTAGAGAAAATTTACAATTCAAATTTCTACTTAAAATTACTATGAAAATGAATTAATATAGAAAAAAATTGGAAATTTTCACCGGAAATTTACATTGAAAATTTGCATTAGAAACTTTTAGCACAAATTTACAATGGAAAATTCCATTTCATATTCCCATTTAAGATTCCACTTAAAATTTCCACTTTATATTTACAATAATTATACTATTATTTTAATTAAATAAATTGTAAAATGCATCCATTTTTACATTTTTAGTGTAGCTATATTAATATATGAATAATTTAATTTATGGTGAAAGTTTTCAATACAAATTTCTAAAATAAATTTCCAATACATATATCTATAGAAAATTTATAGTCCAAATTTTCACATAAAATTAAATTGAAAATATATTAATATATAAATAAAATTTAAATTTCACTAAAAAGTAATTTAATGACCATTATTATATTTTCTATACTTATAATAAACAAAAATTGTCAAGATGTAATCTTTTAAAAAAATGACCTTATTAGTTTTCCCGTAAAATAATGAACAAAATAGTCATAAATTTTAATATCTCAAAACCATATTTGTTTTATTTTTAAACAATGGAAAATTTTCTATATAAAACACATACGAATTTTAAATTTTCACTGAAATTTTATATTATAAATTTTCACTCTAAAATTGATAACGAAAAATCTAAAATAAATGTTTTATATATATTTTTTATATATTTAATATTATTATTAAATAATTTTTATTTTCTAATATTATTAATGTTTTATAATAACAGATTTTATTTATACATTTTACATTTATTTATTAAAACATTTTACACAGCAGCATGAGTACTATCGTCCAACTGTTGCAAATGAAACGTTTTGAATTTTAAAAAACGTTTTAAATCAAAAATCTGATTTGCGGTTCTCGTACAGAGGTGACACAGATGCAGGGAGCAGGTGGCCGCGTGATGAGACTTCCAAATGGGGTTACCACTTGGGTGGTTGGGGATTATAGGATGGCAGACAATGATTGGGGTATACTGGTGAGTAATGCAGGATGGTGTTTTTGGACCTGGTCTTTTAAATAATTGGGCGATGAGTTGTGATGTTTTGGGGCTTTTATTGTGAATTTTGGGTGGCGTTTCTTTTCCATTTTCCTGGTTTAGTGGAGATTATTCACCACTATTTTGTTGGTAGGTACATAGACCTTCCTAGTACTTCACTCTATGTTTTATATTAGAAATAAATTTTGGGGTCATGGATTTGGTTCCTCCAAATCCGTGGTTGAGTTGTTTGAGTATAAATATTTTTTAAATATATTTATTTATAATTATAATTATAAATAAATAAATTTATATCTAAATAATTGTAAAATTATAATAATTATATTTAAATAAAAAATTATGTTATTATATTTATAATTATATACATTTATATAAATATATTTTAATTATATAGAAATATTTTTAGATATATTTATTCATAATTATAATTTGAAATAAAAAATTATATATATTTAAATAATTATAAAATTATAATAAATATACTCTATTAGGTGCTTGGGGGTACAATTACATTAACCAAACACACACCCCGATGCCAAGGAAATACTAAATTAAGTTATTATATTTAAATATACATTTAAATAATTATATATATATATATATATATATATATTATCAGGTGCCCAGAGATCCCCCATCATCACATTTCCCGGTCACCAATTCAGGCTCGATGCACCACCTGTTGCGCTAGCCAACTTTACGCCAGCTTCGATAGCCGATCGAACATCAAACTCCTCCGCTGATTGGAGGGGCACATCCACACTGCCCACAAAATATCGCAGGCCAAACTCACACTGAAGCTCATCTATCCGCACTCCATCGCTGGGGGCCACCTTTTCCACGAGACAAAACCAACTACACATTAATGGCCTCCGATCTGGCCCATCAGAGACCCTCGCCAGTCAGTCACATACGCCATTAGAATTCTTCATCACAAAGAGGCCACCATCTGCAGTCGATCCCTCCAACCCACTGTAGGCGCCCATCACTCCTCCTATAGTGAAAGTGCCTCACCCCTATCGTACACACGCCAGCCACGGGTTCATACTATCCTCTATCCACTCCCACCATCGACCAGGAGTCCATAGCCACATCAACATATGTCGGACAAACACATCACACCCTGCGTAATGAGCAAGCCCACACATCACGCCCATAATTTAATTAGGGGCAGAAAGATACTACATATGGGTTTTGAAACCCGACCGTCATGATGCAAATGGGTTGGCTTAATGAGTAAGCCACACCTCAAATACTTACAATAAATATATTTAAATAACAAAATATATTTATTATAATTATATAAATATATATATATATATTAATATATATATACATATAATTATATAATTATATATAATTATATTTATATTTATATTTATAATTATATAAAAATATTTATTACTATATTTAATTATAAATATATTTATTTTTAAATATATTTATCTATAATTATAGATATTTATAATTATTGTTATATATATATATAATTATAAAATTATAATAAATATATTTAGATAATAAATATTTTTAAAATATTTTACTTTTATAAATAAATAAATATATATATAATTATATAAATATTTTTAAATATGCTTTTGGTGTGGTGCGTGTGTGGTAAACCCCAGAATCCTACATCCAAACGACCAGAGTTCAAATCCTAGCAAGCCCCTTGGGGGATTTACGATGCAAGTGGTGATGCAGGCATGATGCAGACCTGGTGACGTAGGCAGGATGATGTAGGCAACATGCTACACTATGCTTGTGGGCCATGTTCATGGGCCACTTGTCCTTGGGCCTACTGGTTATGCAATATGTCTCCCACAACCCAAATAGAAAGGGATCTTTGATTTCATAATAAAAAGAGGCTCCGACCCCATCTTTTTTAAAAAAAAAATTAAATATATTTATTTCTAATTATATATATATATTATTAAAATAAGATCTTTATCATCATTTTTTCACATTGATAAAAATTCATCTTTATCCGCCCTAAAAAACAATGATAAAGAGTAGTTTTATCAGTGCTTACTATTTTAGCACTAATAAAACTACTCTTTATCAACACCCTTTTGAAAGTACTTATATAATCCTTACATAATCTTATAAAAAGAACCCTAATATAGTCTTATCTCTATCACCATAAAGCTCTCACGGAACCCAACTGTCACTGTTGATCTTGTTGAACCCTACTTTTGTTGCTTCTCTCAGTCTTTATTTACTTTCTTTATGAATCAGTCCTCTTTAAATCTACGACATGTGCCAGTTTATTTTGTTAAAACCTCCAACCGCACCCAATTCTTCAGTTGTTTCACCTCATCTTCATGTCTTCTTTAAGATCGAATCCTTTATTTGGCCCTCCTTGTTTTTTGTTTTGTGTAAGAGATGTCACAATTCGGCTCAGTCTTAGTTGATCCTCTTCTTATTTGAACTAACCATCCCTATGTGGCATAGTAGAATTCTTGTGGGTGTTTTATCCCCACCACAACATCCACTATGTCTAGCATGTAATTTCACCATCATCACAAAGTCCTTATTAACCATGACGTATATCTCTGACTTTAGTTTTCTGAAACACTATGAATCAAAATTGGGTTTTTCCTTCGGGTATGTTTGAACAAAAATATGGAATTGTTGATTATTCCATACTGTTTTGATACTCAACAAATTTTAAAATAAGTACAATTATTTAATAACCTATATCCAAATTTAGTTTTAATGATTCTATCAAATTAAAAATGAAAATTGATTAGATATTAATTTATAGATCAATTTTTTTAGAATAATCGTTTTCATTAGTATGTTTTCTAGTTCTGAATAATTTACAATCATTATTCTTGGTGACATTACCACCTCTTTTTATAATTCATTCATGGTGATGATTTTACTATTCACGTTTATTAGAACCATTAATAATATTTTATTTATTATATATGTTTGAAGAGTTTAAAATATTTAAAAAATAAAATAATATTTTTTTTTATTTTTGAAACCATTTTTATATTCAATAGCCAAAGATTCTATTATGAAAATGGTTTTCAAACGATATAGATTTTATTTTCCTATATTATTCAGTAAATATATATATGTATATTGTTATACATTCTATATTGTATAATAGGTGAGAAAATGTTCTCAAAGGGGGTTGGTTGTTGTTAAAATTTTGAAATCTTGGTTCAAAATGGAAAAGGATTGATTATGAAAATAGTGAGTGAGTTTTCTAGGGTAGTTTGAAAAAGAATTCAGTGTTTGATTTTCCAAAAAAAATTAATGGGTAAATAATATGTAAAAAAATGGTTTCAAATAAAGGGTACCATGCCTTTTAGTGGTAAAAATCATTTTTAAAAACTAATGAAAAGAGTCCCAATGTTTTATTAAAACATTATTCATCAGTTTTTATATAATGTAAATGTGATTTTAATGGTAAATGATTGGTTTTAACATTATTAAATCAGATTTCTATGATGTTTTAGAATGAGGATGATATTTTAGATTTCAATGATGATCTCAATAAAGGATCTTTTAAATTTCACATTGACATTAAAATGTAGTTTTTTTATTTGAAATTAAATTGAATAAATTCAATGGTTTTTTTATAATGTAGCATGCTTTATTTGTAATTTTTGATCCATATCAACTAAAATATTATTATTATGTTCAATAAAAACATTTTATTATATGTTATTTGGTACACTATATTCATGGTGAATAGAATGCTTCTAAAAATAATCATCAATTGTTCCCCTTATAAATTCCATACCATTATCAATATCGATCCTCTATAAAGATAAATATCAATACTTCTCTACTTTTCTTTTATAACATTTAAAAATATTAATATATTATGGTTTATGTATCACAAAGAATCAATGTTGGCCAAAAGGTTGCATTATAGAGTGATAAATTGTTAAAGAAGCCATTGAATTCTGTACCGACTACCTGTTCGGTGTGGAAACCATTGGTCTACCAAAATCTCATCACACTGGATGGCTTGTGGGTAAAGGAATTTCTATAATAGAGTTTTTCCCAATCACTATTACAAATTAGGAGTATGCCCACATTTAAGTTTTTCATAATAGTTTAGAGGTTTCCCCATATTTTGAAACTCACAAAGAAATTATTAGGAATTTGAATCCATTAAGGATTGAAATATAGATATCAAATACACATAATCAAAAGTTTATAGGATGGTTTTGAGACCATATTTATAAAGATTCATATAAAAATCTAGATACAATTTTAGTATGACTTCAATGTCTAGAAAAAGGACCAAGTGTTCATGTATTATTTCATAGTGTTTATATAATTAATGGTTGTGTGTTCTATAAAAATGATGATGATTGATGAAATACCATAAAAAATAGTGGAGTTACACTTGTCGATGAACCGATGCATGTATCTGGTACCAAGAAAGAAAATTCAATTTATGTGAATATATCATACTTTGGCATCATAAAAAAATCGGATTTGGATTATACAACATTCCAAGTTCCCATTTTTCAATTCAAGTCAGTTGATAATAGGAGTGATGTTAAAAATGATGAATTATAATTTGTGAAAGTGGATTTCAGTAATAAAGAGTACAAAGATGAATTTATTATAATGGAATCATTGGTAGTACAAATATTTTATCTTCCAAATCCCACGAACTAAAAGTGGTTAATTACTTTGTTAATGACCAAAACCGCTGAATGGTATGTTGAAAATCCAATTGAGGATTACTATTTCATTGGGACATCACAATCATTTCATAGTGGTTCCAATGTAACGGGGGTCCTTTATGTCAAAGGAGACCACAACGAAGGGATTTGGATACTTGATATAGTGGTCAAATCCCTTCAACTAAGAAAAAAAGAGTTCAATAATTGGGTTATATTTTTTATAATATAAATTTCATTACCTCATGTTATTATATGTTCATTTTTTTCATTTACATAATATAAATTAAATATTAAACCACTTATGAAGATAATGAGTTCTAAAAATGTTGATGCTCTCAATCCTGAGGAACAATAGATTTCTCAACCTACTGGTGCTCCTAATGCATAGGAACAACAACCAACAGAACATGTCAATGATACCAATACGAAGGAACAACATATTGATGATGTTGAACCTGGGAAAATCGTAGACGGAGAACAACTAGTGTCCTAGAAAAAACAATGGTGACTAGTATGATTGTATTAGAAAAATTTATTATGGAAAGAAACAAAGGCATCAAATTCAAGTTTGGATGGAATGCATGTGATCGGACTATTAAACCCAACAAGATCTTGTTTAGTAATTTCATTGATCTCAACACTCGACAGTGCATGCCGATTGATATAGATTTATGGAACAATGTTGTGTTCCCTCTTTAGAAACTGATTTGGGAAGATATTAGGGTAATATTATGATATATTTTCATTAATTTACAAAAAAAAATAACAAAACATTTAATTAATCTTAGTTATACCTTTCAGAGTGTGATAGGGCTAATTTTTTCATCATTTTTAATATTTTTTTCATTTATTTAATGTCATAAAATTTATCAATTTGAGCTGATTTTCATTATTTTAATTTTTTTGGTGTGTTTTGGGCTAGAATTGGAAACTTTATTAATTCTGGAAATGTGAAAGATTTTATCAATATGTTAATTTCGCAGTAACAATTATAACACTGATCCAATTAATGTGATTAATTTTTTAAGATCCCGGGATATATTTTCTATACTTTTGTCTTCTAAAAGAAAAGTTATGTCATAAATAGATGGGCCTGAAATAATTAATCAATGTGAGAAATCATTACGGATGATCGTGTGAACCCAACCTCACTAAATTAATTAAAAATCATTCTACACAATTCTAATTGGGGTGTTCCAGATGGATTTTAAAGATAATTAAATGGGGCATTTCCATGTTAAATATCATAGAGATTGGGATAAATTATGGAGTTCCTTAGATAGTAATCTTTTGGGACATATTTTGGAAACATTATTCCGGAATAAATTATCATATTTAATGGGAAATATATTTTTCTACAAATATCACATGAAGTTGAGATCTCATGGAAATAGAGAAGATGAATTTTAGAAATACTTTCAAGAAGGAACTATCCCAAAATTAGAACGTTAAATTGGCCTAAGATGATTAGTATTTTAGTGGACAGAATCTGTAGTGGATCTTAAAGGGAGATTTCAAATATATTGAATTTGAAGATTGGGGGATGGAGAAATAATTGGAGTTATAAAACTGGAGCAACATGATCACATGTCGAGTAATAAAATTACATAATGTGACTTTTTTCAGAAGTAATTATCTGCCAGAACAAGTAATGAAGTTGTTACACATTGTGAAATGAAAATACATGTTATGAGTCCCTATTTCAGGTCATGAATAGAGTCAAAGTTTCACATTTATGAGAGAGATTCAAACACACAGAGGAAAAAACAGATTAGGGATTACATGATGTGTAACCAAGTTACATTTAATGTAACCATGTTACACATCGTGCCTTTGTGGATGTGTAGAAAAATAAATAAATGTGATGTTGCAAGTTCTTGAACGGTTTGGCTTATAAAAGGAGCCCTCAACTGCCTATTCTAGAGCAGTAAAGACTAGAGGGATGCATTGGAAAACCTTCTTTGCAACTTTATTATTTTTTCTTTCTTTCTTTTCTTTTTATTTTTGTCATCATTCCCATTATCATTCATTCATATCTTTATATTAAAGTGTATCCCTTTTCTCTCTCCACCCCTAATATAATATTTTTCTCTTCCATATTTCCATCGTGATATCTATTTACTTTGTAATGGAATGTGACTAACCTAAGTATTGGCCCCAGGGGAGGCTTCACGATGTTCTTTGTTATCACACTTCAATTTTAAAAAAATGTTTTTATTCTATTTGTGGTGGATCGGGGAGTATTGCACGGGTGTGGCAGTCATCCACCATGGCACTATTTTCAAATCCTTTTATTTCCTTTTATTCATTCTTTTTCCCAACCTTATCTCAGAAAAAACCTTCATATAGGGGATTTGGGGTTGCCAGAATGGATGAAACAACATATGGTGGAGTTGGATCTTTTAGGAATAACATTCTTATTTGAGGTGTTATCCTATTTAAAAATTGGAGGAGTTGTGGTTTGGTGTGTTGGACACATGCTAAAATAAAAAACTCAATAAATCAATGGAAAGTAATTAATTAATGAGTTTTAACTAAATTAATTATAAAATTAAATTTAATCATTAAATAAATAATGAATGAACCCATGTTATCAAACCCTGTACCAAGACCTTTCTTTCTAATCTACATTTTTTCTATATCTGCATTTAGATTTCAATTCTGCATTTGAATTATTTTAATTTCATGTTTTCCAAAATAAACATTTTAATAAATAATATTTAAAAAAACAAAAAGATTTCGATTATGTGAATTAAAATTAGTGATTGAACCAACTGTGGCATTCCTTAAGTGAGACGAACCTGGTCTGCCTCTATATTGCATTAAGAATATAAATTTTCTTTTTCCACACCATATGAAAAGAATGCATCTGAGTCCATTTATAGTATATGACTCCTGAATGAAATTTTTATTAATTATTACTGAAAATGATCGTTGAGGCTTTCGTACATTTCTAATGAATTTTCATCTCAAATATTTTGAATGGAAAATAAACCCACACCAACCGCATTTGTATGCAAACCTAATAAACTAATAATTTTGGGATGTGATTATTAACTATCATGAGGAGACATCTTTTCATGTATATTGTGGATGGAAATACATTTTTTAATAATACATGTATTGATCACTTTGATTAATAATTTTAAATTAATGAAATAGAAACTGAGTGCTAAAAATAATCAATGGGAATAAAAACCAACATACCCCTGCTATAAACCATGGATGGTGTACACTTCACTTGAAAAAAATGCTATGTATTTTAAATCGACCGGAATAATTTTATTTCACATAAAACAACAAAAATATTTTCTTTTATTTATTTTCAGATTAATGAATCTAAATCCAAAGACACTTTAATCCCACATCATGTGCTATGGAAGGAAGCACAGGTAAAAAAATATGGGATACTAATATATTAAAACACATAAAATATATGGGAAGCACATGTAAGTATGAAATAATAATAAAAAATCTTTAAATCAGTATTACATAGTAATGATTACATATTTTTTATATTTTTTATCTCACTTATACATGAGAATCATCATTAGTTTTATTGGATGAACAACTACTATCATTGTCCTTAAAATGGAATGAATAGTTTGGTCATGTCAGAGGATCGTGTTTTGGGGTGACACCCAAAATATATTTTTAGAAATGAAATAAATAGGGGGATAAAGATAAAAAAATGGAAGAGATTCAGGTACAATTTTCTACTCTTGAAGAAAAATTTAATTGGTAATACAAGTAGCTAGAAATTGTTTTGGGAGGAAGCAAAGAGAAGAAAAAACTCAAAAACCACCATTGTATAATGATCCCCCCACCCACCCACCCACTCCCACTAGCTTTGAGGTGATGCATTGCCCTCTAATAGCTATCTTAGATGAGGTAATCAATATTATCATAATTTTTTTTTGTGAAATGTAAATTAGGTAGACATCGATTCCTTTCTTGTATGTATATTTTATAGGGTGAAAATGAATATGATTTATATCTATAAACACCCACCCATCACCTTGTTGTGAGAGCTACCATGTTCTATATATAATCAGATATTATACACAACAAACAACTTTCAAAAGGTCATGTGAGAGTTGGTATTAGTGTATCTCACGAGATAAGTCTCGATCTGCTTATTCCACTTGATGGCTTAGACATTCAGTTGGTTGAGAAAAATATTCAAACATTCTTAACATGGTCATTAGATCTTGTAAAAAACATATTGATAAGGAGGTATTCATTTCCAATTTATTTTTCTTGAAAAACCTTTAACAACTAATGGAAAAAGGTATGAACCAATGAATGTTATTATAGAAGAACAAAGGGAAGGGTTGAATTTAATGGTTGAATTAAAGTGATCTAAAGGATCATATGATCAATCAAAAGGATCTTCACAAAGCATATATACCCTACCCGTTCAATATCTGCATTTACTAACATTGAAGGATCTTGCAGATACAAGGTTATAAAGTGGTAGTAATGTCATAGTTTATTTTGATGAAAAAATGTATGTAGAGTATATTACAGACTACATTTCTATTTATAATGTAAATGAAATCCTTAAATATGACTAGATATGAGTCTTAGTTGTAAATGTATACATGCGGTGTGTTTTCATGATTTTTTTACAATAGATGATATACTATGCTAATTGAAAATTAATACAATTCATATTTTTTCTGACATATATATAAGTACTATTTTAAGTGAAACCCCTATTAATATAAATATGGACTCATTATTCCTCAAATAACTTATACATGACTAACCTCATTAGATTCTGATCAAATTGATGCAATAGTGAAAAAACTAGATGCAGTGTTTGAAATCAAACTTACAGATGATATAATCTTTTTATTAACAATGATGTAGGGTTAAAACTCTATAATTTAATCATATGAAATATATTTTCATCATTTAATTACTTATTGATTTTTGTTTTTAGGAAACATTGGTTACTCATTGAAGACAATTTTGGTACTCTAAAGATTAATTTTCTATATTCACTACATGGATACCCAACAAACCAACCACACATGATGATATTTTTCAATTATTAATACACTACATCCAGTATTTTAGAACTAAAATTCGAGTAATATATTTTATATTCTATTTTAATGAGAATTTTATTATGAAAGGGTGGTGTTTAAATATCATCAAAATCATGGCATATGGATAGTCCATGCATACAAGGAGCTTATAGACTTCTACCGGTAGATAAATATTGGGTTATTTATACAAAAATTATACTATCAAAACACATATCAAAACAAATTATTTTTTTTTTTAATGTTTCTATAGTGTCTGAAATAAACCAATGGAAAATATTGTGGTGCGTATGTTTAAAAATTTATGAGATATATCAAATACGATCTACAAACTATAATCCTCAGAGAGGTATTTTCTAAGATTATTTTTATTTTATTAAAATATGTATTAATATTATGTTTATTTATATTTTTCTGTTACTACCCTGATTTTAAAAAGGCATCATGTTGAAAATATTAAATAACTTTTTTATAAATAACTAATAAGCATACCTAGTGTCAAAATATATACATATATCATGAATATGTGACTTCATACAACTTATTTATTTTATTTTATTATCATTTTATCTAATTTTTTAGTTAATTTACTTAACATTTTTACTTAATACTTATTTTGGTAATTTTCACAGAGATCATGATGAAATGAATTTGTCAACAATGATGATTCACTCATGTACTATGATCATACACTCAACAAGGATTATGCACTCATGATGATGCAATTTTATTTTTATTCTCTAATGAATTCAACATTTCAGGTTTTCAAACAACAATATTTTCAGATAACCTATAATTTTGAAAGAATTTTAGGATAAAAATACATGGTGGAATCAACCATACATCAATATGATACCTAGTGTACCAGACATGACTCAAATTGTGTGGTTTTGGTTAAAAATTGTAATTTTATTAATGTATTGTTTCATACTTATGATTATTTTTTTTCTTTATAGTATTATTAATATAAGCATTATTTTATTATATAGGTGGATTATTTTTCTCATGTTTGGTGGTTTATATAAAGCTACTCGTTCTCATGAGAGATTGGACTTAGAAGCTACAAATGAGATAATGGAAATAAGAAAATGGGTCAATCAGCAGCACCTTAATATGATACACAATGTTATCGGTATGACTTCAATTGTATGTTTTTAGTTTATAATTTAAATTTTAGTTCAAAATACACATCACATACTAAAAAATAAGAAACAAAATTCATATTATTTGGATACTTTAGGAAAATTATCCATAAGTCATTTGTGACGTATAGAAATCACATGTATTTTGGATTATAAGAATTTACGATGGTTACAAGAGGGGATGAATTGTAGTTTAAAAATTACACTAAAACAAAACACAATTACACTTAAGTAAAAATGGTCAAACTCAAGGTTCATATTATTATTAGAGTTTTAAAATCAGAATTAGTAAGTTTCTAATATATCAAAGTACTTATCTGTATCACATATACACTGATAAAAGTAATGTTAGAAAGATAAGTAAAAAATTTAAATTTTTAATTATATATGCACAGTGGAAAGTAAAACTTGTATAAATAATAAATACAAAAGATTATAAAATTAAGAATTAGTTATAATATTTTAATAAAATAATTTACTCTTTAACCATGAGAGTTAAGGTGTACATATATCCTGACAAAATATATCCACAATTTTATACCTATTGTAAAGGGTTTCTCTTTCATTACCAGGAAATCCCTTGATATAATGATTAGTATATCTCTATCTTCCAATCCCCTGTAATCCCTTGATACGATGATAGATCTCTATCTTCCTTGCCCCAAAATCCATCGATCCTATGGATCATATTCACCATCTTACTATCCTCAAAAACCTTTGATTAGTACCATGATCAAACAACTAATTCAAAAGGAATTTTTTCTAAGAAATTTATAACCCTCACAAGGATTCCTTATAACATCACCTCTCTAAAATATTAAAAAACTTTAGAATGATATATTCATATAGATAAATCTTTAGATTACATTAATTGTGAATTTCAATAACCCCCAACTCTTTAAATAACCTCTTATTTATTGGTGAACCTCCAATGGTCATATTTCAGAGTTAGTTGCAATAACCTCGAACATCGTGCACTTTGATTGCTCATAATAATCTAGATATTGAACATGAAAGGTATGTATTTCATTGTATGATATTATTTATTTTAGAACCATTCCAATGATATTATATATTCCATCCAATAGAAAAAAATCTATATTCTCTGATTATAAACCTTGGACAGTTTGACGGACTTCCCTGTTATTTTTTAAAACAATAAACTAAACAAAGGTCAGTCCAATGTATCAATAATAATTTCTGAATAATGGTTACGAATTTTTTTAGTCTTATAGACATGAGATAATTCTAACCACTAGACTAAAAAATAGTTTTTATAATTTATTAGACTCATCCTTAGTCTGATGGACCAGATTGAATAATAGAAGTTTATATTCATTTTATATTAGAACTATTTCTATGTTAGGTATAAAATAATGTTTTATTAAAAAACATATTAAAATGTTTGGGATATAAAAATTAGTAAAATAGTTTTTTAATAAAGTGTTTGTGATTTCAAAAACTAAGGAAAGGAAAAGTGGAATGTAATAATTTTTACTAAACAATCTCACCCTTTTTGGAAATCACAAAATATAACACTTAAAATAAAAAACTAATAACATTAAAAAACTTACATCCTTTTGTTCTTTTAAATACATTAAATATATGAGTAATATATTAACTACCCCTGATTTAATTACTTATTTATGATCCAATAATAATTAATAATAGTTTTGATTCTCCCCCTTTGTAAAAGTATTTCTTAGAGATTTCTTCCCCATTTATAACTCTCCCCCATAAACATATCTCTTATAACTTCTCCAAAACATTCTCCCATTAAGATTTTACATTTATAATTAAAAACTTTTCCCACTTTTTGATCTACAAAAAGTATAGGTAAAGAACTAAATTTCATGAATTTTATAAAAGTAATAACATAAGAATCCATATAATAATGTAAAGGCATGATTGGTATTAGGAATAAATATGGCTTTCATGGTTTCCTTTTAGTCCCTTGAATTGGCCACTTAGGTAGTGTTTATCTTCTTTTGAAAGAAGGCATGGATGTGAGATTATCCTCTTTTTTACCTAACCACATCACATACTATATTAATCACCACAATACCCCCAACGTGGGTCATTCTTGGATTCTATGCATGGTCATCTCAGATAGACAAATGGTAGTCATGGAGGCTTATACAAAACCTATGGGATAAATTTTAGGGACTAGTCTTGTTTGGATGGGATTTGAATGAAATTATATTACAGTTTGAAAAGGAAGGGGTGCCACCATATCTCATACCTCCATTATGGATTTCCAGCAAGTAGCAAGGAGGGAAAACCTTTCTGATCTAGGATATACAGATACACCCTTCACCTGGTTCCAAGTAAACATGATCAGAACCTATATCGCAAAAAGGATTGATAAATTTTTAGGCTCATGTGAATTGAAATATTTATTTATGTCCTTATATATCTCTCACTTGAGCCCAGAATCCTTGGTTTATTGTCCAATTTTTATCGACACTTCTTATGACTTGAGGAAACCAAGACATGTTTAATCATTCTAGTTTGAGATATTTTGGGCAAAGACAAGGAATTTGAATATGTGATTCGAGATACATGGAAGGATGGTAACTCCAATATTTGGGGGAATTTTCATTAGCTGGATTAAAATATCAAATCACGTAGTGCTTCTAAATTTCATCATCCCAACAGAAGCGCAATTTCACTAAAAGAAAACTGAATGTGCTCTACTATCACCCCCACTGATATCACCTTATCCAAAATTAATGAGATGTAAATAGAGATGGATGAAGCACTCCACATAAGATAATGCTTCTTGGATATACATTCTTGGGAATCACATATAAAAGAGGTTGATTCCAACACATTTTATTTTCACAAGAAGGCCTCAACAAGGCACCCTAAAAAATCATCTCATGCCGGAATAATATTGAAGGTGGTGTTTTCACCAATGATGTAGGGATTAAAAGTATTATCATAATTGTTTTTGAAAATCTATATACGATTGGGAGATCATATTTATCCACTAAATTTGAATCCTATATTAAACCTATGGTTTTAGATTCTATGAATCTCTATCTCTCTTGTGATCTTACTGATGAGGAAATTTTGGGGACCCTCAAATAAATCTATTTGACTAAGGCACTATGGTTAGATGGTTTTCATGCACGTTTCTTAAAAAAATACTTACATATTATTGGGCTGGATATCTCAGCCCTCGTGAGAGACCTTTGGGTGGGGAAAATGAATATTTCCATGCTTAATGAAATAAATATCACTCTCATCACAATAATTAAAAGGCCCCTTCTTGAAAAATATTGTAGGCTAAATAGCCTATTCAATGTTTCTTATAATATTTTCTCCATGATCTTGGATAATTGGATTCATCCTTGGTTACAAACTATTTTCTCCAAAAATTAGAGCACAATTGTTACTAAAATTCTCATTACAAACAATGTCATTGTTGCCCATGAAACTTTCCAATCTATGAAAACTCGATTAGTGTCCAAGATAGGTATTATGTCCTGAAGCATGATATGACTCAGGCATGTGATCAGGTGGAGTGGTATTTTCTACAATTCATCCTGTCCAAAATGGGTTTTAGATTCAAATGGATTGGGATTATTATGCAATGTGTCTCGACTATCTCTTTCAAGATCAATATTAATGGAAACCTCCCTCGTGTCTTTACACCATCTAGGGGCCTTTGGCAAGGGGATCCTCTTTCTTTATTACTTTTTATTTTTCTGGATGATGTTTTCCCTCATATTATTTTAGTGGCTGTAAGAAATAATGTTATTCATGTGGAAAAGTTCTGTAGAAGAAGCCCACCCATTTCACATTGACTTTTTTCTAATGACAGTCTTATTTTATGAAGGTCCATGCATGAAGAATGCATTTAAATTTTCTATCTGATTTGTATCTACGAGGAGGCTTTTAGATAATCATTCAACTATGATAAATCTGAAATTTTCTATAGTACATGGGTTTTTCTGAGCAGTAAGGAGAATCTATATCATGTTTCAGGTATCCAAATAGTTGAAAAACCCAATAAATACCTCAGGATATCTATGTTTATTGTTTGATCAAACAGAGATATTTTCTCATATATTCATGATAGGATTGAAAAAAATGATTGGATGGACTAGAAAGAGGGTTTCTAAGGAGGGGAAAGAAATCCTTATTAAATTAGTTACTCAACCAATTCCATTATATATCATGTCTATCTTTAAACTTCTGACCATTATTATCAACCAAATTCAATCTTGTATTTCCAATTTCTGGTTGGGATATAACAATAGGAAAAACAAAATCCATGGATGTCCTAGAATAAACTTTTCACCCCCCAAATCATGAGGGGAAATTGGATTTCATGATCTTCTCCTCTTTAATTATTCTCTTTTAGCCAAAAAATATTCGTGAATACTTCAAAATACTAACTCTCTTTATGCTCAAATTGTCATGGCAAGGTATTTTCCCCACTAGGATTTCTAAAAGGCAGCTTTAGGCCCCCATCTAAGTTTCCTCTGGAAGAGTATTTGGTGATTGCATGCTCTTATCGATTGTGGAATCTATTGGAGGATAAGGGATGGATTCATTATCAGTATTTGGAAGGATTTATAGATTCATGAAGTTGATAGTCTCTTAGAAACTGATTCACGCTCAAATTTACCCAAGAGATGAAGGTCGAATGGTCCTTGTAGATTAGTTTGGGTTATCAAATCCTCAGAGACCTAAGAAGTAACCTACAGACACGTACATTTTATGGATTGTTTTTGGGTATGAAGTGGCCAACATGGGTAGATTTTAGATGGGTTTAAGGTATCACTAACATATTTAAGTTAATTCAAATTATGATAATGATATGATCTTAGGTTATCACTTGGGGTGGAATGGATGGATTCCTTTTTTAATGATTTCAATTTCTTATATTTGAGATGGGTTAATTTAAGAAGATCAAACAACATCATCACTTAATAGTTTCATTCCTAAACCCTTTAATAATAATCAAATATAAACTTGAAGGATCAATGTTTTGATAATTTCAAGGTAAAGTTTCATATTAGCACTTGATGTTTGTGGCCTTAAATTAAACAAGGACGATGGAGTTTAAAAATCATCAAATAAAAATCTCAATTAAAAAAGTGATTAGAAATTAATAGGGTGACAAATAAAATCCAATAAAACCCCTTTATACTCCCTTGGATCAAACAATAAGTGGTTTATAACTCTATTGATTCTATTGTTTCAATGGAAGTGGGAAGTAGACTCATGAGGGAGGAATTGAAGAGGTAAAGAAAACAATAAAAAGAAAATGATCACTCTAGTGTTGTGTGAATAATTTCACAAGTTTTGGTATAAATAAAATAACACCATGAGGCAATGGTATCAATGTGAGATGGAGAATAATATAATAATAATAGAATATGAACTTTAATTAATAAATAAGGATAAATTAAAGCAACTTACATGTGGAAGACAAACATGAGACAACAAAATCACAGCATAAAATTACAATGAAGGAAAGCTCATAAGATCATAAAATACTCCACCACAACTACCTTAAATAGGAATTTTTTAAGACTTGGGTCGTGCCTCCAATTGTCCAAGTCTCCTCAATTAATTATGGTAGGCCATAGGTGGGTGGAAAGTTGAGGGAGAGTTTATTTTTCCACCCTTGACTCGAGGTGGCAGCCAGCTTTGTTCCACCAAATAGATGCACCTGGAAGACCTTATAGATTGCTGAGTTGGAGTGGGCCATAAAAGACAAAAATGAATTTATGTATTTCCACTAACCTTCTATAATGTTTCAGAAGAAAATAGTTTAAGTTTAACGAGATATTTGTAAAATGGTCGGATGTTTTTCTGAGTCGCAGAATCGTGTCTAAAATCATATCTTCAACTTGGGCCTCCTAAATAACCACCATAGAGGAAAAATTAGCATTGTCTCCTGAATAATGATTTGTTTCTATAGTTATCTTCTATAATCCCAAGAAATTTGGGCTTCATTGGGACTGTATGTTCGGCCCCACATGCTAATCAGTGGTCTGATATTCAATCTACCTTATCCAGAATTATTTGCATGAAATCCCATTTTGGTGGTCTTCCAATGTGAATATTCCAACACAACACAAGTATGAATTGTTCTCAATATAATTAGAAACCTAAAAATTAAATATGAAAATAAAATCAAGATCATAGGGTACTTTAAATTATATTAAAAAATGTACCACATAATAGTGCATTTTAAGAAGGAATTACAATCATAATGTCAAATGATGTTCAAAGTGTAAAATGCACTAGAAATAGTGTTTATGGATAATAAAGAACATGATTATTATATATATATTAAAAATGAATATTAGTCTCATTTATTGGCTAATCACACCCCCAACTTGAGTTTTTCTAGTCCCGGGAAAAATATATCTCAACAATATGAAATTCGAATAACCTTTTCCAAAAACATTTTAATACACATTGACCACCCAAAACCCTTATACCAAAAAATCATGAAACCCATCAAAATGTTTTAATAGAAGAAAGTTTTATAAGAATATACAAATCCTAAGCCCATTCCTTTGTTCAAATTCATCTCCATATTTCATCCAATATCAATTAAGAGTGATGATGTGTTGTGCATCGCATTAGACATGGGGATTCATCTTTATTCAAGATGGAAATGATGGAAGTAGTAGGTGGAATCACATTTCAATATTAAGATGCGTATTCAATTATTTTTTGTTGTATATATTTTTTTATTTTGTTTTTGTTTTTTTTTTGTTTTTGTTTTTTTGAAATTTTGCGATGGTAATTGAAATTGCTCTCAAAAGAGTCAACCCCTTTAGAGAGACTTTGCCGATGACTCCCAGGCTCAAAGACCTTAGGGCACCAAGTGACGCCCAAATACTCAGGCATCATCTCGAGTTAACTCAACAAAAAACAAAATCAAATTACTAAAAATAGAGATAAAGTTAATAACTCTATGCCAGAAAACTATGGAGTCATGATCCCCAAGTGCCGAAATCCATGCATTAGGTCATTTCATTGCTCTATGCCCATATTTATTGTTTTTTTTAAATTTTTTATTGAATACTCATATTAAAACTAAAATGACCACCAAACCTATGCTATTTTTTTGAGGGACCCCATGAACTCAAACTAATACCCCACTATCCAAAGGACGTGCATTGTGATATTTTTTTTTGGATGAAAATATAAACAATGAAATATCACATTGGACTGCCACAGTTTCCAAAATCAATGCTCATGAAATTATATAAGGATTAAAATCAAAATAGGGGCATGCTAAATTATTTTATATTCAGTTTCAAAGTGTGCAATGTGTATTTCCATGTTCAAAAAATAATTTTTTCTTCCATTTACACACATTTGTTTTCAAATCAGTCATTATTTTTTTGACACAATTTTTTTTTATCCCCCCCCAACTAAAAATTATACTTTCCCCAGTGTTTAAAGAAAAGAAAATTTAGAAGGGGGTAGAGGTAGATAATGAGAGTTCAAAAAGGAAATTAAAAATGAGGATCATGGAATGAAGTCACCTGGTGGTTGAAGTTGAAATTCTTGATGCTCCCTTTTAATCCCTTGATCTCGATGTCACTCTGAGAATCCCCTCTTGGAAAAAAAACAAACAAACAAAAAAAACTATATATTTATATATTTATATAATAAAGAAATTAAAATATAAGTATATATATAAAATTATAGAATAAGGAAGCACAAAAAGAATTAGGTCAGTGGAAAGCACATGCCCCTATCTCCCTTTGGTCCTGGGTTCGATTCCACGCGGCTTCACCGGTTGTGAAGAGGTTTGACCCACGACCTATGACATGTCTCTTTATTTATTTATATATATTTTTTGTATTTTTATTTTAAATTACAAACACATAAAAATAAAATGAACTATTGATACATTTTCTTCTTTCTAAATTTCTGGGTAAGGTATTACTCAATGATCACACCATGTGACACAGATGAATATGGTGATCCCCTTTCATACCCATCAATACTCATAATAGAAGAATAGATCAATAGTCTAATTTTTTTATATTTTAATTTTTAAAATATCAAAATTATTTATTAATTATATTTGAAAAATACAGAAGATTTAAAAATATTGGAAACATGGAAACCACGGGTTTCCTCCCGTGCAGTTCTTTTGTTTAACGTCGTTAGCTCGACTTGAATCCCCCAACTTACCCAATACCAACTTTCAAAATTTTAAGGACCATATGTTTCACCAATTCTACTAGGTAGATATTGATTCTATGTTTAGAATTTATTTCATTCACAAACCTATATTCTAAAATGAGTGGTAAAATCCATGAAATATCAAAAATGATTGATCCAATTTCCTCTTTGGTATTTCTTAAGACATCAATGATCATTCCAAATTTTTTGGTTTCAAGAGAAGAAATTGTGAAAATTGGAAGTTTTTGGCATTGCGAAATGAATGGAAACATGAGGGTGGATGTAAATTCGTTTCGTTCAAGTTCATGTAGGTTAACACAGTTAGACATAGGCTGGGAGTTTGAATCAAACTCAATTTCATTTTCAAAATTTCTCAATAGAATTGGTTCCTTTTGAACTGAAGATTCAACCAAAAAATTGTGAAAATCAATTTTAGGAATGGGTATGGACTCAATGTTTATGATTTCTCTCAATGGTTCAATGGTTGGTATTTTTGAAAATTCATCAATGGAGTCATACTTAGGAGACTGAGTCCATGATGTCAAATTCTTCTCTTTTAAATCCAGAAAGTCAATTTCATCCTGATTTAAATACCCTTCAACAATTCTTGGTTCTTATTCATCTATCCCAAATCCAAAGGTCGGTTCTTCAATAAATTTATGAGAGGTTTAAGGGAGAAAAGAGTCACCTATCAATGATGTGGAAGGGATAGCATGAGTGGGAATGGGTTCTATAACGGTCTCAAAGTTTTGTATTTATAATATCAATGATGAAACCTCAAAAATAATTATCTCCATTTTTTGAAAAAGTTATTCAAGTAATGGATGTGAATTAGGAGGGATAAGGGGTTGTTCCAAATGGTCTATTCTAGTCGGATAATAAAGTTGTTGGAATTGTACAAGAGGATGTTCTGATTGGCCATGTTGGGATTGGAACTCATAATAGGTTGGAATGTTTTATGGAGAATAGGAGTCAAAAAAGTGTGGATCCATAGATTGTTGATTATCCCACCAGTAGAAACTAGGATGTTCATTGTAGATCACACTTGGTGTGGGGTGATCAATGTAAGGACAGGTTCTCTATGTTTGTCTTTGATCAAAAGGTATTTCCATTGGAGTTAAATAGGGGATGAGAATAGAAAATTGGGGTAATAAAAGGATTCTAGTGTCTAATATAACTTACTTAGGTCCCCAGAAATGGTGCCAAAATTTGATTCACACTCAAATTTACCCAATAGATGAAGGTAGAACGGTCCTTGTAGTTTGTCTTGGGTTTTCGAATCCTCAGAGACCTAAGAAGTAACCTACAAACATGTACATTTTATGGATTGTTTTTGGTTATGAAGTGGCCAAAATGGGTTGATTTTATATGGGTTTAAGGTATCACTAACACATTTAAATTAATTCAAATTAAGATAATGAGTTGATCTTAGGTTATCTCTTGGGGTGGATGGGATGAATTCATCTTTTAATGATTTCAATTTCTTATATTTGAGATGGGTTAATTTAAGAAGGTCAAACAATATCATCTCTTACTAGTCTAATACCTACACCCTTTAATACTAATCAAATATAAACTTTAAGGATCAATGTTTTCAGCACTTCAAGGTAAAGGTTCGTATTAGCACTTGAAGTGTCTGGCCTTAAATTCAATAAGGACGGTGGAGTTTAAAAATCATCAAATAAAAATCTCAATTAAAGAAGTGATTAGACATTAATGGGGTGAAAAATGACATAGAATACAGCCCCTTGATACTCCCTTGGATCAACCCATAAGTGGGTTAGACCTCCATTGATTCTATGGTTTCAATGGAAGCGGGAAGTAGAATCATGAGGGATGAATTGAAGAAGTAAAGAAAACAATAAAAAGAAAATGATCACTCCACCGTTGTGTGAATAAGTTCACAAGGTTTGGTGTGAATAAATTCACATCATGAGGTAACGATATAAATGTGATATGGAGGAGAATAGAATAATAAGAGAATAAGAACTTTTATTAAGAAACAAGGATTAATTAAAGCAACTTACTTGTGGAAGTTAAACTTGAGACAAAAAAATCACATCATAAAATTACAATGAAAGAAATATCAAAATATCATCAAAAACTCAACCACCACTGTCTTAAATAGAAAATTTTTATTCCTTGGGTTGATCCTCAAATATTTCAAGTCCCCCAAATTAATTGTGCTAGGCCATAGGTTGGTGGAAAGTTGAGGGAGAGTTGATTTTTCCACCCTTGACCCGAGGTGGCATCCAGCATGCTTCTACCGAATAGATGCACCTGGATTACCTTTTAGATGGCCTAATTGTAGTGATCCATAGAAGAAAAAAATAAATCTACGGATGTCCCCTAACCATATGTAATGTTTCATCCCAAAATAGTTTAAGGTTAACGAGATATGTGTAAAATGGTGGGCTGTTTTTCTAGGGCGCAGAATCTAGCCCATAATTTTATCTTCAACTTGGGACGCCTGAATAACAACCATAGAAGAAGAATTAGCATTGGATTATGAAGAATTATTTGTTCCTATATTTATCTTCTAGCATAAAAAGTAATTTGGGGTTCATTGGGCCTGTATGTTGGGCCCCACATGCTCATCAGTGGTCTGGTTTCCAATCTTCCTTCTCCAGAATTGTTTGCATGAAATCCCATTTTGGCGGTCTTCCAATGTGAATATTCCAACACTACACAAGTATTAATTATTCCCAATATAATTAGAAACCTGAAAATTAAATATTAAAATAAAATCAAGATATTTGAGTACTTTACATGATGTTAAAAAATGTACCACATAATAGTGCATTTTAAGAAGGAATTACAATCATAATGTGAAATGATGTTCAAAGTGTAAAATGCACTAAAAATGGTGTTTGTGAATAATAAAGCACATGAATATTATATATATTAACAATTAATATTATCCTCATTTAGTTGCTAATCAGCAACCTCCCCAGTAGCTATTGGATTTGATGAGGCAACAATGTGCACCCTATTTAATGAGGAAGGTAATGGATGGAGAAATTATTTACTTGACATATGGTTTAATGAGATAGATATTAAAACCATTTATAGTATTACTTGTGTTTGTGATATGGGTAACGACATTATTTTTTGGCGTAAGAAGATTTCAGGATCATTCTTAATGAATTCTACCTACAACTTGGCCCTTGATGCGTAAATATAGGATGTCGAGGTAACTTGGAAGGTTATGTAGAACCTAGAGGTCCCCTCAAGGATTTCTATTTTTAGTGGAAGTATTGGGCCAGTATAATCCTATAAAAAACACTCCTCTTATTTTTCCATGTGTCTGATAATCCACTTTGTCCATTTTTCATTGAGGAGAAAAATCCCACCCAACATGCCATTTTTCATTGTCCTGAGGTGTGGGATGCTTTGACTACATGGATTCCTATTGAAGCTTCAACAAGATCTTTAAACACAATGTTTTCTAGGTAAAAAGGTCCATTTCTTGGTTAAATATATGGAAGCGACCTGATTCTTAGATGGATAACCCAAATACTCCCACTGGTATCACCTGGTGGAATCCTCCCCTCCAGATGTTTTAAAATTAATGTCGATGCATCCCTTCTAGGGAATGAGATTATCAAGTTTGGTGTGTTAGTCCATGATTTCTCTGGATGTATTTTTGTGGTCATTCATGAATCAAAACATTTTCTTTCAGACTCTTTGGTGGTTGAGGGTCATGCAATATGGGATGGTTTATCTTTATCTATTAAGAAGGAGTGTAAATCTATCATCATTAAATCTAATTTTCTTTCCATCATCCAGTCCATTCGGGAAGAGAAGAGTAGATCCCAATCATTTGGTTTTATGAATATCAATTTTTGGTCCCTTATATATCAATTCACATATTTCTCTTTCTACTTTATCAAAATGGATGGGAATAGAGCTTCTCATATTTTGGCTTCTTATGATCTTATTGGTGTTAAACATGTTTGGTTGGATGAATTTCCTCCTTGGATGAAGTAACTTTTTTTCCATGATCTTTGATCTAGTTAATATGTCTTTTTTTTCAAAAAAATTAAATAACATACATCAAAAAAAATTATAAGACATTCAAAAATAAAAATTTAGATAAAAAAAACCATTCACATTCAATATTCATTAATAATGTTTCAAAATATTACATTATAATATCAAATAAAAATGTACATTTATTTTTAAAAACTTCTTCACGATCACCTTCATATTTTTAACATCATAGTGGTTCTTTTCAGATTTTTCAACTGATGCTTCAAGCTTCATGATCTTTTCATCCATAACTGCCTGATTCTGAACCTATGCCTTCAGGATTTCAAGTTCCTTACTCAAATTCTTATCCGCTTCCTTTAAAAATAACAACTAACCTTCACATGTACTAATCCTACTATTTTCTAACTCTAGTTTATGAATTTTTTCATCGAATAATCTTATTTCCTCATTTCGGTCATCAGTCATGTCTCTGAAATTCTCTACAAACATAACTTTGTATAATTTTTCAAAATATTATGCCAATTAAAGAGAAAGTTTCTTTACTTATACAAACTGATCATCACGGTCTTTGATAACATTATCAATTTGGTTTGACCACATTACCATCTTTTTATAAGACCACTTTTTAACCTTGTAATTTTCTTGGAAATATTTCAAGTTAGCTTCAATATGAACAATTGTTTCTATCAAAACATTCAAAGATTCTTATTTTTCATTATGGTTATTCTAAATCAGTTTACATCTTGACTCTATGTTTGGAATATATTGAATTGAATCACTTAAACTTTTCATGTTTTAGAAAATACAATCAAATCCTTTCTATGATATTGTTGCCTCAGATTCCATTGACTCTGATAGTTTCAGAGGAGCATGTGGATGACTTGGTCCAATATTTGTCTTATTTGTTTCTTCATATTTTTCATTCTCTGAAACTTTCATAATATATATAAACTTATCAAATTCAACCTTTTATGATACTTTTGTGTGGGATTTTTTATCTTTTTCCACCACTTTTGAAGACGTCTTGTCTTCCTCTTTATAAAACAGATTTTCTTCTCCTGATTCTTCTAATTATGAATCCTTATTTGACTGGGAAGGTAAAGGTGTTGAAGATAAAGTTGGATCTAATGTGATATTATTTTCCTGTGTCTCTTTTTCAGCCTTTGTTTCTTCCTCATCACCATCTTCATATTCTTCCTCTTATTCTTCTTATTCTTCTTCTTCTTCTTCCTTGAGTTCTTTCTCTAACTGCTTCTCAATTCTAAGAACACCATTACTAAATTTTTTAACTACCTTTGTTTTTTCCTTTACAAAAAAATATTGATCTTTTATTGAGAATCATTCTTCAAAAATATCTTTCCCTTTACCCTTATAAATAATTATTTGTACTTCTAAATAAATGAATGATGTTTTGACAAACTCCATACTGAAATATGTAATTGTTTGATTAGTGTGAAAAACTTTTCTTGACTGATGAGTTGTCTACATTACTAATAATGGAGAAATTGAAATAATTAGATTCTATGAAGCTATTTAAAAATATTTTATTAACCTTTAAACAATATTTGTATCCATTAATATCTTCTTCTTATTCTTTCTCTTTCTAAATTCCTTAAACAGATCTTTAGTATGAATTTTCATAGCTAATGCCTAATCCTTATGAAGCCCAAAATCTAGATATCTGGGTTTCTTTTGAGCCTTATGAGCCATGAAATTTTTGAACTCATCATCTATCATTATATTTAGTATATTTTTCTTCTTTGTAGGGGATGATTCACCTTTTTTTCCTTTCTCAACTTCTTTCTCTTTTACCTATCCTGCATCGAACATAGTTTTATCAACTCAATCAACAAACTTTTTCAACTTTGAATAAAAAACTTATTTCATCCTTGACATGGATTCTTTACTGGTTAGGGAAATATTTTCCCTCATGAGATAAGTCTGATTCTTAATCTTGAAGACTTCCATGAAGTTAACAAGAAACTTGTTAATACAATAAATATGTCTAAAAATTTTAGGGTATCCTTTTCACCCTTTCTCGTATGAGATAACCCTTCTTCCATAAAGTGACGACCCTTGTGTCTGTTGAAAGATGATAAACCATTCTAAATTTCTCATAATTTTTGAACAAGAATGCTCCAACCTTTGACCATACAAAACATCTAATATTATGAGGTAATTTTGGGGAAGGAAGATATGTTTCTCCCTCAAGAGGTACTTCCAAAAGAACTAATACTTATTGATAAGTAAACTTGTATTCTTGACCAAAAATTATAAAAATTATTTAATCCTCTTCATTCAAAGTAAATTTTACTAAAGAGTAAAATTATCTAATAATTTTCAGGTAATGAATGTTGAAATCACTGTCTGTTTTTTCTATAATCATTTTCTCTATGTCTTGAATACTAATTATATTTTAAGGATTGAGTCATTATTTTCATTCCAAGCTATCTCAACAAGTCTTTCCTTGAAAAATTATCTCTTCCCAAAATCTTTCACAGTGTCCATATGACTGAGTCTTGTACTAGTGTTCGAATGAATTACAAAAATTCGGAGTGAGAACAAAAAAGGTTGATGAGTGTTTGGTTAGAAACTTATAAAACTTTATGTGGGACATGGGGTGTACCACCTTTATCTAGGTGAGGGAGATGATGGTTCATCTTCCAAAAATTTGCATCGACTCAAATTAAAATCATTTTCTTATCCGATGATTGGTATTTAATCGAAGAATGTTTTAAGTATAAATTTTAACACATAATGTTTTTATTAGGAAAATTTTTATTGGAGTAATAAATGGTCCAGTTGTAAAATCTTAATGTTTCTAACAAAATAAAATTTGTAAAACTAAAATAATATGTAAAACAACATTTATAAACTAAAGGGATAAATATGTGAAAAAACTAAAAGAAGAATATCATTCAGAGTACAAACGTTTCATCGGTATGAGTAACCTATTCTTCTTATACATTTTAAATGACAATTATTACAATATAGTTTATAGAAAATGTAATGTACAGAAATTTTATAATAGTTTTTGAGTCCAAAATGTTTTATAAAGAAATTTGAATATGAAAAGTTTATTATGATTAGACTTTTAGAAAGCTAAAAAAATTATAAAAAAAAGTCTTTTAGAAAAATAGAAAGTTTTATAAAACTAAAAACATATATACTCCCCCTTTGGGAAGGATTTCATTAATGTAAGGAGATTGGTAAATAAAAATTAGATATAAATAATCACTCGATATTAATCATTCATTGATTTTTTTAATGTATTTGAATCTATCGAAACTAAGGGGTTTTGTAAAAATTTCAATGATTTGTTATTACATTCTGATGAATTATAAAATTATATCTCATTTTAGTGTATGAACCTCAAGGAAATGGTGTCTTATATGTATGTTTTTATCATGTGATTGATGTGATAGGTTTTTAAATAGGAAAATTACACTTGTGTTTTCACATAATATTTGAGTTTTAGTAAATCTCATGTCATTGTCCGTGAGTGTGTATTGCATCCACAACACTTGAGCACAATAATTTTTAGCTGCCACATATTCCAATTCAGTATTGGAAAGTGATACTGGGTGGTTTTTCTTACATGAAAAAATCTAACCCATCTCTTAATAAACGACATGTTCTGGATGTACTTTTCTATCCATTCAACATCCACAAAATTAAGCATCTGAAAAACTTTTTAGTTCAAAATAATTTACAGAAGAGTAAAACAAACCTAAATACATTGTTCACATAATGTAATGAAAAATTAATTTAACATCTTTAAAATGGTTCTATTTTGGATTTCATTGATTTATTGCACATAAGCATACTGATAACATTAAATTATGATGACTATCTATTAAGTTAAGTAAGCTTCCCACCATACCTCTAAAAGTATTTTGATCAACTGGTTTCCCAAATTCACTAAGATCTAAAGTATTTGTGGTTTTGATAGATGTATTAATACATTTATTCTTTTCATTCCTAAATTTATTTAGTAAATATTTTATATACCTAGGTTGATATATAAAAGTTCTTTCTAGTTTTTGTGAAATTTGAAAACCTAGAAAGTATGTTAACTCACCCATCAGAGTCATTTCAAACTCAGATTTCATAGGATCCGCAAAGGAATATATAAAAGATTTTTATGTTGAACCAAATATAATTTCATCAATATATATTTGATTAATAATAAAATTTTTATTAACTTTGTTTATAAAAATTGTTGGATCTACAACCCCATTAACAAAATTGTTTTGTAATAAAAATACAACTAATTAATCATACCAAGATCTAGTGGTTTTTCTTAGTCCATAAAGTGCTTTAGTAATTTTATAAACATGTTTTAGATGTTTTTTATTTTCAAAACTAGGATTTAGTTATAAATATACTTCTTCCTAAAAATTTATATTAAGGAAATCAAACTTCAAATCCAATTTAAATAGTCTGAAATTTTAATAATGTTGTATAAGACAGAAGTATATGAATAGAATCAAGTATTTATTTTAGATAATTGGTTTATTCATAGTCTATTCCCTCTTATTAGTTTTATCCATTAGCAAAAAGTTTATATCTATTTCTAAGTATTATACAATTTTCATCACATTTATTTTTGAAAGACATTTTTTACTCCAATAACGGAATTATGTTTGGGATGTTAAACTAAAATCCAGAATTAGTTCCTTTCAAACTTATTGTGTTCATCTTGTATTTTTTTTATCCAATACTCATCACCTAAATCTTCATCATGATTATTAGGTTCAAATTTTGAAAATAATTCTAGATGTTAAATTTTATTTCTCGAAGAATTTATAGTTCTAACTGGTTGATCTACATCACCAATGATATTATCGCTAGGATAATTCCTAAAAAAATTATTTCTTGGATTTTAAAAAGTCTACTTTTCAATAATAGGATGAAAATATTCTTGGGGAAAAACTTTAGAAACATATTATTAAGTTGTTTTCTCATGAGAAGAATTTTTTATCCTAGGTTCAAAATTAGTTTTAGAAATAACATCTGAAGATATAGGTTGGGGTTGTTTGAAAACAATGGGAATGGTTTCATCAAATTAAACATGTACTATTTCCTCAACGGTACTTGTATTTTTATTGAAAACTCTATAAGACTTACTATTTGTGGAATAACCTAAAAATATTCCTTCATTGAATTTTAGAGAAATTTTATGTAATTTATATTTAGTATTTAGAATGAATACATTGCATATAAAAACTTTTAAGTAGGAATGTTTTGTTTTTATTACTATCCAAAACTCATAAAGAGTTTTGATAATAAAAGTTCTAATTAAAAATCAATTTATAATATTACAGGCAATACTAAATGCTTCAGACCACAAATTTTTTAAAACTGATTATTCAATCATCATAGTTCTTGTAATCTCTTAAAGAACACTATTTCTTCCTTCGACTTCACTATTTATCTATGGAGTTATAAATGTTGGAAGGTTATGTATAATACATTTTTTTACTACAAAAAGTTTCAAAATAATAATTTATGTATTCTCCACCATGATCACTATGAATAGTTATCAATGACAGGTTTTTCTGATTTTTAACTCTGGATTCAAAAGTTTTAAAATAGCTAAAGGCTTTGTATTTTCTTACTAGAAAATAGACCCAAGTAAATATAGTGTAGTCATCAAATAAAACATATATATAATATTTTCCACTAATACTTCTATTTTTTTATGGCCAAAGAAGTCCATGTTCACTAATTGTAAATCATATAAAGTTGAGACTTTAAAAATAGATTTAAAACTGGACTTATTTTGATTACCAAGTTGATAAGGATCACAGAATTTAGAAGTATCAGACAAATTTTATGGTAGGTCCTTTACTTGTCCTTTATTATTCAACTTAGCTAAGATTATAAGGCTACAATGTCCCAAACTTCTACACTATAACGAAGATTGATCATTCATTTTACTAAGGAATGGTATATCATGTCTCCCAAGGTCATCCAAGTTCAAAGGGTAAACATTTTCATGCCACTTGGAAGAAAGAATGAACTCATATTTTGAACTATGTACAATATTTTTTTCATTTATAAAATTCACAAGATTAATTTCATCCCATAACTGAATTATTCAAATAAGTTTTATATTTACTCTTACAAAAAGTAAAACATTTGAAATTAAATATTTTTAAGAAGATCAATATTACCTATACCAAAAATCTATCCTTGAGCATTATCTACGAATGTGAATTTCACACCTTTCATCTTAATGATCTTTATAAAGAAATATTTTTTTCTAATCATATGTCTGGAGGAACCACTATCCATGTACCAATTTTTTTTTATTACTTGTACTTTCTTTATTTTCATAGAAAAAAATATATTAGTTTTTTAGAACCCAAAACTTCTTGGGTCTAGTATTATTAGAAAAAAATCTTGGGTAAACACATTTTTTCAACATTATTATGTTGAGAAAATGTCATTTATTTTGATAAATAAGATTTTTAAAAATATAAAGAATGAACTTTATTAAGAGAACATTTATTTTTCCAATGCCCACCACTTTGACATTTTTTGCAAAAGGGATCACTTTTTGGAAAAAATAGTTATTATAAAAACATGTTTTTTATAAGTAAAACCCATTCCAAAAATATCAATAAGAGGTATAATTTGTTTATAAATCTAATAAAAGTTTTCATTCCTAGTGGTAAACAAAGATAATAGTTTCTTCAAACTAGATATTTCAGAATTTATTTTTACACCAAAATATTTATCCTTAGTAGTAAATGTTTTCGAATTAAGTTTCATAAAATCATTTGGTAAACCATTTTTCATAGAATTTGATTTTGAAAGATCTTTTAAAATATTTTTTTATTTATAATTAGTTTTATCATGATCTTTAAAGAGATCATATATATTAAGAGTAAGTGTATTTATTATTGATATTCACTTTACAAATTTTTCTTGTGAATTATCAAGTTTTTTAAAAACATTATAGTTTTATTTTTCAAGGAGTTTTTCAAACCTAGATGCCTCTTCATAACTAGGTAAAGAGTTATCCTCTCCAATTGAAAAAGATTATTCATTAGTAGATGTAGAATTTTTTTCATCATTACATTCAATGTGATTTTTATTTAAGGTATGGTTGGTAATAGATTTAGCAGTCTGTACCTTAGACATCAGACATTTATTAAACTTTGGAATTTCTTCATATAAGTAAATATTCATTTGTCCGGAAGATTTATTATCCAAAGAATGTTTTGAAGAACTATCTCTGCCTCTTGTACTCCAAGTTTCAATAAATTTCAATCTTTTTTTGATTTTATTATTGTAATAATTATTAGCATTCCTATCTAAATTCTACTCTTTCTTATCATTCATTTTAAAATGGAAATCCCCAAGAGTTGACTTCTCGAAACCTCAAAACCCTAGAACCCATGTTCCCACAAAGAGGTCATCCGGAGAAGCCCAATCTCGGAAGGAGCCGTTACCAGCTAAGATGATAGAGCATCCCACGGGGTAACACCTCGATCAACACTACTAGAAATGTAGGGTTTCCCAATGGTTTAGAACCGTTGGGAAAGGCTGCAGAACCGTTGGTATATGTTATACCAATGGTTCTACAACCCGTAGAGAAGTAAGCCACTGGGAAAAGTTTTTTCCAACGGTTTACAGTGAACCGTTGGGATAGGGTGCTGAAAAATTACCCTATCCCAACGGTTCTTGAAAACCGTTGGGAAACCTTTTTCCCAACTGTTTACAACCGTTGGGAAATAGTGCCAAACATATCCTCTTTCCCAACGGTTATCCAAACAATTGGGAAATCTTTTTCCCAACGGTTATCCTAACCGTTGGGAAAACCCCAATATATTCTCTTTCCCAACGGTTCATAGAACCGTTGGTAAAACAAGGCCTACACATTCTATACCAACGGTTCAAAACCGTTGGCATAGCCTCTGCTGGGCAAATTGCAAAGCAGCACTGCAATTTACCCAGAAGATATCAAATTTTCCCACCAGGTCTCATTTTGTGGATTCCCTCTCATTTTCAATCCAATTATTGTATGTGCAATAACCAACTAACAATTACATATAGAGAACAAATTCATACACATTTAACATATAATGGTGGAACTATACACATCCATAATTAAATTAAAATTCATAACGTAATTATAATTTAGATGACAATTATATGTGGAATCCATAAGTCAATTCATAATTTGATCGGTTTTTTGTATACCATATATTTTTACTTGAAATAATGTCCATTTTAAAGATAATACATACACCTGGAGAGATACCGGCCACACCGCACCTTGGATTGAGGCGGGGTTGACTTGCACACATCACATATGACCCATGGATCATTGTGCTGATGTATCAACACAATCCGAATGCGTTTGGTAGGTTTTCCATATGTCAGTTAATGTTTTTCAATTAAAATGACGTACTTTTGAAACAAAAGGCAGCCACTTTGAGTGGTGCCGGCCACACCGTGCCTCGGATTGAGGTGGCGTTGACTTGTACACGTCACATATGACCCATGGATCGTTCTCCTAATGTTTCATTGGAAACAAAATTCGTTTGGTCGGTTTTCCGTATGTACTTAAATTGTTGTCCATTTTAAGAAAAAGACAAACACATTGAGTGGTGGTGGACACACCGTGCCTTGGATTGAGGCGGGGTTGACTCGTACACATCACATATGACCCATGGATCGTTGTGCTAAAGTATCGACACAATCTGAATGCGTTTGGTCGGTTTTCCGTATGTCAGTTGATGTTTTTCACTTCAAATGACGTCGTTTTGAAACAGAAGACATACACTTTGAGTGGTGGCGGCCACACCGCGCCTCATATTGAGGCGACGTTGACTCGTACACGTCACATATGACCCATGGATCGTTTTTCTAATGTATCGACACAATACGAATGCCTTTGGTCGGTTTTCCGTATGCCAGTTGATGTTTTTCAAATAAAATGACGTACTTTTGAAACAAAAGGCAGACACTTTGAGTGGTGCCGGCCACACCGCGCCTCGGATTGAGGCGGGGTTTACTCGTACACGTCAAATATTACCCATGGATTGTTGTGCTAATGTATCAACACAATCCGAATGCGTTTGGTCGGTTTTCCGTATGTACTTAAATTGATGTCCATTTTTAGAAAAAGACAGACACTTTGAGTGGTGGCGGCCACACTGCACCTCAGATTGAGGCGGGGATGACTTTTACACATCACATATGACCCATGGACTGTTGTTCTAAAGTATCGACAAAATCAGAATGCGTTTGGTCAGTTTTCCGTATGCCAGTTGATGTTTTTCACTTCAAATGATGTCCTTTTGAAATAGAAGTCATACACTTTGAGTGGTGGTGTCCACACCGTGCCTCGAATTGAGGCGGGGTTGACTCGTACACATCACATATGACCCGTGGATCGTTGTTCTATTGTATCGACACAATCCGAATGCGTTTGGTCGGTTTTCCGTATGCCAGTTGATGTTTTTCAATTAAAATGATGTACTTTTGAAACAAAAGTCAGACACTTTGAGTGGTGCCGGCCACACCGCGGCTCGGATTGAGGAGGGGTTGACTTGTACATGTCACATATGACCCATGGATCATTGTGCTAAAGTATCGACACAATCTGAATGTGTTTGGTCAGTTTTCTGTATGTACATAAATTGTGGTCCATTTTAAGAAAAAGACAGACACTTTGAGTGTTGGCGGCCACACCGCACCTCGGATTGAGGCGGGGTTGACTCATAGACGTCGAATATGACCCATGGATCATTGTGATAAAGTATCGACATAATTCGAATGTGTTTGGTGGGTTTTTCTTATCCCAGTTGATGTATTTCACTTCTAATGACGTCCTTTTGAAACTGAAGATAGACACTTTGAGTGGTGGCGGCCACACCGCGCCTCGGATTGAGGAGGGGTTGACTCGTTCATCTCACATATGACCCATGGATCGTTCTCCTAAAGTTTCAATGGAAACCGAATGCGTTTGTTTAGTTTTCCGTATGTACTTATATTGTTGTCCATTTTAAGAAAAAGACAGACACTTTGAGTGGTGGCGGCCACACCGCGCCTCGGATTGAGGCGGGGTTGACTCGTACACGTCACATATGACCCATGGATCGTTGTGCTAAAGTATCGACACAATCAGAATGCGTTTGGTCGGTTTTCAGTATGTCAGTTGATGTATTTCACTTCAAATGACGTCCTTTTGAAACAGAAGACAGACATTTTGAGTGGTTACGGCCACACCGCACCTTGGATTGAGGCAGGGTTGACTTTTACACGTCACATATGACCCATGGATCGTTTTGCTAATGTATCGACACAATCTGAAGGCGTTTGGTAGGTTTTACGTATGTTATTTGATGTTTTTCAATTAAAATGACGTACTTTTGAAACAAAAGGCAGACACTTTGAGTGGTTCCGGCCACACCGCGCCTCGGATTGAGGAGGCATTGACTCTTACACGTCACATATGACCCATGGATCGTTCTCCTAAAGTTTCAATGGAAACCGAATGGGTTTGATCGGGTTTCCGTATGTACTTAAATTTTTGTCCATTTTAAGAAAAAGACAGACACTTTGAGTGGTGGTGGCCACACCGCGCCTCGGATTGAGGCGAGGTTGACTCTTACACATCACATATGACCCATGGATCGTTGTGCTAATGTATCGACACAATCCGAATGCGTTTGGTCGGTTTTCCGTATGCTAGTTGATGTTTTTCACTTCACATGACGTCCTTTTGAAATAGAAGACATACACTTTGAGTGGTGGCGGCCACACCGCGCCTCGGATTGAGGAGGGGTTGACTCGTACACATCACATATGACCCATGGATCGTTGTGCTAATGTATCGACACAATACGAATGCATTTGGTCAGTTTTCCATATGCCAGTTGATGTTTTTCAATTAAAATGACGTACATTTGAAACAAAAGGCAGAAACTTTGAGTGGTGCCGGCCAAACCGCGCATCAGATTGAGGCAAGGTTGACTCGTACACGTCACATATGACCCATGGATCTTTGTGATAAAGTATCGACACAATCCGAATTCGTTTGGTCGGTTTTCCATATGTAATTAAATTGTTGTCCATTTTAAGGAAAAGACAGACACTTTGAGTGGTGCTGGCCACACCGCGCCTCGGATTGAGGCGGGGTTTGTAACATCCCCAAATGATAAAGGGTTAAATGAATAAATGATATGACTCATGTCAACAAGGTGTACCTTCCTTTTCGGGAGCCTGTCTGATTAGAACTCCACAGTTAAGCGTGCTTTGCCTGGAGTAGTGATCCGGATGGGTGACCTCCTGGGATGTTTCCCAGGGTGTGTGTGAGTGAGGACAAAGCACACTGGAAAGGACATGTGTTGGCCTGTGGGGACTATCATTAGTCAGATGACCCGTTCAGGCACGTGGGTGGACCCTGGGGTGGGCCCCACGTGTCTTCAGGGCAACTAGTGGTACCTAGTGGGCCAGGACCCGACGACCATGTTAAGGCGGGGTGGCTGTGCTGTCACCGGGACCCGGTTGTCACAGGGTTGACTCGTACACGTCAAATATGACCCATGGATCGTTGTGCTAATGTATAGACACAATCCGAATGCGTTTGGTCGGTTTTCCATATGTACTTAAATTGTTGTCCATTTTAAGCAAAAGGCAGACACTTTGAGTGGTGGCGGCCACACCGCGCCTTGGATTGAGGCGGGGTTGACTCGTCCACGTCACATATGACCCATGGATCGTTGTTCTAAAGTATCGACATAATCCGAATGCGTTTGGTCAGTTTTTCGTATGCCAGTTGATGTATTTCACTTCAAATGACGTCCTTTTGAAACAGAAGACAGACACTTTGAGTGGTGGCGGCCACACCGCACCTCGGATTGAGGCGGGGTTGACTCGTACACATCACATATTACACATGGATCGTTCTCCTAAAGATTCAATGGAAACCGAATGCATTTGGTCAGTTTTCCGTATGAACTTAAATTGTGGTCCATTTTAAGCAAAAGACAGACAATTTGAGTGTTGTCGGCCACACCGCGCCTCGGATTGAGGCGGGGTTGAATCGTACACATCACATATGACCCATGGATCACTGTGCTAAATTATCGACACAATCTGAATGCGTTTGGTCGGTTTTACTTATGTCAGTTGATGTATTTCACTTCAAATGACGTCCTTTTGAAACAGAAGAGAGACACTTTGAGTGGTGGAGGCCACACCGCACCTCGGATTAAGGCGGGGTTAACTTTTATACGTCACATATGACCCATGGATCGTTGTGCTAATGTATCGACACAATCCGAATGTGTTTGGTAGGTTTTCCGTATGTCAGTTGATGTTTTTCAATTAAAATGACGTACATTTAAAACAAAAGGCAGACACTTTGAGTGGTGCTGGCCACACCGCACATCGGATTGATGTGGCGTTGACTCGTACACGTCACATATGACCCATGTATTGTTCTCCTAACGTTTAAAATGAAACTGAATGCGTTTGGTCGGTTTTCCGTATGTACTTAAATTGTTGTCCATTTTAAGCAAAAGACAGACACTTTGAGTGGTGGGGGCCACAACGCTCCTCGGATTGAGGCAGGGGGGACTCGTACACATCACATATGATCCATGGATCGTTGTGCTAAAGTATCGACTCAATCCGAATGCGTTTGGTCGGTTTTCTATAAGCCAGTTGATGTTTTTCACTTCAAATGACGTCCTTTTGAAACAGAAGACATACACTTTGAGTGGTGACAGCCACACAACGCCTCGGATTGAGGTGGGGTTGACTCATACACGTCACATATGACCCATGGATTGTTGTGATAATGTATCGACACAATCCGAATGTGTTTGGTCGGTTTTCCGTATGCCAGTTGATGTTTATCAATTAACATGACGTACTTTTGAAACAAAAGGCAGACACTTTGAGTGGTGTCGGCCACACCGCGCCTCGTATTGAGGCGGGGTTGACTCGTACACGTCACATATGACCTATGGATCGTTATGCTAAAGTATCGACACAATCTGAATGCGTTTGGTTGGTTTTCCGTATGTACTTAAGTTGTTGTCCATTTTAAGCAAAAGACAGACACTTTGAGTGGTGGCGGCCACACCGCACCCCGGATTGATGCAAGGTTGACTCGTACATGTCACATATGACACATGGATCGTTGTGCTAAAGTATCGACACAATCCGAATGCGTTTGGTCGGTTATCCATATGCCAGTTGATGTATTTCACTTCAAATGACATCCTTTTGAAACAGAAGACAGACACATTGAGTGGTGGCGACCACACCGCGCCTCAGATTGAGGCGGGGTTGACTCGTACACGTCACATATGACCCATGGATCGTTCTCCAAATGTTTCAATGGAAACCGAATGCGTTTGGTCAGTTTTCCGTATGTACTTAAATTGTTGTCCATTTTAAGCCAAAGACAGACACTTTGAGTGGTGGCGGCCACGCAACACCTCGGATTGAGGCGGGGTTGACTCGTACACATCACATATGACCCATGGATCTTTGTGCTAAAGTATCGACATAATCAGAATGAATTTGGTCGGTTTTCCGTATGTTAGATGATGTATTTCACTTCAAATGACGTCCTTTTGAAACAGAAGACAGACACTTTGAGTAGTGGCAGCCACATCGCGCCTCGGATTGAGGCGGGGTTGACTCGAACACGTCACATATTACCCATGGATCGTTGTGCTAATGTATCGACACAATCCGAATGCGTTTTGTCGGTTTTCCGTATGTACTTAAAATGTTGTCCATTTTATGAGAATCCTTTGTGCGGGGGGTTGTTTGGGGTCCAAGGAAGAGGGGGGGGGGGCTGTCCAGGGGGTTGTTTGGGGGGCTTTCCGGGGGCTGTCTGGGGTCCAGGGTGGAGGGTGGGGGGCTGTGCGGGGAGCTGTTTGGGGGGGTGTTCGGGGGGTTTTCCGGGGTCCAAGGAGGAGGGTGGGGGGGGGGGGGGGGGCTGTCTGGGTGGCTGTCCGGGGGCTGTCTGGGGGCTGTTCGGGGGGCTATCCGGGGGCTGTCCGGGGCGGTTCGGGGGGTTGTCAGGGGTCCATGGAACAGGGTGGGGGGCTATCCGGGGGGCTGTCTGGGGGGCTGTCCGGGGGGTTGTTCGGAGTCCAGGGAGGAGGGTGGGGGGGCTGTCTGGGGGGCTGTCTTGGGGGCTGTCCTACGGGGCTGTCCGGGGTCCAGGGAGGAGGGTGGGGGTTGTCTAGGGTCCATGAAAGAGGGGGGTTCCCAAACACACAAGCACTAAAAGACAACAACATCCATAAAAATAGATAATATATAAAAATAACTTAACTCTAATACTATACTATGAGTCTAGATAAAACCAAAAACTAGAATAGATTAAATATCAAATCTCAGTAATATCAGTAAAAAATGTAATGGATCAACTTGTCCCACATCACAATCACCATCATCTCCATCATCATCATCACCCTCGTCCTCGTCCCCATCATCATCCTCTTCCTCTCCCTCCTCCTCATCCTCGCCCTCGTCCTCGCCCTCGCCACCTGCCTCGCCCTCGTCCTCGCCCTCGCCACCTGCCTCGCCCTCCTCATCTCCCTCCTCTTCCGCGTCAGACTCCTCGTCATCATCATCGTCAAGTTGTACATCGTCCTGACCACCACTAGAACTGCCACCTAGTTCACCGTATATAGAACATATCGACAACATATACTCATCAAAAGCTGGGTTGGCCTCTGCTGGAAGTGTAGGACGTAGAACTTCAATAAATTTCATAAACGCACTGTTTTCCCTAGCAGACTATTCTGCCGTCTCTGTGGACCTTTTCTCAGCCTGTTCTGCCTGTGCCCTAACTTGCTGCAACTCGGTGGCACTACAGCACATACCTTAGGAGGGCCAATACCTCTTCGGGGCTATCCTAGGTTGGCAGCGTACTCTGCCAGAATGCTCCTCTCACAACACCTGATGTAAGTGATCTATTGGCCCAAAATTGTCTGGTTCTTGGGCATCGAGGGCCTCTAAAGCAGCCTGTTAAAAATATAAATATATCATTAAGTTACAAAATAGATATTAAAAAATAAATTCAACAGATTAAAACTTACAATCTGCTGCTAAGTCGCTTCGTTGAAGGCACTTCCATCCTTTTTTCGTCTACTCGAGCAAAAAAGTTTTTCTTGAGGCACGCATCCTTCAATATTTTGTATTTACCTATACAATGACATTGAAAACTAAAGTTATATGAAAACTTTATCAAACTATTAAATAATTTAAGAAACAAAAGAAAGTGTAAGTTGTAAAGAAAACTAATAAACAATTGTTATACATGCTTCCTCTCATGATCAGACATCGTAGTGCGTCCCAGTGTGTGGAGGTATTTTTTTGCATCAATGTTTTTTTATTTTTTTCCAGATGATTCCTAAATAAAATTCGAAAATTCAATAGATAGTATTAATGAAAAACATGAAAGTTATTATTTAAATACCTCAAATGTTATTAATACCTTAAACTGGGTACTCGTCCAATGAGTAATCATCTGATGATACTGCTCTATAGGACAATAATCCACAACTGGTACTGCCTCTAACTCAGTGCCAACTCTAGCACACCAGCCCATATACAACTCATGCTTGTAGGCTCTCCAAAGCTCTCCTAAATCCTTTAGACGTTCCGATCGTGCACCCTCACCGTCGGGAAAATTAAATCGAAGTTGAAATCAAAATATTAATTCATATAAATAAAAAAATAATTCATGGCATTAAATAGAACAGATTTTTTACCCGTATCTCTGCCCAAGCTCTATCCTTGACCTCATGCGGCAAATGTCTCCACGATAGCGGGCTGACGGGAATGATGTCGGAGTATTTGGAAAGCGTCGCCAAAAAACTCCAACATTGCTGCCCTGTTTTCTCAACCATTTGGTTGTCTTCATTATATTCCACCATAACCTATGTGCGGCGGTTCCACACCGAACGCATGCGTGTACGCCCCCGCCCCCGCCTCCTGTCAGTAGATGTATCTGTCATGAAAGAAAAACAAATATTTTATCAGAACATGATATAATGAAAATAAATATTTCTATAAAAAATTGTTAGGGTTCTATAAATATACATGTGCCGGTCTGATCGCTGAGTGCCGCTGGATCCACAGAAACTGATGGAACACCCTATGGTGGAACAGGAGTCGAAGACGATGGAATATAGAAGCTAAGAGAGACAGAAGTAGAAGGAAAAGAATGTGGGACAACTGTCTGACCGAATGCTGACTGAGGAGTGGGAATCATCATGGGATGTGAAAATCATGGGGAAAAAGATGCCGAAGGTAGAGAAAACATGGGAGGCCTAAATATCCCGTGTGTCTCTAACGACACACTAAGATCAGAATGTGGGAAGGGTGACATGTTAGTGGGAGGGGCAGGGTCTAGTCGAGTACGCACAGCTGCTCGTCCACCTCTGGTACGAACCCTCCTTGTACCACCAGCCTGTGTACTAAGACCAGTACTAGGCTCCTCGTCGAGTAACTGTCGACGTATAGGTGGATCCTACAAAAATGATTACTAAAAATTAATCACATGACATTATATATTCTTTAAATATATCATTTGAAATAAAGTACTCACTGTAGGCACTGATGGTGGAACGCCCATCTCCGTCATTCGATGATTGTTATCCATCATTTTTTTCCTTCGTCTCTCTTCAATTGGCTTCATTTCTTGCTTTTGAAAACAAATATGTAATTAATTAGAAAAATAAAACTAATGTGTAACCCAAAAACTGAAATTCAAATAAAATTGCAACCAATAAACATTGAAAATTCACATAATGTTCAATTAATCTATCAATTGTTTTAGAAGATCTTGAATGGATTTAATAAATCATACAAGTTGTAATGTTCACCAAGTTAGAAATATTGTTTGAATATGTATGAATACAGTTCAATTGCAAATTAGAAAATGCAATTCAAATAAAACTACAACCAATAAATATTGAAAATTCACATTACGGTCAAGTTAGATATCAATTGTTCTAGGAGAGCTTGAATGGATTTAATAAATCATACAAGTTGTAATGTTCACCAAGTTAGAAATATGTTTGACTATGTTTTAATACAGTTAAATTCCAAATTAGAAAATGTAATTCAAATAAAACTGCAACCAATAAAAATTGAAAATTCACATAACGGTCAACTCAGCTAAAACATATTTGTGATCAATACTAAATCAATTTGAATATTACCAACCTTAACAACCCAACTCGAGGTAAACCAAAAGAATTGAGAACATGGATGAATGATTCTATATATTTTCATCCACAACTTTAGGTTCACAATCAACTCTGAAAATTGAGCTATTTGAGTCATCAAAAGAAATAAATGGATTGGTTCCAATGGCACTAGGGACAGTGTCAATTCCATCATCACCATCATCAAAAATATTCTTGGAATTACTTCAACTATGACACCAAATTCAGGACAAAGTTGGTATTTGACATAAAAAACTTGTTTAGCCATTGATGGCAACACATATGGTTCTTCGGTTGCAAGAGTGTGAGTCATATTAATTACTCTAAATCCACAATCATCAATAAATGTGCCATGTCTCGTCATCAAATCAAACCAATGGAATTTCATCAGTGTGACTCGTCCATGAGAGTATTAATCCAATATTATTATTTTCTCAACAACTCCATAATAACCCACATTTTCAAATCGCGGTCTACTATCTGATGCACTGGCATAACAATCTGTTGTGGCAGTGACCAAAACACCATCATGTTGTGTTCTCATGATTTTTTCTCATTCAGTGACAATAAATTTGTACCCATTGATAACAATTGATTTACAGTCACGAACCACGGTATTAGGACCAAAAGCCAAAGCTCTTATTTCCTCAGAGACAGAGTCAGTAGACAAACTCAATACCTACAATATAAATGACTATTATAGTTAATAAAATATTTGATATAATTATTTTAAACATTAATTTTTTTATACCTTCAATTTTAACCAAGCAGAAAACTCTTTTCTATGCAATGTCTCTCTCCTTATCAAAGATAAAGAACGATGCTTCCTATTTATCATTTTTTTATGTTCCCTGTAGCTAAAAAATATTAATAGTTTAACCAATATATATGTAAGATATACATAATCAATTTAGTTACCTGATATAGTCATCGAACAAATCACAGTTGAAAAAAACTGTGCGATGTGCCATCTCCCGCTCTTCATGGCTTAATGTCTTCAATGTATATGATCTAGGAATTCCTCCAGTTTGAGGAAGTGATGGAAAACTGGGTTCAATTTGCTCATAATGTTCTTATTCATTTCTCATTGGTCTGTTCAATCTTGTAGTAAGATCAGACAAATACATCGAGCAGAAATCCATACATTCTTGAGCCAAGTAACCGTTCACGATAGAACCTTCGTGATAATTTCTGTTTCAGACATAAGACTTTAATGTGAACATATTTCTTTCAGTTGGATACATCCAAAGAAAAGAAACAGGTCCTACGAGAAGTATTTCAGTGGGAATATGGATAGTCAGATGCAACATGCATGTGAAAAATGATGGAGGAAATATTTTCTCCAACTCACACAAAATTAATGGGGCATCTGTCAACATTTTTTGCAAGAAAGACTTGGACAAATTTTTAGCACAAAGATCTCAAAAAAAATGGCACAACCGAATAACAACCACCCTTACATTATCGGACAAAAGATGACGGATTGCTATTGGAAGCAACTCATGCAATAGAATGTGATAATCATGAGTCTTCAAAGATTTTATCTTCAACTCTCTTCTATTGACCCGTTTAGATATGTTTCTTGAATAGCCATCATGAATTATAATAGTCTCTAATACTTCCAGAATTTGTTTTTCGCAGGTGTCATCACATAAGAAGCACATGGAAGTTGCCATTTATTTTCACTGATACGTACAGGATGCAATTCTGGTCTGATGCCCCAATCCACCAAGTCACGCCGAGATCGTAAATCATATTTTGCCTTCCCCTTGAATTTAGAAGAACAGAAAGCAAAATTTCACATATATTATTTTCAATATGCATTACTTCTGTGAAATGATGTAACAAATTGGTTGACCAATAAGGCAAATAAAAAATGATACTCTTTTTCCTCTAATTGTAACAGGATTCAGTGGAAACATTCTTTCTCTTTCTAGATTTCATTTGACCCTTCCCGAATGAAAAACTGAAATCTTTCAATTCATTAAGCATGCCAGTTCCAAACATACACTAAGGTGGATCATCGGTCTCTATGGTATTATCAAATCTTCGACGATTCATTCTATATGGATGATCCTTTGGAAAGAATCGTCGATGTCCCATAAAACTGAAACTACAATGATGTTTCAGTCTTCTAGATCGTGTATTCTTCATACAAACTGGACATGACAGTTTTCCCTTCGTGCTCCATCCAGACATCATTGCATAAGCCAGAAAATCATTGATCGTCCACATAAGCACAGCATGCATCTTAAATATGTCTTTCGAACATGCATCGTATGTGCGCACACCCACATCCCAAAGAAGTTTCAACCCTTTTATTAAAGGTTGCATGTATACATCAATATCAATGCCAATATCAAAAGGACCAGATATGAGTATACTCATGAACATGAAAGGTTTTTTCATACAAAACCATGGGGGAAGATTATAAATGTGTTTAAAAACTGGCCATGTGCTGTGCGAAGTAAGAATCTGCCCAAATGGATTAAAACCGTCACATGAAAGACCCAACCTCACATTACGCACGTCAGCTGCAAAATCAGGATGTCGAGCATCAAATCTCTGCCATGAAAATCCATCTGCAAGATGAACCAACTCATCATTAGTCTTCTTTCTCTCGGTATCATGCCATCTAATTTTTATTGATATGTCATCAGACATAAAAATATTCTGATGTCTGGGGATCAATGGAAAGTGCCACATTACTTTTTGTGGAACGCGGGATGGTGTTCCATCATATTTTGTCTTCCAGTGGGATGTGCCACAATTTATAAAATCATTTCGTTCAGTGGTTTCCTCCCAGAATAAACTGCAATCTTTTGGGCAAGCATGAATTTTGTTTCGTGAAAATCCAAGTTCCTCAACTAACTTCCATGCCATATAGTGGTTTGAAGGAACATATGCATTATCTGGAAGTAAATCCTTCAAGAGGGTAAGAATGTAATCGATTGCTGTATTAGAAATTCCATACATAGTTTTCCCATGAAACAATCGGATTAAAAATTCCAGCCTTTTCATTTTATTGCATTGTCGACATACTGGAGTCGTGGCAACATCATTCATTTTTTTCACCCTATCAATATCATCATTTTCACTAGATGCATCAGCTGTCCTCATATCAAAGTATTCTTGAGTCGAAATCCTCTCTTTTTCATGATGACGAATAAATAGAAACCAATCATCTAACAAATTCTCCATTCCAGTCCTTTCATTTCGATCATCACCAATTTGAGATTTCATTTTCTCCCCATTGTGATACCACACAAAGTAATTTGCTTGAAAACCATTTTTGGTTATGTGGTAGCTGACTTCTTCACGGTTCAACCAAGGTCTACCAACACAATTGTAACATGGGAAGTGTATGCGACCACTATCTGAAGCATTATGAAATGAAAAATATATAAAGCTCTCCAAATTGTTTTGAAAATCGCTTGAGATCCGATCGATTTCATACATCCAACTTCTGTCCATTCTGTAAAAAGAATTTGTATAAGTCATTTTTTCATAAACAATTCAATAGGATTGAACTTTAATAGAAAATACATTTAAGTAAACGATAAAGGAAGAAAATAGTCAAGGTATCAACTACACATGTGAAAAAAACATACAAATGTGTTATTGAAAAAATGTAAAACCAATAAGAAATTAATGTGTTATATCACATCACAGCATGCCTCATCCCATAACCATATCAGTAGGGTATCATGAACATGAATAACATCAACCTTGTTCCATCCTCCTACCCTACATGACCCCAACCACATGCCACATTTTATTATAGCCTTATCACATCACACCTCACCGGAAAACACTAGGGAAATCATAGTACATCTCACCTAAAGACACATGGAAAATCTCATCGCATATTGCCTAAAAACACATGGTCAATCACTTTTGAAGGAAGAGTAGGGAAGACTTGGTAGCTATCCAACCATATAACCACCATCCTAGATATTAGAAAAAATACCCATAACTCAAAACCTCTGATCGTTGGTAATATTATCCAACTCTGGTTGGGAATGTGTAGAAATAACATAAAAATACATGATATATAGATAGCACAAAATACTCAACCTATGGGTTCACATTAACTACATAATCACACACTTCACTACTACCACAAAACACATAAACCACACCACCACCACACAAGACGCATAGCATTTCTCATTTTCATTTATAATCCACTTCATTCACACTTACATTGTCCATTCATTTAATGTTAAATTAATTAAATCCATTTACCACACATCCATTTCTATTCCATCTCATTTATTTAATATCTTGTTTTTTGGTTTTAACTGCATAATTTATTCCATAGATAACCAGGAAACTAATAAAACCACCACACAATAACTCACCATCTCACAATAACCATCGACGTCATGTTACATCAACCAACCATCTTACCAAAACAACCACATATCACAACAAAAATATTGCACATCACAAACCACCGCACAACCAAAACCCCCGCACAACCAAAACTATGAACCTTCAAAATTAGAACACAATAAAGAGACAATGTTCCCTTATAAATGTAAATGTGTAATGAAAACATTAATATGACATACATCGATATAGGGATTTAACTACACAATTCGTGGAACAATCATAAATTTTTATAGAAACCCTAAAATTTGGGAATTATGAAATCATTCGTAGAAGTATATTCTTTATAACAGGTGGAACTAAAATATAAGAATCTAACCTGGTGGCTGGTGATCCGATGGAAGATGTGAAGATTGGGAAGTGATTCTGCCGAGGAATCGCTTCTGGAGTGCTTCTGGAGACGAACAGAAGGCTCTGGATCTGTTTCTGAATCGTGGGGAGGCCACTGCTAGCATTGCGGTATTTGGGGGTTTTTTTCCCAACGGTTCATAAAAACCGTTGGAAAAAACCAGTCTTTACCAACGGTTTCATAAAGCCGTTGGGAAAAATAAGTTTTTTTCACCTTTTCCCAACGGTTTTATGAAACCATTGGTGAAGACTGAATTTTCTCCACTTTTCCCAACGGTTTCATAAAACCGTTGGGAAAATTATCTTCTAAAAGGTATTTCCCAATGGTTTATATAAATTGTTGGAAAAGACAGAATATACCAACGGTTTCTTTGAACGATTGGTAAACAACTGTTGGGAAAACACCCATTTCCAGTAGTGTAGTGATGGTTCAACACAGAAATCTGTCATCTAGGAGAAGTGAGACCATTCTACCAACTCAGTGAGACACCAGGTGACCCGACAAAATGAGTGGTACATGGGAGGAAGAAATTCCCCCAAGAGAGGGCTTTCATGTATCGAACCATAGACCTCACCAAACACTGTTGATATGGCCCTTGACCCTGCACCACTATGCCACCGCCGAAGCAGCAACACATGTTGTTGGGTAATGAGTTATTGGGGTGCCCTCCCCACCTGTGCACCACACATCCCCATCGAGGCACAAGGTGTTCAACCCTTGGGCTTACGCCAGTTCCCAATGGGGTAGAGGGGGCCATGAGAGGTTTTTTGGCATATAGTATGCATTTTTTGCGAGGAATCGATCCCATAACCTCAGGGTTAGGATGCCACCGCCTTTAACCAACTCACACATGCCATGTGGGCTAAACGTGTTGTTGGGTAATGAGTTATTGGGGCGGCCTCCCCACCTACATGCCACACATCCCCAACGAGGCCCAGGTTGGCCAATTTTTGGGCTTAGGCCAGTTCCCAATGGGGTAGAGGGGTCCATAATAGGTTTTCTAGCATATATTGTACTTTTCATTGAGAGGACTCAAACCCAAAATCTTGATGTCATAATGCACCATCATTAACCAACTCACTCATTCTCCATGGGAAGCCGTGGTATTGGGTAATGAGGTATTGGGGAGGGCTCCCAACCTATGCACCACACATTCTCAGAGAGGCCCAAGGTGGCAAACCCTTGGGATTATGCAGTTCTTAATGGGGTATAGGGGGTTATTAGTGGTTTTATAGAATATAGTGTATGTTTCCTTGAGAGGACTCGAACACATAAAATTAGGATCAGGACGCCACCACATTTAACCAACTCACCCATTCCCTGTGGTCTTCTATCTTTATTATCTTTCCATTTTATCTTAGGAAAATTTCTATGAATGTGTCCTATATTCTTATATTCATAGTATATAACTTTAGAAGATTATTTATTTCCATTATTATCGTTATAACTTTTCTTGTATTTTTATTGGAAGTATTTCTTACCAATAATCTTATTCATTAATCTAGAAAGATTTTCTAAATCATTTCTAGTCAACATTGTTGAACTAGAATATTATTCAATGATCAATTTCTTCTTCTTTGTATATTTCAAAACTTTTTCAGCCAACTAAACTTTTTAGGAAGAGTATATGTTTTTGTAAAATCAACTTCACCATTCTTATTTTTCATCTTTTCAGCATCTCCTTTCAATATACCTTCACATTGCATGATATTTTCAATAAGATCATTAAGATTTAGATTTTTAATCTTTCTTGTATCATCCAAGGATCTACTTTTAGATTCCCATTCATTTGGAATTATTTATATAATATTTTCAACAGGGATTCCATTTGTTAGATATTTCTCTCCAAGATAAGGTAAACTATTTACAATAGTCATGATTCTTTGATGAGTTTTTTATATAGATTATCTATGTAAGGGATAAAATTATTGATATTATTCTCTCATCATATCAATTATAGACTCAATAACTTTAGAAGTTCCAAAGTGAGTAATTTATAAATTTTGAAAAATTGTATTAGAAACTTCACATGAATACATTTGACTATATATATTTATAGTCATGGAACAAAATAGATTATTTCTTACTATATTCAGTTGATATTCTTATTTTTCTTAATGAGTAAATACAGTAGCTTCCTCCTTAGGAATATTATAATCAACAGTGAACATAAAAGATTTATCAACACCAGTATTGATAATGAAAGTCTTCATCTAATCTCTCCATTATACATAATTATCTCCATCAAATATAGGTGGTCTGCACGGATTCATATTTTCAAGGGTTATAACATATAGCCCTTCCATCTTATAAATAATAGAAACTCATTTAAATAAATACATGTTAGTGTAAAAAAAATTTATCAAAAATTAGTTTATAACAAAATCCAATCAACTTACAATACGTAACAAGAGTAAAAACATAGAATGTATTTAGTAAAACCTTCTCTGATAACAATTATTGGATCGTAAGAGTTTACGATGGCTACAATAAGGGGGTGAATTGTAGTTTAAAAATTAAACTAAAACAAAATAAAATTCATCTTAAGTAAAAATGATCAGACTCATAGTTCATTTGATGATCAGATTGTTAAAATTGGAATTAGTAAGTGTTTCATATATCAAAGTACTTATCTGTATCACATACACATCGATAAAAGTTATGTTAAAAATATAATTAAAAAAATATAATTGTATTTGAAAAGTGGAAATTAAAACATGTATAAATAATAAATATTAATTCTTATAAAAGTAAGAATGCCTTACGAGGTTTTGATGAAAGAATTTACACTTTAACCTTAAGAGTAAAGCTAGTAAAAAATCCAAACTAAAGATATCCACAGTTTTATACCTACTGTAAAAGGTTTTTCTTTACTTACCAATAAATCCCTTGATATGATCATTGGTATAACACTATCTTCAAATACCCTAAAATTCCTCGATATGATGAATGATATCTATCTTCATAGGCCAAGAATCCCTCGATCTGATGGATTAGATTCATCGTCTTCCTATGCCTAGAATCTCTCGATCAGTAACATGATCAGATAATGGATACAAAAAAAATTGTTCAAATTATATTACAACCCTTTTAAGGATTCAATAGAACTTAAACTCTCTAAAATATTACTAAACATTGGAATGAGATGTTTGTGCAGAGAAATATTTAGATGACTTCAGTTGCGAATTGCATCAGCTCCCAAATATTCAAATAAACTCTTATTTATAGGTGAACCTCCAACAATAATATTTTAAAGTTAATTTCAATGGACTTTAATAGATTTAATATTGATAAATCATAATTAATTAGATCTTTAACATGATATTTAATCATTTTATTGTCTAACATCATTAAGTTTAGCACCATTACAATTCTATTATATATTTTATCTGATAGAAACTAATCTATAAACTCTGATTATAAACTATGGATATTCGGATGTAATTCCCTATTATTTTTAAATATGATAAATTGAACAAAGTCCAGTCCAATGTATCTGTACTAATTCTAGTATAATGGTCATGAATTTCATTAGTCTATTAGATAGGAAATAAGTCTAACCACTAGTATGATTAGTGATTTTTTATGGATCAGAGTCATTTTAATTCTGATTGATTGGGTTGAATAACAAAAGTTAAGATTCATTTTATATTATAACTATTTATACATTAAGTATAAAAGGATTTTTTCAACAAATAAAATACTAAAATACTTGGGATATAAAAATTAATAGATTAATGTTTTTAGAATGTTTTTGTTATTTCTAAAATTAAGGGAAAAGTGTAAATTAAGACTTCTAAATAAACATATATCTCATTTTGACACGCAGTGTGACCAGTATGACTCCAAGTGTGTATTTGTATTTAAAATTAATATTTTAGAAAAAATAACAAGTGACATACTCAAAACAAATAAAAAACAATCATATTATTTTGATATTTTAAGAATATGATACATAATTCATTTTAAACATATAGGAATCATCCTCACCTCCGTCTGATATAAAATGTTCTCGTTATGACACAAAGTGTCCGTTATTAGTTTAAAATTGGCATTTTAGTTCCAAACTTGTGTCAATCACATAAAACCAATAAAACATGATTGTATTGTCTTTATAATTTTTTTTAAACTGTTCATAATTCATTTTTGATTTTTAGGAATCAGTATCGCATCAAACTGACACACGATGTGACTGGTATGACTCAAACTGTGTGTTATTAGTTTAAAATGACATTTTATTAAATAAAAGAAAAGTGACATACTCAAAACTGAGAAAATTCATTTGGATTGTTTTTATACTTTAGAAAAGTGATCCACAAATCATTGTGATGTGTAGTAATTAGCCACACCTATATATGATGTAGGTGGTGATCAGTATGTCTCCAAGTGTGTCTTTTTATAAAAAATGACAATCTAGTAAAAAAGACAAGTGACATACTCAACATTGAGAAAACACATTAGGATTGTTTTGATACTTTAATAAAATAATCCATAATTCATTTTTGATGTGTAGAAATCATCCTCACCACAATTAGATACACGGTGTTCCCAATATGACTCAAAGTATCTGTTATTAGTTTTAAATTGATATTTTAGTTCAAAATTATTCACTCACTGAAAACTAAGAAAACATACTCGAATAATATTGATAAATTTGGAAAACTATTCATAAGTCATTTTTGACTTGTAGGAATCTGTTTCATATCAAACTAACACATGATATGACTAGCACGAATCAAAGTGCATGTCTCCAATTTAAAATGATATTTTAGTAAAAAATACAAGTGACATACTCAAAACCATGAAAACACATTCGAATTGTTTTGATACTTTAGTAGAATGATCTATAAATAATTTTTTATATTTAGTATTTAGCCTCACCTCAATATGATGCACAGTGTGATTGGTATGACTCCAAGTGTGTCTTTTAATTTAAAATTTACATTTTACTAAAAAATACTTGTGGCATAATCAAAACCAGGAAAACGAATTCATATTATTTTGATAATTTGTAAAAATAATACACAAGTCATTTTTTATGTGTAGGAATCAGCTTCAAATAAATCTGATATATGGTGTGATCGGTATGACACAAAGTGCTACTTATCAGTTTAAAACTGACATTTTAGTTCAAACTTGCGTCACTCTCTAAAAACAAAGAAAAACTCTATGATTGTCTTGATAATTTCTGAAAATGATTCATAAGTCATTTTTAACATGTATGAATTGGTCTCACATCAAACTGACACATGATGTGACCAGTATGTCTCAAAGTGTGTGTTTCAAGTTTAAAGTGACATTTTACTAAAAAACACAAGTGATATACCCAAAACCATGAAAATTCATTAGGGTTGTTTTGTTACTTTAGTAAAATGATTTATATGTCATTTGTGATGTGTGGGAATCAATTGTAGCACAATCTGATGCACAATGTGGCTGTTATGACTCCACGTGTGTATTTTTATTTAAAATTGATATTAATTTTATTAAAAAGGACAAGTGACATACTCAAAACTAAGAAAATGCATTCATATTGTTTTGATAATTTATAAAAATTATCCATAAGTCATTTTTGATGTGTAAGAATCATCCACAGATCAATATGATACATGGTCTGTCCATTATGACTCAAAGTGTCTCTTATTATTCTAAAATTGATATTTTAGCTAAAAACATGTGGCACTCACTGAAAATTGATCGAACATGCTCTGATTATCTTGATAATTTAGGGAAATGATTCATATGTCATTTATAACATTTAGAAATCAGTCTCATATTAAACTGACATATGATGTGCTCAGTATGACTCAAAGTGCATGTTTTGAGTTTAAAATGACATTTTAGTATAAAAACACATGTGGAATACTCAAAACAAACAAAAAACATTCATATTGTTTTGATAATTTAATATAATGATCCATAATTCATTTTTTTACATGTAGGAATTAACAGAACCTATTTGATACTTGGTGTGGCCGGCATGACTCCAAGTGTGTCTTTTTATTTTAAATTGATTTTTAGTAAAAAAACACAAGTGACATACTTAAAATTGAGAAAAATCATTTTTATTGTTGTGAAACTTTAGTAAAATGATTCATAAGTAATTTTTGATGTGTAGAAATCAGTCGTACTATAATCTGATACACGATGTGCCCATTATGACTCGAAGTGTCTGTTATGAATCTAAAATTAACATTTTGGTTCAGAACATGTGTCACTCATTGAAATCCAAAAAAAATCCCTCTAATTGTCTTGATAATTTAGTACAAAGATTCATAAGTCATTCATGACATATAAAAATTTTTCTCGCATCAAACTGACACACAATATAACTGGTACGACTCAAAGCACATGTTTTCAATTTAAAATAAGATTTTAGTAAAATAGAAAAGTCTGTTGGGGTGGGTGCCTTAGAACCAACTTTTTTTTACATTATGATAACTTTTTTTATGGTTTTGATTATTAATAAACTACTTATAACATTATGATTGTTCATATATATAACACATTATGTGATAATGTCCTAGGAGTAGCTATCACACTAAAAGGTCACAGTAGTTCCCCACAGTGATGAGAACCTGGAAGTGTTACGACACTATTCTTGAATATATGTTCTATAGTCATATGATACCATTTGAGGGACACAAATGATACAGGAAATCTGGGTTGGAGAATCATAATACATTGAGGCACCTTCTTATGGTGTACGCCCTGGTAATATCTAGTAAGATATTATGAGAACGAGACCCACCAGTAGGAAATCCACATTTATATGTGTCATTGGATGTTCCTCTATGCGGATGAGTGTATTGGTCATTATACTTTATTATTATTTTTAATGAGTATCATGAGTCACGAAATTAGATATATTGATGAAAATTGTGATGATAGATTTTCGCGGTGAAGTAGGATATGTTGGGTGTGTTACGAGTAATATTGCATTAATGAATAATGTGAGAAAGGATGTATCCCTTCTATTCTTTAATAGAAGTTAATATCTTAGGCTCTTTAATGAAAATGATATAGCCAAAATAAATTCATGGCCATGGTTTTCTGTAGGTAAGTTCAAATTCTGGGATGTCAAAGAAAGAGACATCAAGCACATGGGTTGATGGCACTAGCATGCAACCTGTTTGATTTGAGATATCATGATAAAGGGATTATATTACATATTAAGTGTCTGTATGAGGTGACATGTTGTTGTGGAATTAAATTATTTCTCAATGGTTTTCTTGACATATTTCTATGCTTTAATCATATAATTTAGTCTACTTCACCTAATTCCACTAAGAAAGAGGCCTAGAGGGTTACACAATAAGTGTACCTTGATTCTCAGTTAAATAATATATTATTTTTTATTATTTAACAAGTTGAATAAATATTATTTCCACACATGGTTTAATAATTATTCATGTATTTTTCATCACATATAAATATTTATTTTCTATTTAGTAATATAATATTTATTTATTTAATGGGGAATAAAGCAGTGATATTTATTTAATAAATAAATAATCATTATTGATGGTTTGATAAAAATTATGGAGGAATAGCTAACTGATTTTTTAGGTTAGATGTGAAATAATAAATAATAAATATTATTCGATTAAAAATTTATTTAATAAAAATTCTGAAGTTAAGCACATGTTGAGGAATAATGAAATTATTATTATTATTTGACATTGGTTTTCTCTAGGAATAAATAAATAATTAAGGGAACTTGTGAAATTAATTTATTTTCAACCTAATGATATATAAACCTAGTTATATTATTTTATCACTAAGAAAAGTCATCTGTCTTGGTAATGTACAACATATTTGGAGAATCCTCTCAACCCTAGGGAGATCCCTTCTCCAAAAATTCTCTCAAGAAAAGAGAGTAATCATCCTCTACCAAATCAAGGAGAACGCTTTGGAAGCAGTTCTCGAAGTGATTAAAGGTAGATGATTCAAGAGCAAGGATTTATTGTGAAGGTACTCGAATATTTATTTAGAGACATATGAATATTTTTGGAACATTTGTGGATCACCGCTAGATGAAATGTACACATGGTTTTTACAAAGCAATGATGGTGAACTGTAGATCTGTCACTAGATTCATCAACGAAGAAATAATTCCTTAAAATAAATTGTAACACACAAAGGATTTAGAAATAAATAAAATATTGAATTCATGAAACATTGAGTCTCTACAAAACAACACGTTTTTATAAACAATATAATAAATATAATTTTTCCACTTCTATGGTTTAAATTTTGAAAATCTGACATACACAGTTGCGTTCGGGGTGATTTTTGGAGTCTAATATAACAAACTTAATTTTTAATTAATAGTAACTTACACTTATGAATAGTAACATACCCTTATGAATAGTAATATAAACTTATGAATAGTAATATAAACTTATGAATAGTAATCAGACCCTTATGAATAGTAACCTCGCCCATGTCGCGGACCAACCCGGGTTAACCCTGAACAGGTCACCCGAACCGGTCCGCTACATGGCCCGAGAGGCGTTCCTGATCCTCCCGGGCTGGCGAGAAGCGCCAGGGAATCAACAGAGGTTGTGGGAATGATTTCTCCCAATATAAATAAGTAAATCAGAATAAATAATACAGAGTAGCGTAGAAAAAAAGTAAACCAAGTAAAGTGACTAACAAGAGCAAAAGAAAATAAAACTACCCAAACTCGACGCCCGAACTAACTCTGTGTGACCCCACGGGTCACCCTTCAAATCAACAATCAAGCGTCGCCCAAGGCGGGCACACTCAGGATGTAGCCTGCACAGACACAAAAAATATAAATGAACTATAGGCGTTACTATTAAAACTCAGTAGGCTAGCCCGATATCTATTCCCAATGCACTACCTTTAAAATAAAAGAAACACCATTTCAAGATTGAACTACATTTTATAAAAGTATGTTTTTATAAATATTTTACTCAAAATACAAGTACAAACCATTTCCCTGAACCATTTTCAGATCTTGTTTCATTTCATTAGTGTCAATGGATTTTTAAAAAGGGAAAGTGATGTTTATATTATCAAATTTTACAAGGAGGATTGAACGCTTTCATTTGAAATCCATTTCTAGAAACCAAGTCAAAAAAATTTATCACATTACAAGGAAAAAAATATAAAAAAATGAACAAAAGTAAGTACACGACAAGGGTAATTTAGATATGCATACAAGTACTATATTCATCACTGCAAATAAATGAATGTCAATAGACATGGGAGATCCTAGGAGATCAAGAATATTCCATAAGACAACAATACATGAGACCTAATCCTCATTGACATGTAACACACGATGAAATCAAAACGCCCAATACGGTCAACCATCCTTTTTCAGGTAGGTTTAGGGAAGACCCCATAGTAATAAACCCAATATATCCACCTACTATGGGCCACTGGTCAGTACCATAACCTACCAGTGCAACAATCATTCTTAGAGTATTCTCTCAAAATTCCAGATTCCCATGCCTCAAGTATTTTAAAAGGGGGTGAGCCAACTGATTCCAGTCGAGCATCCAATCATATACATACATATATATATATATATATAATAATAATAATTCACACCAAGCATCACACCGAGCCACTCCAAGGACTGGTCTCATACCATTTATCAAAGAATATAAAGAGGCCGACATTAAACACTCTCATAATGGATCACAAGGATTCCTTAGTAAGTACATCCCATCCATTATACACATGCGAGTATGGAATGAGAAACATCCACATGAGGTTTTCATAATAAACCATTTCACTAATTTTCTACAAAGTGGCCAAACGGGCCCTTAATAATTCCATAAAAACATTATTTTATCAAAAATGCAAACCAATATCTAATGAAATGAAAGACACGTCGTTTACCATATAAAAGCACTTATAAAACCACCTTCAAAACATTTCTGACACACTTTCAAATGAAACAATCTTTTATAAAAATGCCAATCGGGATACAATTTCCTTACCACACAACAAACTGATTTAAAAAAATCTAACATCACACTTCACTTAGCTTAAAACATTTGAAACCTTTTCAATAACCCAAATTCCGATATTTCACAAGAAACCCATTTATAATCAAAGCCGAATCACTTTGAAAATCCATAAAATGACCACAAAACATAATTTCACATGCTACCAATACTTTAACAAAAACAACCGGGCACCTTTCTGAAGACCAGGCACACAATGCTTAGCAACCAATTTCAGTTGACACTCACAAAGTTATAAAATGCCCATTTTCATGAAAAGAACTTATTTAAAATTCTAAAACAGATTCTAAATATCACAATTCAGGTGCGAACCAAACATAACCATTAATTGAACAAACAGTATGCACAATTATAATAAAATAATCTCATTTTTCACAGAACCAGAATTGATCTACCAATTAACATAATAAATAAATTAACCACAAGTTGCCCAATAATAATTGGCACATATATAGGGCACATAAAGCATGAAATAGATGAAACTTAAATAAAAAAAGTAGTTCAATGGGAACCTAGCATGAGGTAAAAGTGCGACAACAACGAAACTTTAGAAACAAGGCGTGGTGATGATGCTCACCCAGAAACGCCCTGCACTGGTCCTAAAAAGTCAATCCGACCCAAAACAATATTTAATTAATAAAACCCCTAATAAAACAAGGTAATATATATATATATATATACATATTTACTTATATATATTTATATCAAATAAAAATATCAAATGAGCATATGACAAATGGGTACCAATAGGGGACTGCGACTCGAAACAGGCCGCCAGAGGGCGTCACGCTGGAACAACAGAAGGCATTCACACGGCTACATGCGGTCCGACCGGGGGCTGCAGGTGATGGTTTCTGGATAGTGGCGGTGCGTGGCGGCCGATGGGTAGGGTGCCAGTGAGCCGGGGTAGGAGCTGGGGCGCTCGATGCCAGGAAGGAGCAGGCGAGCATGAGGATGATAGGCTACTGATACGATGGAGGAGGCCAAGATAAGGTGGCAGCCAAGGCTGGTCGGAGTCGGCGAAGGAGGGAGGTAGTGGGGTCACCGGTCCGAGGTCTACTGGGGAGCCAGGGTGTATGTTGGGGGAGAGTCGAGCTGAGGGGCTCGCTGCGCAGGCTGGGTGTGGGGGTTGTGTGCAGCAGCAGGAGTAAAGGAGGGAGTCGGGCGGGCTGGTTTGGTGTAGTGGCGGGCAGAGAGGAGGGAAACCGGGGCAGGCTAGCTGTAATGACCCAAACATTTTAATAATTTATGTTCCCTAATTTGGTGTGTTATTTTATTTTATACTCAACAAAACTATTTTATTTGATGAAATGAGTATAATTAAACTAAGACCATTGGGTTTCAACTGTTATATGACCGTTGGAAACTAAATGTTGTGTTTAGGAACCTTTATTAGGTAATTTGATTCAATAAAATAGGTACATAACTATTTCAGAAATTATTGGTTAAGTATTAGTTTTTTGGGTAAATATTGTTTTTTATTTAAAAAATAAATTAAAATTATTTAGAAAATTATTTTCATAAAATTCAGTTCATTTTTGAAATCAGATCATCGATATTTGGTTAAGGTCAATTTTTGGTATTTTTCTGAAATAGATGAATTTTCAGTGAATAGTGAAAATACAGTTTTGAGTTTCTGGTGTTTAATGAAATAATTAAGGATGTAATAATTATGAAATCATTCTGGTCGACTTATTAATAGTAAGATAAGGAATGAGTTATCCGAACTGGCCAATACCATGGGAAAATACCAAGGGCAAGCCCATGGTTTTGCCAATACCACCAATGAGGTGTCCCTCGGCATATAATGCTTTGTTTTCTCACTTCCTTTAAAAATACCAAGCTATTACCTCATTAATTTCATTTACAAATCCTCCCCAACAAATTTCTGGTCTCTTTACCTCCCATTTAGTCCTCCCAAGGTTCCATCAAGCCTCCCAAGGTCCCAACCTTCAATCTTTCGAAGTTACTCTTCAAGGTAAGTTAATCTTTCACCCTCCTCTTTTAAGCCATGACATCCTTTTTGTTGTGACTTTTAGTTTACATATATTTTGTTTAGGGTATGTTCTTATATACTCTCGTTTATTTCCATTTCATTTATAATTGTTGGGAGACCATTTCTACTCTCATCAATTTGTTTTCAGAATTTTTAAGTGAAGCCGTTAGGCTGCCGAATTTCTCTTAAAAGAAATTGCATCTTCTCTTTTCTTTCATGTTTCTTCATCATGTGTTATGTCATTCAAATATCAATACCATGATATTATTATGTACTCATACTGTATTATGAATTATTTTTGAGTGTTTGACCCTTGTCTCCTCTCTTTTCAATGTTTTCTAAAACCATGTTATATAGCTGTTGTGCTGCGGAAATTTTGCCTCAAAATTTCTATCTCTTTCTCTTCAGAAATTATATTGTTTAATTTATTTTAATACCCCGACCTATTTAGTTTTATTGGTTGTTCCTAAATATATAAATATGGTATATTTTATTCTGGAATTGACTTAGATATAACCCTCACTCCCTTTTCATGGGTTATAAATGACATAGTGATCTTATTTTTAGGAACTGTTAAAACCTCACAATCTTGAAATAAAACCCATTTCTTTTATTATCCATTGGTTATTTATGAAATGTTTGAGTATGATCTATGTGCCTCACTTGAAAGTAAAGACATATTATGGGTTCTCCCTGATAGTTATCCAATTAATTGGGAAAAGAATTAATCTCTATAGATGAAAAGTTTCACGATACCTTTGTGAATATCCTTGGTAATTTTTATGACTCCTTGGGGATGGACCTCAGTGACATGTTAATGAATGTATAAATGAAATTTTGTAGCCAAATATTCAATTTATCTTCGAAGTTATTTTCTTTATTATATGCCTATACTTCCATTGGTCATGTCTTTACATTTTTATTCAAGTTCTTATTGATATCACAAGTAAACTGATTCCCTTGTTTACCCCTTACTGGGCCTTCTTCTCACCCTTTCCTTTGATGTATGTCTCCAGGATATGAGATTCAATAATTGTACATAGTATTAACCTATGATGATGCCTTACAGGTGGTTTATAAGAATTGTTTATGTTGTTTTCATTTATTATTTTCCGGATTTCCAAGACACTAGACTTTAAAGATCCTTTGTTTGTAAAATGTAATGAAATGTTATGTAACAAAAAGGAGGGATTCCCCTGTTGGTATCAAAGTATAGTTTAGTTATTTATTTAAATTAGGATATGAAAACATTAGGAAGAACCCTATATAAAGGTTTAAATATATGAAAACATCCTAGAATTTTGGTGAGTATTGAGTAAGTGGTTTATCAAACCAATACATCCCTGTCTGGATACGAGCAGGTAGAGGCGACTCTGGCACAAATGTACATAGGTGTAAAACCTGAAAACACCACTTTGAGCTAGAATCGAATAGGAACTAGTGTATGACAATGGGCCTTGCTGTACTCTTAGTTACAACACTCCCAGGGGATATGTTTGGTTAATCGCAAGCTTTTATGAATCATTATGAAAGAATTATAGAGAAATGTAATTGTTTAAGCATGAAGATTTAGGACATAAAATTCTTTATAGTTAAAATATTTGTTAATGAAATAAGTTTTTCATGAAGAAGTTATTATTTTATAAAATGGAGGGAAATAGGAGGAGTCGTGAAAATGATGACTGCAATGGACCATGCACTAACGACCCTCCAATAGAAGCCGGAATGGAAAAATTAATGTGAATGATGAACCAACTGACTCAAGTTATGAGTAATAACTTGAATCATGCTGAGAGGAAGATCTCACCAGGAATGGAACAACATTCTATTGAGTCCTTTATGTGCCAATGACCACCAACAATTAGTGGATTGACCAACCCATTGATTGTTGAGAAGTGGATCACCTCCATCGAGAAGATATTTTTTGAGCTCCACTGTTCAGAGCAAGAGAAGGTCACCCTGGATGTCTATCGCTTAGTGATAGAAGCTGATTAGTGATGTTAATTGATCAAAAACATGAGGAAAAGAGTCGAAGTTTATGATATGGAGTGGGGAGAGTTCAAAGGGATATTTTTCAATAAGTATTTCCCTCGTTCCATGAGAATAAGAATTGAGAAGGAGTTTCTTGAGCTGAAGCCGAAGCTGAATGAATATGTGGGAAGCTACAAGATGAAATTCACATGGCTTTCACAATATACCTATATCATTGTCATGGATCCAAATGGTAAGGTTGATAGATTATTTGGTGGACTAAGACCTCATCCGCAGAAGAATCTAGCCAACCGAGACTATGATAGAAATGAGGAGATCATGCGGATTGTGATGAAAGTCGAGCTAGAGTTTTGGTGAGATGCAGTGGTCCTTTTTTTCCTCTAATTATGCAAAGAATTTAGAATCAACCCCTGATTTTCTAAAAGTTTAGTTATCAGTCAAGACTCCTGGTGGGATTATCCAAGCATCGTCAGTGTTTAGAAACTCTAGTATTTACTTTCGTGAGCACAATCTTATCACAAATATAGTAGTCATTCCCATGCTGAAATTTGACATTATACTAGGTATGGACTGGATCTCAAAGTATAATGCTAAGATCAATTGCAGAAGTAAGGAAATATCAGTAGTCTTGAATGGAAAACCTACTGTTATCTTCCATGGAGATATATATAAACCTGATCCTTGTCTAAAAGAACCACCTATATCATTCTTTATGGAGTTGATTAGTGAAGAAGAAGAAGGAGATGAGAGCTTAAGGATAGAAAGTGTCCTCATCATCCAAGAATACATTCATGTATTTCCTGAGTTTTCTGGACCTCCCCTAGAAAGAGAGTTACAGTTCTCCATTGAACCTATACCTGGATCTCATCCGATATCAAAGACCCCCTATAGGATGGAAAATGTGGAGCTAGAGGAATTAAATAAATAACTCCAAGAGCTTTTGGAGAAGCGGTTTACTTGACTGAGTGTGTCTTCAGTGGGAGCACCATTTCTCTTTTTAAAGAAGAAGGATGGATCGATGTTGCTATGCCTTGATAATAGAGAACTGAATGGGATCATAGTGAAAAAAAACTTCTTCCAAGAATTGATGACTTATTTGACCAACTTCTTGGGGCTCAATTCCTCTATGTTATTGATCTTCATTCTGGTTATCATCAGTTGAGGGTGAATAAAGATGATATTCTGAAGACTACCTTATGATCAATATATGGGCATTATGAGTTTGTTGTTATACCGTTTGGAACTAATGCAATTTCAATTTTTATGGATTTGATGAATATGGTCTTTAATGACTACCTTGATAACTTTGTGGTAGTTTTTATTGATGATATTCTGATACATTCCAAAATTCATGAGGAGAATGAATATCATCTAAGGATTATTTTGAAAACTGTATGGAAGGAGAGGCTTTTTGAAAAGTTCAGTAAAAGTGAATTTCGGTTACAAAAAGTTTATTTCTTGGGGCACATTGTTACCAATGAAGGAATCACATTTGAACTTGCAAAGATAAAAGTTGTAGAGGAGTGGCCCCAACCTATAACAATAACTGAGATTCGAAGTTTCCTTGGATTAGCATCATATTATAGGAGGTTTGTGAAAAACGTTTCATGAATTTCTAATCCATTAACCAAGTTAACTATAAAAGGGGTCAAGTTCATCTGGACAAAAGAGTGTGAAGAAAGTTTCCAAGATCTGAAGAAGAGATTGATTACTACAACTATGTTAACTCTGCCCTCAAGTGGAGAAGGATTCATTATTTTTAAGGATGCATATCTGAATTTTATTGGGTGCATCCTCATGAAAAATGACAAAGTCATTTTTATGCATCTTGACAGTTGAAGACTCATGAGTATAATTATCCTACGCCTGATATGGAGCTAGCTGTGGTCATTTTTTCTATGAAGATATGGAGGCACTATCTTTATGGGGAAAAATATGATATATACACAGACCATCAAAGTTTTATGTATATCTTCAAACAAAAGGAATTGAACATGAGACAAAGGATATGGTTGGATCTTCTTAAAGACTATGATTGTTCAATTCATTATCATCCCAGAAGAGCAAACAAATCTGTTGATGCATTAAGTAGGAAATACCCAGTTGTTCTTTCCATTATGAGTATTAAATGAGATCCTTTGCTCAATGACCTAGTAAAGCTGAACATGAAAATTATAAGGGAAGGGACATCATTAACCCTAACCCAAATTATTTTTCAACCATCATTACTGGAGAAGATCAAGAAAGCTCAGAAAGAAGATCCTTTGTTACAGAAGATGTTTGAAGCTGTGAAGGATGGGATGTTTCTTGAGTTCAGTATTGATCAAGAAGGTGTACTGAAATTTCGTAAAAGACTATGTATTCCATATATTCTAGAAATAAATACGGATCATATGGATGAAGCTCATAACTCTACCTTTTCTATACATCCTGGAAGCACAAAAATGTATAGGGACCTTCGTGATCTTTTTTGGAGGCATAATATGTAAAGGGAGATTGCTGAATACACTAAAAGGTGTCTAGTATGTCAGCAAGTGAAGGAAGAGAGACAACTTCTTAAAGGGGTATTGCAACCACTACCCATACCAGCATAGAAGTGGGACAATATCACTATGGACTTCATCATCAGTCTGCCAAGAACATCCAAAGGAGACAATGTGATATGGGTTATTATAGACCATCTCACAAAGTCTGTCCATTTTATCTTCATTTAGAAAGATTTCACTCTTGATCAACATGCCATGATTTATGTGAAGGAAGTGGTAAAGCTACATGGAGTTCCTTTTTATATCGTATCTGATCGTGATCCAAGGTTCACATCAAAATTCTGGATAAGTCTTCAACATGCTATGTGAACAGAATTGAATTTCGGAACGGCCTATCACCCCCAAACTGATGGCCAATCTGAAAGGACTATTCAAACACTTCAGGACATTCTTAAAACATGCTCAATGCAATTTAAAGGTGGATGAGATCAACATCTCCTGCGATTTGAGTTCTCTTACAACAATAGATTCCACTTGAGCATTCAAATGGCACCCTATGAAGCTCTCTACGGAAAGCGATGTAGAACTATTACTTGTTGGGATAAAGCTAGTGAGAGTAAGCCTCTTGGTCCAGAACTTGTGCAAGAGATGACAGAAAAATTCCATGCCATCCAAAAACATATTAAGGCTGCTCAAATTTGACAAAAGAGATATACTGACAATCATTGAAGAGACTTTGAGTTTTATGTTGGTGACAAGGTCTTTATTTTAATTTCACCATGGAAGATAGTCAGGAGGTTTGGGAAGAATGGGAAGCTCAGCCCTTGGTAAATTGGCCCCTATGAAATCCTTGATCGTGTAGGAGCAGTGGCCTATCAGCTTGCACTCCCTCAAAATCTAGCACAATTTCATGATGTCTTCCACGTATCCCTCTTAATGAAGTACATACATGACCCTTCACATGTACTAAACCTAGAGGTGGTACAACTAGAACATGACCTCTCTTATGAGGAGCATCCGGTGGAGATCTTGGATTGTAGAAACAAGGTTCTACGCAAGAAGACTACCCACCATGCTAAGGTGTTGTGGAGGAACCACAAATATGAAAAAGCCATCTGGGAACCAAAGGAGTCTATAAGGAAGAAGTACCCACATCTTTTCTCTTCCGAGGGTACGAGTTTAAAATTTCGGTGATGAAATTTCTTAAGGGGGAAAGAATGTAACGACCCAAACTTTTTAATAATTTTTGTTTTCTAATATTTTGAGTTATTTTATTTTATACTAAATAAAACTATTTCGTTTGATGAAATGAGTATAATTAAAATAAGACCGTTGGGTTTTGACTGTTATATGACCGTTGTTCAATATGATAGTTGGTCAATATGACCATTGGAAACTAAATGTTGGGTTTATTCTATATAAATACAAGTGATCTTGGTTAATTAATACAAAAAGAAAATTTGATGGCCTCATCCAGTAGGCTCGGGTTGATCGAATCCCATCTAACGGAACATGGGAAGGAGGTAGCACCACTGGGCTTTACTCTGGACCAAACCCAAGATGAACTTCATCGTGTGAAGCTAGAATGAAAACACCTTCAGGAGAAGTACAAGATGATTGAAATCACCACTCGGGCAATGTTGGCTGAGCCGCCCCAGGATTCTATCACCTTAGCGCACCATACACTTAGGTCCTATGCTGGTGTTATAAGGGGATATGTAACAAGACCTTAGTTTCTTCATGTAATCCTTTAATATAAATAAAATTTTCATTTATTCTTATAGTATTATTGATGAATTTTGGAAAAATGATATTTTAAAATATTTATGTAAACCATAAATAATTGAAAATGAGTAATTATTTCCAAAAAATGGTCTTCTATAGTTGTTTTAAGTATTAAATTTAGAGTCTAATAAGTTCAACATTATTTTTGGTGAATAGTAAATTATGAATAGTGATTTTAAACTTATGATTATTAATGTGACCAAATGGATTAATTAACCTCGCTTAAGAAATTGTTAATATAATTTAGTAACCTTGATTAGGTAATGTGATTTAATAAAATAGGTAAAGAACTATTTCAGAAATTATTGGTTAAGTATTTGTTCTTTCGAGAGATTAGAGTTTTTTTAAAAAATTAAATTAAAAATATTTAGAAAAATATTTTGATAAAATTGAGTTCATTTTTGAAATTAGATCAATGATATTTGGTTAAGGTGAATTTTGGGTATTTTTCTGAAATAGCCAAATTTTCAGTGAATAGTGAAAATACAGTTTTGAGTTTCAAGTGTTTAATGACATCATTAAGGATGTAATAATTATGAAATCATTCTGGTCGACTTATGAATAGTAATATAAGGTATTAGGTATCCCAAGTGGCCAATACCATGGGCAAATACCATGGTCAAGCCCATTGTTTTTTCAAAACCACCGATGAGGTGTCCCTTGGAAATTAATGTTTTGTTCCCCAACTTCTCTTATAAATACCAAGACATTACCTCGTTAATTTCATTTAAAAATCATCCCCAATGAGTTTTTGGTCTTTTTACCTCCCAAGGACTCCTCCCAAGGTTACCTCAAGCCCCCCAAGGCCCCAACCTTCATGCTTTCAAAGTTACTCTTCAAGGTAAGAGAATCTTTCACCCTCCACTTTTAATCCATGACTTCATTTTTGTTTTGTCTTCTAGTTTCCATCTATTTTGTTGGGGGTATGTTTTTATATGTTCTCATTACTTTCCATTTCATGTCTAATTTTTGAGAGACCCATTCTTCTCTCATCAATTTGTTTTTGGAATTTTTAATTGATGTCGTTAGGCTGCTGAATTTCTTGTAAAAGAAATCATCTATTCTCTTTTCATTCTTGTTTTCTTTTCATGTGGTATGACATTCAAATATCCATACTATGATATTATTATGTACCCATACTGTATTATTAATTATTTATTAATGTGTGTCCCTTTTCCCTTCTCTTTTAAATGTTTTCTAAAACAATGTTATATAGCTGTTGTGCTGCAGAACTTTCACCTCAAAATTTCAATCTCTTTCTATCAAGAAATTATCTTGTTTTAATTATGTGAATACCCAGAACTATTTCGTTTTTGAGTGTTAATAAATATATAAAGATGATATATTTATTTTTTAATTGACATACATATAACCCTCACTCCCTTTCCATGTGTTATAAATGACATAATGATCTTATTTTTACGAACTTTTAAAATTTCACGATCTTGAAATGAAACCCATTTATTTTATTCTCCATGGGTTGTTTATGAAATGTTTCATTATGATATATGGGTATCACATGAAAATAAAGACATATTAAGGGTGTGCCCTCATATCTCTCCAATGCATTGGGTAAATAATTAATCTCTAGAGATGACAAGTTTCACGATACCTTGGTTAATAACCTTGCTAATTTTTATGACACCTTGGGGATAGACCTTGGTGATATGTTAATGAATGTCTAAATGAAATGTTGTAGCCACATATTCAAGTTATGTTTTCAGTTATATTATTTATGATATTCCGATAATTCCATTGCTCATGTCTTTACATATTTTTTCATTTTCTAATTGATATCACAAGTAAACTGTTTCCCTTGTTTACCCCTTATTGTGCCTTCTACTCACCCTTTCCTTTGATGTATATCTCCGAGATATGAGATGCAGAAATTCAACATAGGATGAACCTATTATGAAACCTTAAAAGTGGTTTAGAATAATTTTTTATGTTGTTTTCATGTATTATGTTCCTGATTTCTATGACACTAGACTTTAAAGACCTCTGTTTGTAAAATGTAATGAAAAGTTATGTAATAAAAAGGTAGGATTCCATAGTTGGTATCAAAGGATAGATCAGTTATTTATGAAAATTATGATAAAAAAACATTATGAAGAACCCTATAGAAAAGTTTAAATATAGGAAAACATCCTGTTATTTTGGTGAGTATTGGGTATGTGTTTTATCAAAAAAATACATCCCTATCTAGATACAAGAAGGTAAAGGTGGCTCTGGCATAGATGTACATAGGGGTAAAACCCGAAAACAATGATTTGTGCTAGACTTGAATGGGAACTGGTTCACACAACGGGCCTTTCTACACTCTTGGTTACGACACTCCCAGGGGATATGTTTTGTTAATCACATGATTTTTATGAATCATTATGAAGGAATTATAGATAAATATAATTTTTTAAGAATGAAGTTTTAAGACATAAAATTCTTTATAGTTAAAAGATTTGTTAATGAAATAAGTTTCTCATGAAGTAATTATTCTTTTAGAAAATGGTGGGCTATATGAGGAACCATGAAAATGGTGACCGCAATGGACCATGAGGTGAAGACCCTCCAATGGAAGTCAGAATGGAAACATTCATGCGAATGATGAACCAACAGAATCATGTTATGAGTAATAAATTGAATCAAGCTGAGAGGCCGTTCTCACCATGAAGGGAACAACATTTTGTTGAGTCCTTTATTAGCTAAGGACCACCAATCATAAATGGATCGACCGACCCATTGATTGCTGAGTAGTGTATCAACTCCAACAAGACTATCTTTTATGTGCTCCACTGTTCAGAGAAAAAGAATGTCACCCTGGATTTCTATCACATAGAGGGAGATGTTGATCAGTGGACGGAACTGATCAAAAACACAAGGCAAATAGTGTAGGTTAAAGCTCTAGAGTGGGAAGAGTTCAAAAGGATCATTTTCAATAAGTATTTTCCCTGTTCCATGAGAATAAGAATGGAGAATGAGTTTCTTGAGCTAAACAAGAAGGAGAATGAATCTGTGGTAAGCTACGAGATGAACTTCACAAAGATTTCACGACATACCTATAGCTTTTTCATCGATCCAAATGGTAATGTTGAAAGATTATTTGGTGGACTAAGACCTCATATGCGGAAGATTCTAGCCAACCGAGACTATGATAGCTACAAGGAGATCATGTGGAGTGAAATGAAAGTCGAGATGAAGTTTGGTGAGATGTAGTGGTCTCATAAATCAAAGGAAAAGAAGAGATTGTTGGAGCCAATTTTATGGAGGATCTTCAAGCAAGGAAGTGGAGGCAAGAAAGTGCAACGTCCCATTTGTAATAAATGTGGGAAGAAACATTCATGGAACTGCCGCTCAGGAGTGGGAGAAGCTACATGTGCGGAAAAGGTGGCCATATTGCGAGGAATTGTCATAGTGATGTGAAAACTCAAATTCCAAACACAAAAAACAAGGGGAAGATAGTGAGGGACCTACCTAATGTCTAGTACTTCAAGTGTGGACAACATGGAAAATTTTACAATCATTGTCCAAATACAGGGGTAGTATAGGGGAACCACCATTAGACTCAGCAACGGACAAGGGATCAAGGTCATTCTTTTGCTATTAAGACATCTAATTTTGAAGCTCCGAATGATGTGGTAGAGGGTACTCTTGTTGTCCTCTCAAATGTAGAAAATACTTTGTTTGATTCTGGTTCTATACATTATTTTATTTTCTCCATGTTTGCAAAGAATTTATAATAAACCCCTGATTTGATGAAAGTAGAGTTATTAGTCAAGACTCTGGGTGGGATTATACAAGCATCGTCAGTGTTTAAAAACTCTAGTATTTTATTTAGTGAGAACAATATTATCGCAAATCTAGTATCCATTCCCATGCTGGAATTTGAAATTATACTAGGGATGGACTGGAACTCAAAGTGTAATGCTAAGATTAATTGCAGAAGCATAGAAATATCCATAGTATTGAATGGAAAAACTATTGTTATCTTCTGAGGAGAGATATCTCAACATGATCCTTTTCTAAAAGAACCCCCTATTTCCCTCTTTATGTATTTGATCGGTGAAGAAGAATAAGGAGATGAGAGTTTAAGGATAGAACGTGTCCCCATCATCTAGGAATATGTTGATGTATTTCCTGAGGAGTTTCTTAGACCTCCCCCAGGAAGGTCCATCAAACTTGTACCCGGATCTCATTTGATATCAATGACCCCCTATAGGATAGAAACTGTGGAGATAGAGGAACTAAAGAAACAACTCCAAGATCTTTTGGAGAAGCGGTTTATCTGACCGAGTGTGTCCCCTTGGGGAGCACCGGTTCTCTCTGTGAAGAATAATGGTGGATCGATGCAGTTATGCATTGATTATAGATAACTGAATGGGATCACAGTTAAAACAATACCCTCTTCCACAAATTGTTGACTTATTTTTCCATCTTTGTGGGGCTCAATTCTTCTCTAAGATTTATCTTCATTCTGGTTATCATCAATTGAGGGTGAAGAAAGAATATATTCTGAAAACTGCCTTCCGATCAAGATATGGGCATTATGAGTTTGTTGTTACAGACTTTGGACTGACTAATGCACCTGGAATTTTTATGGATTTGATGAATAGAGTCTTTAAAGACTACCTTGATAACTTCATGGTAGTTTTTATTGATGACATTCTGATATATTCCAAAATTCATGAGGAGAATGAAGATCATATAAGGGTTATTTTGAAAAATCTACAGAAGGAGAGGCTTTTTGGAAATTTTAGTAAATGTGAATTCTGGTTACAACAAGTTGCTTTCTTGGGGCCCATTGTTACCAATGATGGAATCACAGTTGACCCTGAAAAGACAAAATTTGTAGAGGAGTGGCCTCAACCTACAACAATAACTATGATTCAAAGATTCCTTGGATTAGCAGTATATTATAGGGGTTTGTGAAAAACTTTTCAGGATTTTCTAATCCATTAACAAAGTTAACTCTAAAAGGGGTCAAGTTCATCTGGACAAAGGAGTGCGAGGAATGGTTCCAAGAGTTGAAGAAGAGATTGGTTAATGAACCTATGTTAACTCCACCCTCCAGTGGATAAGGATTCATTATTTTTAGCGATGCATCTCTGAAAGGGATTGGGTGCATCTTCATGTAAAATAACAAAGTCATTGCTTATGCATCTCGACAGTTGAAGAATCATGAGAAGAATTATCATACGCATGATCTGGAGCTGGCTGCTGTCGTTTTTACTCTGAAGATATAGAGGCACTATATTTATGGTGAGAAATTTTATATATACACAGACCATCATAGTTTGAATTATATTTTCACACAAAAGAAATTGAACATGAGACAAAGTATATGGTTAGAACTTCTTAAAGACTATGATTTTTCAATTAATTATCATCCAGGAAGAGAAAACAAAGTTGCTGAATCTTTATGTAGGAAATACCCAGTTGTTCTTTCCATGATGAGGATTCAAAGATATCCATTGATCAATAACCTAGTAAAGATGGACATGGGAATTATAAGGGAAGGGACATAATCAACCCCAACCCAAATGATTTATCAACCATCATTACTAGAGAATATCAAGAAAGATGAGAAAGGGGATCCTTTATTAGAGAAGAAGTTTGAAGCTGTCAAGGATGGGAAGTTTTATAAGTTCAGTGTTGATCAAGAAGGTGTGCTGAAATTTCACAAAAGACTATGTATTCTATCAATTCTGAAAATAAAGAAGGATCTGATGGATGAAGCTCATAGCTCTACCTTTTCTATACATCTTGGGAGCACAAAAAATTATAGGGACCTTCTTGATCATTTTTTTGGGGATAATTTGAAAAGGGAGATTGATGACTACACTACAAGGTGTTTAGTATCTCAGCAAGTGAAGGCAGAGCGACAACTTCCTTACGGGTTATTGCAACCACTACCCATACCAGCATGGAACTGGGATAATATCACTATGGACTTCATCCCTGGTCTCCCAAGAACTTCCAAAGGAAACAATGCGATATTGTTTATTGTGGACTGTATCACCATGAATGCCCATTTTAACATCATTTGGGAAGATTTTTCTCTTGATCAACATTCCAGGATTTACATGAAGGAAGTGGTAAGGCTACATGGAGTTCTACTTTCTATCGTATATGATCATGATCCAAGGTTCACATCAAAATTCTAGATAAGTCTTCAACATGATATGTGGATTGAATTGAATTTCAATATGGCCTATCACCCCCAAATTGATGGCCAATCTGAAAAAAATATTCAAACACTCGAGGACATGCTGAGAACATGCTCAATAGAATTTAAAGGTAGATAGGATCAACATCTCATGTTAGATGAGTTCTCTTACAACAATAGCTTCCACTCGAGCATTCAAATGTCACCCTATGGAGATATCTATGGGAATCAATGTAGAACTCCTACTTGTTGGGATGAAGCTGGTGAGAGAAAGCTTCTTGGGCATAATCTTGTGCATGAGATGATAGAATAAATCCAAGCCATCCAACAACACATTAAGGCTTCTCAAAGTCGACAAAAGTGGTATGCCAGAAATCGTCGAAGAGACTTTGTGTTTGATGTTGGTGACAAGGTATTTCTTTTAATTTCACCTTGTAAGAGATTTATGAGGTTTTGGATGAATGAGAAACTCATCCCTAGGTACATTGGGCCCTATGAAATCCTTGATCATGTAGGAGCAGTGGCCTATCGGCTTGCATGCCATCCAAATCAATCATAAGTTCATGATGTCTTCCATGTATCCCTCTTGAGGAAGTACATACCAGACCCTTCACATGTACTAATCCTAGAGGTGGTACAACTGGAACATGACCTCTCTTATGAGGAGCATCCTGTGGAGATCTTGGATCAAAGAAACAAGGTTCTACACAACAAGACTACCCACCTTGTTAAGGTGTTGTGGAGGTACCACAAATATGAAGAAGCCACGTGGAAACCAGATGAGTCTATGAGGTAGAAGTACCCACATCTTTTCTCGTCTGATGGTATGAGTTAAAAATTTTGGGGATCAAATTTCTTAAGGTTGGATGAATGTAACGACCCGAACATTTTAACAAATTGTGTTTCCTAATTTTGTCTGTTATTTTATTTTATACTCAAGAAAACTATTTCATTTTATGAAATGAGTATGATTAAAATGAGACCGTTGGATTTTGACTGTTATATGACCGTTGCTCAATATGACTATGGGAAACTAACTGTTGTGTTCATTTTCTATAAATACAAGAGATCATTGTTAATTAATATAGAAAGAAGATTCGATGGCCTCATTCATTAGACTCGGTTCGATCAAATCCCATTTAACAGAAAATGGGAAAGAGGTAGCACCACTGGGCTTTCCTCTGGACCAAACCCAAGCTGAACATCATTGTGTGAAGCTGGAATGGAATCACCTTCAAGAGAAGTTCATGCTAATAAAAATCACCATTCGGGAAATGTCGGCTGAGCCGCCCCAACATTCCATCACCTTACCACACCTTACACCTAGGTCTTATGCGGGTGTTATAAGGGGCGTTGTGACATGACCTTGGCTTTTTCATGTAATCATTTAATATAAATAATATTTTAATTTCTTCTTATGGTATTATTGATGAATTTTAGAAAAAGGACAGTTTAAAATATTTATGTAAACCTTAAATAATTAAAAATGTGTAATGTTTTTTAAAAAATGGTCTTCTACAGTTGTGTTCAGTATGAAATTTAGAGTCTAATAAGATCAACTTATGTTTTGGTGAATTGTAAATTATGAATAGTGTTTTTACACTTATGATTAGTAATGTGACCAAATGTATTATGTAACCTCGCTTAAGAAAGTATTAATATAATTTATGCACCTTGATTAAGTAATGTGATTAAATAAAATAGGTAAATAACTATTTTAGAAATTATTGGTTAATTATTAGTTTTTTCAAGTGAATAGTGTTTTTTATTTAAAAATTAAATTCAAAATATTTAGAAAATTATTTTCATAAAATGGTGTTCAATTTTGGAATCAGAGCAACGATATTTGGTTAAGGTGAATTTTTTTGGATTTTTCTGAAATAGTTGAATTTTCGGTGAATAGTGAAAATACAGTTTTGAGTTTCATGTGTTTAATGACATCATTAAGGATGTAATAATTATGAAATATTTCTGGTCTACTTATGAATAGTAAGATAAGGTATGAGGTGCACCAAGTGGACAATACAATGGGAAAATACCATGGGAAAGCCCATGTTTTTTCCAATACTACCGATGAGGTGTCCCTTGGCAATTAATGCCTTGTTGCCTCACTTCTCCTATAAATACCTAACCATTCCCTCATTAATTTCATTTAAAAATCCTCCTAAACTAATTTCTGGTCACATTACCTCTCAAGGAGTCCTCCCAAGGTTCCCTTAAGCCTCCCAAGGTCTCGACCATCAAGCTTTCCAATTTACTCTTTAAGGTAAGGGAATCTTTCACCCTCCTTTCTTAAGCGATGACTTACTTTTTGTTGTGTCTTCTAGTTTCCTTATCTTTTGTTGAGGGTATGTTCTTATATCTTATCATTACTTCCCATTTCATGTATAATATTTTAGATACCATTTCCACTCTCATCAATTTGTTATCGTAATTTTTAAGTGATGCCGTTAGGATGCAGAATTTCTCATAAATGAAATCACATCTTCCATTTTCTTTTATATTTCCTTTTCATGTGGTATGTCATTCAAATATCCATACCATGATATTGTTATGTACCCATAATGTATTATGAATTATTTATTAGTGCGTGAATTTTGTCCCCTCTCTTTTAAATGTTTTCTAAAACCATGTTATATAGTTGTGGTGCTGTAGAAATTTCGCCTCGAAATTTCTATCTCTTTCTCTCAAGAAATTATCTTGTTTTATTTATGTGTATACCCAGATGTATTTCGTTTTTTTGTGTTCATAAATATATAAATATGATATATTTTATTCTATAATATACATACATATAACCCTCACTCCCTCTCCAGGTGTTATAAATGACATAACGATCTTATTTTTTAGATCTTTTAAAATGTCTCAATCTTGAATTGAAACCCATTTCTTTTATTCTCCATGGGTTATTTATGAAATATTTGATTATGATCTATGTGCCTCACATGAATGTAAATACATATTAAGGGTTCTCCCAGATATCTCTCTAATTCATTGGTTAAAGAATTAATTTCTAGAGATGACAAGTTTCACGATACCTTGGTGAATAACCTTAGTAATTTTTATGACACCTTGGGGATGAACCTTAGTGATATGTTCATCATTGTCTAAATGTAATGTTTTAGATTCACATTCAAGTTATGTTCCATGTTATTTTCTTTATGATATTCATATACTTCCATTGCTCTTTTCTTAATGTTTTTATTCAAGTTATTATTGATATCCCAAGTAAAATGATTCCTTATCTACCCCTTACTAGGCCTTCTAGTCACCCTTTCCTTTGATGTATGTCTCTAGGATATGAGATGTAGTAATTGTACATAGGATGAACCTATGATGAAGCTTTAAAAGTGGTTTAGAAGAATTTTTTATGTTGTTTTATTGTATTATGTTCCTTATTTCCAAGACACTAGACTTTAAAGATCCTCTATTTGTAAAATGTAATGAAAAGCTATGTAATAAAATGGTGGGATTCCACACTAGCTGGGTGCAGTAGCAGACAAAGAGGAGGGAACCGGGTGTTAGGCTGCTATGCGGTGGCGGACAGAGGAGGGTTCCGCGGGCTGTAGGATTTGAGGAGGGGGACCAAGGCACTGAGGTCCGCGGGCTGGCCGGGGTGCGCGGGTCCGGCTAGGGACTACGAGCTACTGCGTGAGGGAGCACGAGGCAACAAGGATGGTGGTGCAGTGAGGGAGCGGGTCACATGGGAGAGAAGAGGTAGGGGTGTGGGTCTCTGCGCAGCGCCAAGAGCAAGGTAGAGGTGAGGCGGTGCACAAGGCTACGAGGAAGAAGGAAAAATGTTAGGGTTAGGGCAAAGAGAGGAGAAAAAATGAATAAGGAAAATAAAATAAAAAATTAAAATAATAAATAGGTCGGGTGTGACAATTCTCCCCCCCATAACACTTTATGCCCCCAGAAATCTCCAACACTATCCAGTCAATCAATCAACACCTAAGGATTCCACATAAACATGATCCAACTTATTATCTCAAGGACATTTCATCGACCACCAACATGACTAAACCTCATTACCTAAAACAGATCAGCAGTAGAGGGGAGGTCTGATCAGACTCCCCACCATAAGAACTCAACTAGCATTCAATAATGACTTAATAGAAAACACAACGAGACGGTGGGTCTCCCCACCATAAAATAACCAACCAAATAGAGACCAAACGAAAACCCCACTTAGACCTGCACTGGGACATACTCAAGCTAGAAAGAGCACAACAAGGACATTTAAACCACTCACTCTCGTCCGAATGTGATAAGATCTGAATCAAAAACTCATACCCCATGAGCGGGGAGGGAGGGCCAAGGGACAATATCAATGAAACTATGACAAACAATTGCTCATGACTGATCAATTCAGGATGGATACAAACCAAAGTCACAACTGATTCACATGGGTGGTCAACACAAGGCCACAAGTCAACACTTGACATCCAAAAAGGCACTATTAAAGATATTTTGCGAGGGATAAATACATCATGAACTTTGTGAAAAGAGGAAGTTTACAACGATGTAGAAACCACAATATAAATTCTAAAACTATCTTACCGAAATGATAGAGGTTCAACCTTAACCATACTCCTTAAAATTCTTCGGGGTTCCTGACTACGCGTTGGCTTCACTTCGAGGCCTTTTGGCTGGATCTCTGATGGATGAAGCATCTCCGGCCTCACAGACAGGTTCTGATAATCCCAATAAGAGACATACATATTTTGACTTTGACAAAATAAAGGGACTGATTTTAACATAAAAATCATACTGGCATTGAAAACCAGAGTTCATCAAAAGACCCACGACATCCCATACATGTTAAAACCCAAAACACCATTAGTACAACTGTAACGATAAAATATCCCTTACACTGAAAGGAAACATACACAAAAAAATTAGAACAAAAACCCAACAACACATCACTTATGAGAACTTCCTCTGTGATTCTTTCTAACAACACCCTGATAGAATCGTCACATGTGAACCAAGCGTAACTTCCTCTGTGATTCTTTCTAACAACACCCTGATAGAATCGTCACATGTGAACCAAGCGTCCACATGCCTGGCAGTGTTTCAGTGCACTTGGGAACAACGACTTCTAGTGACCCAGCTTTTCCACACTAATAACACATGAGGATCTCCCGCTCTGAATAGGTCGATGATAGATCCCGAGGCCTTTTGATTCCATAACCTGCTATATCCAATTTCAATTTCTTACTCATCTCGTTTCTAGAAAAATCACCACTGATCATAGGGATCAAAGGAGGGAGGACTACTTTGAGCGCTCCTCCCATCATAGTAACAACATGAAAATATTGTCTCACTACATCGACAAAAGGAGTTAGGTTGGACTCTGACACCTTCCACTATAGATCAGGGCAGAGACCCACCTAGAAGTGTCGAGCCTTCATGGGGTCATATGTGCCATACCCAAAATCATAAGGGACTAGCTCCACAAAGTGCTAGAAATATTCCAACACGGATATGTTGCCCTTCTCCAGACAACACATCGTCATCCCATTTCTCACCATTTCTTCTTCAGAGAAATACTGACGAATGAACAAAGCCTTGAATAACTCCCATGTAAGCTCTTGACGGGGAATTTTCCGAGACACTGACTTCCACCACATCCACGATGAACCTTCAAGCATGAAGGTTTCAAACATGACCTTCAATGACTCAGGAAACTCAACGAGGCTAGACCCTTTTCAATCTTCTGCATCCACTTCTCTACCATGGAAGTGTTTGCATGACCATAACGTAGAGGTGTATTTAGCTTCCGAAACTCAAGCATAAAATCCTTAGGTTGATCAACCATACTACAATCAACCGTCGAAGCTTCAAGGGAATAGCTGCTGGATTAGAAGGTCAATCAAGACAAACTCAATAAATAAAAATCCTCAAAAATGAACACTGCATATATGAAAAGATCTAAACACAAAAAAAAAACCATCATAAAATCAAAACATTTATATTGAGAACATATTTAATTTTAAAAAAGATTGGTGGGCTAAACTCTCACCATTGGTATTCTATAGAGTCTCACTCACATGCATGTATCGGTGCCACCCTGAGCAACCATCCAACATACAAAAACTCTTTCCACATTTCCAACATACTACTATGCATATCAGCACCCATAGGAACACAAAGTCCAAAACAATGCAACTTCATTTTAAAAAAACAAATCATTTAAACCACTTGTTTTAAAACAATCCACAAATTAAACATTTCATTTCGAACAAATTTTTTTTTTCAAAACCCTTTTTTTCAAATTAGAACCAATCTCATAAGTCACAGGAGGCCCAAAACATATCATATAGGGAACTAGTGTCGGTGGGAAACCTGACCATATGGTTGGTGTCCATACATCAATCACGTCACCGACATAGAGAGTCTTTGGGGACCATGCCCCTAGCTCTACATGGCTTTCCAGGCCATGTGGCTTAGGACAATTAGCATAACTCCCTTTGTCGTATCCCAATAACATAACATTCCATAAAAACCCAATGAAACTAATTACACCAAACTTACCATGGAAATATGAGGATCAGAACGAGCAAGAGTTTGCGACGCTCTTCCCACTCCTACCCCTCGAGTCCTGACAATCCTACTACATCATCCTTGACATCCCAAATAACCAAGAGCGCTTTGACAAATCAAGGTCCGCTAAGAGGTAAGCTCCATCTGATACCATTTTGTCATGAACCAACCCAGGTCGACCCTGAACCGGTCACCCGAGCCAGTCTGCAACATGGCCCAAGAGGCGTTCCTAATCCTCACGGGCTGGCGACAAGCACCAGGGAATCAATAGAGGTTGTGGGAACAATTTCGCAAAATATAAATAAATAAATCAGAAAAAATAATATAGAGAAGTGCCTAAAAAATAAACCAAGTAAAGTTACTAACAAGAGTAAAATAAAATAAAACTAACCAAACTCGACGTCCAAACTATCTCGGTGTGACCCCATGGGTCACGCTCAGACTCAACCATCAAGTGTTGCCCAAGGATAGATCACTCAGGTTGTAGGATGAAAAAACACTAAAAAAATAAAATAACTATATGCATGAGTATTAAAACTCAGTACGCTTGCCTGATATCTACTCCCAATGCACTACATTTAAAACAAAATAAACACCATTTCAATTTTGAACTACAATTTATAAAAGTATGTTTTTCGAAATATTTTACTCAAATGAAAAGTACAAACCATTTCCCTCGACCATTTTCAAATCTAGTTTCATTTCATTAGTGTCAATGGATTTTTAGAAATGGAATGTGATGTTTATATTTTAAAATTTGTATGAGGATTGAACACTTTCATTTGAAAAACATTTATAGAAACAGAGTCAAAAACAGTTTATCACTTTACAAGGAAAAAAATATACAAAAATGAACAAAAGTAAGTACACAACAAGGGAAATGTAGATATGCATACAAGTACTATATTCATCACTGCAAATAACTGAAAGTCAATAGACATGGTAGAACCTTGGAGATCAAGAATATTCCAGAAGACACCAATACATGGGACCTCATCCTCGTTGACATGTCACAAAAGATAAAATAAAAATTCCCAATACGCTCAACAATCCTTTCTCAGACAGGTCGAGGGAAAATCCCATTGTAATAAACCCAGTATATCCACCTACTATGGGCCACTGGTCAATACCAGAACTTAGCAGTGCAACAATCATTTTTAGATTATTCTCTCAATATGCCATATTCTAATGTCTCAAGTGTTTAAAATGGGGGTTATCCAACTAATGTCTGTCGAGCATCCAATAACAAACATATACATATACACACATATATATATATATAATAATAATGCACAACAGACATCAGCCTGATCCACACAAAGGACTGATCTCATACCATTTATCAAAGAACATAAAGAGCCCAACATTAGACACTCTCATAATGGATCACAAGGATCATTTAGTAAGGACATCCCATCCATTATACGCACACTGGTATGGAATGAGAAACATCCACATGAGGTTTTCATAATAAACCATTTCACTAATTTTCCACAAAGTGGCCAAACGGGACCTTAAACATTCCATAAAAACATTTTTCTATCAAATATTAAAACCAACATCTAAAGAGTTGCAAGACACGTCGTTTACCATATAAAAGAACTTGTAAAGACCCCTTCAAAAAATTTCTGACACACTTTCAAACAAAACAAACATTTATAAAAATTCCAATCGGGCTACAATTTCCTTGTCACAAAACAAACTGATTTAAAAAAAACTTCACATTTCACTTAGGTAAAAACATTTGAAACTTTGTTGAAGAACCCAATTTCCATTATTTCACAAGAAACACATTTATTATCAAAGCTGAACCACTTCGAAAATCCATAAAAGACCCCAAATCATAATTTCACACACTACCAAGACATTAACAAAAAAAAGTTTATATCGCTTTTAACACAAAAGAGCCAATCATGCACCTTTCTGAAGACTAGGGATGCAATTCTTAGCAACCAATTTACGTTGATAGTCAAAAAGTTATAAAACACCCATTTTCATGCCAAGAACTTATTTAAAATGCTAATCCAGAATCTAAATATCATAATTCAGGTGAAAAAAATAGAACCTTTAATTAAACAAACAATATGTGCAATTATAATAAAATGACCTCATTTTTCAAAGAACCAGAATTCAGCTACCAATTAACATAATAAATAAATTAACCATAAGTTGCACAATAATAATCAGAACCTATATAGGGTGCATAAAGAAGGAAATAGATGAAACTTAAATTAAAAAATTCAGTGAAATGGGAACCTACCTCGAGGTCAAAGTGCGAAGACAAAGGAACTTCAGAAACAACGCCCGGCGATGGCGCTCACTTAGAAACGCCCCACACGAGTGCTAAAAAGCCAAAACGACCCAAAACTATATTAAATAAATAAAACCCCTAATAAACCAAGGTAATATATATATATATATAACATTTATATATTTACATATATCTATATCAAATAAAATTATCTTAGGTGCATAAAATAAATGGGTACCAATCGGGGGGGGGTTGCGACTGGAAACAGACTGTCGGAGGGCATCGTGCTGAAACAGCTGAAGGTGTCTAGGCGGCTAGATGTGGTCCAACCGGGGGCTATGGGCATGGGACGTCAGACAAGGGTAGTGTGAAGCAGCCGATGGGAAGGGTGCGAGTGATTCAGGTAGGAGGCGGGGGTGCTCGATGTCGGGAAGGAGTAGGCGAGCAGGAGGGAGGCATGCTACTGATATGATGAGGAGGCTGAGAGAGGGTGGTGGCCAGGGTTGGTCGGCGTCGATGAATGGGGGAGGTTGTGTGGTCACCGGTCTAAGGGCTGTTGGGGCGCTGGGGTGTAGGTCGGGGGAGCGCCGAGTAGAGGGGGTCACTACACAGGCTGGGTGAGGGGGTTGTGCGCGGCTGTAGCCGGAGAGGAGGGAGTCAGGCGGGCTGGTTGGGTGCAGCACCGGGCAGAGAAGAGGGAAACTGGGGCGGGCTAGTTGGGTGTAGTGGAGGACAAAGAGAAGGGAACCAGGTGCTGGGATGCTGTGCAGTAGCAGACATAAGAGGGATGCACGAGCTATAAGAAGGGAGGAGGGGGACTGAGGCACCGGGGTGTGCGGGCTGGCAGGGGTGCGCGAGTCCGGTTGGGGGTTGCAGGATACCACGTGAGGGAGCAGGAGGTGACGGGGAGGGAGGTGCGGCGAGGGAGTGGATCGCGTAGGAGAGAAGAGGCAGGGGTAGGGGCCGCTGCGGAGCACTAGGAGCAAGAGAGAGGTGAGTCGCAATGGAAGGCTATGGGGAAGAAGAAAAAAGGTTAGGGTTAGGGGAAAGAGAGCGAAAATAACAATAATAATAATAATAATAATAAAGAATAAAAAGAAATGGAAATAAAATAATACAAAACAAAAACAATAATAATACTAATATCAATATTAATAATAATAATACACAAAATGTTAATAATAACAACTTTAATAAAAATATAAAAATGATAAAAATAATAATTTCATTAATCACAATTCTTTAATAATAACATAATATTATTGTAAATGAAAAAATAATATTTTCATTACTACGATGAGTTATCTATTTAACTAAAATTTTAATTTGTAACTAATCCAATTTATTTTTACTAGATCTCTTCAAAAATTTTAGTTGTAAGATACCCTGACTAACCACATGACTTCCGCTAGTCGTGCGGTGCCCACACACCGACCTAAAATAATAATAATAATAATAATTATTATTATTATTATTATCATCATTATCATTTCATCTTTAATAATAATTATAAAATTATTAACAAAAATGTTTTTTTAAAAAACACAATAAATCACAAACTTTTCTCATCTTAATTTCTTGAAGGCAGACAGATCATGTCGATGTCTAAGCGAAGCCGCACGAGGTTTCCAGAACGTACTTTTCCAGTGCGTACAACGATGTTAACTCAATAACATGCACTTTTTAACATAAATAAAAAGGTTTTCATCCACGACTCAACCCGAACCCCAACAAAAAAAATTAAAAAGGAAAATAAAATAACAATATAAAATAATAGATAGGTCGGGTGTGATAGCCCATGAAAGTATAAATAAAATTTTGGCACCTTATAAATGAAGTAGAATATTTTAAAAATAATTAATTAAATATTCATATTTTCATGAGTGATAAATATTTAATTATAATTTTAAAATAATAAATTAACCCATTTTCATTAAATGGGTTTCTAAATAAATATATTGTTGTCCTATGATTTTAGGATAATTTAATGACACCATAGTTAATTTCTGAAAGAATTATTAAAGTAGTTTCAAATATAAAATCTGTATTTTTTAAGTAAATAATAATTTTATTTAAATATAAAATTTCACATATTTAGAAAAAAAATATATGATAAAATAGAGTCCATTTTTTGATTCTACACATCAAAAAAATGGTTAGTGTGAATTTTTGGTATTTTTCAAAAATACATGAATTTTTTATGAATAGTAAAGTATGATAATTTACGAGAAATGCTAAATACATGGTTTATCAAGTCATAGGTGATGTAAGGCTGATGTAGGCACATTTGTTTCAAACTCACATGCACTTATTACTTTATTTTTTGAAATGAATCAGGACTACTCATATTCTTGAGCAAAAATATTATACTAATGATTAAAATAATGAGAAACTTCTCCTCTCCTCCACTATAAACACCACCCCTCCTTACCTCTTCTCTTCACTCCTCTAAAGCCTTGTGTCTTTTCTAAATTCTATCCAAATCTTCTCCCAAGATCCCCCCATGTCTATAATCCATTTGTCTTATAAAATACCAAATCCTATCCCCTAAAGAGGCTCTCAAGGAAGATTAATTCAATAGGTAAATTCATCTTCTCAATTCTTTTACTTTCTTTTTAAGTTCCTTTGTTTTCTTTTCTATCCTCAACTATCCTCATACAAATTTTTTGAAAACTCCAGTAACATACATGTACTTTAATTTTATTATTATTATGTAATATGTTATTATCATATCTCTCTTAACCTTCTTTTATTCTAGTAGTAAAAAAATAATCTAAAATGTGCTAATTTACCACATTCAAGGATGATGGGTTTTCAGTTTCTATTACCGTATTCAGTTCTGGTAATGAAACAATTATTAGTGTTGAAACATACTATAATATATTTATTATGTCTCATCTATGTTTTGGAAATCGTTTTTTACATGCGATTTTTATTTATAAAGAAAAATGAGTTCATTGTGTTCAAAACCCGATAATTAACCCAAACGATTATCATTAAATAATTTATATAATGAATCATCTTCACTTCTGGTAACCAAATGAAATTTACAACAATTTTAACTTCTATATGTCCAGTAATAACATATAAATTTAATTCTAGACAACCATCCTCATTTTACATGATTCTTCATTAATGTATATAACTATACCACTCATGAAACAAACAGACCTGAACAATGAAATTGAACCTATTAACCCATCAAAAAGGCCATGAATGAACTTCATAAAGATATAATAAATCAATTCCATGTATAGGATATTTTTTAATTTTTAATTAATGAACATAAATTTTATTATTTTGGTTATTAAGATCATGTTGAGAACACCTACAGACTTAAGGTATGGGTTTCTTCATCCCACATCCATTTTTGTAAGATATTTCGTATTCCCTACTACTACTTGTGTATGGTGTATTTATACAACCCATTGATGTTTTATATCAATAATATATGTATTTTCATGATATTCAATGTATTTTTTTATGATAATTATTTTTGGGGCATATGATTCAATTGATTATAATGTTTTAAGTATTTTCTACCTGAACCTCCATTTTCATTCGGGTTGCTCTTATTCTCTACGCACCTCAATAAAATTATTATTTATTACTATTTTATCATCATAAAATAAGTTTTAATGTTATATATATGTGTACCAATCACAATACTTCTTTATTTTAGGGTTAGTTACATGTTTTAAAATAATCTTAAAAAAATTGTTCCAAAATACAAGCCCGATCCAAGGAACTTCTCAAATTGTTACCTATTTTGATGTTCACTCAATAATATATATTAAGACATATTTTTTTTCTAAAATAACACATTTTAAAATGAAAAATATATTTTGGTTCATATATGGTTTTATTAAATAAAACATTCCCTTCCACTTTAAAATATTTTAATATTGTCCTTCAACAGCACTAAAATGTTTTATTTCTAAATCTTATTTAAAAACTATTTTTAAATTATTTCAACTCAATAAGACTTTATTTAATCCTAAAATATAATTTTAATGACGTATCATTTATTTTATAGGATATACATGTTTAAAATATTATTTCATGACAAATACAAATGATTTTCCAAAAGAACTCATATTTTCAAAGTAAAAAATGAATTTTCTCATATCAATTTTACTTTTATGAGATATATGTCTTGTTCACCAAATATTTATTTATTGCGGTGTATGTAATGAATTCTGGTATATCATATAAATAGTATCCTTATTCTCATGATATTCTAATGGATTATGATTTTAATGTTTCAAGTTGGTATGGGACACTTTGGCATGTTTAAGGATTATTTTCTCAAGGATTTTTCAATGATCTCATTTAAAAGTATATTCATCTATGTCAAAATCATTTGTTTAATCTTGTACTTAATTTATTTTTATCTCCTATGATATCATCTACCATGTTTTATTTAATGGTTTATGAATATTTTGACTGTGGATGCGCTATCTTGAAACCATTCACTATATTACTCCAAATGGATAGTGTTTATGTTTAATGATTGGGGAAAGTTATTTAAAATTAATATGTTAGATTCAATATGGATGTTTATGTTGTTTATGTTGATCCCCATTCATATAAGGAATTCATTAGACATATTAAGTGTCGTGTGGGGCTTGTTATAGTCTCTCGGTGCATCAGAAGGTCTCATGAGACAAACTATGGTCTTGGCACGATCCCTTGACAATATGATTAATTATAGTCATGTAATGAGGCATTAATGTTATGGTTATGATGTCCTTCATTATTCATTCCCTCATTATGAAGCTCATAATTGAAAGATCCTGGGGTTATTTGACTAGTAGAATATCCATGATTATGTTTTATTATGGAATTATTTTTTTCAGCTCTTATTCCTTCCATATTATGATCATGTTTTTTTTAGAGTCATGTATTTTTAGTTATTCACCATGCCTAATGTTTATTTTTATGACATATTTCACTACAATTATTACCCTTACTATGTGTTTGAGCTCACCCCTTTCTTAAGTATTATTTTTCCTTGGATGTGAAGAAGTATATTATGAATGAACTACAGGGATAACCTAGGAGATAAAGATGTTTTCAATGGAATTTCTATATTGTATTTCTTTTAGAGTTAAAATGTTTAACTTATGTATGTATCTTGTTTCCAAATATATTAAACTAATTGGTCCTTTGGGTTACAAATTCCATGTAATCATGCCAATGTAATGAAATAATGCCCCCACTCCAGGATTCTGGGGTCAGGTCATTATAGCTGGTATTAGAGAAAGTTTAGTAGAAAACATGGAAACTAGATTTATAAAGTGTAGATTATAGAGAAAACCCCTAAGATAGACATAACGATACACATACAAGAACATCCTAGATTTTTTTGTAAGGAATAGATTATTTGGATCTTCTTAGAAAATAAATCATTGTCTAGATACTGCATGTGGATGTGGTTCTAGAAAAGATGTACCTAGGAGTAACAACTCTAAAAAGGTGATTTTGTCTTGACCAAGGGTAAGTGGGTACATGAAAATAGGCCTTACTGTGCACCTAGTTTGACACTCTTAGGGGATATGCTTATGATAATTCACATTTTCGTTACAATCCATTATGAATTATTTATAAAGTATCATAAGTATATAGTTCTAGGATTTGTGATGCATAAATTTATGTTATGAACTATACCATTTTTAGAGTTATATAGAGTTAAAAATTTTATGATCTAATTCATATATGGATTGGATTATAAATGGTTCCTAGAAGAAGGAATGAGAACATCACGAATTCATGAGATGCAAAAGTAAGAAGGATCATATATCTTATGGTCTTAATCCAACATTTTGAAGGAAGATAGTCTCTAAAGTATCCTCATCATATGAGGAGATAATATAATGTGTTAACAATGTATATAAGGAATTCTCTGATTCATATGGATTTGAAGGGAAGCAAGAGAAGAATAGGGTGGAAGAGGAAATAACAGATAATGGGAAGAATAAAAAAGTGTAGTTTTAGAACATGTGCTACATGTGGAAGAAAACACCATGGATCCTACTTAAAAGGAAAAGGATTCTTCACAAGTGTAGAGAAATAGGCCACAAAGTTCATGATTACAAGGGTAAGAAAATGGTTTTCAATGTATAGTGCTTCAACTGCAAGGAAATGGGGAACTATGCAATTCAATGTCCCATGTGTCAAAAGAATATGCCCCAAAAGATATTACGGGATAATTATAAAGTCATGATATTGCTGAAGATGATGTGGAATGATTAATATGGCTCATAGAGAGTCATTTTATTTGAAAATCTTATCAGAAATGTACTGGTTGCAATAATTATGGAATATATGAGGATTGTACTACAATAGAATTTCATTAAGAATTTGAGGTCATATGATGAATTGTACCAACGGTAGTGAATCAGTAGAAATTTAATATCTTGGAAAAGTATATAGATGATGTAAAGACAACCCAAAATATATTACTAATTATTAAGATAATTAATAAGGAATTATTTATTTGGATAGGTACACACTACCACAAAATTGATTATTGACTTGTTTACAAGTGGTATATGCTATCATTGATGGAGTTTACAACATGTATGGATATAATGAATATATCTAATAGAATGTGTAAGGATGAGTTCATGTATACAATAATGTTTTATGTTAATTTGAGTTATTACCATATTTCAAGAGGATACGTGATGATGATATTCACATTTTTGGAATGTGAAAATTTAGGGCTTCTTTAAGTTGATTTAATGCAAATAAGAGAGTATATGCATTAAGAAGGATGAATCATGTAGTTCTAAATAAAATTAGGATTTATAAGGACCCCATGTACTTGGATCTATAAAGGATAGATATGGTAATGATTCTAAAGTTTTGTATCATGATCTTTTGAAAAAAAACCATTTATGAAATGGTTTAAGTTGATCATTTTATGTGGATTTAGAGTTTAATGTCACCACATGATGCAACATGCACTAAGAGATAAAGTATATATAGTTAAAGGCATAAAGTATAATATTTTTTTATGAAATAAAAACATTTATTTATACTCTTATAGAGTGGAATAATTCCTTTACTCTATAAAAAATGTTTTAAAAAAGTTTTCTTATTATCATTTTTTTCATTACTGTAGTTTATGGTTTTTTGGTAATGCTCTTTCATCTGAGCATGTTCTCTATCACATTCCATCAGAACATGATATTTTAATTATTCTTCCATGACCATGTTATCCAATTAGAATGCGTAGTTTTTTTTGTATCTGATGCATTTCCCTTTCCCTCTTATTAAGAGTATATTTTAACCATATTTCTATTTTTGGTTTTTCCACAAGAGAACGTTCAAGTATCAACCATCAAAATTCAATTTGAAATTTTTCAAGACAATTTTTTTTGTAAGGAGGGGATAATGTAACACCCTAAGTATTTAGAAATAAATTTAATATTGAATTCATGTAACACTAAGTCTCTACAAAACAATACTTTGTTATAACCGAGCCAATAAACATAATTTTTCTACTTCTATGATATTTATTTTGAAAATCTGATATAGATGGTTTCATTCAGGGTAATTTTTGGTGTCTAATATAACAAACTTAATTTTTGATGAATAGTATCCTACCCTTATGGATAGTAACCTCACCCATGAAAGTATAAATAAAATTTAGGCACCATATAAATGAAGTAGAATATTTTATAAATTATAAATTATGTATTCGTATTTTCGTGAGGGATAAATATTTAATTAAAATTTTAAATTAATAAATTAACTCATTTATGTAAAATGGGTTCCAAAATAAATATTTTATTGTCCTATGATATTAAGATAATTTTATGAGACCATAGTTAATTTTTGAAATATTTATAAAATTACTTTCAAATATAAAATTCATATTTTTCAAGTAAATAATGATTTTTTTAAAAAAATTAAATTTTATATATTTAAAAAATCCTTTTGATAAATTGGAGTCCATTTTTGGATTCTACGCATAAAAAATTGGTTTGGGTGGATTTTTTGGATTTTTCTAAAATACGTGAATTTTGTATGAATGATAAAATACGATAATTTGCGGTAAAAGATAGATACATGGTTTATTGAGTGATAGGTGATGTAATGATGATGTAGTCACACTTTTTTCAAAATCACAATAACTTATTAATATTTTTTTTCACAGGAATTAAGACTATTCAAAGTATTGAGAAAAAATACTAACCTAATGATTAAAATAATAAGAAACCCTTCCTCTCCACCATTATAAACACCACCCCTCACTATCTCTTCTCTTCACTCCTCTCAAGCCTTGTGACTTGTCTAAATTATAAAACAATATCTTCCCAAGATCCTCCCCCACGTCTAGAGGCCCTTTGTGTTATAAAAAGGCCAAATAATCTCCCCTAAAGAGGCTCTCAAGGAAGATTAACTCAAGAGGTAAATTCATCCTTTCAATTCTTTTACTTTCTTTTCAAGTTCCTTTGTTTTATTTTCTATCCTCACCTATCATCATCCAAATGTTATGTAAACTAAATTATATTACATTTATTTTAATGTTTTTATTATGATGGAATAAGTTATTATCATCTCTCCCTTACCCTTCATTTATACTAGTTGTAAAAAACACCATCTAAGATGTGCTAATTTACCACATTCATGGATGATGGGTTTTTAGTTTCTATTACCATGTTTTGTTTTTGTCATCAAACCATTTTTTTTGTTGAAAAAAAATATAATATATATATTATTCCTCATCTATGGTTCTGGAATCTTTTTGTTTCACATTTTTTTGATTTATAAAGCAATATAAGTTCATTGTGTTGAAAAACCGCTAATTAAGCCAAAAAATTATTGTTATATAATTTATATAATGATTCATCTTAAATTTAAGTAAAAAAATGAAATTTATAACCATGTAACCTTATTTATGTTCACTAATAACAAATAACTTCAATTCTAGACAACCATCCTCATTTTACATGATTGTTCGTTCATGTATATAAGTATATCGCTCATGAAACAAACAGACCCGAACAATGAAATTGAACGTCTTAACCCATCAAAAAGGACATGAATGAACTTAATATGATTATAATAAATCAATTTAATGAAGATTTAGTTATTTAATTATTAACTAATGAACCTAATTTTTATTATTCAGGTCATTAAGATCAAGTGGGGAACACTTTCAGACTTAAGGTAAGGGTTTCTTCATCTCGCTTCCATTTTTGTAAGATATTATGTATTCATTACTACTACATCTGTATGGTGTATGTATACTGAAAATTGATGTTTAATATCATTAATATATTTATTTTTATGATATTAAATGTATCATTTGATTATTATTAATTTTTGGGCATATGATTTAATTGATTACAATGTTTTAATTATTTTCCACCTAAACCCCCATTTTCATTAAGGTTGCTCTTATTCTATACTCACCTCAATCAAATTATTATTTATTCCTATGTACTCCTCATAAATTATTTTTGAATTTTATATGTATCTGTACCAATCAGAATCCTTCTTTATTTTAGGGGTAGTTACATATTTTAAAAGAATATTTCAATAAAATGTTCTAAAATGAATGCCTGATTCAAGGAACTCCTCGAATTCTTACATATTTTGAAGTTCAATCTATAATCTGTTTAATACATATTTATCTTTATAAAATCACACATTCTAACGTGAAAAATATATTTTTGTTCATTTATGGTTTTATTAAAGAAAACATTCCATTTCACTTTAAAATCCTTTAATATTTTCTCTAAACCCCTCTAAAATATTTTATTTCTAAAGCTTCTTTAAAAACACTTTTTTAAATTATTTCACATCAATAAGACTTTATTTAATCCTAAAAAATAATTTCAATGACCTTACATTTTATTTTCTAGGATATACATGTTTATAATCTGATTTCCTGACAAATAGAAATGATTTTCCAAAATAACTCTTCATTTCCAAGTAAAAATGATATTTCTCATCTTGCTTTAACTTTTAAGTGATATATTCCTTGTTCAACACTTATTTATTTCTTTTAGTGTATGTAATTCAGTTTGGTATATCATATCAAGAGTATCCTTATTCTCATGATATTATAATGGATTATGATTTGAATGTTTCAAGGTGGTATGGGACACTTTATGATGTTTAAGCATTACTTCCTCAAGGATTTTTCAATGGTCTCATTTAAAAGTATATTCATCTATTTCAACATAATTTGTTGAATATTGAACTTAATTTAGGTTTATCTCCTATGATATCACCCACTATTTTTTATTGAATGGTTTAGGTATATTTTTACTGTGGATGTTCTATCTTGAAATCATTTACCATATTACTCTGAATGATTAGTGTTTATGTTTAATGGTTGGGGAAAGATATTTACATTTCATATGTTAGTTTCAATATGAATGTGTCTATTATTTATATTGATCCTCATTTATATGAGGTGTGCATTATACTAAGTAAGTTTCAAGTGGGTCTTGTTATATCCCCTCATTGCATCGGTAGGTCTCATTAGACAAACTATAGTCTTAACATGAGTCCTTGATGGTATTATTATTTCTAGTCTTGGCATGAGGCCTTGACAGTATGGTTATGATGTCCCGCATTATGAATTCTTTTATTATGAATCTTGTAATTGAAAACTCATGTGGTTATTCGACTGGTATAATATCCATGATTATGATTTATAATGGAATTATTTATTCAACTCTTATTCCATCTATATTATGATCTTGTTTTTTAGAGGCATGTGTTCTTAGTTATTCATCATGCCTAAGGTTTTTGTTTATGATATCTTCCTCTGTAATTCTTACCCTTATTGATTGTTTGATCTCACCCCTTTCTTATGTTTTATTTTCCCTAGTATCCGAAGAAGTATATTATGAATGAACTAAATTGATAAACTAGTAGATATGGATGGATTCAGAGGAATTTATATCTTTTATTTCTTTTCAAGTTTTAATGTTGAACTTATGTATATCTTGTTTCCAAATCTACTAAACTTTTCGGTCCTTTAGGATAGGAATTCATTGTAATCATGCCAATGTAATGAAATAATGAACAAACTCTAGGCTTCTAGGTTTGGGGCATTACATTAATTCTTTATTTAAATAAATTAATTATAAATAATATGTGATGATCCACCCTCTAGTTCCGGTGTGATTTCTCTAGTATGATTTCTTTAATTCAATTCTGTAGATCTTGGAATTTATCACCATTTAGATCTTAGATTATTCATAGATCACAACAAAAGCAATGTTGGGCACCTCCCATCGCATTCTTCAACTTCACATGGAACCTACAAGTGGTATCAGAGGGGTCACATAATTATTTAAAATTATTTAATGATCGTTGGTGATTTAAGAATTTTTTTAATTTAGTTTTTCGATTCAAGATTGATCATTCTTTTAATCTTAATCATGAGATATTCTTATTCCACCTTTTCTTATCATAGATCTAATCAAGACAATTTATTTTATGGTTAAAATAAAATCGAGGAACTCATCTAAATGTTCCAAGGTTTCTGGAAAAATAACATAAGACTACATACCGTGTAACTAGAGTTACACGCCATGCATTCATGTTCAATGCATTAGAATTGATTCAAAAATTAATTCAAGAGTATGAATTAATTACACAATATAAATCCACTGCATATTTACAAGAACATAATCGCATATGTCCATTTGGATTACACGTCGTGTAGCCCATGTACACGGCATGTAGTCCCTTTGAGTCAAAGACACGCCATGTATTTCAATACATGACTTGCCTAACTAGTGACCGTGTAATTTGTACATCACATGGCATGTAGACTATTGGACATGCCGTGTACTCCAGTTTCTGAGGTACAATTCACACGTCAAGTCCCTTGGCGTGTACCTCTAATAGACGGTGAGAGAAGTGTACACCATGTAGCTCGGATACACATGTTGTGTATTTATACTAAGTTATGAAAATTTAAAATTTATTTATCATACTGTGTAAACCATGAGGCATGTACTTGTGTGTGGTCATAAAGATAGGATATTTCATGTGATAGGTTTTAATATATATATATGTGTGTGTGTGTGTGTTTAATTAATATCTATGTAATATTTAGATCTGCATATCTTGTATGAGTCATATTACAATTTGTTATTCTATTTTCATTGAAGCATAACACATGGCTAAAAAATCATGTAATTCATGTCATCATCTGTGAAGTATATTTTTTCAAAGTATGTGATAATTCTTGTATGTCATATGTCACATGAGTAAAATAGTATATCAGTATAATGCATATTGGGTAGAATCGGGAAGGTATTCCATGTGTTGCCTCCTAGGTACATTTATGTACATAGTCTGTTTTAAATGAATTTATTAAATTTGTATATAATTATAATGTATGATAATCTTAAGGAAATTTGTATGAGAATTAAGATAAATGAATTTATTGATGAAAGATCATAATTAATTTATTCAACATGATTTATCTGAAATCAGAACGATTAATAATTGAATTCTAGTTTTATTAAATGCATAATTTATTTGATACATGTGGATGATAATAAGATATAAATGACCTTTGTATGTGATTAGTTTAATTTAATTTATTATTAAATTAAATGTTTTTAATGATCACCTTATCTCCTCTTATTATGTAGGGCATGCATGCCCATGGTTTATTTTATGTAAACCCATTTTTCCCTCACTTATATGTGAGTTAAAAAGAATATGTAAAGGATAGATCTCCCAATATAGGTGATGTGGTTCCTGTTTGGAGTTGAGGTGAAACAAATCCAATGAGATACATAGGTGGACATGTAGAAAGATGTTACACGAACCTTAATTGGTTCAAGGTTTTTTCCCCTAGGCCAGCAGTTAGTTTTCAACCACTAGATAAACTAACCATTAGTATAAGATCATGATCATAACCGTCATAATTTTATTTGTATCAATTTTCATGGTTATTTCATTATATATGTATTTTCATAATCACATAAATATTAAATTAATGAGCATGTAAGATATAACTAAAATAAGCTGGCTTATGCATAAATATTATCCAAGACATGGTTAATCACTTAAGTAAACACACATAATACTAACAATAATGTGATAATTATAATAATTTGAAATTTTTTCAAAAAAGGATAGAATTAATAAAAAATATTAATTCAGAATAATCATTCATTACTTTGGTTAAAATTAAATCATAGTTCAAAGTGCATGACCAACCCATGTTGGGGTGCTTTTAATTATTGTTGAATTCTAACTTACAGTTTTGGGTTGACTTAACTTAGTTCACATCAAGGGTTGACTGCCAAATAAGGACTTCGTGTAACTAAGAGGCAATGGTTTAGGAAATCCATTTTAAGGATTTTAGGACTGGGGAGTCCACTCAACAAATCAAGGAACTATTAGTTAATGCAGTTAGAATTTAGAATGCCTACCTAAAACCATTCAATCTTCTTAACCAACTCAAGTTGGGGTAATGAGATGGGGGATATGGATCCTAAACATTAGAATATCCAAGAAACATGATATTATGAATCCAATGGTGAGGGATATTGGGTTTCCATGAAATAGGGGGAGACTAATAAATATAATAGTTATTTATTTGTCTAAATTTTATAAGAGAAAGTACTAAATATTTTATTATCTTATTTTGTAGAAACAGAAATCAAATGGAATAAAACATATCATTTTGATCCATACTTGAGAAGGACAACCTTCTCATCGACACAAATTTCAAAGAATGGAAAAGGCACCTATGTGACATCCTTCACCATTAAAGGAAATTGTAAGTGTCAGAAGAACCTTTTACAGTTGTGTTTGGTAATGAGGCAAGTGATGAATAATTATCTCTCTATGAGAAAAATCATAATTACACAAAATATGTTAAATTTTTTATGCTATCATCCCTGTCCAATGAGATTTTTAAGCAACATGAGGATATAGATGTCTATAGCATGATGTCTCAACTGCAGGATCTCTATCAAGAGAAAGTGATACAAGAGAGGTATGAGATCTCAAATTCTTTTTTTACAACAATGTTTGGAGAGTCTATGATAGTTGGGCCTCATGTAGTCAAGATTATTATATACATTGAATGCCTGGACATATAAGGGATTAAATTTCCGGATGAGTTGCATACAAATCTCGTACTTTCATCACTACCTAAGACCTTCTCCATATTTATTGTTAATTAAAATATGAGAAATAATGATAATAGTAATTCAAAACATCTTACTTCGATTCAACAGGTGGATAAGGTCATGGGGTGTGGAAAACATATAATCATTATGGTGAATAAGAAATGTAAGAACAAGGTAAAGGGGTCCAAGACTTATAAATAGTCTAAAGCTCCCAAACATTATCCTTCTAAAAAGAAGATGATCCAGAGGTAGGGAAATAAAAAGGAGGTAGTATGTTTTTCATGTGACAAGTTAGGCCACTGGAAGAGAAATTGCACCCCAAAACATGGGGAATTTAAGGAAAATTTGGTATCAAGTGTAATATTTTAAAATATACACAATGGATATTAGATACAACTTGCAGTTCTCACATTTTTATCCAAATATAAAAACCAAGTAGATTGTAAAAGATTTCTAGAGGAGAGGTGGGTCTGAGAGCAGTTAGTGGTGTGAGTCCAAATGTTGTAGCCAATGTTTACTACCACCTCTCATTACCAAAAATGATATTTTTGATTTGAAATATTGTTATCATGTACATACAGTTAGCAAAAACATAATTTATGTATCACGCCTATATACAAATGGGTTAATTTTAAAATTTGTAAATAAAATTTGTTTCTTTTATTATGGTATGGAACATTTAAATAATAGTTTTTATTTATTAAATGATGAAAACCAAGTGTTGAAAATTGACAATGAATAATTTCCACACGACTCATACAACGCCAAGATTTGAAATCACCATTTTGGTCATGTAAATGAGAAGTGTTTGACAAATCTCTGTCAAGATGTCTATTTAGACTCTTCTAATCTAAAACCACTTAATAGATATCATGATTGTTTACAAGGAAAAATTACCAAACCATTATTTGGTGGATAGGGTGAAATGTTTATAGAGATTCTTGTATTGGTACACAATGATGTGTGTGGACCGTTTCTAAAAGAATCCAGAGGTGGATTTTCTTACTTCATAACTTTTAGTGATGACTTGAGTATATATGTCTATATCTACATGATGAGGTATAAATCTAGGTACTTTGATAAATTAAAGGAATTAAATAATTAATTAGAGAATCATCTTGGTAAGAAGACAAAAAATCTTCAATCTGATTGAGGAGGTGAATATATTAACCAAGAGTTCAATGAATTTTTATTAGAGTTTGAGATTCTATCTCAACTCACTCCACCTTATACACTACAGTGAAATAGTGCTAGTGAAAGAAAAAATTGTACCTTGATAGACATTGTAAGGTCCATGATGAGTCATTTAGATATTCCATTATCCTTTTGGGGATATGTATTAAAAACTGCGGAATACACATTAAACAACGTTCTAACTAAAGAAGAAAACGAAATTCCCTTTGAGATGTGGAGTGTAAAGAAACCCATTTTTTAACATACACGAGTTTGGGGTTATGAGGAAATTGTTAAGGCCTTCTCGGGAAACAAACTAGAACCTTGGGATATAAAGCACATCATTTTAGGGTATCCTAAAGAAATAAAGGGATATTACCCGTACAAACCCTCGGACAAGAAAGTGATTGTTTCCAAACAATCTATCTTTATTCAGAGGGACCACAAGCTCAAAAAGGATAGTGGGAGTAAGATTGACTTCGAAGAAGTTGATGCTCAAGATACACAAGATTTAGAATAGGAACAGATTCCATAGGTCCCTCTGGATGTAGTTTCTAAAATACAAGTACTCTGTATGAGTGTAAGAGGGGTAAGAGAACCAGAGAGATATGGTTTTATAGTCACTGAGGATGGTGACTCATTATTGGTTGATAATGATGAACCTATATCCTATAATGAGGTAGTAGAAACCTATTAAGTTGTAATATTAAAAGAATCCATGAATTCTAAAATGGATTCCATGTATTAGAACCATGTTTGGGTTCGGATCGATGTGTTGGTTGATGTAAAGCCTATTGGATGCAAATGGGTATTCAATAAGAAACTTGACATGGAAGGTAAAGTAAATAACTATAAAGAAAGGATAGTGGCTAAAGAGTTTAAACACTGTCAAGTAATTGACTATGATGAATCATTTTTGTCAGTTTTCATGTTAAAATCCATTGGAATTCTACTTTCTATAACAGCTTTCCATGACTATGATATTTGAAATATGGATTTCAAAAATGCATTCCATAAGGGGAACCTTCACGAAGATGTCTATATGACACAACCAAAAGGGTTTGTTACTGCAGGTGATTCCCAAAGGATTTTCAAGTTATAGATATCCATTTATGGATTGAAGCAAGTATCCAAGTCATGGAACATTTGATTTGGTGAAGCCATAAATGAATTTGGTTTCATTAATAATGAATGTGAGTTGTGTGTTGATAAAAGTATTAGTATAAATGAGTTTGTTATCCTAGTAGTATATGTTGATGACATATTACTTATTGGAAATGACATTCTAGTCTTATAGATAGTTAAGGACTGGTTAAACAGGTGTTACTCCATAAAGGACTTAAGGGAAGCAACCTACATTCTAGGGATCAAGATCATTCAAGATAGATCCAAGAGGCTGCTTGGACTAAGTCAAAGTACCTATATTGACCATATACTAAAGAGATTTAGTATGGAACAATCCAAGAGGATATTAGTTCCAGTTTCACATGGTTTACATCTTTCTAAGAAAATATGTCCTCAGACACAATAAGAGAAAGAGATAATGAGTAAGATCTCATATGCTTCAGCGATAGGATCAATCATATATGTCATGTTATGTACTATAAATGATTTTGCCTATGAATTGAAAATGGTAGGATTATATCAAGCCAATCTAGGAGAATAAAATTGGAGTTCTATTATGGATATCCTCAAATATCTGAGAATAACTAAGGACATGATCCTAGTGTATGAAGAAGATGAGGAGCAGATCATCAGGGGTTATACTAATTCAAGTTCTTAGACATATTAAATTTATCTAAAGTTGTAATAAGGATATATTGTATTTCTCAATAGAGGAGTTGTGATGTAGAATAATTCCAAGTAGCTAGTTTTCACCGATTCTACAAATTTTGAGTATATAGTGGATTCTGATGTATCCAAGGAAGTCATTTGGATTAAAAACTTTATCCAGGATATTGATATGGTAACTAGTAGTAAAGAACCTATCACATTGTATTAGGATAAAACTACAGCGATGGCTCTTGGAAAAGATTCAAGGACACACCAATGGACAAAACACATACTCCAGAAATATCACCTCTTGAGGGATTTCTATTGGAGGGGTGATTTTATAGTAAGAAGAGTACCGACAGAAGAGAATGCGGTAGACCCCTTGACTAAAGGCCAGTCTCAGCAGAATCATGAGTATCATATGAGAGCTAACAGACTAAAGGTTGTTAGAAGTTGGCTCTAGTGCAATTGGGAGTCTGTTAGAGTTAGTTCCAGAAAACAAACTTTTTTATAATTTATAATAACTTGTATTCATGGTTTTTAATATTAATAAACTACTTATCACATCATGATTTTCTTCTTCATGACACAATATGTGATAATGTTCTAAGAGTAGTTATCGTGCTAAATGGTCATATAAATTCTTCATTATCATGAGAACCCGGAAGTTCTATGACACTATTCTTGAATATATGTTCTATAGTCGGATGATATAATTTGAGGGACACAAATGATAATATTCGGTAGGATATTATGAGAAAGAGACCCACCAGTAGAAAATCCACATTTATATGTGTCATTGGATGCTCCTATTTATAGACATATGTATTGGTCCTTAGACTTTAAGATTGTAATTAATGTGTATTATGAGTCGCGTACTTAGATTTATTGAAATAAATTGTGATGACAAATGTTTATGATGAAGTAAGATATGTTAGGTGTGTCACGAGTAATATTTAATTAATAAATAATGAGAGAAAAGATTTATCACTTCAGTTCTTTAACGTAAGTTAATATCTCAGGCCCATTAATAGAAATGATGTAGCCTAAATAAATCCATGGCCATAACATTCTATAGGCAAGTTCAAATTACAAGAAGTCAAAGAAAGAGATATCAAGCACATGGGCTGATGGCACTAGAATGCAACTAGTTTGATTTGAGATACCATGATAAAGAGATTATATTACATTGTAAGCATCCTTATGAAGTGACATGTCATTGTGGCATTAACTTCTTTCTCTATGGGTGTCTTTCCATGTTACTAGACACTAACCTTGGATTTTAGGTTGTTTCACCTAATGCCACTGAGAAAGAGGTTTAGATAGTCACACACTAAGTGTATCTAGAACCTCAGTTATATAATATATTATTATTTATAATTTAACAAGTTGAATAAATATTATTCCCACACATGGTTTGATAATTATTCATGCATGCTTGATGGCATATAAATATTTATCTGTTATTTAGTAAATACAATATTTATTTATTGTTGAAAAATAAAATGATATTTATTTAATAAATAAATAGTCATTATTCGAGGTCTGATAAATATTATGGAGGAATTGCAGACCGAGTTTTTAGGCCTAGTGAGAAATAATAAATATTGAATATTATTTGAATAAATAATATTTAATTATAATTTTCAAGTTAAATGCATGTTTAGAAATAATGATATTATTATTATTATTTGGAATGGGGTTTTTCTAGGATTAAATAAGTAATTAAGGACACTTGTGAAATTATTTTATTTTAACCCTAGAAATATATAAACTTGGTTATGTTATTTTCTCCTTAAGACAATTCATTTGTCTTGATTGTGCACAATAGATTTGAAGAATCCTCTCAAGACTAAAGAGATCCCTTATCTAATAATGCTCCCACGAATAGAGAGTAATCATCCTCACTCAGATCGAGGAGAATGCTTTGGAAGTAGTTCTTGAAGCGATAAAAGATAGACGATGCAAGTGCAGGGATCTGGCGTGCTAGCACCCAGATATTCCTTCAACAGCATCTAGAGATTTTTGGAACACAAGTGGATCACCACTAAAATGAATCTACACTTTGTTTCTACAATGAAATGAAAGTGCACCACATATCTATCACCAGATTCATTAATGAAGAACGAATTCCTTAAAGGTAATTATTTATTTAATTAAATTAGTTATAAATAATATGTGATGATCCTCTATCTAGTTTCATTGTGATTTCTCTTGTCTTCTTTCTTTGATTCAATTCCATAGATCTTGACATTTATTGTTGTTTAGATCATAGATTAATCATCGATCATGGAAAAAGTAATGTTGGGAAAATCCCATCACACTCTTCCATTGTGCATAGAACCTAAAAATTGTCATTCCCAAAACCAAGAAAATGTATTCAGATTGTTTGGATACTTTAGGAAAATGATTCATAATTCGCTTGTGATGTTTTGGAATCAGTCGAACCTCAATCTGATGCACGATGTAATTGGAATGACTACAAGTGTGTTTTTTATTTAAAATTGATATTTTAGTGAAAACAGAAGTGAAAAAATCATAACTGATAAAAATTATTCATATTGTTTTGAACTGTTAAGATAGTGATTCATAAGTCATTTGTGACATGTAGGAATCAGTTGAATCTTAATCTGATACACAGTGTGCTTGGTGTGACTCAAAGTCACCGTTATCAGTCTGAAATTTAAATTTTAGTTCAAAATGTGTCACTCATTAAAAACCATGAAAATTCACTTGGATTTTCTTGATAATTTAGTATAATGATTCATAAGTCATTTGTGAAATGTATGGATCATTCTTATGTCAAGACTGACACATGATATGACCGGTGTTACTCAAAGTGGGTTTTTTTAGTTTAAAATGGAGTTTTTATAAAAAAGATGAGTAAAATACTCAAAACCAAGAAAACACATTAAAATTAATTTGTTACTTTAGAACAACAATCCATAAGTCATTTGTGACGTGTATAAATCAATCATACCTTAATCTGATACACGATGTACCTGGTATGAGTCAAATTGTGCGGTTTCAGTTTAAAATTGTCATATTTATATTTAATTTATTTATTTATAGTATTACTAACATAAAAATTGTTTTCATATACAAATGGATTATTTTTCTCTAGTTGGGGCAGTTTGTTAGGCTACTGATACCATGATCGTGCTTTTTTTAGAGGGTGAAGATGCCAAAGACAGTGAAACATTGATGTTTTTAGATTTCTATGATAATAATTTCAAACGTAATTGTACAAAACATCATCTGAAATATCTATAATATAGTGTTTTTATATATTTTTGATGTTATTTTTATTTCAATTAACTTATGAATTTTCCATATATAGGTAGTCGCTACCATGTGTTGTAATTAAAATAACACATTGCAGCAGTAGTTCCTTTATCAACGGTATTTCTTGTAGATAAGGACCTCCCTTTATTGACACTAATGAAAGCACTGATAAAGTGTTTTCTTCATCAGTTCTAGAAATAATGCTAATAAATCTCTCTCTTTATCAACATTTTTTAGGGCTGATAAAGAGATTCCCTTTAATGACCTTTGAGGAAACAACAGTTTTTATTGATGATAAAGTTTTTTTTGCGTGTTGTTGAAGGGCCTATGTGTGACATTGTATATAGATATATTTTTAATATTTGGAACGTGTCTGATTTTGAAATTCGCTTCATTGGTAAAGAGAGGCAATGAATTAATCCCTTAATGATGAATTTTAAAACATTTTTATTTCAAGATACGAATTTTTTCCTCTTTTTTTGGATCACTGTTTGATTTCATTCATGTGTTCATGTGTTCAAAATTGATATCATTTTTTGAGGTTTGAGAATATTTTTTCACATGATTTCAAGTGAGATGATTCTGGATCGTTTTTACACTAAAATTAAGTTTAATTTTTTTTTCAAAAAATAATAGATTATTTTTCTAGAAAAAATCATATTAAATGTATATAGAAACAAGTAAGTTGAGTAGTCTAGAATTGGATTAATGTTATCTTAGGTTCTGACGTGGAACAGACCCTAAAATTTATCATTTTGAGGACAATTCCCTTCGTATCAAGCACCCTAACAATCATATAATAATATAAATACACTATAAATTTTTTTCATATATATATTAATGATTTTAGAAAAAACTATACATATAAAATAATGATATTTATATATATTTATATATATTTGTATACATGTATATATATTATTTATTATATATATACACACATTTATTATATACATGTATCTATATTTATTATAGAGTTTGTAAACTAAAAACACACACATACATATACTCAAGTAAGTCTCATTCTTATTAAAATTTATTGAAATTATGTGATTGAAATTTAAATTTAATGTTTCCTTTAATCAGTGGAAATTTCTAATCGAAATATAATTTCCAATGGATACTTAATCTTGAATGAAATTTTTCCTTAAAAATCCACACTAAATTTTTCCAATTATTAATGGAACATTCCTCTTGAAATTTCATTTTCAATTTAAAATTTGAAAACCCAATATAAATTTCTAATGATAATCTATAATAAAAATTTTCGACTACTAGTTGAAATTTCTGCTCAAAATTTAATATCAAAGGTTAAATTTCAAAAATTGAATAGAATTTTCTAATGTAAATTTTTATTTAAAATTTCCAATTACAATTAAAAATTTCTTCCTGAAATTTAATTTTCAATGGTAACTTTCAAATTTAGAATGAAAATATTCGATGAAAATTTCTAGTTTGCAATGAAATTTTTTCTTCAGAATATAATTTTCAATGGATCCTTCCAAAATTCAACAAAAATTATCAGTGAAATTTAAATATAATTTTTATATTTATGCATACATACATTCATGAATACATATATATATATATGTGTGTGTGTGTGTGTGTGTGTGTCTGTGTGTGGTGTTTTATATTTTTATTTATCTTTGTCATTTAGGGGTTTTTTAAATAAGTTATATTAATATATATTTGTTTTTAAGGAAAATATTGGGAACTATAATTTTATAAAAAATTATAATATATATATATAAAATAATTATATATAATTATTATTGTTATAAAAGTACACACTATAAATTATAATGTTGTTTTAAAAAAATAATTAAGAAACATTTCAAAAAAAATGTACACATAATCTATGTAGATTTTGGTTGTTTATCCCCCTTCCGCATAGGTGTAAAAAATATACCGAGATATTATTGTTATGATCATTTTTATTATGATGTGTTTAAAATAAATACAGACTCTAACTTTAAAGTCTGTGTATGTGTGTGTGTTTATTGTTAGGTTTTATGAAAACCTAAAATTAATACAATTTTTTTTAAAAAATAAACAATGATCTTCATAATTTTTAATTTTAAAACACGATAAAAATATATAAATATGGATATATAAGGTTTATTCTCTCACATCGGCTGAGATATTTCTTCCTAGGGTTTCTTAAGGATGGTGTCTCTAGAGTTCATCCTTGGAGTTTTGGATCTACTGCGAAGGTTTGTTCGAGGGTTTCCTCTTGAGTTTCCTCTTTGGTTTTGCGTTTGTAGGGTTTTCTTCAGATTTCAAGGTGGATCGGTGAACCCCTATTTTAGCGTCTTCCTTTTGTCTAGTTTCACTCCATCCGATGAGGTGCTTCACTCGGTCTGTGTGCCTGATTAGGGTTCCTTGTGTTTGGGTTTGTCTTTTTTGGACCCTCTCTAGTTTTTCGGCCCGTTGTTTAGGCCCCAAAGGTTGTGCGTGATTTTCTCAAGGTTGCGCACCCGTGGGTTTCTGTTTCTTCCCCTCTGGTTCCCCATTTGGTCTTCTTTCGGGATTGGTAGTTCTATATCCAGCTCATGAGGATTCTTACGGGGAGTCATTTGTCGATGTATCTTGGTTCGTGAAGGTCTTGGAGCGTGAAGAGTTTGACCGCGTAAGGTTGGGACTCGAGGAGTGGTTGTCTGGCGAAGAACGTGGTTTGCGAAGGCATTGAGGCCCAATTTGGCTCATGAAGTTTTGGGAGTATGAATTTTTTGATTGTGAAGGGTGGGGAATTGGAAAGGTGTTATCTGTGCAGGTTTTGGTTTGTGAGGATATAGGGGCGCGAAGGAGTCGGTTCGTGAATGGAGAGGCTCGTGAAGGAGCTTCCTTGCGATAGACGTGATCATGTAGGGGGTGGTCCATGATTGGAGGGATTGCAAGGGAGTGGTGGGTGTGCGAAGAGGAGGTTTGTGAAGGGAGTGTTTGGTTCGCGAAAGAGCTGGTTAGCAAAGTATTTTCATATACAGGGTTGATTCGCGAAGGAGGGTCATGAGAAGCTGGATTACAAATGGTGAGCCGGTTTAGCGCAGGGGAGCCATTTTCACGAAGGAGGATTTCATTGGCCCGATGAATTTTGTTTCATGTTGGGATTTTGGTTCGTGCAGTGGAACTTTGTTTGCGAGCGGGGAGTTTTGCGGGCGCAGGGCTCTCGGTTCATGCAAGGGAGTTTACTGTAGTTCGCACAGGGAAGTGTTGGTCACGTTGAGGAGTTTCGTTCACGTAAGGGGTGGGATCATAAAGGGTTTTCCTTGGGAGGTGACGCTTTCCCCCCCTTAAACCAAGATTTTTTTGACATGGAATCCGACTTGGTGAATCAGTGGAAGAATCTTTCGTTGAATGATTAAGAGAAAGCGTCGATTGCCACACAAAAAGATGAAGAAACATTCCTTTCACATCACACATCACTCCTAGTAGTTGGAAAATTCATAGCAAAATGATCATTCAATTAGGGGGGCCTTAAAAATACTCTGCAAAATTTATGGAGATTGGAGGATGGTATTTCCATATGGGAAGTGGGAGAGGGATTTCTTGTCTTCAAATTTTTTAATTATAGAATTAAAGAAAAGGTTCTCAAAGGTAGATCATGGCCTTTTGATATCCAGCTCATTCTCATGGATAACTTTCAAGGTGGGGACGATATTTAAAAAATTAAACTGACCTGCTCACCTTCTTGTATACAAATCAAAAGAATCTCGTTTCATGGTAGAACGGAATGTGTTATGCGGAAAATTGGAGAACCACTATGGAAAAAATGGATATTTGCGATGGGTTATTTGTGATAGGGAGCTTACCCCATCGCAAATAATGGTTATTTGTGACGGGGTCTTGCCACTCGTCGCAAAAGGTTTGGCGTGAAAAACGCACCAAACCACGGGTAAGGCAATTTGTGATGGGTCCATATTCCCGTCGCAAATAGCCAGCAGCTGTATTTAGTATTTGTGATTGGGAACTTGCCCAGTCGCAAATGCCTTTTTAACAGCCCAATGTAATTAATGTGGGCAAAGGTATTTGCAATGAGGCTCGTTGTAAACAATCTAACCTATATATAGCCCAATTCGTTTTTCCTCTAATTTCATTCTTTACTCAACTTCTCTCTCTATCTCTACAGATAATATTTCTTCTAAAATTTTTCATAGTTTAAACATTCAAATAAGAGCATTATTTGCGACTTTAATACTCTAAAAGCTTCAGTTTCAAGGTATTTATGTATTTTTTTATTATTTAGTCAATTTATTTTATTTTAAATTATTTATAATTTTTTTAATTAGATATAAATTAATTTAATTAGAATTACATGTTTGTTTTTTAGTATTTATTTTTATTAATAGTTATATCTATGCATTAATTAGCAATAGATGGTAATAATTAGTAATAAATTTTAATAATTTGTAATAAATTGCAATAAATAGTAATAATTAGTAATAAATTGTAATAAATAGGAATAATTAGTAATAAATAGAAATAAATAGTAATAAATAGTAATAAATAGTAATAAAATGTAATATATTGTAATAATTAGTAATAAATTGTAATAATTAGTAATATTTAGTAATAATTAATAATAATTAATAATAAATTGTAATAAATTGTAATAAATTTTAATAATTAGTAATAATTAGTAATAATTAGTAATAATTACTAATAATTTGTAAAAACTAGAAATATTTAGGAATAATTACGAATAAATGGGAATAAATGGGAATAAATGGGAATAATTAGAAATAATTAGAAACAATTAGAAATAATTAAGAATAATTAGGAATAATTAGCAATAATTAGGAATAATAAGCAATAATTAGCAATAGTTTGGAATAAATTGGAATAATTAGCCGTAATTAGGAATAAATTGGAATAATTAGCACTAATTATAAATAAATTGGAAAAATTAGCAATAATTAGGAATAAATTGCAATAATTAATAATAATTAGTAATAATTAGTAATAATTGGTAATAATTAGTAATAATTAGTAATAATTAACAATAATTAGTAACAAATTGTAATAAATTCTAATAAATTGTAATAATTAGTAATAATTAGAAATAATTAGAAATAACTAGTAATAATTAGTATTAATTAGTAATACTTAACAATAATTAGCAATAATTAGGAATAAATAGGAATAAATAGGAACAAATAGCAATAATTGGCAATAATCAGCAATAAATAGCAATAATTAGTAATAATTAGAAATAATTAGCAATATTTAGAAATAATTAGCAGTAATTAGCAGTAAATAGAAAAAAATAGCAATAATTAGAAATAATTAGCAATAATTAGAAATAACTTTGAATAATTAGGAATAATTAGTAATAATTAGCAATAATTCAGAATAATTGGAAATAATTAGTAATAATTAGAAATAATTCGTAATAATTAGGAATAATTACTAATAATTAGGAAAAATAAGGAATAATTAGGAATAAATAGAAATAATTAGGAATAAATATGAATAAATATTAATAATTAGGAATAAATGGGAATAAATAACAATAATTAGTAATAATTAGTAATAATTCGCAATAATTCGCAATAATTAGCAATAATTCACAATAATTAACAATAATTAGATATAATCAGCAATAATTAGGAATATTTAGCAATAATTAGCAATAATTAGCAATAATTAGCAATATTTTGCAATAATTAGAAATAATTAGAAATAATTAGCAATAATTAGCAATAATTAAGAATAATTTGAAATAAATTGTAATAAATTGTAATAAATCATAATAAATTCGAGAACTTCGATAAACTGGTACAATTTCCAACAGATTGGAGACATTCTTTTGATCGACTTCTTAGCTCATTACAAGTTTCTTCCACTAAAAACAATATGAAAAATATGTTCATACATATGTTGGAGCAGATTTTTCATAGTGATTTTAGTCGTAGAAAGTTGCTAGGCAGTGAGTCTTCGGACAAAAGAGGCTCTTTTGCCTGACGACTCATCCCCTTGCAACTTTCTCCGACTAAAATCACTATGAATTGTTTTCTCTGGTGTACAAATATTCATTTTCATATGCATGAGAGCATGGATAGTAGCGCGGCTAGGCCTCCCTGCTCTCCATACTCATGCATACGAAAATGGATATTCATCCGTCAGAGCATACTTTTCATAGTGCTTTTAGTCATAGAAAGTTGCAAGGGGGTGAGTCGTCGGGTAAAAGAGCTGCCACCAATCCATTGGAAATTATGTGGAAGATAATTAACAACAATGAGTAAAAAATACATGAAATTAATAATAATTAGTTGTAATTAGTATAAATTTTTATAAATGAGTGTAGATTTTTATAAATGCTTAAAAATAGTATAAATAACTATAAAATAATATAAATTATTATAAATTTCTAGAAAAGATTATTTAGTTGTCTTCTCTTTTTGGGATAGTGTTAATCTTATATCTAATTATACAAAATAACTAATTATTTTATATTTTTTAGAATAATATGGAATGAGTAAGTCAACGAAAGTAATTATTATATGATCATGCTTGGATAAATCATTACAGAAATCCAAACTGCTCTAGTTTAAATATTATATATATTGAGGATGTTAAATCTTTTTTATCATTTTCAACATTGAAAAAAAATTGTTTCAGAAGGAAAAATTAAGTGTCATTGTAAAAAATGTGCTCTGAGAGCGTATGACATATTTGAAAATGTTGGAAGTCATTTATTGCATTTTAGTTTTCAAATAGATTATGTTATTTGGTATCAAAATGGTGAACAATGTTCTAGAGAAAGTATTAATACTTTGGTTCCATATCCAGCACAGTTTCAAAATTTAGTACATGATGTGGCAGGTCCATCTGTTCAACAAAATAAAACTCATGACAATATTGATTTAACTCCTGAGTTAGAACCATCTCATTTATATGAGTTTTTAATGTCCACTGAGGATGCCTTATATCCAGGTTGAAAGATAAGAATGTTTGTAGCAATTTCTAAATTTATGGCCATTAAATCAGATAATGGAATGTTAAATAGTTGTTTTGATTATATATTCTCTTTTTAAAAAACAATGCTACCGGAAGGAAATGTTTTGCCCTCAAATTTATATGAGATCCAGTGTTTGGTTCGAAATATGGGTGTTTCTTATCATGAAAATTCATTCTTGTTCAAATTACTACATATTATATTATGGTGAAAATGATTTGTTGGATAGTTGTCTTATATGTGGACAATCAAGGTATAAAGAAGCTCATCCAGGGAAGGTTGGATTTGTTCATGTAAAACAATTGATATATTTCTCGCTCACACCCAAATTGTAGCATTTATTTATGTCTCAAAACACAACATCATTGATGTCATGGAACAAAACCAGCATTTCAACCAATAAAATCTTAAATCAGCCCTCTGATGGTTATTCATGGAAAAATTTTGTCCAATTGCATCTGTCGTTTTCTTTAGAATCCTAAAAAGTGTGATTGGGTCTTTCTATTAACAGTTTATGTTTGTTTAGTTCTTACAATAGTCAGTATTCATGTTTGTAGGTCTTTATAACTCCATATAATTTACCTACATGGATGATGATAAAGGAGGTATATCTATTTTTAACCTTATTAATTTCAGTTCATCCAAAAAAGAATATCAATGTTTATTTGAAGCTGTTGATTCATGGGATAAATTAAATATAGAGCAATGGTGTCAGTACATATGATGTTGTTGTGAAAATTTAGTAACTTCCTAGCATATGAAATGTTATCTGGCTAGAGTACACATGGTTCAAAATCATGTCTGTATTGTATGAGAGACAACAAAGAATTTATGCTCATCAATGAAAAAAAAATTGTTTTTTTGACTGTTATCATAGATTTCTTCCAACCGATCATCATTTTCAAAGAAATAAATATCATTTCAGAAAAGGAATAGTTGAAAAATATGGGCCTCCAACAATTATCTCGGGTATAGAGTTAAAATCAATTGTCTCTTCATTACCTCCCATCAAATTTGGACGAACAATAAACCAATAGAAAATTGATAGGTTTGGAAAAGAGCACAATTGGATAAAATGGAGCATTTTGTTGGATTTTCCATATTGGTCTGATTTGTTGATCCATCACATGTTGGATGTGATTCATATTGAGAAGAACAATTTTGATAATTTATTTCATACAGTTTTGGATACATTAGGTAATACCAATGAAAATGTGAAGGCATTATTAGATCTTGCCAAAATTTGAAAGAGACCAGAACTTGAACTGTTTGAAAACATCCGATCATAGAAGTTAATGAAGCCAAAAGTAGCTTATACATTTTCCAAAGAGATTAATTTATTATTTTTTCAGTGGATTTCATATTTGAGACTTCCATATGGTTATGCTTCCAATTTAGGGAGATGTGCCAGAAATGGTCATATTACAAGATTGAAAAGTCATGATTATCATGTTTTAATGGAAATAATTGAGCTAATTGTATTAAGAGGTTTGTTAAATCCAATGATTTGGGGTGTTCTAATAAATATATAATTTTTTTGAGATATTTGTGTGTTGAAAATAGATTACGATTCTATAAGAAAACTGCAAGAAGATGTCGTTTTAATTTTATGTAAACTAGAAAAAATATTTTCGCTAGGTTTGTCTGATTCAATGGAACATTTGATATTAAATTTTCCATATGATACAAAATGTGAAGGTCTGGTGTAGTTTTGATGGTGTACACATTTGAGATATGCATGTAGAAATTGAAAAGAAAAGTATATAAAAAAGAATCCATTTAAGGATCAATTATAGAATCTTATTTTCAAGAGGAAATTTCTTTTTTCAACTCTCATTAATTTCAATCTGAATATCCCTAAAAACACAACCTCATGATCTATAATGAAGGAAATTTTAACGATGAAATGAGTAATCAATTATTAGTTTTCAATCAGCCCGAAATTGGATTATGTGGAGTTCATGAACACTGGTTATCAGATGGTGAACATCACAGATCTCATATATATATTCTGCTGAACTGTGAAGAAATGAAATCATTTATATTGTGAGTGTTCCTATCACTTATTCTATAATTTTGAAAATAGTAAATTAATATTATTTTATTTTTAGGTTATATGATAATCATATCAAGAAATAGTTTCCACATATTACAGTAGCTACACTGGAAGAACGTCATAAAAAAAATTCCTACCGGTTTCAAAAACTGATAACGTAAATTATTTTTTATTTCACATAAAAAATCAATTTAATACTTGTTGTACTGATAATTGTTTTACAACTTTTCAGGTATCTAAACATGGTGATAAAATTGATAATCAATTGTCTTTATTGAGTAACCCACCATCCAAAATGGTTAAATCTAATAATTCATATGTAGGAAATGGTTATCGATTTCATACACATGCATATGGGGAATAAAAAAACAATGAATAGTGGTGTTTTCTTGAGTGGATCTCATCATAGAGAAACTAAGGTTGACTTTTACGGCATGCAGGAAGAAATCATTAAAGTGTGTTATCTGGGACAACATTACATAACGATGTTTAAATGTCAGTGGTTGGATATAGAGAGAAGCTTATGTGTTCATCTAGTCCATGGAATCGTTGATATTAAATATAAAAGTCTTCTTGCAGTAAATAAACCGTCTTTATTGGCTCATTAAGAACATCAGATTTATTAGGAAAATTATTGTGCTACTTCAAGGGAGTTCTGTGATTTATGGAGTATAATAAAATTAAATCTTGAGAGAATCAATTTACTGAAAGTGAATGTGGTTTCACTGAAGTGAAAGAAATTGAAATTTTTCAAGTGACTGTTCTCAATCCATCTTTTGCAAGAAGAGACACAAATATCAATGATGACACCCTATAGTTAAGGGTCGATGCTGATGATGCTGTTAATGATGTTGCAACTGAATTTGAAATGAAAAGAGATGATGAAACTGACACTAATATGGTAATTGATGATTTTGGGGAGAAAGATGAAGACATTGACATCAACAGATATGATGATGGGGATGAAGATGAACATTGAAAGAGTGAAATGATGGTTATAATCATATATAATATATATCTATATATAATAGTTGTTTTCATATGTTTCATAACAATTATCATTTTGGTTTCTGATAGAAAATGATTTTTATCATATGTTACATGAGGCTGATCTAACATTAGATGAGTATGATATCGGATCACCTGACCCTTAGACTACTTGCAGTTCAGGGGGCACTCGGAGGGGGCGTGGTCTTGCCCGACTGATGATTCCTGACCATATACTCGAGCGACGTCTACATATTGGGTTTGATCCATGCACACAGATGTATGTTTACCTGTGAATTTTAGTTCATTTACATTAATTTATTTACATTCTAATTGTTTTGTTAAGTATTCTTTTTTTTCACAGCTTTACACATATAATGGTTGGATAGGGAAACTCTATATTATACAATTATTTTTCTTATGCATGGGTGTTATAGGATCATATTCGCATTGATGTTCAGTAGCGCATATTCGAGCATTAGGAGGTATATAAATAAATAATATTTTTCTTGAAATTAATTTATTTTATAACTTGATATAATAAATTATTTGTAGGGTTTATGGTATCCCATTGAGGAGAGTTTGTGTGAGGCTATTTGGAAGGAATAGCAGGGAGTTATGTGTACGCATTGCACTCAGTTTTTTCACAATTTGAAAAGGATAACAATAGAGAAAGAGGGAGTGCAAGAGTTTGATGAGACATGTCCCGTCCACCAACCTAATTATATTTCATCTCAGGTTTGGAATGGATTATGTACACACTGGTTGAGTAGGAGGTTTTAGATTAGATCATCAGTAGGTCGAACAAATCAGGAGAGACATGAGGTGACACATCGATCTGGTAGTTGTACGTTTAGTACGCATAGGGTACATATGGTAAGTACATTTTTTTATATATTATCTATAACTTTAAAGGTAAAAAGTTAATTTTATATTCATATAGGCAGTCGTAGAGCCCTATATTACAATGTTCGACTTTTATAGGAGGATGTACATTGATCCAGCCACTGGGGAGATTAGAGGTGATCGCCAACATCAGGTTGTGGTTAGTATAGGTTTTGTGGAGTTTCAAATTTAACTACAAATAATATTTTAACTATTTTAATTTTAATTTGAAATTGGAAGAGTCTTATGAGGCTGTGATGTCTCAGAAAGATGTTGAGAGTCAGGCTGAGATCGATGGTCAAACCAGTGCCCCTTGATTTGATGAGGAAGCATGGATGCAGGCGACCCAATATTGCATTGAGAAAGACCGTGTTGTTGGTATCGACTCTAGTGTGACCCCTAGGGGTATTTATGGCACCTCTACAATGTCAGCGACCAACTCAAGAGGAGATCGCAGAGTGTCATCATCATCTAATGCACAATATCAAGAGCATTTGTGAGCTCATAGTGAGATTACAGAGACTATGTGTAGGGAGCCAGAGGAGAATCCTCAGTGGCAGAAACAATAGAAGGAAGAGTTTCTCCAACAGCAGCAACCGCAGCATCGGCAGCACCACCAGATGCAGGATGAGATGCGTCGATGGCGGCAGGAGTAGGAGCGGGAGTAGATGAAGTACATGCGACGTCTGACTTGCAGTTTAGGGATGGAGTTCCCTCCACCATCTCCTCCAACTCCTCCAGACAACCCTCCCCATTATTAGTGATGCATTTTTATTTTGTGATAAAACATTGGAATGTCTTTTTTGTAATATTAAATATTTAATGTTTTAAATAGTGTATGTTTTGTATTATCTAAAAAATTATAGTTTTTTATTATATTTATTATTTTATTAACTAATATATTTTTATATTTTTGGGAATAATTAGGTTATAATTATATTACTAATATTATTATTTCATTAATATTAATAATAATATTTTTATATTAATTAATTATTTTATAATTAATTTTATTTTACGAATATTAGTAGTATTATTTTATTTATAATAATATTATTTTATATGTATTATTTTATAAATTATTTTATTCTATTAATATTAATATTATTAATTAATTTATATTTATATTATATTAATATTAATATTATATTTTTATTTTTTTAAATTTATTCACTATTTCCGATGGTCCGTCGCAAAAGGTTTTATTTTTTATATATATCAATGCCTTATTATGATGGACCATCACGATTAGTAATCATGACGGTCCATCTCAATAGTTTAAAAAATAGGGGCTATTTGCAATGGTCCAGCAACCCGTCGCAACAAATAAGTTTTTTGTGACGGAACGTCACAAAAAATAATATTTGTGATGCCATTTACTACGACAGGACAATTGCGATGGAACCCCATCACAAAAGACTATTTGTGACTAGGTCCCGTCGCAATAACTCATTTTTCTTGTAGTGAATGCATTGGAAAATTTCTGGACTAGGATCAATTTGACCCCATTCACTGGGAACCCATGGTTTGGATTAGATCCTTGGTCGATGTGACACTGCCACTAATAAGGGGTCTGTTCTTAGCAATTGAAGAGTTTAATGGCTGGATTTCTTTTGAGTTTGAAAAGATTACAATTTTCTATTTTTTCTATGGGTGTATTGGACACCTAGAGAAAGTTTTTGACTCAATGAAGGATAATGAACAAGGCAACATCATTCTCCAATATGGCCCTTTTCTTCGCACAAAAACTGTAGGATCCGTGATCATTTATAAGGCGGAAAAACAAAATGATTGTGATCGACTTGCGAAGGCCTTCTCTATGCAGGATAAACCAGGACATAATAATGTCATCATGCTTGGACAACCAGATATTTCTAAGGGTAATCAAGTAGATAAGTGGGAGTAAGGAGGGATTTTGTGTAGCACAATGGTCATGGTTAGAACTGGAGAAAACCACATGAGTCAAAGTACACACTCGACTATCATATCAAGTCAAGTTCATGCTTCTGTGAAAGACAGTGTCTTACCACCATTTGGACCGATGCCAAAATGTAAGGAATTGCCAGACCCAGTTTCTGAGTCGAAGCATCTTTTCATAGAATCACCAGAGCATTATCTTGGTCTAGATTCTGTTTCTATAGGTATCACCTCCATGGAAGAAACTGATACGATAGGGATAACGTCATCAGGTCCCTTAAACCATCAGACATAGAAAAGGATGAATCATAGAGATAGGGGTAGTGATCCCATTAATACTATGATTGGGTAGAATAAACGGTAATGGGAGGATTGTAAGTTTACTGAAATCCTTTCAAAAAGGTGTAAAGCGGCAGGTGATAGGCAGTTCATTGAAGTTTTAGAGGCGAAGGCGGGTATTTCCCATCCCCGCCTAGAGCAATGAAAATCCTATGTTGGAACTGTCAGGGGCCTGGAAACCCAAGAACTGTTTCGATGTTCTTGTTCCATTGCACACATATTTTCCCTGATATGATTTTTCTATCCAAAACCATATTGGAAATCAAGGAAAACACTGGTATCACGAACAAATGCAGCTTTCAGGGCTGCTTCTCGGTTCCCCGCCAAGGCCACTCAAGGGGAGTGTTTCCTCATTGGAAGGTTAAAATTGATATCAGAATCACCTCATACTCTTTGAATTATGTGGTTTTATCCATCCATGATAACCTCTCTCTTCCATGAACCTTTGTGGATTTCTACGGATGGCCCTCACAATGTGATAAATGGAATTCCTGGGACATTCTTTGTTCACTGAGACAAGGAATACTTGGCCCTATCCTCATTGGTGGTGACTTCAATGAGATTCTATTCTGAAATGAATGATGCAGAGGAGCATGTCGGTACTTTTCCTCGATGCTAGGCTTTAGGGATGTGATTTATAGGGTGGATTTATCTAATCTGGGCCATGTAGGTAGCCTCTTCACCAGGTTTCGAGGGAACACGGAATGCATGCACATTGCAGAGTATCTGGAATGATTTATGGGGTCAATAGAATGGACCAACATTTTCAAGATGTTTCATATCACCCATCTGGTGCTGAATTGTTTGGACCAATTCCCTATTGTTATCATCTTCTCTCATAGTGTCCACAACCCAATATATAGAAAAACCCTTCCGATTTGAAATCTTCTGGGAAAATGGCCATGAGTGTGAAGAAGTTATTCAATCATGTTCGAAGAGTGGAAAGTAGACATTGGTATTAACCTCTATCAGGTAGCTAATAATCTGATGTCATGGAGGAATAGAAAATTTTTTGAACCTGACAAGCACTGTGACCCCTTAGAAAGAAAAATTACCTCCCTTCTTGCTCGGTCCCCAACTGATGGTATTCTCTCTAGAATTGGTGTTATCCAAAGAGAACTAGATGAGTCTCTTCGCATTAAGGAAAGAATCTGGGAAATGTTCATCCATGAAACCCACATTAAATAAGGGGGTGAAAACATCCAATAATCTCATTAGAAGGCTTTATCTAGGCATTACAAAAATAATATTTTGTTCCTCTCTCACCCTAATGGTGGAACTGCCATCAATATTGAAGGTGTCCATGATATTATTTCATGTTATTTTCAAAAACTCTATACTATAGGAGATCCATCATTTCTTCTGAGGTTGAGTCTTACATCAAACATGTGATCACTGAGGAGATGAATCACCAGCTGACAAAAGATTTCACAGATTAGAAGATTCTTTAGGCTCTTAAACATATCCATTCCAAAAAATCCTAGGGTCTAGATGGATTACATGTTATTTTCGTTATGAAATACTGACACATTCACAGGCCTGACATATGCAATCATGTGAAAGATATTTGGGCAGGGTAAATCAACATCTTCTCTATTAATGAGACAATTATTACCCTCATCAAAAAGATTAAGAAATCCCTCTTGGCTTCAGACTTCAGGACAATCAGTCTCTGCAATGTCTCCTACAAGATCTTCTCAATGGTTTTGGCCAATCGTTTGTGCACATGGTTACCTGATATTATCTCTGAAAATAAAAGTGTCTTTGTAGAAAATAGGTTTATCACAGGTAATTCTATTGTGCCCCATGAAGTGTTTCATTCTATGAAAACACGATCTACTGCAAAAAGAGGTACTATGGCCTAGAAGCTGGACATAACCAAGGCCTATGATATAGTGGAATGACAGTTTCTCTGGTTCATTATGAAAAAAATGTATTTTCTCTCAAAATGGACAGATATGATCATTCAATGTGTTTCGTCTATCTCTTTTCAGATTAACATCAATGGTGGACTAACCCAATTCTTTTAACCCACCCGAGAATTTTTCCAAGGAGATCCCCTCTCCCCCTTCCTCTTTATCTTGGTGGTCGATGTTTTTTCTAACCCCATTTCCTTAGAAGATTCCTCTAATTTGATTCATGGGGAAAATGTTTGTTGGGCCAACCCACCAGTTTCACATCTTTTCTTTGTGTATGACTATCTGTTATTCTATATATCTACTCATAATGAATGTATCATGGTCTGTCGTGTGATCCGCCATTACAAGAGAGCCCCTGGACAAGTGATCAATCTAGGCAAGTCGAAAATCTCTTTCAGTTCTGGTGTCCCACCAACCAATAGATCAGAGCTTTGTCTCATTGCAGGTATTCAAATGGTCTATAAGCACAACAAATAACATGGTTTTCCCACATTTTTAAAACAATAAAAAAAATAAATCTTATCATCTAAAGTGGATAAAATTGAGAAACAAATTCAAGGTTGGACTCTAAAACGAATTTCTAAAGCATGTATGGAAACCCTCATCAAGGACACTCTTCAGTCTATCATCAGCTATATCATGTCCCTGTGTAAGATTCCTGGTGCGATTTTTGACCAAATTCAGTCCTGCATTACTAACTTATTTACGGTCATATAATGGAAGAAACAAAATACACTATATTTCTTAGAAGTCGCTCTAAACCGCTAAAATAGGTGGAAGAATGGGATTTTGATACCTTCATCTCTTTAATGATGCCCTTTTGGCCAAACAGGGTTGGCGCCTCATGATTCATTCATCTTCTCTCTGTGCGCAGATTCTTCGAGAAAAATATTTCCCCCACTCATATTTCCAAAACTCCTCTCTTGGAAATCACCATAACTTTATATGGAGATCTCATTGGGATCATGAAATTTACTTAATAAAGGGTTGGGTTGGGGGATTGAGGATGGTACGGAAATTAACATTTTAATTAATCCTTGTTTATTGATAAATATGGTATGCAGGATACTTCCCCATCCTTTCATGGATATAAGATGGCCATTAGCATACCATGTGTGATGGATGTGGGGAAAGACTGTTTCTTTTGGAGAAATGACATTTTTGGATCCTATATAGTGAACTCAAGATATAGGATCACTCTTGATGCTTGGTTTGAGGAAGGGGGGCTTTGGAAAACCCTTTGGCATCTTAATGCCCCCCCCCCCAAAATCTGCTACTTCTGGTGTGAGGTTTGCACTGGTATCCTCCCCACCATTGACTTCCTCGCTTTATGTCATGTTACGAATGATAAGCAATGTCCCCTTTCCTCAAGTGTACTGGAATATCCTATGCATGTGATCATTCAGTTCCCGGGGGTGGGGGAGATCTGTATTCCTTAGGTCTCTCATACGGAGCTTATGCTGGATACGATGACAGACCTTCCAACACTACTGATGTTGTGGTCTTCATTCACTGCTGATAAAGTTTCATCATTGTGCATCGTGGCTTGGATATTCTTGGTTCAATGAAATGAATTCATCTATAATCAGACAGATATGTCTTCCAGGTTCTAGATTGAATGGTCTTCCTCCTAGATTGAGTGGTGGAATAAGGTTTTTGATTAACATGGGCTCCTTGACACTCATACAGTTGTTTCATGATGGTACCCTCTCCTAGAAGGGATTATTAAGATTAATGTTGATGCATATCTCTCTACATAGATGGATTTATTGGAATTGGTCTTTTGGCATGGGACCATCATGGCCAAGTCATTTCTATGAAACATTAATCAAAGAACACCCTCTGGGAACCCGTTTGTTGCTGAAGCCTACACTGTCCTTGTCAGGATAACTTTTCTAAAAAAATTAATTGAATGTTTTTCACATTGAATCAGATTGTCTCACTATCATCAATGCTAACAGGTTTCATGATGATGGAATCCAATCTTTTGAATTCTTCATCATGAAAATTCAGTCTCTTAGTCAATGTTTCACAGCCTGCTCATTCTCTTTCATTAAAAGGGATGAAAATGAAGAACCCCATCATCTGGCTTCTTGTGGCCTTTCTGGCACGAATCACCTCTAGCTTGATCATTTTCCTTCATGGTTTCATGACTTTGTAACTGCTGATTTTCATGATTAATACGTCATCTTCATTTTTAAAAAATTATGAATATATAAAAATGGTTTTAAAATATTAAATTTATTATAATTAAAATATATATTCAAAAACTATCCTGAGTAATTTCATGTCATATTTTAATCCATCTAGTTTTCTAATTTTTATATCATTTTTTTTAAAATGAGCCCCACCGCAGAAATATTTTGCCACTTCTTTGTCTCTATTATCTTTATTATTTATTCTCTATCCCTAGCCATAGGCATCATAGATCCAACCCGTATCAGAAATGACAGCTATTTTTATTTTCGTCAATCACGAAGTTTTTTTAATATTAAGTATTTACTATTGTTAAAATTTTTAAATTATTTTATAAATATATAAATAAACTAGATGACTTTCTTTTCTGGTCCCATTACATTGCGAAAATAATTTAATTTTTTTATCTAGGACAAAAAAATCACCCCTTATAGAATTACATAAAAAAAAGAAACATGTTTGAATATATATTGACACCCTCATAATTCTTAACTATTGTTATGTTGATGTTTTGTGTCTTTTTTTTTGCGATGAAACATGTTCGGATATTTTATTTAATTTTTTTTACATAATTAAGTTTTCAACGGATGAACTACTATTTGTGTTGAGATTTTTTAGAACATTAAAATAAAATATATAACATGTAAAGATCATGACCCTATGGGCAGGTAATTATCTTCAATTTATGGTCATTTTTAGTTCATTTATGACACATTTTATGTTGAATGGGGGTATTTTAGCCAGGAAGAAATTGAGGGGAACCAAATATATTTCCAAATATATTTATTATTATTGAATTCTTATTATATATTTTGTTTTGATTTAATGTTTTTGAATTTGAGTTTTTTTGTAATTACACTCCAATAGAATTGAAGAGTAAATTTAAATAAATCCATTTGTATTCTCATAAATCAATCTGATTTAAAATTTAGATGTTACTTCACATCACTTTTTTGACACTTGGAATCCATCCCGATGGACCTAACCCTCAATATGTACAATGTGAGACATAATGTTCACCAAAAAATGGTACCCGTTGACTTAGTACAATGTAGTAGGGCCCTCCAGGTGTCTTGGTGGTTCTGTTTGAGCTATCCGACACCCTGTAGATTTCTGGTGGGGTCATAATAATGGCAGAAAAAAATTCACTGGATCTCTTGGAAGTCTCTTTGCACACCTAAAATAGGCAGCGGAATGGGATTTCGAGACCTCCGACTCTTTAATGATGCTCTTTTGGCTAAAAAGTGATGGCGCCTAATGATTTATCCATCTTCTTTTTGTTTGAGGAATCATTGTGCAAAATACTTTCCCCACTCGGATTTCCAAAACTCCACTCTCGCCCCTCCCCCTAGATTTCTATGGAGATTCCTTTCGGGATCATGAAATTTACTTACTAAAGGGATGGAATGGATGGATGGAGATGGTACAAAAATTAATATTTGGACCTATACCTGAATGATTGATGAAGATGGCTTGCAAGACACCTCCCCTGTCGTATCTAGATATGAGAATTCCATTATTTGCAGCTTGTTCGATGATCATGGTTATTGATGCTGTATGGATAAAATCAACTCATCGTTCAAAAAAAGAGACATAAGGATCATTCTTAGAATCCCCTGTGTGAGGGATGCGGGGCCAGACAATCCCTTTTGGAGAAATTATTTCTATGGATCTTATACGGTGAATTCAAGGCACATGCTAGCTCTCTATACTCAAATTGAGTAAAGGGGAGGCCTCTGGAAAACCCTTTGGCACCTTAAGGTCCCCCTAAATATCCATTTTTTCTAGTGGCAGGTTTGCACTAGTATCCTTCGCACTATGGACTTCCTCGCCTTCCGACTTGTCATGAACGACAAGAAATGTACCATATTATCGGGTGTTATCAAATCTCCTCTGCATGTGATCACCCAGTTCCCAAGGGTAGAAGAGATCTGGACATTTGGGGCTCTGATTTGGAGCTTATGTTGGATACGGCGCCAGACC